>CM075479.1:22337500-23537500 GCA_037950665.1 Hypophthalmichthys nobilis
TCAGACAACACAAACCATTTCCCATAAGTAAACACAGCCTGCCATAAAGCTAAGCAAGGTAGCCGGACACTAAGCAAACAGACTGAATCAAGCTAAACTCCTGGAGCTACTATGTTAATGGATCTAGTAGCTTCTAAGTAGTATTTGCTTGCAGACAATGGCTGATTTATTGCTTCTAAGTGGTAAAAAGGTTTGTTAAAGACAATTTGAGAGAGGTTAAATGGCTTGTGGTGTCACAAATGTAGAAGCACAGATTATACACTAAGCAGTAACAATAAAACCAGCCAAGATAATCTGTGTTTTTCCATGCGCTCTCATATGGTACAATCTCGAAACGAATAAAAACGGTCTATTCCAGGCGTAGAGTATTCAAATAGAGCTGAGAACAATTCAGCGTACAAGATAACAGAAAGAGGACATCTGTAGCCCCATTGAAAGACTTGTTTAACAAGATTACCACGGATATTATCGAACCTTACACGGGTCCTTTTTTCCCCTGACCTCTTTTCAACTCACTTTCCAGTATGCTTCCTCACCATTCCACCACATACTTCGATCGACGTGAAGTTTTGCATGACATTTTAATGGTAGACGTTTGAATAAACCACAGTCATTTGTGCTTTTTTGGTAACCGTGACGGTCGTTTTAACAGCCAAATTTGACCACAGCTTTGGGCCATTGTCTGCTTGATATTATGGGACACAGTTGTTGGCTTGTTTACCATTGAGTTGTTTGTAAAGGCATGTTTTTATAAGCGTATAGAGGATGACGGTATGTCTGCACCTCACTGTTGAAATTACTGAAATGTTGGTAAAATATTGAAATATACCATGGTACATTTTTGTGAAGTTTCAGTACTGGCACTACAAAATGTCAACAAATTAAAAGTCAGAAAAATGCAACCAAATCTGTCCATATAGATAAATAGGTAAAAAAAACATACATATATGTTTATAACAAATATTTATGACCTTTTGTCATTGTTGACATAAACATTCTTCCAGAATAAAGCCCAAAGTAGTTCACCTTTTACGTGTATGCAAGGGTCAGCGTAGTGCGCAACTCGAATTTCATCATCAGAAGATAATGTGGATACCGTACGTGCACCGCCAGATTTTTGTAACCGCGCGTACTTGTACATGCGCTTTTTTTTTTTTTTTTTTTTGGCAGTAATTAGTTTATCCACAAGGTGGCAACCGTGCCCTGGGGCCGTCTATTCACAAGGTAGTCAAAGAAAAGCTGCATAAACAGAACAGACCGTAACGCATGCAAGCTACAGCGAAAAGGGAGGCATATATAGACGACAGATTGTGTGAAGAAGTTAGAAAGTACCCTCATTTGTACTACTCTAGCATGAAAGAATACAAAGACATTTACATGGGTTGTAACTCGTGGCAAGAGATTGTTCAAAACTGCGCATGCGTCGAACGCCTGTGTATGCATACGAGTCAAGTGAAGTATACTTTGCAAGGCTGTGTGTTCGACTGTGCGTGTACACTAGTGTACGTGTAAAAAAACAAAGTGTAACAGTGGTAACAGTCATGAAAAAGCTTCCCTAAATTATACATTGACTTTTCCATAGCCAGCATTTTGACTAAATCTTCTGTGATGGTGCCTATTTCAACTTGGCAGTTGAAACCTGAAAGGGGTCCACCATACAGGTCATGTGACATGTTAGGATGATGGCATGTTTACTACATTGTAAACTCCAGATTTAAAGGGATGGTTGACCCAAAAATGAAAATTATCCCATGATTTTCTCACCCTCAATCCATCATAGGTATATCTTCTTTCAGACAAACATAATCAGAGATATATTTAAAAATATCCTGGCTCTTCCAAGCTTTGTAATGGCAGTGAATGGGGGGCCAGATTTTAAAGCCCAAAAAATGCCCAAAACAGTTTGTTTTAGGCCCGAAGCCCAAAACCTTGTTGCCCAAAGTTTTTTGTTTTGTTTTGCTCTATCCTCTGCGCTTCCACGTTCATCATTTCATCAGGTCAGAGGTTACTCTTCCGCAGCAAATCGATGCAAATGGCCGTCAGCTGTAAGCTAGTTATTAGGGGAGAGTGGGGTAAGATGAGCCATTTTTTACTTATGTGGTCCTCAAGATAAGGGAAAATGAGGCAGAAGTAAAACGAAAGTATTTAAAGTAATTTCAGGATGTTTCCTATCATTTTAAATGATCAGAATAGTTCTATGACAAAGGGCTCTAAAAATATGGCTTCTTATAAAAAAAGTGTTCCTGTGGCTCAGTTTGCCCCAGGTTAGGGGTAAGTTGAGCCGAGTCAGTAGGTGGGTGTAAACTGACCATCTAACTGAATCTGAATCAAACCCATATGAAATTTTGAAAATAACCTCTTTTAAAAGACCTCTTTTGAAAACTAATATAATAATCAAATATCCGTTTACAAATATTTATATTTCTTTTCTTAAAGCTACCTTAAACAACCTAAAACCAACTAAATGAATTTGAAATTTCAGTATCTTTAATTGTTCGCATTTCTGAAACAATATGTTGAACACCAAAGTAGTAACCTTCCCAAAAACAGACTTGGACTTATACACTGTTCCTATCAAATAAACGCAAAAAAAAAAAAAAAAAAGAAAGAAAAATAAAGAAAAAAAAAAAAACCCAGCTGCATAATATTACATTGAAATTATAGCAGTTTATACTTCAGAGATTTAACTTACACTGTAAATTCAGTGCCTTATGGTGAGGTAAACACTGGCTCAATTTACCCCACAGCATTTGGCTCACTTTGCCCCATAGCTGCCATTTTGGGAAAAACAAGCTAGCTTACCAATTCATGATAATATTTAGCTAAATGATTTGCATGGTTTTATACATTGCTAAATCACCAATATGATTCATAAATATTTTTAGACATGGACAAATTTGCTTTGATGTAACAGCCATTACATCTGGTATGCTAAAATTTTACTTTGACAAGCCAAAAACTGTTTTTAAAGTAAACTGGCGCCTTCCACTCCTCCCATGTGCTTCTCCTTTTCACAATCTGGCAGAAATAATGGGTAGTTCCAAAATATATGGTCACATGGCAATAAAAGGGTATGGTTGCCAAGCAGACATCTCTTAAATTTTACATATGGATATTTTTCTTACAAAACCCCATCGCTTCGTTTCAGAAGGCCTTTATTAAACCCCTGGAGCCGTATGGATTATTTTCCCACCCTGCATTTACTACCATTGTAAAGGTTGGAAGAGCCAGGATATTTTTAAATATATCTCTGATTGTGTTTGTCTGAAAGAAGATAGTCATATACACCTAGGATACTTGAGGGTGAGTAAATCATGGAATAATTTTCATTTTTGGGTGAACTAACCTTTTAATTATGCAATATGGGTTATGCGCAACGAGTCTCAGCCTCAGATGTCACGCCCACGGACCGTTGGCTGAATGTCTGATGCCTATTACACACTTAACTGGAAACACTTCTTGATTTTCAAAGTCGTCATCTGGTTGGTTGAATTTTACAGGATGTCCGGGAGACGTGTGTGTTGCGTTCTTTAACGGTCCGCCTGGAAACAAATGCTGTGATGCCAAACCCCCTCGTAGAAGGAGAACGCCGTCATGTTTACAACTGTGACAACGAGATTTTCAAAAGTATGTGAAGTTCGCAGCTCCATTGTTGCACTAAACGTTCTTGAATGAATAATTAATTAGATGCACGCCGGCCTGTTATTGTAGGGACATTGACTTTATTTTCATGCCCCTAAATATAACGTGGAACAAAACAAATTGTGATTGGTTGCATTTACATGTCAGTCAAACATCCTCTTGGGCGGTCCTTGGCCAATAATAGCTGCGATAGAGTCCAGACCTTCTGCCGTCAGTCTGAAGGTCTGGCTACACGAGACTAATGCACAACAAACTTGTACTTTCTCTAAAACAGGTCGCATCGCTTCTGATTCAGTGGCCTCATTTATAAAACGTGTACTTGCACAGATTTAATGGTGCGTACGCTAAAATCTACGCCAACATCCGACGTGAAAAAGTGCTTGGTACCACATCAAGTTCTAAGCAGACGTACACACTTTTCCTTATGGCAGAGAGTCAAAGTACTGCAGGTATTTGAAAAGCTAAGCAATTGCTGCTGCTCGCCATTCTCAAGTAAAGGATTTGGACGTTGACTGGTGCTCTTTTATATGTTAACAATTCAGCTACACAAAATTTCAAGATCATTTGCGATTCTTAAATATCACATCACACAGAGGCTTACGCACATTTTTTTTCTGAATCACACGTATGCATATTTGAGAAATTATTGTAAGATCAAATGTAGGATGGTTTCTACATTTTATAAATGAGGCTCCAGGTCTTTTGTATGTGCTTCATTAAACATATTTTGAGCTGTTTTACTCAAGATACCTTCAAAGATGAGCATAACCAATGTCCATCACATATGCAGATTGATTTCTAAAAGGTTTTTTTTCTTCTCATTAATATTCGTATAAAATTGAATAAAACGGCAACATTAAAAAGAACTAGCTAGGTTGGCTGATTGCCTTCAAAAAGTCCTTAGATATCGCCATCAGTTCATACTGCTGTTAACACTTTCTCCGACAAGCGGATGCAATAAAACCTGTTTTCCTGTTTCTTCATGGAATAAAGCCGATGCCGAGCAACATCAGAGTAAAAAGTTAGTGTTATTAGACTATCTTAAGTAAGAACTTCTATTTCTGTCAGTTTTATTTGTTAATCTGGAAGCTGAATAAATTCATAAACTATGGAACAACACTGCTTATTTGCTTGGATGTTTGTGCCATTGAAATATGAGACAAAGATTGACATAAATCACAATTTGCATACTTAGGAACAAAAAAACAGCCCGACTGTATTTCAACACTATTTTATTACAGAAGTGTAGCTATTGCCATTCCCTTCGCAATTATGTATATATTTTTTACATTCAATAAACACTGACTTTTTTTTTCAAATGTAAAAAAGAATGAAGGAAAAAAAAATGAACGTACTGCAGGGCATAGCTGCCATCTGATCATACGTGACTAAATTTACACGAAAAGCAGCATTGAGGTGCATTAACCTGAATATACACGTTTAATATTTTCAAAGATGTCATGGTGGAGCGAGTAATGGACCAACAGCCAATGTTTTTCCTAATAAAAAACAATTTGTCACTCTAATAGTAGAAATGTAACTTTAATAGAATGATGTCATAGACACGTGTGAAGCTTGCATCTTGCACAAGACCTGTCTGAAGATAACTATTCGATATCTATAGGCGCTTTTGACCAAAAAGTCATATTCAGTGAAATATGGTGTCAAATACTGAAATATACAGATGGTTATTTAAATAGATTTTGAGAAGAAAAAAAAAAGTATTTGAAACACCATAAAGTATTACGAAATCATGCTGACATGGGATTCATTAAGATAAAAATCAATTTTGTTCATTGAGAAAATTACCTGCATCTTCCCTCCTCTAAGACATTATATTCATATGAGAATATATATATACGGATTTAACTTGAATATTAGTATAATATCTGTCATTTGTTGCTAATATTCAATCATTTTATGGGTCCTGGATGGGCGAGAAAGGATGTATAAGGGTCATTTCAGATGTGCTCATTTTACTTTGACATGGAGAGTTTGAAGGATTTTATTTTCATAGTAATACACTGTATTATTTACTCAGTTTAACACCAAGGGAGAGAAAACAAATGTGGTGAAAATGTGCGAAAATAACAAAGCGCTCCACAAACAATCCAAGAGTTTCAATGGTAAAAGAGTTTGGGATTTTTCCACTCACGTGCTCCAGACTCTAACCTGTCTAAATAGTTCAAAACATCTGTCCGGAGAGAGGCCATTTGCCCTCAAGAGTCTTTTGCTGTGAGAAAACGGCATGCTGAAACACCCCATCCCCTTCAATAGCAACAAAAAACACCAAAGGAGCATCTAACGTAACTACACCAGTAAGTTTGTAGGTTTACACACTGCCATCATCCTCTGTCCATAAAGTGCTCTCTTTTGTCCTGGGGAATGACTGAAGGAAATGAGGGACAGTCTGAAAGTTTGTTTTGTTTTGTTTTTAAACGGCCGGACTGTTCTTGTAGCAGTTTTCAGTAGACGTAGCCCTCATTGTACGGGTGTGGGTTGCAGTAGCCGCCCTCTTGAATGTACGCCATGTTCTCATCGAAGTGTGACAACGGCACGGTGTCTTCCTCGTTGATCTGCCGCTCCAGGTCAGTCTTCAGCACCGGACGCTGATTGTCAGGGAAAGCCATGGAGAACAAAGCCTCGGGGTCGCAGACAAACTTATACACGTATCTTTCTCCTGCCACCTTTGAATCAAGAAACCAGAATATTACTATATATTTCAACAGTGCAAGGAAAATGTGAATGGTTTCACTTTTTTAATCATGACTTGCATTAAAAGACTTTCTAGGAAGTTGACAAACAACATGTCCATTAGCTTTTAATGCATAAAACGTATAATGCGTATATTTAAGATGTTTGTAATTATTTTTTTTTATTACCTTTTAACTGAGTAGCGAACTTAAAAACTGCTTCAGTGTGACAAATTCATTTTTCAAAGTAAAAATATTCCTTGAAGTTTCCAAATAACATAAGGTCATAAAAATGTGTATGTGCATGTGTAGTAATTATACAAAAACTAGGGGGAAAAAAATTATTTTCAATACATTCAAGTCCAAATTTTGATGTTTTATTGTTGACCAGAAATGCCTTGCCTAAAAATATCTTTAATACTACTGTAAAAAAAACATGATTTAAAAAAAAAAAAAAAAAATGTTTTAAAGAAGTTTCTTATGCTCACTAAGGCTGCATTTATTTGATAAACAATACAGTAAAAATAGTAATATTGTAAAATATTATAAATTAAAATAACTGCTTTCAATTTTAATCCTGTGTTGTCAAAGCTGAATTTTCAGCATCATTACTCCAGTCTTCAGTGTCACATGATCCTTCAGAAATCATTCTAATATGCTGATTTGATGCTCAAGAAACATTTATGATTATCATCAATGTTGCTGCTTAATATTTTTGTCTAAACCATGATACATTTTTTTCAGTATTCTTTGATGAACAGAAAGTTCAAAAGAACAATTTGAAATATAAATCTTTTGTAACATTATAAATGTCTTAACTGTCACCTTTGATCGATTTAATGCATCCTTATCAACGACAGTGTATTCAAACTTTCAGAATTTAGCATTGTAGCTTAGCATTAAATTGTCTTATTAAGCATATTAAAGTAGCTTTAAAACAGTCTTATGTCTTATGCTTACCTTTTGCATGATGCCTTTTTCATAATAGTAGCGCAACGATCTGCTCAGTTTGTCGTAGTTCATTGCGGGCCGATTCTTTTGAATTCCCCAGCGTCGTGCCACCTTTGAAGCAAAGGGAGTAAGTTGTTACAAATGAACATACTGCAAAAATAGCAGTTTCTCTCAAACAATAGGCAAAAATAAGACTTTACACCCACTCATTAATAAACTAGCCGCCTCAAGGCCCCTTCTCAAAAACAAAGCATCTTCCATTGGTCACAGCCGTGTACCCATACCTCTAGTCAGAGATGTGTTCATTAGGAACAGCAGAGCATGGCAGATGTTCCTGCACCTGTCCGCACGACCACCCACCTGTGCCCCCCTCCTTTTCAAATCTCCCTCCCACCACTCTCCCAGAGCCCGGCGCTGTGGGCCATTTTCACTCTACTGCGGCTCATTCACGCCTTGCACCCGCCCAGCCAATCCCAACGGCCCTCAGTCACCTGATGGCATGAATGACTCCCCTGTTCCCTACAGCTGCCCTGTGGACCATCGCCAGAACGCACACACATACAGGACTAGCGAGTCCCACTGTCGCTGACACTTTACACAATCACACCTCTGTCCACGCTTTCCAAACTCTAGACTTTTTGGAGAGTCAACATGTTGAAATATTTTGTTTTTTAGAAGGACACGACAGACTGTTTTGAACAAACAAATGAAGAGTCTCCCAAAGATAATCAGATAATGATGTAAATAAGCAATATATAATGTCCTAATATTATTTTAACCTTAAGCCTACTGTATAATATCTGATACGCAAGGCCTCTAAATTAAAACTTTGCTGAAAAACCAAATACACTACTACCTTGCCTTCTGTCGTCTGATTGATAGTTTTACTTTTTTAGCATGTAAAAATCCTTTTAATATAACTAAAAAATTGTGATACACAGATCTTTTTTCTGTGAAATCTTTAACGATTTTTATAAAGTAAACTTTCATATTGTAAGTAATATTTCAAGATAAACACTAACTGGACTGAAGCAACTTAGGTTTAATTGATCATTCATAATTTTTAGAAAAATCATGTTAAGAGTATCAAATATGACACATCAGGTTTCTCTCAGTCATCATTGTATTGCATTGTATTATCCATTTTGCCACCCCCAAAGTATCTCATTGGTTTACATTATATACTATATGATCCATAAAAGCCTGATGTATCAAGTATGATACTCAAATAACACGCATGCTTTTTTTTGTATTTTGTCTAAAACCTAAATAAACTATATTATTATATTATTTTTATTAAATTAATTATTTTAAATTAAATTATTAATGTCCTGAAATTATTTTAAAATAAACTGTTTATGCTCTGAATGTTTTATTAAATACAACTGAACATTTTTTAAAAAATAAAATCTATTTTTCTTGCTGAATGTGACCACAACACTGCTTTTAAAGCTCCACAACTATCTGCAATGCCCAGGTGAAAAAATAGTACACTTCCATAATGTGCTCTATTTTCGTGCACTTTTCGTCCACTTCAAGTGTACTACTAAGTGGTAACTAAGTACATTTTCTTTTAATACAGAGATAGTATGTTAAAAGCACATTTTAGTTCATATTCATGGTGTCTCAAAATAGCACAGTTGAGTACACTTAGATGTTCTTAAGATTATCTTAAAAAGTACTAAAGAAGAATTTTTTGTATATTAAGTACAAAATTAGTGCATGAAAATAAAGCACTTTAAGTACATTATGGAAGTGTACTTTTTTCACCTGGGTGTTCAAGAGGCCACATACAGATACAATCTTGGTTGAAAAACATTATATTTAGACTAGTTAGTACCTCCTCAGGCTCAATGAGTTTAAACTCCATGCCCCGGCCCGTCCACGCAATGAAGTGTGAGTTTGAGGGGTCATCCAGTAGGGCGACCAAAAACTGCCAGAGCTGCAGCGAACCCCGTCTCTGATAGGTCGGGCCTTCTCGGTACAGCCCCGCCTCCTGCTTTATGTCACCTGTGGGCGGGAAAATAAAAAAGTAATTAGGTGTGTTCGACTTAGACTGATCTGTGTATGACATCAAAGTACTGCGAGAGCGTTTTGAAAGCATACAGAGCCGGCTGCGCTCTAATCTCTCTTGCGGTACTTTGAATCCCATAATGCCTAGGGGCAAGACATCATCATGCTGAAGCTGGGCATAAAATAAAAGTATCCTTCAGTTTACGAGAGCCTTCACCATAAAAAGGGGACAAATGGTGCAGTTTTAGATAGATAAACTTGTCATTATGTTACATATCTGGTGGCTCAAAGTCAAGATGACTGTACAATAAAGAGTCATCTTGTTATTTAAGAAATAATATTTAACTCAGCACATAATTATGTTTATTAAAAAGAAAGATACATACCCTCCACCTTCTCCGGCACCACGCAAGTGTCGTCATAGAAGTGCCTTGCAACTTTGTCGAACATACAGCCTATATAGAAAAAAAAAAAAAGAAGAAATTGTTATAATCTGACTTTTTACATTAAATAATCCTTTTAAATAAGACACTTTAATTAACAAAACAGCAATATAAGATCAAATACATTACTCTGTGTGGATAGTTACCTTCTGTTCTGTTACTGTGCGCCAGATATCCCTCTTGTCTAAGATATACAGAGTGACAGCTAGGCACTTCTGAAAAAGAAAAACAAAACAACAACAATTTTTTTTTTTAATATGCTGAATAAATTATGCATTGGTTCTACAACCTAAAAACAGTTTATTTATTTACCTTCTTATTTTCCCTGTCATAAACAATGCCAAAAAAAAAACAAAAAAACACTGTGGACAAAAGATTTGTGACGATGAACTGCAGTGGATACCACGTGCTCCGCGTCAGTCATGTTGTTTGTTGGAGCTGTGATTCAATCAAAGCAAAGCAAGACAGCTTAAGTGAATGCTCCATAAAACATCTAACCCTGTTCATTTGGACCTATAAAGATCTCTCAGGGTTTCATTCAAGTAATGGGCCTGTCGAGGAAATTACTGCTGATTAAATTAGCCGCTGACTGCCCAGTCCTTACACAGCTCACAACAAACAAGCTCCTTTATGAGGCAGAATAAATTCTTCTAAATGGCTGGGAGGAGATGCAAAACATGTCGATGATCTCCTCCACTGATGTAAAGAAGCATTGCAGACAAATCATTCACACTCATGAAGCTTTCATCACTTCATTTGTTAGCTTTTAGTGTGTCTAATTTATAGATAAAAATTTGAATTTTAGATAATAATGTAAACATAATTAAACATGTGAGTGACAAAAAGAAAATCTCTCCAATATTTTAAATATCACTAACATTTATTTAGGACTTGTCGGAGTATCTGTGTAAATGTTTGTTTTTTTAATACATTTACATTTATATAAAGTTAATTTAGTATAAATATAATAAATTAGAATTTGTTGCTTTGACAAAGTAAACAGAAAAGGCCACAGTAATATTGCTATTATCCTCAGGTTATGTTCTACAGATTCACATAATCCACAGGAAACGGCTGAGAAGCAGCGCTGCATTCTCTCCTGACAGGCTGCTGCAGTCCAAACCCATTTTTTATGAATGAAAACCAAAAGCCTCTTCATTCATGCCAGAGCTGGGCCGACAGCCTGGGGGCCCCTGGGGGAGAGATTAGGGGCCCCTCTCCTTTCCAGCCAGGCCCTCAGGAAATGAGATCAGACCCAAATTTCCTAATAATACGCTAATTCTATCAATCTCCCCATCCCTAATAAAGTTGCTATCTGGCTGTATCTGTACCCCCAAAAAGATCCTCAGACTGTTTCCTGTTAGGTTAGTGAAGTACATACTGTCTCCATCCCCTACAAATCATGCTTTAAACAATAAAATAATTGTTTTCTTTTCGAAGCAACACTAAACATTTTTTTCCTATTTATTCATCTATTTTTCTGTTTAATTATTTACGCTGTCGTTCAAAAGTTTGGGGTCGGTAAGATCTTTTTAATGTTTCATATGCTCACCAAGACTTGCTCAAAAAAAAGTTTTGAAATAGTATTTCAATTTAAAATAATAATTTTCTATTTTAATATATTTTCAAAATGTAATTTATTCCTGTGCTGAATTTTCAGCATCATTACTCCAGTCTTCAGTGTCACATGATCCTTCAGAAATCATTCTAATATGCTAATTTGCTGCTCAAGAAACATTTATGATTATTATCAACGTTGAAAACAGTTGTTTTGTGGAAACATTATAGACCGAGCAATTTATCGCAGTCAGTGTTAGTAGACGTGTAAACACATAGAAACAGAACTCACCTGAGTCGTAGGTGAAGTCCCGGGGCTCCTGTTTGATCATCATGGAGTGTGGGTACGTCTGGGGAAGAGGCGCCCCCACCATGGCAGGATGCTCGAAGAGGGGGTCGGCGTACTCCTGCTTGAACCCCTGAGGAGGGAAGGGGATGCTGGGTTCCGACATCTGTCTGTGATACATGGGTCGTCCGTCCCGCGACATTGAAGGAGATGGGAACGAATGACACGGCTCCGACAACTGCCGCCGAAATCTGAACAAAACACTGAATAGAATAAGTCTCACAGATAATCAATCAATCTATCTATCTATCTATCTATCTGTATGTCTGTCTGTCTGTCTATCTGTCTATCTATCATCTTTCTGTCTATCTATCGTCTGTCTGTCTATCTATCATCTTTCTGTCTATCTATCGTCTGTCTGTCTGTCTGTCTGTCTATCTGTCTGTCTGTCTGTCTGTCTGTCTATCTATGTCTGTCTCTGTATCTATCTATCTATCTATCTATCTATCTATCTATCTGTCTGTCTGTCTCTCTGTCTATCTATCTATCTATCTATCTATCTATCTGTCTGTCTGTCTGTCTGTCTGTCTGTCTATCTATCTATCTGTCTGTCTGTCTGTCTGTCTATCTATCTGTCTGTCTGTCTGTCTCTCTGTCTATTTATCTATCTATCTGTCTATCTGTCTGTCTGTCATCTATCTATCAATCAATGGATTCTGGTAATTGGCAGTACCTGTGGTCCATGGGGTAAGCGCTGTCAGGGAGGGGCTGTGGGGGTGCGAGGTGAGGGTACGTCCTGTCTGGTTTCGGGGTGGGGGCGGCAGTGGGAGACACATGCTGGCCAGGGGACACGGGCGTGCTGCAGGGGGTAGACACTGGGCTGGAGGCCTTCATTCCCGAGGGATGCTTCTGCTCATAGGCACTGGAGACGCCAGGGAACAAGAGCAGTTTAAGTTAGTCTTTCCTGAGGGCCTTTCAGGCTACAGAGATTATTATGAGACTGTGCTAGACTTTATAGCTGGTAAATTAAAAAAACATAAACGCTAAAGCTTTTTGTCTGCAGCATACTGTATAATGCATGCTAAACTAGTATTTCAAAAATCTGGCTGGAAATGAAGTCACATGATCCTTCACAAATCATTCTAATATGCTGATTCGCTGCTCAATGAACATTTCTAATTATTATCAATGATGAAAACAGTTGTGCTGATTAAATTTTTTGTGAAACCGTGATACATTTTGCTTTCAGGATTCTTTGATGAATAGCATTTATTTGAAACATAAATCTTTTGTAACATAAATACATTTACTCTATCTTTTGATCCATTTAATGTGTCCTTGGTAAAAAAAAAAAAAGATTAATTTCTTTAAAAAAAAAAAGGTACACAAAAATAGGTACAGTAGCGTATAAATGACCTCTGATCAAATAGTTCCATAATCAAACAATTAAAAGATCCACCATCTACTCCTATCCAACCAACTGCCACCCCTCACATCAAACAATCGACAAGGTACCAAAGATGAACCATCTGATGAACCTTAATGCAATTACACTCCATTCAGAAACATTAAAAGACAAGGAAGGAACAGACTTCTATGGGGCTTGACAATCTCCAAAGCACCTCTGAAGAGAACATCATTATCACAGAGGTTGTTGCTTCAGCTTGATTGCCATCTGCAATATGAGGGCAGGTTGGCTCCTCCAGCGAAATAAAACATCCAAGTGAAATGTCATAAATTTAAAATCAAATCAATAGGAAGATGACTGTAACCAAGCAACCGTGTTTGCCGTAGACGCTTGTCCAAGTGGAAAAGCCATTTATTGCACTTAATGCACCGTAGCGTAATTTCTTGTTTTTCTTTTTTGGTGTGTGCGTTTTCTTTCCCCTTTCCAATTTCAGGTGGATCTCATTCAAGTCATTTCGAACAGCACCTGCTGTACAGTTGCCTCTGAGTAAATAACTAAAGGAAAACTATCATTATTGTACATTTTTTTCCATAAATCTTTAAGTCTATTCTTGACTCAAGCTGAAAAGTCTATGCCAAGACCCCATCTGCTTCAGAATTGCTCTGTCAAATGAACGTCTGTGCTTTTTATTCAGTCTTTAGTCACATATAAAAGGTGAAATACACACCCACCTTAACACCTTCATGTCTGAGGTGAATTTGTGCTGTATACG
This sequence comes from Hypophthalmichthys nobilis, assembly GCA_037950665.1. Taxonomy (NCBI): domain Eukaryota; kingdom Metazoa; phylum Chordata; class Actinopteri; order Cypriniformes; family Xenocyprididae; genus Hypophthalmichthys; species Hypophthalmichthys nobilis. Next base: position 22,351,266 of record CM075479.1, read on the forward strand.
AACCATGAAAATTCAGTGTTACGAAAATCGTGATTAACAAAAGCAAAATTTGCATTCAGAAACTAGTTTTTGTTTTTTTCACAAAACATCTGTAATTAGGAAAATAGCACACCCTAAATTGATAAATAATGGATAAAAATAGTTTGTTAAACGGTATCGTATGAATTGCAAATGTATGTAGACAAATTCAGCCCATTTATCACTTAAATCTCTCACACCAGCTGCTGAGGCTGAATTTGCAAACCAAAATACGTGATGTTCGTGTCTCTCCGACAGCTGAAAGTATAAAGTTTAGAGTTGATTTTCACTGCTTTAATGCAAAAACACTTATGGTTTCTCTCAGACGTTGCAGTCTAGCACATCTAGCATTGGTCTCGTTACTACATGTGTATGTAAGTTATACAACAATTTCCCGTCATATACAAGAATTGATTCTTTTAAAGTGTGTGTGGGAATGCGTAAGTGGGTTTGTGCATTCCGGTGCAGCGTACCTGATGTTATACAGGCACTTCTCCCCATAGTGGAGTCTGAAGGGCCTCTCCTGACTGCAGGCTGAGCCCAGATCAGTACACGGACTGTGGGGCTCTCTCTTTATCCTCAACTGCAGCCCGTGGAACGCCACTGAGAAAGAGAGAAGCGTATAGATGTTTAAACAGAACATTAAGAACATGAACAGTGGACATATTTACAATAAGATCCTCACTCCATTCATTACGCAGAGGATGCAGAAGTGCTGCAGTCACTCTCTTGAAGTTGAGGTGACCTTACAACGTCTACCTTCTTTTATATATTTAAAAAAATATGTTTGCATGCGCAAAAGTCTGCAAAGGTTTCTTGCACTAAAACAACCTAAAACAAGTGCTCCCATAAACAAGGACAGACACTTTGTTATAAAATACTTTTTTTAAATACAAATCTGCCTCCAATTCCGTAACCAGAATTAAAAAAACAAAAACAAAAACACACACACACACACAATTAAAGGAACATTTCTGTAAGTTCTCAGTATACAGGAATGGCAAGACTTGGTAACAAAGTTTGGAACCAAGTTGAAGAGTGTTACTAATACATTTTTACATTTCTGCTTACTTCTAATGGCAATTGAATCAACATAATACTTTAAAACTGCATGAAAAAGGGGGAAAAGTATAAATAAGAAGAACTCTATTTATTTGTTTAGATTTGTGTGTAACTTAAGAATAAAATTAGTAAGAATAAAGTATATTAGCACTTTACAATAAGGTTTAATTTGTTAATATTAGCTAACTACATCAGTTAACATGAACTAACAATAAACAATACTTCTACAGTATATCTCAGTTAGTGTTAATCTCAGCATTTACTAATACATTTTAAAGATCAAAATTGTATCCATTAATGCACTGTGAACTAACATGAACATTTTTATTAACTAACATTATCAAACTTAGTTTTAATTTATTTGGCAGTCTTCTGAAATTTTAAATGGTCTTGTAAGGATGTGTCCTTGTTCATGATAGTGGATTCTAAAATAGCACTACAGATGAATAATTTATGCTTGAAAAGACTTCTTGACGGACCATATTAAGAACCACGTAGACAGACGGAGGAAAAATGCCATAATTGATTTTACGCAAAGGAATACGAGTAAACGAATCAATACAAAATCTGTTAGCATCACGGGACGTCATACATGCAGGATGTCATTCCAGGATTGCAACAATTACACGTGAATTGATTGGTGTTAATGGACAACATTTTCAAGAAGTCGTTTATGACATTTACTGCCATTTTTTGTATCCTTGCAATTTATGAGATGCATTTAAAACCCCTTCAGTATGTCAGATGTCAACTGAAGTGGGCAAAACTAACTCAAAAAGAAAAAAAAAAATTGTAACAAGAGCAGTGAAAGAAAGCTTTGACTTAAATAAAGAGCTCTTAACAAAAGTATGTCGTGGAGAGTATAGCAAAATATTCATTTCTCATATCTTAGCTTATGCAAAATATTCCCAAATTATTTCCATATTTATGACGTTAACTAAACATTCATGTTCCATTCTGCAAAAATTCCATTTTTTTTCTTAAAGCTGCGCTCTAATAGATTTGACTTTCATAAATGAATAGCTTGATGTGTCTTATTCAATGCTAAATTTAGCAGAACACACTAGGAGAACGTCTTTTCTCCACAAAAGCCCATTCATAACACTACCGAACACCATTTTCACTGCACCCTGTGTCACATAAAAGGGCATTTTAGTAAAAAAAACAAGTGTTTCTTAGTTTCAGATGTGGATTTTACATATGTATCTTTTCTTTTCTTTTTTTCCTGTGCTGATGGTTGTGTTTTCTCACCCTTCTCTCTTTCTCACTCTCACCTCTTCGCTGACTGTTACTCGCTGATAATAGATTCAGTCACACCTTCTTCTTAAACACTCTGGGCTTGAATTACGATGGCCTTTGCAAAAGGGCAAATAACTAAAATCACTGTTTGATCACACTTACCCAGCCACAAATCACTATTTTAGTTAGTGTTAAAAAACGATTGATCTTTTTACAGCAACAACAGCCTTTCTCTTAACAATTTCAGATGCATTTAAAATAAAATAAATGCATTTTTAACACTATAGTGTATACCATTCCAAAGTTTGAGGTCAGTTTGATTTTTTAATGTTTTTGAAAACTTTAATTTATTTGATCAAAAATACAGTAATATTGTGAAATATTATTACATTTAAAATAACAGTTTTCCATTTTAATATATTTTAAAATTTAATTTATTTCTGTGATGTAAAATCTGAATTTTCAGCATCATTACTCCAGTCTTCAGTGTCACATGATCCTTCAGAAATCATTCTAATATATTGATTTGCTGCTCAAGAAACATTTATGATTATTATCAATGTTGAAAACAGTCTGTGCTGAAATAACTTATGTGAAATAGAAATCTTTTGTAATATTAAAAAGTCTTCAATTTAATGCATTCTTGCTGATTAAATATTTCGTAAAAAAATAAAATAAAATAAAATGAAAATCACTCTGACCCCAAACTTTTGAAAGGTTTATATATATATATAAATTTAATCATACAAATAATTTCACAAACAACCACTTTATCAGGCCAAACGTCTAGTGCGCAGCAGTTTCCGAGGTGCATTTTTTCTTGCCGTGTAATCCCTGTATATCCCATTTCTGGGTGTTTTGTGGGAATGGACCACATGAAACGGAAGTGATCCACTGGCATTGTCGACTCAGACCCATATGGGAGGGCCAGGATGCCCGTTCAAGAGCCCAACCGCCATGCCCTCGCTCTACCTCCATCTGCCCGTCCCTCCTCTCCTCCCCTATCCTGCCGACGACGCCAACTAACACTCTGCGCTTTCAACAGTTTTGCTTAGATATACATTTTGAATGGAATAATCATTGCTGAATATTATCAAAATACAGAACAAAACTAGATTTTTTTAAAAGAATTATTTTCATATATAAAAAAAGGTCACACAATAAAGGTTTCCTTTTGTGACATTTCCCTTGTGTCACTCACAATAAGGTCTAGCCCACACCGAGGAAGGAATACAGGACAATAGCCCATTATCAGCAAACACTAGTATATTTTATTTGCCTAATGAGCTTGAGTTCTCTAGAAAGACAAAGCCCCCCTTTATCTCCCCTACATCCTCTGTAGCAGAGTCTGTTTTGGCTCCTCTTTAAGACATAAGCTGGACTCGCTCCCCACTGTGCCTCATTCAGTCCATGCCACTTCCGACACTGGCACCGGCTCTGCCACGACCACTGCGCGCCAACTTTACTTCCTATGCCCATTTAAAGGCCTATTGCTTCTGGCTGCACTCGCTGAGAAGGTACACAACCTAGAGAACACACGCCGTTCGCGCTCTCTCTCTCTGTTTATTCACAGAAACAACAGCGGCGAACGACAACATATCGTAAACAAGGGAAAAAACGAGCTAATGCAACAATAAAATTTCACACTAAATCATCAAATTTGAGCGTGTTTTTGATATCCACTCAAGATATAATATAAACACAGCTATAATTTTGTACATTTAAGAGCCATAGTAAAAGAAAAAAGGTCACACTTACAGTTTTCACTCTGAAAGTCTGGAACAAACTGCTCATCATTGTCAGGAACTTGAGCTGGGAGGAAAACGAAGAGAGAAAAGGGATTTTTTTCTTCGTAATTGTTATATTTGGTTTCCACAAGTTGAGCTAACACAATCTGTCCTCTAATAATCGCTTAAACGAGTAATTTCCTCTAATAATCCTCTGTAATTGAAACACTAATGATTTGAAATTCTCAGACCAACCCATGAAGACATTTATTGGTTGAAAATAGAGAAAACATATCCTCTAATTATGTCAGTAATTTAATTTCAACTTAATTTGTTGGACAAAGCAGGCGTGTGAAACACATCTCTGCCATTCGCTCTAACATCCAGGAACAGTATTCACTGATACATGTGTATCAAAACAGTTTGAGAGTTAAACTATAAAATAAAACCAAAAAAACAAAACACCTTGCCTTGTGATCTAATGTGCTTTGCAACTACACCGTGTCTTCATAAGGATAGCCATGCAGCGAGAAAACACCTATTGTTCACACTGTCTAATTGGGACACATCCCCGCTGGTGAAAGCACCTGTACCTGCCGCGACGGCTGCCGTCCAAACAGAGCACGTTCCCCTACCTTTCCCTCACTCATATAGCTAATGCTAAAATAATGAAGCCTTCATATGGAGCTCAATTAAGCACATTCATGTTTATATCACATGCGTTAGAAAGACCTGTTGTTTATTGCTTGTTAAACTCGACACAAAGGCGCACGGTGGCGGAGGAGTGCGCGAGACCTCGCTGCACGGGGCTATTAGCACGTTTATTCCTCTGCGCTAAAATTGGATTTTCATTTTCACAACAACAGTAACAAGTCGCAACATGCACAAATCAACATTTGCTTTGTGTAAGGCAACACGTTTTGCTCATCTACTTGGCTTTTTGGCTGGAGAATTTGTTAAATCTCAGTAATTTTTTAAGTCAAAACTCTGATTCAAACAAGATTCAACTATATAATAAAGGTATATTTTAACTGAAAATTTGATAAATACAAAATATTTTTTCATAAATGTCAGGTGGGAGGAAGTTGTCACATGTTTTAAATGTTATAAATTTAAAGAATTTATTAATTACAATATTCATAGGCTAAAAATTAATTGATATTTTATTTTATATGTTCCCTTTACATTGTTTTATGTCTCATATTTATTTTATTGCTTTATGTTTTGTCCAAAAAAATGCTTAATGGCAGATTTCACTGTAACAACAGGTAATAAACTCTCAATAAACTGTATCTTTTGTTCCTGTGCAATAATGGTTAAAAGAAAATTTTATGATTTCTTCTATAACTCAATATACAAACTATAAAACATGCGCCCAAGGCCATATAGTTCTTCTCAATCAGGGCCAATATATCTTTATAGTATTTGCCAGTGTTTTGGGTATGTGAAAAGGCGAGTCGAGTACAATCATAACAGACGTTTTTACTGGTTAAACTCAACAAGAAATATCATCACCTGAAGTAAACACAATCAAAGAGATATTAAACAATCCCCTCACTAGATCAGAACAGAATGAACAGGAAAGAAACACCAAGTGCATTAAGAGTCAGAAAAGTAGCGTAAACATCAGTTAAACAGAGAAAAGGTGAGAGAAAGAGAAAGACTGAGTTGCAGCCAGTATTCTCAGCAGGGTGAATGAGTCAACCTGTGAATGGGACAGCTGATCCCAGCACCACTCCTGAGGCTAGCTAAGGTGTTGGAGCATGTCCACCAGTTAAAAAAAAAAAAAAAGAAGACCAGAAAAGAGACAAACTACAGCGCCAGGCCACATAAACACACACGTAAAGACTCATAATGAGAAGTCACGCTTGAAAAACTTACTAGTAAAACCAAGAAACCAAATCCTGGTATGACATATTCAGTGAGTCTTTTCTAGACGTAATAAGTGACTGTCACCTGACTCTGGCCAAAATGACACATGTATGTCAAATGACGAGCCATCAGCTCTTTAGTCTATGCTGCCGGAAATACTGTCCGTCGCTCATACGTCTTCCTCTTCTTTCCAATTACCTGAGCTAATAAATCTCTGAAATGAAACCGCTAGGTCTTCGTTTGGGTTCTAATGGACAGGAAGTCATATATTAAATCTATCTGCGATTTATCTTGAATCTTTGGGCGCTGCGGCTGATGGATGTAAGACAGGTTGAATTGTACTCCTCACTGTAATATCTACTGCAGCGACTACTTTTTTCTTTTTTCTCCCCGCACACTTTTTTTTTTTTTCCCTGCCGGATACACTAAAATATTTAAGTCATGTCTTATTCTTTTAGAGGCCCTGGGGTGGATTTGGCATAATCAAACTCGCGACAAGGACAGTAAAGTCCGAAAATCTGTTCTAAAGCGTACTTTTAATTTTAAAATCCATAATTATACTGCAAGCATTTTTAAATATATTAAAGAAAGCGGTCTATTAAAAATTGAGATTCTCTTTCCTTATGCAGGTTGGCAAATCCTATTTAGACTTATATTATAGATGTTCGGCTTTAAAAGGTGACCAATACACAGAACAATTTCCTGTTGTGCAGCTGTACAAAATTAAAATATCAGTGAATTCATTTGAGATGTTCTAAACAAAAAGATGCTTGATTAAGTTGCATTAGACAGACTTTCATGTGGCATGTCTCATTTCAAAAAGTCAGTCACACAAGCCAGATTTAGTGCGATCACTAACAGAAAACAGACACACACACTCATCTTCCTTTCCTATTCATGTTCAAAGTGCACGCAAATGCATTCCATAGGCTGAAAGGCAGTCGTGATTTCACAAATGCAAAGTGCTGGAATCGGTTTTACAAACTGCTTTGCATGATTTTCAGCTGTCCAACTTCTTTGTTTTTTTTTTCTTCCCAATTTGCAACCAAACTGCTTTTTACAATAAACAGACAAAAGGTTATGTCAACTATGATTTGTGTTCAACTTTTACACAGCTTAAATTAATTTATTACAATAATACAGTCCTGCAAAGCTTATTTACATTGTGCAAAAAAATCACAGTATAACTGCCAACAATTTTATATATATATGAATATTTATTCCTTTAGAAAAACTAAAAAAAAAAAGTTATTTAGCTAGAAATGTAAGACTGATAACAGTTAAACAACAATTTGTACGTGCAAAATCAATTTAGTTTTCCTAAAAGTCCTCAAAATCAATCACTTTTTGCAGTCTGAGATTAAACTTAAAGAACCAAAAAACTACTTTTGTTATATTTATGTTATAACACCAAATATACTGAGTTTAGAGTAAAACTTCACACACTAAAAAAGTCTTAATGGTAACATGTTACAATAAGGTCTCATTTGTTTATGCATTAACTAACATGAACAACATATTTTTACAGCATTTATTAACATTTGTTAACATTAGTTAATAAAAATGTTCATGTTCATGTTAGTTATGCAACTAATGATAACAGATAAAACTTCAAATCTTAAAAATGTATTAGTAAATGTTGAGATAACATTAACTAGAAGTAACTGTAGAAGTATTAACTAACATTCATGTTAACTAATGTTAACAAATGAAGCCTTATTGTAAAGCGTTAACATCTTCACATTTTCAAGACAAGAAAAAGCTTTAATTAAAACTGCACGTTTACCATTTACAAATTTTTAACATAACATTGTTATAATTTTATCATCACATTAAAATATTTCCAAATACATCTACAATCAACCAAAGAGGGAACCATTTACTAACCTAAAGGTCGGTGCTGCAAGCAAGGTGGGAAGAAGACACTCGCGCTTAACTCCTGAAGCATCACGTTTGTGTTAAACCACAACCAGCATGTCTTGCCATGAGAAAGAAAAAAATTGCCAAAAGAAACCAAAAAAAAAAAAGTTAGGGGAAAAAAAAAGAAGCGGTAAAAGCTGAAGCTCAGGAAGCGATCTACCGTCAATCCATTTCTTTAAAAAAGAGTTAAAAAAATAAAGAAAAAAGAACTTAAAACACTATATGAGAAGTATCAGACGCAAAACAGAGGGATAGGAAAAAGCAAACGAGTGAGGGAGAGAAGGTGTGCGCGCGTGTTCGAGAGAGAGAGAGGTGGCAGTGTTGGTGGCTCGTCTGCCTTAGCTCCTGCCAAAAGCGGACAAGAGGAGAAGAGAGTGAGCGAGACTGCAAGTTCTTCTGGTAATTTGTGATGACACTCAATGTAGAACCTCCTCGGTCTCCCCCTAGACTCCTGCTCTTCTCAAGCACTAATGTATGCATGACACACCAAGTGCCTTCGCTACAGATGCATTAATTGGACTGCAGATTAGGTCTGTAACTTGAGGCATATTTGCTCCCCTCCCCCAAATCTCCCCCCACGCTCTCTCCTCTTCGAAACAAAAGCTCGATCAACCACTGAGAAACTGAAGTAAACAGACCAGAGCTTACCTTCAGCGAGCCAGGTCTCCTGAAGTTGACTGAGATCTTGAAACAGCTCTAAAACAAAGACAGCAGAGTTTGAGATGGTGAAACAACAGGTACAAAGCTTTAATTATGAGTTTTGACACTCGGCGCAATCTCGATTCCAGTCTCAAAGCCCTCTGAAGACCGAGGCGAGCGCTGCTGATTGAGATTTTAAAGCCCTGAGTGCAGGTGGCAACGAGCGATATTGCATTTTGCAAGATGTTAAGAAGGCGTGAAATGAACATTGTCTTTTTCACCCACACCTGAGTGCTTACCCTCGGTGTCCAACGCCAGGGCAGAGTTAATGAATTTTCTTTTCCTGTCCTTCGCTGGTCTCGTGTTGGACGTCTTTCCCCGAGGATTCTAAGCAGAAAGCAACAGATCAATTGTCTCAAATTGAAGATGGAGTGTGTTGAGCTCGCTTTTTCAAAGAACACAAAACTTCAGCTCCACGCGTCAAGCTTACTGTTGATATATGAGGGATTCTTTTGTTAGAGGCACTTTTCAAATCTTTAAAAACATTTTCTTCATATCCTGGAGTAAAAGGTCTGATCATGGCCTTGATCAACTCTCTAGTGTAGTTTTGATGGTAATGATTTGTAATGGTAATGACAATTTTTAGTTTTTAGTGGAAAAAAAGTTGGATAAGTCGTGGACTTACTAACCTAACAAGTTAGATTAATTTTTTAATTTGAAAAATTCTCAAATACCGACCCGTTTGGTAATTACACCTAGTTTTAAGTTCTAAAACCAAGTTTTAAAATGGACATTTGTAATCTTCACACTGGCACTCTGCTTCCCTGTCACTTCTCATTTCCATCATATCCAAAATACTTTTTTTTCTTTTGATTAACTCAATTATTTTGTTAAATGCCTGCTGTGACTGTGAAGGTACAATACCTAGTTTAAAAAATGTAAACTACACATACCACATGAACTGAAAATATGATTTTCTGAAAAGAATTTTCCAGATTTTAACACAGTGTTGTAGGGGAACTTAAAAGCCCAACATATATCAATTCTGGCATTTAAGTGACTTAATACACCATAATAAGATTTACAGCTATTACAATCTTAAGTTTTAAACTATCAATGATTGTTAATATCTTCAGAATAAATCTAGAGGACAAAAGTTCCCCTAAACTGAAGAATCACGCACATTTAAATGTCATATTTCTGTTACGTTACGGTTTAATAAAAACAGATTCAATCAATTAAATGGCATATATATATATCTACAATCATGGAGATCACTAATTTACCTTCATTAGACTTACATGAGATTTTATGAAAGGCACTTGTTGGTCGTGAAGTCCATCCATGATTCTGCAGCTGTAGGACTCTGCGCGCGCCGTCCGATCACCTTTTGAAGTAGGAGACTGACTTTAAGCGATTTATTGGAACATGAACTGCTGCGCGCTGAAGCGCATTCAGCGGCTCCATTCATAAACATAGCTTTCATTTGACTGACTACATGCTGGCTAATATGAAACAGACATTAAACGCAGCATACCCGTGACACTTTATAGATAAAGTTGCTTGTGTCCTAATGTAAATATGTTGCGGTGCTGTGCGTGCGTAATGCGGCGAGCCGATCCTCCGAAGGGACTGGACTTTTGGAAACACTTTTTTTCTGTTTCTAGTCACGTTTTACTGAAACGTCGACGGTAATGGAGAACTTAAAGCTTGCACTCACCCCAGTAAATGCACCGCATGCATTCATGGATGTGTCGCCGGACTGTATGAGAAAAGCGCTCTCGTGTCTCTCCTCCGCGCTCAAGTAAACACACACTCGCTGCCTGCTGCTCCAGGGGCCTCCCTTCAGAAACAGCCGGCGCCCCGCTTCCCATTGGCTGCCACTGTCCTCCGCCGGATCAGATTTCCACGTGTCAATCAAGAGCCTATTTCACCGTTCCTTCATTAAAATATGCAAAACTGATATTGCAATTATAAGGTGTTTATTTATGAGAAACACATAACATCATTATAATCTCTCTTGTGGCTAGATGTTTTGGAAATGAAAGTGCACACAATCACTGTATCCCGTTTACAATGCTTACAAATGACCTCACAGTTTTTGAGAAGGTTCAAAAAACTTTCAAGGACTGAAATAAACAGGCATATGCTTACAATGGCCACAGTTTCCACATAGTTTTGTCATTCATAAAGCTCTCTTTTTGATAATTGAATGCAGTGGTTCTCAATCAGGGGACCGTGGCCCCCTAGAGGGCCTCGGCAAAATTCCAAAGGGGGCTCTGAGATGACTTTAAGAGGAATAAAAATAAGTCATATAATTCATGTTAAGTAAATATATTACCACAAAATAAACCCTGACATGGTGATCAGGACCCTAATGCTTATCTTAGAGACCATGGGGAAACAAAACACTAGCACAGAGGAGTGGTCCAGTTATACAGTGTTGCCATGGACAACAGTCAATATTCAGAAACACTTGACCAATCAAAATAAATGTATTCCAAATATCTATGTAATGAGTTATACAGCCACTAAAGATCAAAATACAGTAGGCTACAACATGCTCTCAGTTTCCTCTGTGCAGTAAGCTGATTTTTTTCATTTCCATTTTTCCACTCTCACTTAATATATGTTCTGTTACTGTAACCCAGTTTTCTTTCATTTTCCTTGAGAGGTGCGGGTTACACTTTATTTTAAGGTGTGTTTGTTACACTGTAATTATACATTTGAGTACTGAGTAATATTAAGTAACTACATGTACTTACTATAAGGTTAGGATTAGGGTTTGGTTTGGTTTAGGGTTGCATGTAATTATGCATTATTTAGTTATTACTTTAGTAACTACATGTAACATATGTAACAATGTCACTGTAAAATAAAGTGTTACTGAGGAGTTCATTATAGCCAATATATACTGCCGTTCAAAAGTTTGGGATCGGTCAGATTTTTGATGTTTTTAAAATAAGTCTCTTCAGCTCACCAAGGCTGCATTTATTTGATAAAAAACAGTAATATTGTGAACTATTTTTACAATTTATAACAACAGTTTTCCATTTTAATGTATTTTAAAATGTCATCTTTTCTTGTGACGCAATGCTGAATTTTCAGCATCATTACTCCAGTCTTCAGTGTCACATGATCCTTCAGAAATCATTCTAATATGATGATTTGATGCTCAGTAAACATTTATTATTATTATCAATGTTGAAAACAGTTGTGTACAGTTTTTTTCCAGGATTTTTTGAAAAGAACAGCATTTATCTGAAATACAAAGCTTTTGTAACATTATACACTACCATTCAAAAGTTTTTTTTTTTTTAATTAAAGAAATAAATTAAAGAAATTAATACTTTTATTCAGAAAGGATGCATTAAATTGATCAAAAGTGACAGTAAAGACATTTATAATGTTACAAAAGGTTATATTTCAAATAAATGCTCTTTGAACTTTCTATTCAACAAAGAATCCTGAAAAAAATTGTACACAACTGTTTTCAACATTGATAATAATAATAAATATTTCTTGAGCAGCAAATCATCATATTAGAATGATTTCTGAAGGATCATGTGACACTGAAGACTGGAGTAATGATGCTGAAAATTCAGCTTTGATCACAGGAATAAATCACATTTCAAAATATATTCAAAAAGAAAACAGTTATTTTAAATTGTAATATATATATATATATATATACAGTGCCCCCCACAATTATTGGCACCCTTAGTAAATATGAGCAAAGGCGGCTGTGAAAATAAATCTGCAATGTTTATCCTTTTGATCTTTCATTCAAAAAATTCACAAAATTCTAACCTTTCATCAAAGTAATAGAATTGAAAGTGGGGGGAAAATCACATTATGAAATAAATGTTTTTCTCCAATACATGTTCGCCACAATTATTGGCACCCCTAGAAATTCTTATGAGTAAAATATCTCTGAACTATATTCCCATTCATATTTACATTTTTTTAGCACATCAGGGTGATCATGAACATGAAATTTTCCAGCCATGACTTCCTGTTCCACAGGAGTATAAACATGAGGAAACACAAAGGCCAAATTCCCGTAATCATTCATCACAATGAGAAAAACCAAAGAATATAGTTCTGATGTGCAGCAAAAGATTGTTGAGCTTCACAAAATAGAAAATGGCTATAAGAAAAAAGGAGACTGTCCTCCAAAAACGACCCAATAGGTCGTTTTTCAAGCACCTTATTATGACCTATACTTACGTATTAAAGTCATGCGCCCTCTAGCTGGCGTAAAAATAATGACAGTGTCGTGTTACATCTGTTGTCATGAAATGACGTATGACTGTCGTTACCAAAATGCGTGTTCATTTAAATGCAGTGTGTGGACTTTTTACACCATTTGTCCTATTTCCATTTAGCAAAATTCTTTTTTTTTATTAACTACTACACCAACCCCACCCCTAAACCTACCCTTAGTAATTTATAGTGCATATACACTTTATGAGCACATGCGTTCCCTGGGATCGAACCCACGATCGCATGATCACATGATTGCATATTGTTATATATTGCAATGCTCTGCCAATTGAGCTACGCGAAACCCGAAATATGACGCAGATAAAAGGAAACAATGCATTAAAATGAAAGTGTCCTGTTGTCGATAGGGGCGCAACTTTAGTAAAAGCTCCTATGGGTCGTATTTCATGAATTAAAATGAAAGTGTCCTGTTGTCGATACGGGCACAACTTTAGTAAAAGCTCCTATGGGTCGTATTTCAGGGAAGTGACAAATGACCTATATAGGCGTATTGGTTGGAGAACATGTTGGAAAAAAGCTAAAGCATTGAAAATCCCCATTTCCACCATCAGGGCAATAATTAAGAAGTTCCAATCAACTAAAGATGTTTCAAATCTGCCTGGAAGAAGACGTGTGTCTAAATCGTCATAATGCGCGGTGAAGAGGAAAATTTGAGTGGTCAAAGACTCTCCAAGGATCACAGCTGGTCTCAGAAAGCCTAAAAAAAATTATCAAACAGCACCTACATCCCCACAAGTTGTTCGGGAGGGTTTCAAGAAAAATCCTCCTCGCTCATCCAGAAACAATCTCCAGCATATTCAGTTGTCAGACAAGACTGGAACTTCAAACGGGACCGGCTTCTATGGTCAGATGAAACTAAAAAAACAGCTTTTTGGCAGCAAACCCACCAGATGGATTTGGTGCACACATGGATAAAAAGTACCCCATGCCCACGATTAAATATACTGCTGCATCTTTAATGTTGTGGGCCTATTTTTCTGCTGGAAGTCCAGGACATCTTGTTCAGATACATGGTATCATGGATTCTATCAAATACCAACAGATAAAAAATCAAAACCTGACTGCTTCTGCTAGAAATCCAATAATGGGCCGTGGTTGGATCTTCCATCAGGACAATGATCCAAAACAAACATCAAAACCAACACCAAAATATGTGTCACTGAGCACAAAATGAAGCTTCTGCCACGGCCATCCCAGTCCCCTGAACTGAACCCTAAAGAAAATGAGTGGAGTGAACTGAAGAGAAGAAGCACCAACATGGAGCTGGGATGTTGTGAATTTTTTGCATGAAAGATCAAGATTTTTGAAATTGAGATTTATATATCATCTGAAAGATGAATAAATAAGCTTTTCATTGATGTATGTTTTCTTAGGATAGGACAATATTTGGCCGAGATACAACTACAACTGAAAATCTGGAATCTGAGGGGTGCAAAAAAATCAAAATATTGAGAAAATCGCCAAATGTTGTCCAAATGAAGTCCTTAGCAACGCATATCCACTCACAAAAATACATTTTTGATATATTTACGGTAGGAAATTTACAAAATATCTTCATGGAACATGATCTTTACTTAATATCCTAATGATTTTTGGCATAAAAGAAAAGATCATTTTGACCCATACAATGTATTGTTGGCTATTGTTACAAATATACCTGTGCGACACACACACACACACACGTTTGTTTTTGTGAATTGTGGGGACATTCCATTGGCGTAATGGTTTTTATACTGTACAAACCGTATTTTCTATCGCCCTACACCAACCCTACACCTAAACCTACCCATCACATTTTTACTTTCTCAAAACAACTCATTCTGTATGATTTATAAGCCTTTTGAAAAATGGGGACATGGGGTAATGTCCTCATAAGTCACCCTCTCCTTGTAATACCCATGTCATTATACAAATGTGTGTCCTGATATGTCACAAAAACACGCACACACACACACACACACACACACAATATATATATAGAGAGAGAGAGAGAGAGAGAGTATGTTAATATTTGTGGTTTGTTATAACTATGTAGGGTATGCTGGGGTCGAGTCTTTTCCCCCCATAACACCTATGGTTATAGATGTGCTTTCACACCTTATCTGACCTTTGAGATGAAGTTCATTATATCCATGCATGCAACATATTTAACACATGCTCAAAGTGTCGGTCCAGTGGTTCCTTGTGTCACAGTTTTTATCACATGATTAAGAAACATCTAACAAGTCACTTCTGCAGGATCAGGTATACCAGCACATAAACAGAGGGACTTCCATTATGGGGAACTGATGAGAACATAAACTGACATTTTAAGTCATTCACGGTGCAATGTATAATCCCGTGAGCTTTATGAAATGTAGGACAGGTACAGATGTTCATTTGACAGGTTAACATTAAAAGGTTACAACCATAGGGATCCATCTGTTGTCAGGTCAAGAGGTGAGCGGTTACAGCAAGCTGACAAGTTCAAAGGGTGAAAGTGGGTGTGTTTGTTAGAGTTACAAACAGACAAATTACCATGGCAATATGTTTTTCTGACAAAAATAATGGGTTTTACAAACTTTTAGAAATTAGGTTCAATGGGTCAAAATGTTTGAATGATTTTACCAGATTTTGTGTTTTCTGCATATCAGAAGTATTAAACAGTTTGATACAATATACAGTCTTTTTTAAAAAGTAAATAATAAAAAAAACAACATTAAAGTTAACTTTAAATGAAGCTAAAGTTCATAAATGTTTCATTGTTCCTCCCACATTACAATATATTTAGAAAAATTCAAATGTACAAGTATTTGACTCTGCACATTAATGATTATTTTACAATGTAAGCATCATATACACGTTATAACAGGCCATGCTCTCTATCCTTAGTATAAATGTAAAGTCTATAAACTATGACATCTATTAAAATGTCATACGTCATATCTTGATCCAACATGCATCAGGCAAGTTCACTGTCAGTTTATTGCACAAAGCACTTATTATGAACTGCTGGCTAAATAAGTGAAACTAAACCAGGCAGAAACTTCAGAATTTAGTTACTAGGATGTGTAATAGTGTCTCACATCACTGCATGCTGCTATCTCGCAAGAAAAGGAAAGGTGCAGTCGCACATTTGCTTTAGCTCTGGCATCACAACACATGAATATGCATGAGCAAAGCACCTTGTGACCATGACAACCATGTCTTGTAAAGACAAAATGCAACAAAATACAGTCTTTCAATCTGATTCTTGGTCATAAAGCAAACAGCTTTGGCTTAAAATAAAACACAGGCAAGCATTCGCATTAAAAAGCCTAAAACCCTGTGTGCCGATTACTGACTCTGGATGAGGATTGTCTGACAGTAACCTAAAGCCACCATTTGTGCTTTTTCAGTTCATATTATAAAGAATGTCTGTCTATGCTTCTGGAAATGATCTCCTTCACTAGTGACTTGACCGTGTTTAGTGTTTGGCACTTAATTAGTGTTTTAGAAAACACTTTTAATTAAGAAAAAGAATTAAGTTGCATGATTATTGTAGGAAAAAGTGTTTTTCAAAAACGCTGGGGTAGAAATGATGGGGTTCACATCTAAATTTGGTCAGTACAATTCTTTTCCATAGAAAAACCACAGGCTGTAATGTTGATTTGTAATTTTATATAATATAATATAAAATAATATTAAAAAGTTCTGGATTTGAACCCCGCATATAAAAAATGTAACACTAGACTAACACATTACAAATTTTAAGTTAAAAACTATTTTGTTTTTCCCTTTGGCCGTGTCTTATATCACATTAGGTACTAAGTAATCTAGAACAGCTGGCACTTCCAAAATAACATACCCAAAATAAAATAGCTCCTGCTCATGAGTCCGGCTTAGACTCCAAAAGACATAACAAACTTGCTTCTGCAGTGTCTATTTTGCCTATTTTGTCCCACTGACTTCCATTCATACACATGCGAATGTGTCAGACCAGAAACGCAAGATCGTGCGAAAGTTCCACATTTCGCTGTTCCAGAGTTCAAGTTTGTTGAAATCTGACCTGCGAATTCGCATTACATGAAGATGTGCGACCAGTAGAAGACTAATTCATTACGGCATGACCTCTTGGCTGAATTAAAAGAATGATATTTTTGCAGTAAAGTTGAGTAGGTTGTATATTTTTACATTTTGAATGTAATACTAAACTGTAAACCAGAATAAGTTGGGCTAACTCAAAAAATTTGAGGTAATCACTAACATCAAATTTTTTGAGTTATGATGTTCCCAATTTTAAGTAAGCAGAACTATCAAGTTTTAGGTTTGTAGTACTCATGTATGATAATTGCTCTTAACTTGAAGTACTGAGTTAGCTAACTGACACATCTTGATAGCAATTAACATGAAATATTTAGTTAATTAACTTTTTTTATTTTGAGTTCTTGCAAATCAAATGAGTTATTCACTCAGTAAACACTACGAAAGTTCAGAAAATGCCAACTTGCTAATTTGTTAACATGTTAACAATAGCATGATATAGCACTTACTGAATGAGTACAGCAACTTAAAACATCTAACTTACCTGCTCTCAAACTAAGCAGCATGCGCCACTTGTCACCATGATGGTAACTCTCTAAAAACACACATTAACAGAAACTCTTCTAAATTAGCATAACAAAACATTAATCACTACTAAATCTCCCTTACCATTAATCTTGCACAAAAAAGTTATATAACACTTAATTCTAGCATTTAATCTCCCTTTTGAGTGCCTTGGGCAAAGCATGCTGGGAAATAGAAATCCCAGCCCAGTTTCAGTTAAATTAAAGTTAGTCTAAATTAAAAGAAATGAGTTCATACAACTTAAAACAATGAAACAGTTCAGTTTACTTGAAATATGTCAGTGCTGTGAACTCGAAAGATAAAGAAAAATCTAAATACTCATAACAGTTAATTTAACTGAACTAATTTGTTCATTTTAAGTTTGTCCTACTTAAACCAATTAAGTATTTTGAGCGTTAGGGTTTGCAGTGTATATGTAATATGTTGAATTCATGTTTATAAAAAAAGACGCTGTAGACCGTGATGCCATATCACGACCGTTGCAGCATCCGATGAAATTTCTCACGTTCAAAGTCTAGTTTGACCGGGGCTTAATGCTGGGTACACACTGCACGATTATAGTTCCGATTTACTCTCGCCAACAATTTTGTGGAAATAGCCAACAAATGCCCAAAATCTGAAACAAATCGGTGCTTGTTCACATGAGTGACAATCATGTAGTGTGTATTATCAAAGACGTGATCTAAGAGAAGCACTGATGCCTGTGAAATATTCCGAATGCTAAATTATCTGGACGCGTCTGTGACTCAAGAGTCATGCAGTGTGGAAAGTGTTTTTACTGGAAATTACATCAGTGATGAGCAACAGCCAATGAGAGTTCAGGGGGAGGAGTCACAGACAAAACATCAGCAAGCAACCTTCTCTCCTTCATATTCTCCTTTTATCTTTTTCGATGCAAATCAGCACACAGGAATAAATTCAGTCTCATGTGAGAACTCCTGTCTCGTGCGTGATTTTATGTAATTTCATGTATCACTTCTCGCGTGTGTTTGGTTGCAAAACGTAGTTTGTAGACCAGACAGAGCTGTTGGCAATTCCTATTGAAATGTTGTGTAATATGTGACCCTCTGTCACCGATCCGTCATGTAATGTGCACACAACAGCAACTAAAAGGTACCAGACAGTCATGTAGTGTGAGAAGAACAGCGATCCAAAGACTCTGAAAATCATTCTTATTCCATTATACCTGTCCAATATCTTCACCTGGTACCTTTCGACTGCACTTTAAACATTTGAGAACAAATAAAGAGCCCCAGGGATGGCTTTGGCCTCCCAGTGCATGTCTTGTAAAATGGCAGTTTAATCAAACAGCTGAGACAGAGAACTGGTGGCTGAAATCTAGAGATCTCCCCACTGCTAAAATACAACCTTCAGGAACCGTCTCCTTTGGTACATTTCCACCATTTACATGATCTCATGTAGGGTGCAGTGTTGTCGGTTGTCAGTCTTTGCTCTCTCTGCGGTCGCGTCGAAAGAAGGAGAAGCAGCCAGAGTTTTGTGGAGGGCCCATTAGCATACGGGCCTGATTCTCATGTACGATTTGAATCTGTGAAAACAAATGAGATGTGAAAATGTTTAGGTTTATATGGTATAAATTAATAAAGACAACCAGATGAGAGAAGATATGAGTTAAATCTTCAATTATCAAAGAACTGGCGTAATACACAAATGTAGGCACACAACTTGCCCAAGACTCTCTTGACACGACCACATGTATAAAGAATGATGTTTGAAAACAGGCAGTGAACTAATGGACTAAAATGTGAAATGCGAGTGTCATTAAATTCTTATTTATTTACTCTGCCCCTGTCATATTTAATTGGGTGCTGAATTCTGAATTCCCTATTTATGGGTCAATTATAATTCCACATCAAAGGTGACGGTAAATATCAAGCTCTTCTCTTTGAATTCACCCATGTGCTTTGTTCATGAAAGTATTCAGAGAGTAATGGTGATAAGAAGGTAAATGGTACTGAACACCTCAAAAAGAAAACCTTTGGAGCATTTAAGTTTAATTAAGAGGAAGAGTCAACATGACATTTTTTAACATATGGGGTGAAATCGAGAGTGTTCATATATAATGCAATTTTATTGGAATCATGCCCTTTTTAGTGCCTCTCTGGAACAATTAAGAAAGACAAGATCAGATTGGGTGCCATTAGGTGAGGATTGTAGCTCATTTTTATGAATAATATACTTGATTCTGTAAAGAATAAAATTATTCTCTATTGGAAAATAATGCAATACAAAATAAGGTAATAAATTAAAAAGAAAACGCTTTGAGTAATGTCTTCAGAAAGTTTTTTTTTAATTATTATATTTATTATTATACACTTCATATATATATATATAGGTCATTGACAAATAAGGTTGTAAAAAACATAATGGATTTTAAAGTTTTATTAAGTGTTAACAATGAGATTATGTGGTTTTTATAATCCATTAACACTGCTTTTGTCATTTTTTACTAGATGGACAAAATTTGTCACCAAAAAAGTCATTCCGTTTAACCAAAATTTTGGTTTTACCGAATGACAATATTTTCAAACAATGCTAACAGGCTGATATCTAGCTAGCTAGCAAAAGGACAATCAGACATTTTATATTTAGTACAAGTTTTTAAAATATTTCAACATTTTCCATGTTTTATGACCTGATGTTTCAGGACATGCATATGAGCAAGTGAAAACATTAATTTTTCATATAGTTAAAAGAGAGTTAGTTTCTTTGATTCATGACCATGTGGTCCTTTGCAGGTGTCTGAATGATGTCACATCCTGTCACATGATATTGACTGCATGACTTGATCCAAAATGGTTCCTTTATATTGGTTACTCCAAATGACATCAATGAAACTCATTTTTCCAGACATTTTTTCTCATAACAAATCAACGACTTCTACACATAATTTTAATACCATTTTGCACTATGTTGATATATGATGTTATAAAATCATGCCAGAATAATATATAATATATACATTTATTACATTTTAAGATATTTTAATAACAAATAAAACAAATGGCTGTATTGGCCTTTGGACGGTTAAACCAAATGACCTTTTGACACTTCAAAATCTTTAAAATACCTTTATATGTAGCAAAATATAATTAAAACTTTTTGGATTGAATAAAAGAGATCTAGTTGTACTACCTTACATACTTTTTCATGTCATATCTTTGTTTTTTATTATTATTAAGGCCTTTGGACAAAAAAAAATGACCTGTCACGTCATTGACCCATATATATAACGTGGGAAATAAATAGTTTTAGCTAAAATAAATAAATAACAAGTAATTTCAGTCCATTTTCCATCTATTTTGACACTGATTGCCACTGCTTTATAGACACACCTTCACACGCAAATACAAATACAATACAGCGCCACCTAAAAATGGATTAGCATAATCACTTTTGCTGAGGATAAGTTGGAACACCTGAATATCGACTGTAGTGTCTCAAAAGCATTCCTTGCGTTTACTGACACTAATTAAGCATCAATGAAGCCATAGGTTGCCATGGAGATCACCTGCTACAATAACAATTTTGTTGCTGTCTACCTTTAGTCAGAGTTTTAATCTACAGGTACAAGTGCTTCTTCCAATTAATTGTGTATGTCATGCTTTTTGGATTCCAGGCATCGACAAAATGAAGTATATGTAAATGAACACTGCACTTCAGAAAAGATGCTTTCAGAGAAGGGAAACTTTAATTAAAAGCAAACAAAGCTTCGAATCTTGCAAATGAGGTGGATGTTTTGGGCTGGAGCATATTTTCAGCTTTTTTGAAAGATGTTGCTGTGGTTTTTACACAAACTATCAGGAAAAAAATCTAAGACTGACCAACTCAAGCCAGTTTAGAAAGAATGTAAAGAAAAGGCTCTTAAAGAAAAAAACCCATATTTCCACTATTAAACATTCACATGTGAAAACAACTAATATCAGGGACATTTTAGCATATAAAAATATATTTTTTTAATAAATGTAATTTTATTAAATGTGCATACCACACAGTACTTACAGTGCATGGGCTTTGCATCCATGGCTCACCAT
Source organism: Hypophthalmichthys nobilis (assembly GCA_037950665.1). Lineage (NCBI taxonomy): Eukaryota > Metazoa > Chordata > Actinopteri > Cypriniformes > Xenocyprididae > Hypophthalmichthys > Hypophthalmichthys nobilis. The sequence goes on from CM075479.1 coordinate 22,372,669, forward strand.
CTATTTGCATAGGAAGGGGTTTACTGGTTCTGTCAATGCAAGATAGTTATATAATACTGAAACATGAAGATATATCATATAAACATTTTTATTTTGTTCATTTTTATTTAAATACAGTATATCTGTAAACATCAATATATTAGGTTAATCGTTTTGATAGCACTAGTACTTTGTCTAAATTGAAAGTTCATCTGTCACACTATATAAGACAAGTAGTAAAGGAAAAAAAAAAAAATAGTATGGTGCAAAAAACCTAAGAACAATTGAAGACTTCCATTGCAAAAGCCACCTCGGTCAAAAATGAGATAACGATACTGAGTGAATGCTCTCCGCACATAGTATACGTTCGTATACTAAGTACACACAAGAGTGTTTTAAGGACAAAAACCTGACAAATGTCTTGAAATACACCATCGAAACAGTGTCTTGAGGTGTGGTAACTGTAGTATAACAGGAATAACTGACTCCGGGCCGTTGAGTTCTTAGAAAATAATGCACACCTGCTTCGTGTCATGGCAGTATTACCACCTCGGGTGTGCATTATTTTCTAAGAATTCAACAGCCCGTCGTCAATTATTCCTTACTTAATCGATGTGACAGCACTATAAAGTACTACACAAATATCCCATGTGATCTCACAAAATAATAGACTACCGTTCAAACATTTGGGGCCGGTAATATTTTTTAAATGTATTTCAAAGAAGTCTCTTATGCTCATCAAGGCTGCATTTATTTGATCAAAAACACAGTAAAAACAGTAATAATTTAATATTATTACAATTTAAAGTGTCACATGATCCTTCAGAAATCATTCTAATATGCTGATCTGATGCTCAAGAAACATTTCTTATCTAATCAATGTTGAAAATAGTTGAGCTGCTTAATATTTTTTGAGGAAACTATGATGCGTTTTTTTCCAGAACCCTTTATGAATAGAAAGTTAAAAAAGCAGTATTTATTTGGAAAAAAAATAAAAATAAAAATCGTTTGTAACATTATAAATGCATTTACTGTCACTTTTGATCAGTGAAAGTTTAAAAGAAGAAATTAACATATTAATTTCTTGGAAAAAAAAAAAAAAAAATCCAAGCATTTGAATATAGTGTATTATTAATATAATAAAAGAGCATTAAAAAGATCATAAAAGCTACATGCATAAAAATGACAAAGAAATTAGCATAATGATAAAGGTATTAGCAAAATGCAACTTATGTCATTTGGCATGTCATAATTTCATGTCGTCTAGTAATATGGCTAATGCTTTGGCGATTTACTATAAAGTTTTTTTACTACGCTAATCAAGTTACTCAAATCTAACCCTTCACATTTTAAAATTCATTATATAAGGAATAATTACACACAACACCACATTGGAAGCTAATGTGGTAATCGGGGGTCGATTTGTAAAGATTATGAAATGTACTGTAACACACCTGATAATGATGGAGGAACACTGGGCCAGACGTCTGCCTGCGCTCTTCAGACCCGTGTAGATCTGCCCCATTTCCATTGCCCCCTCCAGCCCCACCACCTCCAACAGCTGATCAGAGGGGTCTACGATAGAGAAGGAGACACAGAAAGAAAATTACCGACAGAAAGAACAGAAATAGTTAACTGATGAGTAGCAAAAGTCCATTAAAAATAGACCTACATCTTAGGAACTTCTGTTCTTCACAGCTTTTTTTTTTCATGTCAAATTAAATAAAAGTCTGGTTAAAGTCTCTGAACTTACAATGACCTGTCAGTTTCGGGTGTCCAGATTATGCATCTTGGATCTTGGATGTATAAACAAATTTATTTATATAGTGAATATTATTGTGTCCTACAGTATATGATAAATTGTGATTTTTCACACTTACAAGTCATTTTTTCATAAAGCATCCGTTAAATGATTAAATGCAAATTTGTAACACAAGGTCAAAATCAGTATGTGCTAATACCTAAAGTGAATTATTTTGCATTATCATTAACCTACATGAAACACAAAACCGAAGAGCCCATGCAGACAGTCCTCTCCCTCCAAAACACAAAACCAATATCAGTATCCCTGTCAAAATGTGTTAGCTTGTTATACCATCCGCTTTCTACCAAACGCTCAAGCCTGACCCATGGGGGGACGTCAGGGGGAAAAGATTATAAGGAGAAAGTCCAAAAGAGAAGATGAGGAGCAGACAGTGGAGGTGTGTTTGGGCGGAAAGGGGGGAGCGTGTGAGAAGGAGAGAAAAAAAAGCAAACAAGCTTGATTTGGAATCTTCACAGTCTGCCTTCCGCTCTAAAAAAGCATAAATTGTCACCGTTGGAGAAAAGGAGGGGAGAAAAAAACACCAACAACCCACAAACAAAACACCTATTAATTAGAATGCGACACTGATGCAAAGCAATCTAGTGTTCCTCCATATTTATTAATTTCTTTTTTGTTTTGAAGTTATGAGCATTGATTTTTCCTCGGTCGGAGGTCCAGTGTCGCACTGGGACCATCTGTTCAGTAACAGCTCCTATGAGTCTTCCTCTCCTCCTCCTCAAACACACACACACACACACACACACACGCACACACGGTGTCATTCAGTCCACAGACAGGCAACAGTCAACAACACAAACAAACAGAATTGAGAGCTGGCAAAGCTCTGACCGCTAGCACAAGGTCCAGTCAGGACTGTTGGATTGGAATCATTCATTTTCTCTTCATATTTTAGTTTTGACCTTCTTGACACTTTTTAGGGAATCTTAGTGAGATGGGGAAGAAAGGCGAATATGTGTGAGCCAGGTTCAAACTCTCACTACTCACATAAGCACTATGGCTTAATGTGCACATGTATCATGTATCTTAAGTCTATACTGTTCTGTTCTATTCTATATCCTTGATTTATTCTATTATATTCTATAGCTTGCACATTTTATATCTTATTCCATTCCATATCTTATTTTATTTTACTCCTTACATTTATTATATTTCTACTGCATTTCTATTATTTTTACATTTAATTCTATTCCTTACATGTATTTTATTCTATATTTGATATTTATTCTATTATATTCTATAGTTTATATATTCTATATATCATGTTCTATTTCTTACAGCCAATCTATAATCTTACATTTATTCCATTACATATTTTAGATCTTATCTTATTGCATTTCTTAAATTTATTCCATTCTAAAGCTTACATATTTGATATCATATTCTATTTCTTAAAACTAATCTATTTTCCTACATGTATTCCATTATATAGCTTACGTTACATCTTATTCTTTATATTCTTACATTTGTTCTATTCTGTATCTTACATTTTAATTCTATTCTATTCAATTCTATTCTATATCTTTCATACATTACTAATCTTTATCTACTATAATCCATTCTTACATTTGTTCTATTCTGTATCTTACATATTAATTCTATTCTATTCTATATCTTTCATACATTACTAATCTTCATCTACTCTATCTAATCTATTCTTACGTTTGTTCTATTCTGTATCTTACATTTTAATTCTATTCTATTCTTTATTTTCATACATTACTAATCTTTATCTACAATATCTAATCTATTCTTACATTTGTTCTATTCTGTATCTTACATTTGAATTCTATTCTATTCTTTATTTTCATACATTACTAATCTTTATCTACTATATCTAATCTATTCTTACGTTTGTTCTATTCTGTATCTTACATTTTAATTCTATTCTATTCTTTATTTTCATACATTACTAATCTTTATCTACTATATTTAATCTATTTTCACATTTGTTCTATTCTGTATCTTACATTTTAATTCTATTCTATATCTTTCCTACATTACTAATCTTTATATACTCTATCTAATCCATTCTTACATTTGTTCTATTCTGTATCTTACATTTTAAATCTATTCTATTCTATTCCATTCTATATCTTTCATACATTACTAATCTTCATGTACTCTATCTAATCTATTCTTACATTTGTTCTATTCTGTATCTTACATTTTAATTCTATTCTATATCTTTCATACATTACTAATCTTTATATACGCTATCTAATCCATTCTTACATTTGTTCTATTCTGTATCTTATATTTGAATTCTATTCTATATCTTTCATACATTACTAATCTTCATCTACTCTATCTAATCCATTCTTACATTAGTTCTATTCTGTATCTTACATTTTAAATCTATTCTATTCTATATCTTTCATACATTACTAATCTTCATCTACTCTATCTAATCTATTCTTACATTTGTACTATTCTGTGTCTTACATTTTAATTCTATTCTATATCTGTCACACATTACTTCTACTTACTACTACACCTTTATCTACTCTATTCTATATCTTACATGGATCTTACTTCATTATATTCTGTACCTTGCATCTATTCTGTATCTTACATTCTTTTAATTCAATAAATTCTATATTGTTACAGTCATAATACCCTATGGGTGCTTAGCAGTGATATGGTGAACAGGTGTTTTGCATCATAGCTGTTACTACAAAATGTATTTTAGCAAGGCTGGAACACTACTGACCAACCAGAGGACAGGGTCAGAATTATTTGTTTTATGAACATAAATGAGTTACACTGAAAGTGCATTCTGAGGTCCTATGCTCCCTCAAGGAGTTTGAAGAATAAGAAGAAGAGAAGTCCATTCACATAATCAAGCTAAATGTCACTTGTGTGCAAACCCCCATTCTTCATGTACCTAAGGGCAATGCAGGAATATATTTCTTAAATACGCAAAAGAAAAACACAAAAAAACAGTGTTGGTTGCAGTCATCTGGCAACCACAGTTAATGGGGTAACACAAATGCCTGGATTGTTGTACCAACCCTGTGTTCCGCTGTCGTCAAGGAGACAGGCTGTGAACGAGGCCTTGCTGGGATTTGAGAAAGTGTGAGAAGTAAGAACTGCATGTGTTGCGTGTGTGTGTGTGTGTGTATACACAGTCCTTTGACCACTGTGGCTCTGCTCTCTAAAAGGGTCAGGCTTGCATGACTCCTAAGGCTGAGAGCTCACACAGAGGACACCGTCAGAGTCAAGCTGAGAGGGGATTTCTAAATGCCTGAGGGAGCCGAGAACACTCTCTACCTACTGCTTCACATGGTCTGGGTGGGAACTGTCATCTATTTCAATTGAGAATTTAAGAGATTATTTTAACACAGATGAAACCCTGTTTACAAGAAGTTACATCAACACAAAGTGTTAGCATTCCCATTCATTTCAATGACAGTTGATGTTCGGCTGTGACACGATGCCCACAAAGAATCTTTGATGCTGAAATATTTGCTTCATGGGCACTCAGTTACAGTATTTTTTAGTCAATCACCTGAGCCATAAATGCCATCGCTCCAGATTCAGGCAGTATAAAGTATAAGTATAAAGTAGAAATAAATAGAAATTTTATGCTGTTAAGAGCTGGTGGAACATCTACTAGCCTACTAAACTTTAGGCTATGATTATATTAAAAAAAAAAAAAAATGTGAATTAAAGTATTTTTTAAATAAAATTAGTTATGGCATCTACCAGCAGGGGTTAACCGGCCAAACCTTAAAGGTGCAGTAAGTGAATTCTGAGAAACTGTTGAAAGTGGATCGGACCGAGACAAGAACAACAAACTTGTAGCCAATCAGCAGTAGGGGGCGTGTCCACTCTGGATGGAGGAGGAGAGAGAGTGAGCAAGAGGGAGATTAGAAGAAAGACTGTAGAAAGAGAGATGGCTGAGAGACATTACAAAAGAGAAAAGGTCAGAGGAATATCACTGGAAAAAGAAGGGTTATGATCAGGCAAGAGCTTTAGGACCCACGTTAATATTAGAAAAGCTTTCCTGCAATGGAGAGACCTAAATGGGAAGGCCTGGAAGAGGATGCCGAGGTTGCGTAGTTTCTGCTCTACACCTGAGTAACGTTGGTTTTGAGTATGTGCTGCTGGCGACTAACAACGAACTCACGAACTCAACGAACTTCGTTTTTTGTTCTTGTCGTTCGCATTATTTTTCACGAAGCTTTATTTTGCTTCGCTTCTGATATGATAAAGAGATATCCATTTTTGCATTGCATGTTCGTCCATTTAGGGGCGGAGCAATGAAGGGAGGCGTGTTTGTTTGTGTTGATTTCAAATATCAGCAGTGTTCAACAGTGATTCTCAGAAATAGCTTACTGCACCTTTAACCCCACATATAAAATATATATACTTAAAGATGAAGAATAATTTTGGCACTACTAGAAAACCAAATGGAATTGTGAAAATAATTACAGTTTTCCTGAACACCAATCCAATTCTAATCAAACTGCCAATCAAACACATAGCTCAGCTCCAAACTGACACGTGACACCATTGGTTGAGCCAAATGTTGCTATACTGGGCTGTAGGGGATGCTTAAACAAACAGAGCCATTTTTGAAAGTACCACAGAACAGTGTTTACACTTTTCAGGGAGAAAATCAACTGTCAAACCCATTTCGAAAAGTCTCTGCATGTTAAGCTGGAATAAACACTGAAACATTTAAAATCTCTTTCACGTTTCAACACAAACCTCTCTTTCTTTTGCACATGCACACACATAGACAAGCCGTGTGCACCTGATAATGGTGTTTTCTTGTCACCTGTTTTTTTTTTTTCTGTGTGATTGAACAGCCTGTGTTGCTCATGACGCACATGGAGCGACAGGCGCAGGGAAGGCTGAGGTACGCGGGAGGGGGGTTGGGGGGGCTTTCACACAGTGTGTCAGGGGACATCAGTAGCCCCAGTGCAGCCCACGTCCATGCTGAATAATTCAGCCCGCCTCCATTCCCTTCCACCTGAGGAGGCCTGTCTCCTAGCGTCACCAGCGGGGCCACTCAACTGCTCCCGAAAGGTCAGACTCTACCCCATCTGAGAGCCGGGCCTCTGGGGCTAATGCACTCCCTGTTTACCATCCAGCTAATGCTCCCTCGACTAATCTGACAAGCACAGGCCTCTCACCTTCAGAGCTCCTTCAGATGAAGCCGTATCTATGAAGGCTTTCAAAATCACCGGCAAGGCGCCCAGGCTAAGTGCCTTCTCTGGTCCGAACCTGGGCTCACGGTCGTCTTCGCACCGATCAATTGATCTTTTATACCCAGAGTAAATGGAATAGAATGGAGCGTAAAGGGTTTTTTCTTTCCTGCTCTCTTTTTCGGAAGCCGGTTTTATTCTCGAAGCGCTCCATTTCTGCTTCAGCCCAACTGTGAGATGCAGCAGAGATGCAGCAGGATATTAGAGCAAACATGCATGATACAAATGGGTGCATTTATCAGAGTCTGACTTGTATTGACTGAAATTAAAGAGTGCAAGGGGCTGGATGAACTGGAAAGATGGCCACAGACTAACGACAACTGAGATAATGGATTGGTACTTGGGGTTTAACTGAGGTGGACAGATTAAAGAGTTTAATGAATGAGATACTATGGAGTTATGGTGTGTAAATGTACAGATATTGATATACTGTACAAAACATGAATAAGTATACTCATACTAGAGGTTATATTTCATTTTCACCCCTATTGACTGAAAAGAAAGCAGCTGGGCCAGGCAAGTAAACACTTTAACCTCTGTAAACAAGAAAGTCTAACTGACAGACTCTTTCAAATGGGTGATTTCTCATCAGGGAACATCAAATACTGTGATTGTAAGACTGGAACAGGCTCAGACATTTCACCCTTCATTCTGCTCTTTGTGATCCGAAACGTTCCCATGATAATGGCCCAAAGAGATTCTGTAAAACTACAATCAATGCTCTCAAAGCGGGCATGATACATGATTTTCCCCAACGTGGTGACAACCGGCGTACACATTTCTAGATTAGTGAATGACATTCTGCCTTGATGATCCTCCGTGGAGGGAACATCTAAGTGTTTATCTTAACAACAAGTCTTTAATGTTCTTTGAGCTTTGACAGGATTTAGCCAATTCGCCAAAATGTAAAATAGTTAGGTTTTGAAATGACAGTGTGTTGGTCTGGCCAACATGTAAGGAGATGAAACACAGTTTGGTTTCATTTGAAACATATGGGCAGGTTTTTGGAAAATACATTATACAATAAAATAGACTGGTATGTACTTAAAGGGTTAATTTACCCAAAAATGAAATTTCTGTCATTAATTTCTCACCCTAATTCATCTTCGGAACACAAATTAAAGGGTTAGTTCACCTAAAAATGAAAATTACCCCATGATTTACTCACCCTCAAGCCGTCTAGGTGTCCTAGACATTCTTCTTTCAGCTAAATACAATTGGAGTTATATTAAATCATTTCCTAGCTCTTCCAAGCTATATAGGTTAATAAAGGCCTTATGAAGCGAAGCGATGCGTTTGTGTAAGAAAAATATCCATATTTAAAACTTATTGTAAGAGTCATATACACCTAGGATGGCTTGAGGGTGAGTAAATAATGCGGTAATTTTCATTTTTGGGTGAACTATGCCTTTAAGATTTTTTGATGAAATCCGAGGGTTTCTGAACCCCACATAGGCAGCAACGTCACAGCACCTTTTGAGGTCCAGAAAGGTAGTAAAGACATCCTTAAAACAGTAAATGTGACTACAGTGGTTCAACCTTAATGTTATGAAGCGACAAGAATACTTTTTATGCACTAAAACAAAACAAAAATAACTTTATTCAACAATTTCTTCTCTTCTATGTCAGTCTCCTACGTAATTGACGCAGTGAATGCTTTCGTGTTCTAAGTCAGAACGCCGGCTCAGAAACCCTCGGATTTCATCAATAATTTGTGTTCTGAAGGTGAACAAAGGTCTTACGGGTTTAGGATGACATGAAGGTGAGTACTTAACAACAGAAATTTCATTTTTGGGTGAACTAACTCTTTAAATATGTACTGATTTGTGTCTGTGAACTACAGAAGCCCGTTTCCGCCTCAAAAAGATAAATGTGATAATATTATACTCACATACATGTATGTATGTACTCACAATTTTGGCTTTTTATGTCTAACATTATGATTTTATATATCACAATGTGACTTTATATCTAAAAAATGGGAGTTTACATCTCACAAAATGACTTTATTTCTCAAAATATTAGACTTTATATCTTACATTATGACTTTAAATCTCACAATGTGATTTTAAATCTTACAATTTGACTTTATATCTCACGTTATAACTTTATATCTCACACTGTTTATATACTTAAATTGCTACCTTAAACAAAATGCACAACTTAGCTTGAAATTCTGCAAACTTTATAGTATGAAAAAACAAGAATTTGCATGATTGATTATGGCAGTCATTTCAGTACCCTTGAGCACAGCTAGTGGCAACAGTAGATGTACGTGACAGTAAGCCTGCTGCTTTAGAAAGTACAGTTATTGAAACCCCAATCAGCCTTGTTTTACCATGGTATAGTTGAGTCTGCTTTGATTAGACAGGTCTGTCCACCAACACTAGCACAAGCCATTACAGAGCCACTGACAATCCCAAACACTGACATTAAAACTGCGCCCCTTCAACCCAAACAAAAGCCACTCGCCATGATTCAATGTGTCACTGGTGAAATATTCATCATGAAAGAAAAGTTTCTCTGAAGTTGCTTCTGATTAATCAGGTATGAAGACAAGGACTTTGCAAACCAGTAATGTTAAGGTGACCCTTAAAGAAATCTTCCAGGTTCAATACAAATTAAAGAATTATTTCTCTTCTGAATGAAAATTTCCATATAATTTACACAAGATGTTCATGTCTTTCTTTCTTCAGTCGAAAAGAAATTAAGGTGTTTTAGGAAAACATTCCAGGATTTTTCTCCATATAGTGGACTTCAGTGGGGTTCACCGGGTTGAAGGTCCAAATTGCCGTTTCAGTGCAGCTTCAAAGCGCTCTACACGATCCCAGACGAGGAATAAAGGTCTTATCTAGTGAAATGATTGGTCATTTCTAAAAAAATAACCACAAATGCTCGTCTTGCACTAGCTCTGTGATCCGCACGTATGACATAATCATGTTACAAAGGTCATGTGTGACGTAGGCATAAGTACCAATCCAGTGTCTTCAAATTGAACATGCAAAGATTTAGCTAAACGCCCTTTACAAAAAAAAAACAATGATATTGGACAATTTTGAAGTTGGTGGAGAAAATTAGATGGAGTTTTACACCCTACCACGGTACTTCTGCCTGTCACGCATGAACTTTCAATGTAATGCATGGCGCGTCACAGAGCAGTGCAAGACGAGCATTTGTGGTTAAGAAGTATATACATTTTAATTTTTTTTAGAAAATGAAAAGGATGATTGTTTCGCTAGATAAGACCCTTATTCCTCGTCTGGGATTGTTTGAAGCCGCACTGAAACTGCAATTTGGACCTTCCACCCGGTGAACCCCACTGAAGTCCACTATATGGAGAATAATCCTGGAATGTTTTCCTCAAAAACCTTAATTTCTTTTCGACTGAAGAAAGAAAGACATGAACATCTTGGACGACATGGGGGTGAGTAAATTATCAGGAAATTTTCATTCAGAAGTGAACTAATCCTTTAAGCTCTAATGACAGCATTTGAAGCATAATGGTGATTACTACAGGAAATAATTTTGACTAGACCCAGTTAAAATAAATTAATTAATAAAAATAAAACTAATAAAACAAATTACTGAAAAAGTTTGAAAAATAAGTAAATAAATAAATTTGTATAAAACTGTATGGGAATCAGAACACAACATCTCATTCATCTGACTTAGCCCTGTATAGTACAACACGTTTTGTGATATGTGAGTATGCGTTTGTATACCTTGGACAGCAAAAATTAGTTGTTTGGGGTCAACAATTGTGGTCTTTTTTTCCGAAGACTTCTTCCCTGTTCTACGGTGACCCCTCCGTTTCTTGCTCTCTCCCCATAGGTTGGAACCGCCGTGCATGCTGGGAATATTCAGGATGGCGATGCCCTCCAGTGAGATGTTGCTGAGGTTCAGGGTGATGCCATCACACTATAAAAACATGGGAAAGAATGTAAGGTGGATTTATGTACAGTATATACATTTAAATTACAACAGTGAATGATTTAATGAATCGATCAATCAATAATGAATAAATAAATCTACATTTGTTGTATTAGCACAAGCACACTGAATATAAATTGCTGTTTATTATAATACAATTACAACAAAATCCTGAAAGATATTTTGGCAAAATGCAATCTTTTTTATTAAAACAATATGCTATAGTTCTTTCCAGTGGTTCTGCAGGGGGTGTTTAAGTGTTAGAAAGGCGATAAGGCATGTGGTTTCTCACTTATTCTCATTACCTCCAACTCAAGATAATCATGCAGCTTCTTGCAAGTTGCTGAGAAGGTCTCTGAGGTGCCAAACTCGAAGTACCAAAGCTTATTCTTCATCCTGAAACCAACAAGTTGTATCAGTTTTATATGGATAATGTATTATTTATAGATCATTATCAACCATTAGGGGAGTGGTGTGGCGTAGGAAACAAATACTATGGAAAAGAATGGGTGCCGTCAACTGTCTGGTCACCAACATTCTTTAAAATATCTTCTTTTGTGTTCAACAGAAGAGAGAAACTCATACAGGTTTGGAACAACATGAGAAAGAGTAAATGATGACCACATTTTTGGGTGAACTATCCCTTTAAAAAGAATATTCTTTTTTTTTTTTTTACTGTACATTATACTGTTGTAATGCCTATATTTATTTGTAGAATTTAAAACGATTTTTTCAGTCAAATCACATCAAATTCACTCAAATAAGTCATTTATCAGTTATTGAACATGTTATAACATGAAAATAATTAACAGTTTATCTGTATCAGGCAGAATTTTAATATTAGTGCATCATACAAGTAACTGCAAAACTGTAGGTTCAAAATCAAAATGAATGAATTTACAATAATGCATCACCTAAAGTAATTCACAAGGACTGTCTGGTCGCCATCTTGGCATTGAAATGATCCAGGACGACTCAAAAACTGAAGCACATGGCGCAAACCCCTACCATTACAGAGCCCAGCTAGGGTTCAGAGAGGGTAATCTAGCTGCCCCTTCAATTAAGAGTGGGTTGTGGAGCCGGACCCCTGTCCCCCACCCCACACAAAGTCTCTCTGGGACCAGGATCATGATCAGTGACCTCACCAGAACAAACCACCATCTGTTTTCATTACCAGCAGACACACACACCTGAACCTTCTATAGCAGAGACCAAACACCATGGATACAGAGATTTAGAGAATTACACAATGCAAAGCATAATAATGGGATCTGTTTAAAGGATAAATGAAAAAGATAAGTAGTCAGAAATTGGAATAAAAAAAATAATTAAAAGGACAAGATATCGCAGCTTACATTCAAACTGATTTTTTTTTTTTAATATGAACATAGGACTGACCTGAAGGAAAATGCTATTTAAATGTAGGTAATACAAGCTTTAGTGAACAGTATCAATGAGAACAAACATATGTTTACGTTGCTAAGGGTGTTGTGCAATGATTCATAAAACCGATGGGTGAAGCGTTCATAGCCGTGTTTTATCGTGAATAAAATACAGCTATTGGCCAATCAGAATCAAGGACTGGAACTAACTGTTTTATTAACGCTACTGTGGTATGAAGCAGGGTGGAGCCGAGAGCCGAGGTGCAAAATGAGGCTGGTGGAGCAAATACTAATGAGAGACACCTGCGCAACACACCGGCTTCGAGCCCCACAGACGAGCTCTGGAGCTCTTATTATGCATATATTCCGCTGTGGGCCGCTGCCGCCCCTTTCGTTTTGCCGTTTTGTTTATTTTACGATTATAGTTGCCGCTTCTCGCTTCCTTCTTCCATGAAGGAAGTTGAACTATGTTACAGTTACTTTTGATCACTTAAATTCACATTATTTTATTCCATTCTAATGAAATAGCCACAAGTGCTGAATTACTACTCATACAGGTCACTTTATTTGACAAACTAAAATTGTGGGGTAACACAGTGCTGTTTTACTTCAAAACAATCATACTAAAAATACATTTGAGTGTGTTGAAAGTTACAGTGCTCAGTGTTAATGAGTACACCACCTTTGAAAAGTAACATTTTAAACAATATCTTAATGAACACAAAAACAATTTCCAAAATGTTGACAAGACTAAGTTTAATATAACACCTGTTTAACTTATAACATGAAAGTAAGGTTAATAATATAACTTAGAGAACAAAATTTTCAGTTTTACTCAAATTAGGGTGATGCAATAATGAGTACACCCCATGACAAAAACTACTACATCTAGTACTTTGTATGGCCTCCATGATTCTTAATGACAGCACCAAGTCTTCCAGGCATGGGATGAACAAGTTAGTGACATTTTGCAACATCTATCTTTTTACATTCTTCAAGAATGACCTCTTTTAGAGACTGGATGCTGGATGGAGAGTGATGCTCAACTTGTCTCTTCAGAATTCCCCATAGGTGTTCGACTGGGTTCAGATCAGGAGCCACTGAATCACTTTCACCCTGTTCTTCTTCAGAAATCCAACAGTGGCCTTAGATGTGTGTTTAGGATCATTGTCATGTTGGAAATATGCACGACGCCCAAGGGCATGAAGTGATGGTGGCATCTTTCAGTATAGAGCAGTACATCTGTGAATTCATGATGCCATCAATGAAATGCAGCTCCCCGACACCAGCAGCACTCATGCAGCCCCACATAAGGACACTGACACCACCATGTTTCAATGTCGGCTCCATGCATTTTTCTTTGTATTCCTCACCTTTGCGACGCCATACAGTTTTGAAGCCATCAGTTCCAAAACATTTATCTTGGTCTCATCACTCCAGAGTCCCAGTAGTCTTCATCTTTGTCAGCATGGGCCCTGGCAAACTCTAGGTGGGCTTTTTTCTGCCTGGGCTTTAGGAGAGGCTTCTTTTGTGGACGGCACCCATGCATGCCATTCCTCTGCAGTGTATGCCGTATTGTGTCACGGGAAATAGTCACCCCAGTTTGGCTTTCTACTTCTTTAGATAACTGCAGTGAACTTGCATGCCGATTTTCTTCAACCCTTCTCATCAGAAGCCGCTCCTGTCGAGGTGTTAACTTCCGTGGACGACCTGGACGTCTCTGTGAGATGGTTGCAGTTCCATCTTTTTTTTAAATTTTTGTACCACTTTTGCTACAGTATTCTGACTGATAATCAAAGCTTTGCTGATCTTCTTGTAGCCTTCACCTTTCTGGTGTAAAGAAATAATTTTCTTTCTCAGGTCTTGTGACATTTCTCTTCCATGTGGTGCCATTGCTGACAGCATGAAATGGGAAGGGGTTTTAACAGCCTTTTATAGTCAACTGTCTGCTGGACACCTGTGTAATGAATAATTAGACTCACCTGTGGTTGAATTCTTGTTAAATTAGACATTTGTAGTCTAAAATTTAGCTTTGCTCCAGAGACTTTCAGTGGGGTGTACTCATTATTGCATCACCCTAATTTGAATAAAACTGAAAATTTTGTTCTGTATGTTATATTATTAACCTTACTTTCATGTTATAAGTTAAACAGATGTTGTATTAAACTTAGTCTTGTCAACATTTTGGAAATTGTTTTTGTGTTCATTGAGATATTGTTTAAAATGTTACTTTTCAAAGGGGGTGTACTCATTTACGCTGAGCACTGTATGTTATAAATGTAACTCTACTTGTTGCACAATGCAGTATGCTAGATTGATAATAGAATATCATATTAATAAAAGCTGGATGACTTGTGTTGCTAAATGGCCTGCAATTAATTTTAAAGTATATTGTATGGCAGAGAAAATGCTGTACTGTTACTTGATTAGCCACTTGACAAGTCTCTGAGGCATTGTACAAACATGTTACTCGCGGTAAATCAAGAAAACAAGAGATTCAAACAATAAGACTAACCGTTTTGATCTATATAACGATTATAATATATTAAAGAGTCTTTGGTGTTTCCATGGTTTCTGCAGAAATCGAGGGTAACGCGGATATGAGTCATTGACAGGCGACGTAATGACATGGGCCGTTACAAATTGCAGATTGTAAATTGCCTTTAAGAACTGATAATTGAAAGGTTCTTTGGGAAACCAAAATCGGTCCTTCTATGGCATTGCTGTGAAAACTTCTATATGGAAACTTTATTTTTAAGAGTGTATTAAAAAAATTGCTTTTCAGTGATATTGTACAATAAAAGATAAGCAGTTTTAAAGTGTTATCTTTCTAACATCAATCTGTGCCTCTATAATTAAAAGTGAGTTGGCAGGTATTCTTCACCTAATGGATTAAATTCATATTAATGGCAACAGCACTTCTTGAATGCCCATAACCTGAATCCGACCAAAATCCTTGCATCAGTCGCAAATCCACAACAGATTATCAATCAGGGGTCAAGGGAAAAAAAACCTTTTAAAACACGCTGATGTGCAGAAACTGCACAATAAAAAATGGCCCCCTCTTCACTGGATCCCAGCCCCAACAACCTGGATCTATTAGTATAAGCAGGACAACAATCGCTGAATTATTGATTTCCTCATTAGACTTTTTGTCAGGACCATTTAGCGACGTTAAAAATGAGCTTTCATTAGCCACTTGCAGGAGAACCTTGCCGCCTTTGATTTATAATGTGCAACATGGTCAATATACGGCAGAAAGGATGAGGAAAACACGGTGCACATGCCGAGATCGGCCTCCGTATGTAACAAGGCACACTTCAAAGCATGGATTAAATGGACACACACTTCTTTATAGTGACGGAGGCTGATAACTCTCCTTTAAGTGTGTACTTAGTTACACATACATTCAGGACATACTGGATGCCTGGACTAACATATGGTTTGTTATATGCCTAATTAAAAGACCACTAATTAACAGCTGCATTTAAACCCAGAGCAGAACGCCAAGCGATGGTTTGTTAGCATAAGTCATATTTTATCTGAGTGAGAAGGGTAAAAGACACAGGTAACTGTCTGTGTTGCATATTTTTGAACTCATTTTGACTGGAACTCTTACTAATAATTTGTTTCAGAAGAGAATTTGGTTCTAAATCAATATGATGTAATTTTTTAAACAACTAAAGAAACTTCATAGACCTTTATATTACATGAAGTTATGACTTAAATATAGTTTACATAAAAATATAGTGTTTTATTTTATTTTTATGATGGTTTATGATATTTTTGTGTTTCACAAAAAAACAGGTTTGGAACAAAAAGAAAAAAGAAAAGAAAAAAGAAAAAAAATACAATGAAATGGTTTAGCAAAAGATGATGACAATGAAAAAAATATATATAGTTGTCTCATTCTAGAAGTTTAACAGGATCTCCAACATTCTGTAGATTTTAGACGTGTCTTTTCGCTAGACTTCACCTCTTAGTTCCAGTATTGCAAACATTTGAGCAAAAGATCAGGATAGATTGAGCCACGACGTCTCCTTAGTCGATTCCCTCCACTTAACCTAACAAGAGTGCTAAAGCGACAAATCAAGCTGATCCCTTTGCTCATTAGGTAATTAGGAGCATCTCATCTCTTCAATCGGATTCCCATCTGTTCCGTTCCCTTTCACCGACGCACACAAGTAGGGCTGATAGAGGGTCACATCTGCACTGAAGACTGTAGGAAAGATCCATGCACACACTAGGAGGGCTGGAATGAAATCATTGAAACAGGTGTAAACGAGGTCACTGAGTCGAACAAAGTATGGAAAGTGTACATAAAGTGCTGCGAATCAACACTGTGTCAACTTCGCAGTGGTACTGAATAGGGACTTGAGGCAAAGTGTCACGGTTGCGTTGTCGACCCGAGGCGACTCTGCCTCTCGACACTTTCTGCTGCGTCTGAGGATGGCAAACATGGTCTTGTCATTGATTTTTCTTTTGACACCTAATCTAACCTGCAGTGATGTACGACCTCATTCTCACACTAATTTCTTCTTTATCTGAGGTGATAAATATCACATTGATATAACTACCTCTGTCAGGATTGCTCTGATGCACTGGTTTGTAGAACATGACACTACAAAAAGAAAGAGAGAGAGCGAGGAAGAGAGGTGTTTGCTTTTTTAACAGAAGAAAGTAAAGTAAAATGACACTGGAGTTTGGGGCGATTCTGTGATATTCTTCAAACATTTTGATTAGGGTTGGTTCTAAAACTGTAAATCCCTAATTGAAAGCATACTTAAAAAATAAAAATACAAAAAACTAATTATGAATGTATTAAAATAGAAAACAGTTATTTTAAATTGTAGTAATATTTCACAGTATTACCTTTTTACTGTATTTTTGATCAAATGAATGCAGCTTCAGTAAACATATGAGATTTCTTTCAAAAACATTAAAAATTATTCGAAATATGTGTTATACACCGATAATGTGATATACTAGAAATATAAAATTTAAAAGGAATAAATACATACAAAATTTAAATAATAAGTATATATACATATTAACAGTGCATGGTAGATTATTTACAAACTGTAATCCATTACTGAATAGAAATTACATGATGAAAATTGTAGTTAGTAAAGAAATCTATTACGTTACAAATATTAGGTAAAAAAAATCTGATTATTTTTTGAAAACTTTTGACCTAACTATTTTGTCACACTGATTTAGATAGAATAATCTTGTAGCATATTAGCATATAAAAATGCAGAGAGGAAGAAAATTTATTTCACTCTTTGTTGCATTAAACATACAGTATGTCCGACTTTCTGTGTGGCCTCTCAATTTTCCATGTAATTACAGCCGTCTAATTAGTGGCTGTTCTTATGTGTGCAATTACACAAAACTGGAAGACTTTCTGAACACATATTATAAGCAATAGGCTTTTTAGAAAGGAACATTTAAAAGATAAAATTAGTAAGAATTTAAAAAAACTAAATATGGAGAATCTGCAAATTTTGAATGATTTACTGCCATTTTGTGAATATTAAGTCATCATGTAATCAATAAAAAAGTAACTGTGGTCTGATTACAAGTATTTTAAAATGTAATATAATCTAATTACAAGTATTTAATTTTAGGAATCTGATTACGTAATCCATATAATCAGACATGCATATAATCAGTTTCTACCCAGCACTGCATATTAAAGGGATAGTTGACCCAAAAATGAAAATTACCCCATGATTTACTCACCCTCAAGCCATCCTAGGTGTATATGACTATCTTCTGTCAGATGAACACAATCAGAGTTATATTTAAAAATATCCTGGCTCTTCCAAGCTTTATAATTATGTTGAATGGGGGGTGCGTTTGCAAAAAAATGCATCCATCCATCATAAATATAATCCATACGGCTCCAAGGGATTATTAAAGGCCTTCTGAAGTGAAGCGAAGGGCTTTTTGTAAGAAAAATATCCATATTTAAATCTTTATAAACAAAAATAACTAGCTTTTGGTAGACAACTGTATGCATACTACGCAAGTAGACTTGCACCACAAGAGTAAACCCTGACAAGATGTATAAGGCAGGATGTAGGAGTAAGCTTAGACGCCTCTTGTGGTTCAAACAAATGGGGCTGTTCAACAAACTCAAGCTCCTCTTCTCTTATATTGAAATCCTCTGACATTTCTCTTTTAAATGTTTTATTTTAGACTTCTAATTCATGACCGGTGTTTTGTTTTGCTCTATCCTCTGCGCTTGCACGTTCGTCATTGCGTCATGCGTCAGGTCAGGGTTTACTCTTCCACCGCAAATCGATGCCTACGGCCGTTATACTTAAAGTTTTAAATATGGATATTTTTCTTACAAAAACCCATCACTTCAGAAGGTCTTTATTAACCCCCTGGAGCCATATGGATTATTTTTATGATGGATGGATGCAGTTTTTTGGGCTTCAAAATCACGCCCCCCATTCACTACCATTATAAACCTTGGAGGACTAAGGATATTTTTAAATATATCTCCGTGTTTGTCTGAAAGAAGAAAGTCATATACACCTATATGGCTTGAGTGTGAGTAAATTATGGGATAATTTTCATTTTTGGGTGAACTATCCCTTTAAGTTGCCTCTTAAAACACCTCACTTTGGACTAATTCTAAGGCAGGTATTCTTTGTGGAGAAACAATCCCAGAATGCATTGTAATAAGTTTACTGAAAATAAAGAGTGCATTTACAGTAGCAGGTAGCTTTGTAATATGTTAGTGGGAAAACTGAAGCCTTAAACTTTAAACCTACCAAAAGACTAAGCTTGTTTGGTGTGTGTGCATTTTGGAATGAAAAGAGTGTAAAGACAGGCCTGTCATGCAAGTAGTTTATGAGTAAAGTAGGATCTCCTGAGTGATGGTTAATGGCTGGAGAGTGTGAAGGAGGAGAGGTTCCCTGACAGCTGGCGGCCCTGCAGGAGTCAGTGGCTCCACATGGGGCTGTGGGCACTGAAGAGGTTGCCGTGAAGGCGGAGGAGATCTCAGCAGGGAAAGGGGGCCTTTCTAGTACCGCTGGGCTTTATCTGACTACTGGCCATACCACAGAGACCAAGTGCACATCGGCACCTAAAACTTAACTACAGCTCTGTTGTGTACGAGTGATCTGTGATACACAACAGTGCACATGTTTAACACTCAGTCTCTTGTACAGTAAGGGCTTCCCTGTGGAATTCTGTTCCAGTACGGATAGGGAATGTCTCACAGGCCCTGCAGATGGAGACCAGCATCTGCCAACTGAGTCTAAGAGATGCAACACAGGTAATCAGATGACAGCAAGTCCTGGCACGTCTACAAACATGAATGAGACTAAACCATAGGATCTGGCGGATGGCCATCAATCTGAAATCAAACGCAATGGGGTCTTCCAATAAACCCACTAATGAAAAGGCAGGTTGTTGTGATTTATATGTTTTATACACTACTGTTCAAAAGTTTGGTGTAATTTTTTTTTAAAAGAAATGAACATTAACATGACAGTAAAGACATTTATAATGCTACAAAATATTTTTATTTCAAATAAATGCTGTTTTTTGGAGGGACAGAAATCTTTCAGATTTCATCAAAAATATCTTAATTTGTGTTCGGAAGATAACAAAAGTCTTACAAGGTTTGGTTCGACATGAGTAATTAATGACAGAATTTTCATTTTTGGATGAACTAACCCTTTAAAGATTTGTACATTTGGTCTATTCAAATCCTGAATATTTTTGTATGTAGAAATAAAATATATCCCCTTTCTATGACTTTTAATGTTATAAGTGTTGATACCTGACATATAGTTGTCAAAGGTGTGAGATCTTCTAACAGTCATGTGAAGTGCCAAACATCAGGTGGAGTTGTCTGCTATTTCTGTATGTAAGTAGTGTGTGAACATGAGGAGGTGGGTGGGTGGAGCTGGGAGGGGTTTGAAAGTCCAGCAGGGATGAGGACAGGGCCACAGGTGAGATCTCAATAAATTACACTCTGAAGTGGTCATTAATTATAGATGACATCCCAGTCAGACCAGCAATTTCATTTGAAATGAAGAGCAGTGTGCATAACGCTGGTGCCCAGGGCTCTGGTGTGATGGCTTACGTGTGTGTGTGAGAGAGAGTAGTGGGTCAAACAGTCTTAGCTCCTGCATTAGCTTTTTGATGAGGACCCTCATTACGCTAAACGGCCCTCTATGGTTCAGCCTCCCTCCGACTTGAGGAAAGGTTAAACAGAGAATAATTAAAGAAGACCGCCTCAGGCTGAGCATGTCACCCTTAAGGCGACACTCTGGTCAGCGGTAGGCTGTTTCAAAGACGGCTCAGTAGAGCTCAAGTGTTCTTCCCTGGTCAGTATCATATAGCTAAAATAAATGACACATTAATGACACTTTAATTTATTTCACACTGTGGAAATGGCTACAATGCAATAATGGAATAAAAAAGTCTTGAACAAGTCTTTAAAAATAATAAAATAATGGTCAGAAATAATTTTTTTTATGTTTTTGAAAGAAGACTGCGTTTATTTGATCAAATATACAGCAAAACATTATTTACAATTTTAAATAACTGTTTTCTATTTCAAAATATTTTAAAATGTATTTTATTCCGGTCATGATAAAGCTGAATTTTGCTCAAAAGACATTTCTTATTATCATCATTGTTGGAAACAAAATATTTTTGGGAATATTTTTTTTTCAGGATTCTTTGAGAAATATAAAGAACAGCATTTATTTGAAACAAAAGTAATAAATATGAAATCAAAGTAATATTAATTTCTTTAAAAAAAATAATTTTATGGACCCCAAAATTTTGAACGATGATAAAAAAAAAAAGTAAAAATGTAAAGAAAAAAGGGGGAAAAAAGAAAAGTGAAAGTAAAAAGCATATCTACTGTATGAACAGATACTGCATGGAAATCCCTTTTTTGTATCCACTGAAAAAATAGGAACAAAAAAGAACAATCAAAGTAATTTTGGGCTTTAAATATTTCTTTAAAGTTACTTATGTGGAAATATTGACTGCATAAACATTCACGGCCACACATCCAATCATGTTCATCCGCCATATGACACTTTTCAGCTTGATACCATATACAGTCAAACCAAACCATTTTTGATATTTTTAAAATATATTTTTACTAGTGGGTGCAAGACACTATAGTTCATTTATCTAAGTGAGGATAGCAAAATAAAGTAAACTGTGACATATTATACCCAAAACTTTTTCATACAGTGGACTACCAGTAAAATTGGAACCAAAAATTATTCAGACACTTTGACCTGACCATGTTTTGCTTAAGTGTTATCTGACATAATTAAGATTATTTTTTTCTGACAGAGTTTAACTCTGAGATCTTGTCATATTTTATTACCATTTTTTTTTAAACTATAGCGAATAAACTGTATTAATGAATGAAATGTTCAAGGTGTCTGAATAAATTTTTGTTTGACTGTAGCTCTTATTATTATTATTACTATTATTGTAAAATCTGAATTTAATATGGGATCTGCATCAAACATTGTAACAGGCTTTCAAACGGCACTGTATGTATATATATATATATATATATATAGCAAATCATCATATTAGAATGATTTCTGAAGGATCATGTGACACTGAAGACTGGAGTAATGATGCTAAATTCAGCTTTGATCACAGGAACAAATTACTTTATAAAATATATTCAAACAGAAAACAGTTATTTTAAATTGTAATAATATTTCATAATATTACTGTTTTTACTGTATTTTTAATTAAATAAATGCAGCCTTGGTGAGCAGACGAAACTTCTTTTAAAAACATTAAAAATCTTACCGTGTCCAAACTTTTGACTGGTAGTGTATATATATAATGCTAATTTTTTTAGATGGCAGTGATGATTAATACCAACTCAACACAATTTTACTATGGTGTTGTGGTGGAAAATGCAATCAAATGGTATTTTTTGAAGGAGACAATCACAAGGCCACACATTTAAAAAGACAGCACACATACTGTAATAATAAAGTTCACAAAGCCGAAGACAACTGAGACACTTTCTTTTCTTCTTTTTGGCATCATCTTGAAGACAGAGATTATCTTGGAACCGCATGAACGATCAGTGATGAGAGAGAAAGTGTACTTTAACGAGTCCACGCGACGCCGCCACACTGATTGTCTGCTTTTAATCCTCGACCTCATTATCACCCTCTGGTCTAACTCCAGCAGTAAATTAATCTATCTGCAAAGTGACAAATCTTCTCACTTTCCTCCTAGTAATCACCCGAGGTGCAAATAAAACCAGGGAGCCGGGTTCGCTCAAGACCCCGCGTCCGTTATCAACGAGACGATACCGTGTTATAATTAAAAACCAATTGGCCATTGTTGGGTTGCTTATTAAGCCGATCAAATATTTGTGTCTTCGCTAAGGTCAATGCAATGACATTCAATAACAGGCAGTGTGAACTGGAAAAAAATGTTAGAGATTGGAAAAGTTGCATGAAAAAACAGCCAAAAAGTCATGAAAAAGATGGTAATTTCAGTGCTACACCATAGAGAAGACTGGCAAAATTGTACCAATGGCCTTACATGCAAGACCTATGCTTGCTAGCACACTTAGCTAATATGGTTAATGGTCTAAAAACGTTTTGTATGAAGTAACAAATAATGCACATGCAAAAACTTAGATCAACTAGACTAAAAACACAATAGTTAACATTATTTTTCTGATAGAATGTTGAAAATAATGCAAAAAGGTTACTTTAAAAACCACCTATCAAACGTTTCATAGAAAGACCCCTATGGATCAACGTCAAAAAAACCTCCAACGCCTTTAACTGTAAGCGAGATATGCATGGCCTATGCTTCAGCAATATGATGATATATTAAAACAGTTATATATTTGTAAAAGATAAAGGTTCCTAGAAAAATCCAATACAAAAAAAATCTGCAATACCTTCCTAACTATGATCATACATTATTGAGGGAGAAAAGATACTATGTAATAGAGAGATCTAAACTCATTCTCTCATGTGAATTATTTATCAAATTCAAATAACAGATGGTATAATTTTCTTAAAATATCTTAATAATTATTCAAAAGACACAGTGGTTTAAAACAGCTCCTGTACACATACTCTTGTGTGATCAGAATACTGTTCGATTATATGTCCCACACAGATGTGAATCAACATCAACAGTCAACATTCATGCCTTCTGACCAATCCTGAATTCCTGAAATTAAAATGCTATCTGCTCACCAGCTTTGAAAAATAGTATCGTAGAAAGTATAATTATCATTTGATTATTAAAAGACTCTCCTGAAGGTCTTGTGTCATCACGGTGATGGAAAAATGATGTCAAACTACCCAAGCAAATTCAATTACCCAACCAATTACTCGCCTGCGTTCGTACTGACTTATTGGGACATTAAATATTAATGGGAGCATAGATATCAAATTTGCTCATCATTAGAAGGTGCACACATTGTGGGCTAATCACAGATGTTCCACATCACTCAGATCCTTTCAACAAAGAATTAAACAAAGGAGCACCTACATCTGTTGCTTGACTATTCATAAAGGTCTGCTGGTGCTAAAAGAATAGGAAATAGTAAATCTATTTGTGTAAATACATACATTGAGTAAGCCTGTGTCACTCCAATAGCAATATATAATAAACTAAGGTTGAAGTGTATAATATCTGTGACATTGACATCACTAAATGCAGATGCAAAAGTAATGAATGTTTTCAAACAGGTTTTCCGCTCGACTATTGGTTAGACAAACAGATAATCCCGCACCAAATTTACATCATTGGTTGAGCCAATGTTGCTGTGACAGACTGCTTAAAGGATTAGTTCACTTTAAAATAAAAATGACCTCAAGCTATACTCACCCTCAAGGTGTATATGACTTTCTTCTTTCTGATGAACACAATCAGAGATATATTAATAAATATCCGGGACCAATGAGTAAGAAGCTTAAGAAAGTGCATCCATCCATCATAAACGTACTCCACACAGCTCCAGGAGGTTAATAAAGGCCTTCTGAAGTGAAGCGATGCGCTTGTGTAAGAAAAATATCCATTTAACAAGTTATTAAGTGAAATATCTAGCTTCCACCAGACCGCCTTCCATACTCAAGTTATGAAAAAAATGGAACTGGTGTCGCGTCACTTACGCTTTTTCCGAAGGCGTAGGACGTAGCATAAGTTTTTTGAACTGCAAGAGCCGTTGCGCTTTCGTCCTAAGTTGAATGCAGAAGGCGGTCTGGCGGAAGCTAGATATTTTAGTTCATAACTTGTTAAATATGGATATATTTTTTCACACAAATGCATCGCTTCGCTTCAGAAGGCCTTTATTAACCCTCCAGAGCCGTGTGGAATATGTTTATGATGGATGGATGTGGATGGAGACACTTTCTTCAGCTCATACTCTTTTGGTAACGCTTACTGCCATTATAATATGCGTCAGGATATTTATTAATATTTCTATGATTGTGTTCATCAGAAAAAAGAAAGTCATATACACCTAGGATGGCTTGAGGGTGAGTAAAGCTTAGGGTAATTTTCATTTGAAAGTGAACTAATCCTTTAAATAATGGATTACTTTACTAACTAAAATTTTTGCCATGTAATTTGGAATCAGTAACGGACTATAATTTGCAAGTAATCTACCCAGCACTGTATATATACAGTATTACATGTGTAAATTATCATTATATTTAATTAATTGCTTTTTTTTTTATTTATCATAATACACCCTATCCCCTACTGGTGCATTTAGTCCTTATAATCTTGAAGGTTGTGGCTTTAACATTTCTAGATCTCTTGTGTACACATTAACTTCTAGTATTACATTAAAAAAATAATTCTTCTTTCAAACTTACGAAGGTTTTTCTGCTCAAGATCAGATTTTGGGATCCATAACAATACAATGCCACATCTTCATCTAATTTTAGGGAATAAAAGCATGGCAGAAGTCTCAAAGACACACCTGAGGGGGGAAGGAGAGTTATCAGGGCATTAACTCACTGTAAACCCAGCAGACACGCTGGCGAGCTTACAGATCGAGATGACAGCCAAAACAGTGGGAGTTAAGATGCAGTGTTGGTGAAGTGTTTGGTGTTAAAACAAAGATAAAGAGAGAGGTACCTGCTGTTAAACCTTTCTGGATGTTTCTCTCTCATAATGTGGAATCGATGAGCGATAGATGCATCCTACAAAAAAGAGAAAAAAGCAAATTAGATATACCGTCATCAAGGTTTCGTGAGCTTCTGACAATGCTTCGTTAGGGGCCTTTGACGTATTAAACTCGTGTGTCAGATTCTCTCATCATCCGCTGTGCATCTGGGTCTTAAAATCTCGAATTTGACAAAACAGCTGTGTGAAGATGAAAAGACAACAGATTGAGGATTGTATTGAATAGTTTCATGATGGTTTTATCATGGGCCATTAGCTATAAACAAAAGCCTCACGTCAGAGACGTCGCAGACAGAGATGTGTTTATTTTAAAACCAGATGAATGTATTTTAAAACCCGACAAAAAAAACGAAATTCCTTTCCCTACACAGAGCACCAATTAGGGCCTGATCGCCCTTCCACATGACTGGAAACAAGTTTGCGCTCCATGCATATGTATGTGTGTTAACAGATAAGGTGTTTGCGATTCTTTGCTGGGGTTCTAGCCAACGATGATGAGTATTGACAAGAGGTCTAACACGTGGTTCGGCTAATTAATCACACACATATACAGGATGCTGCAGCTCTGCTGGCACCTGCATGTCGCAGATACTCTTCCACTCTGATATCTGGGGGTTAGAGGTTCAGATGCACTTGCATGCACTGTACTGTAAATGTTTTGTTGCTATGGTGATGTATAGAGATTGGAATGTAAACTGACTATATGTCCTGATTGAGAAATGTAAATTCTGAAGGCCTGATCATTTGCAAGGACAAAAAGGAGAAGAAAGAAAAACACACTTTATACACCTTATAGAGGATATGCAGACTTCATTTAGCAGAATTTTACAGATTTACCCCCTTAATCAGCACAAAAAAACATTGATTCAGTGGCTATCGCTTACAGGAAGTACACCTAAATAAGCTTAAAAAGGGTTAAGAATATAATTAGTCATTATAGACAGGGTTTAATATAAACTTTTTTTTACACACATGACAAGTGAATTGAGAAAATTTACTATATTTCTGAATGGCCAAGAAACTGTTTAAAGTAACATTTTTGTTGGCATATTATTGAGACAGCAATATGGCACAAACCGTTTGACCTACGCTGAATACAGGCAAAAGTGGGACCTTTTATGATAATTAACCCATTACACAAACCCATTTAAGTGAAAAGTGAAAACATCTACAACAGGAAAACTGAATAAAAAATAAATAAATAAATACAAAAATGTAACTGGCCCACTTTAACAGTTTTCTGCCTATTCTGATTTTAGACCTTGTGTTTTTGCTTTGGTGAGTAAAGGCTAAAAATGTCTCACATGTTCTTGAGTATTAATTATAATTTATTTATTTATTATTATTATTATTTAAAAAAAAAGATTTGGCTTCCTACCTCAATATCTAATAACAGATTTTTCACTAAAGTAAAATTAAGATGTGTGACTCACTGAGGTTTTTAATACACATCAAATTGTTTTCCATCATCACAGCAAATTTTGACTTACTAATTAATTTGGGAGTATGCAGGAAATCAGGGTTATTATCATTAACTAAAACTAAAACCATAAAACACATTTTCATTACTTAAAATAAAATTAACATTACCTGACATAAATTAAAATATAAAACAATGTAAACATTTCAGCCAAGGCAACAGTACTGAAGTACTGAAAACACTAAAACTAAATAAACTAAAAACAAAAACGTAATAAAAACTGTACAGACATATAAAAAAAATGACAAAAACACACAATAACAAAATTACTAAAACTTTAAAATTAACATGAAAACAGAAAATTAACAATAAAATCGAATTCAACATGTTAACAAAAACAATAATAGTACATCAATAGCTGCTTTTACATGGACCCTAATAATCAGTTCGTAATCGGACTAGTTGCACAGTCGGAATAAAAGTCACATGTAACATCAATTGAAATTAATTGGCATTAAAATTTCATTTGGATTGTAAGGGGTGGTTTAAACCTTTTCTGATCTAAGTTCTACACCTGTGCAATGACGAAGAAATGATGTATGACACATGGAACGAGCTGTTGTTGTTGAATATGAATAGTACTATTATACATACTATTATGAATAGTTTAATAAATGACTCATTGTCTGTGAAGTGGCGCAGGACAGTCCTTGCTTCGGACTCGAAATAGATAAATATTAAGCCTACTTTTTAAAACAAAGAGAAGAAGCAATGGCAGGATGATGATTAGTTAACAGCGGGAAACTCTGTATATCTGTGCAGTGTGCGCATGTCCAAAGATCAATTCCGATTTGAAGCTTGTGACATATAGGCCACATTTACATGGTTCAAGTGACCCAATTCCGATTTTTCCTCCCATGTGTCAGATCGGACATGACCCATGAATGTGTACGCAGGAAAAAAGCACATGGATTCCGATATTCTCAGATCGGTTTCAGGTCTCATTCATATATGGAAATGAATCTGATATGAATCGGACACGTGCATTTGCGTCTGCCATGTAAGCGGACAGATCAGACATACCCATCAATGTGAGTCGTACGTCATTGAAAAAGTGACGGTGGTGAATGATGTCAAATGACTCTTTTCAATGCCCAGGCTGCAACAAGGGCTCTCCACATTTTTCTCCTCCTTAAGAGACCAATGTTTTGCTGACCTTTAAACATGGTGCAGAAAGCAAAAGCTTGTATTATCATTTCATCTGCGTCCACTGCAAATCATACGTTTTTTACTTTCTTTTTGGCCTAAGCTGGATCAGTACGTCTACCTTCTGTTGTTTCGCTAAAGTGTATAGTGTAAATATCAGATATCAGATATGGGTCACTTTTAAAAGAAGATGTAAGCTGGTCGTCAAAAAAAAAAAAAAACATCAGAATTTGAGCATTAAGACCTGGAGTGTAAATGTGGCCATGAATGTGCACATCAACCCCATCACTTTATTCAGCGTTTATGTACACTATGTTTGGATTCATTTCGATAGAAACAAAAAGTATCCATGTAAACGTAGCTAATGGTACTAAAGTGTATGGAGGGAGATAACTTGTACACTGAAACACTGTACGAAGATCAAAAGTTAAAAGAGTTAATTTACACTTGACAAAGGTATATTTGGGGGGAAAAGTATGAGTGAACTTGGGTGTGCTCAAAGATTACAAAAAAAAAAAAACTTGCAGAAACTTTCTTCTATACCTCCCTCTCTTTCCCCATCAAGACCCAAACACACTCTTAGGACCATTTGAATCCAGCCCCTCCAATGAAACCACCTCCACACAGAAGACCCCCTGCTAGCTCACTGCTGAAAATTTTTTAGTGGAAGCCAAAAAAATCAATTCCTTTACTGTTGACATCTTTTAAACCCGCTGTTAGTTGCAGAGCAAAGGGAGGCCCGGGGTCCCACCAGGCTCCGTTTTCTTCAACGCAGAACAAGAAGAAAGGTAAAATGACAGGCGTATCTAAAAGATTGTATTGCTCTTTTCTTACAAACTGCACAATATATAAAAACATGAGAGCAAAGGCACGGTCTCCCCTCGGCCTGGCTCTGGTTTGATGCCCAGCGCTGAAACCAAGCAGCTTTCAGAGACGTCATCATATCCGGCGTCCATGAAGGAGAGATTTCCTTTCATTGACTCTAAAGTTAAAGTTGCAGCAGTCAGTCAATGGCTCTCGCTATCTTTCATCTGCCATTGTCCACCCCTCCCAGATAATTACCACTGCAAAACTCTCGTGACCAAATTAATAAAGGGACATGTGTAATGTTCTCTCATAGTTCACCATTTAGTCCAATTACGGCTTGTCCAGGCAGATGATGTGCCTTCACCGGGAGAGTAATGACTTTGACATGAGCGCAGGGTCATTAGGAAACAGACTACATTATCTTAGGCGATCCTGTATGATTAGGGACTGTCTCTAGCTTCTGGCTCTGACCGAAATGATAACACCCCTTGTCTAACGGAGAGGGATATTTCAACTTTGGTATTTAAATGGTATCTAATTACCCAAAATATCACTTGACAGGGTGATCAGTCAACGAGACAAGCGTTAATATGAAGAACAGAGTTCTTCGAGAGAGTTTTTGTTGATGCGTTGCAGATGACAGACGTTTGTTATACCAATCTTGTTAGTCTTTGGATTTAAATTTGACATTTAAAAAAAAAAAAAAAGATTTTGTATTTTGTTGTATTCATCAACACTTTGAGATAATGAAAAAAAAATTATGCTTATTCTTTTTAAAGTGCTAAAGTTTGATATCTTTTTCCCTTTGATATCTTTCATACTGACTTAATAGTCTTACATAAAACGGAAATATTTTCTGTTCAGAAATTGGTAAGACTTAAAAGTTGAAGAACTTGCCGTGATACCCTTTTGGTTGTGTTTTGTTGTAAATGTCTTAAATTACCCTTATCTGTTAAAATGTTCCTGCACCATTTTGTCTGGCAACAGCTGCTTTTGTTGGCTGTTTAGTTCCTTGAGTTCATATGCATAATTATGGAAGACATTGTTTTTCATTTGCATAATCTGCAAAGTAATTATGAGCATGACTTGCTCTGTAATCTCTATTGGTTTTCAGTTGTTTTCAAAAGGAATTTGTGTTTTCATGTAAAATGTGATAGGAAAAATATCACTTGATCCCACTGAGATTTGCACTTCTCTTTAATCCAAACAAACAACTAAATTTGTCAACGCATTGAAATTTTAATTTCATTAACACAGTACAGAATATATTGTAGCTGAATGATGAACAAACAAGTCTGATCCATGGAGGCCCCACCTTGCAACTTACAGGACTTAAAGAATCTGCTGCTAATGCATCACACTGCCTCTGCTGGCTTGCCTTCTTCCTATAGTGCATCCTGGAGCCATGTGTTCCCCAGGTAAGTGACGCACACGCACCCGGCCATCCACGTGATGTAAAAGAAAACGTGATTCATCAGACCAGACCACCTTCTTCCATTGCTCGGTGGCGCTTTTGGTGGTGGACAGGGGTCAGCATGGGCACCCTGACTGGTCTGCGGCTATTCAGCCCCATACGCAAACTGTAAAACATTTTCAGCTAGTTAAACTTAGAAATGAAAGTTCACCTGCTGCCTTAAAAATGTAAGTTACCTCAACTAAACATAAGTTAACTCAACTTGAAGATAACCTTTGTTTCAACTTACAAATAGTCAAGACAATGCATTATTTTAAGTTTAATTTTTAACTTAAAGTAATGTGTTGTCTTGACTATTTTTGAGTTCAAACAAAGGTTATCTTCAAGTTGAGTTAACTCACAATTTTAAGGCAGCAGGTGAACTTTCATTTCTAAGTTTAACCAGCTGAAAATGTTTTACAGTCTGACACAATTCTATCAGAACCAGCACTAACTTCTTGAGCAATTTAAGCTTCAGTAGCTTGTCTGTTGGATTGGACCACATGGGCCAGCCTTCGCTCCCCACGTGCATCAGTGAGCCTTGGCCGCCCATGACCCTGTCACCGGTTCACCACTGTTCCTTCCTTGGACCACTTTTGATAGATACTGACCACTGCAGACCAGGAACACCCCACAAGAGCTGCAGTTTTGGAGATGCTCTGACCCAGTTGTCTAGCCATCACAATTTGGCTCTTGCCAAATATTTTTCCTGCTTCTAACACATCAACTTTAAGGACAAAATGTTCACTTGCTGCCTAATATATCCCACCCACTAAACAGGTGCCATGATGAAGAGATAATCAGTGTTATTAACTTCACCTGTCAGTGGTCATAATGTTATGCCTGATCGGCGTATAAGCGTGAAACCTCCAACACTACATTAGCCAGTGTTTCATTGTCCAACCCATGTATATGTTGTGTTGTATTGGAAGTGATAACTATGCATCTATAAGTAAATCTATATGTATGTAAATTATAAAACATTATTTATATTATAAAATCTAACTATCTCTTTATCTGTCATAAATCAAAAATGATTTATGAAATGACATTAATGACACTGACTAACATTTGTCCAAGCATGTCTCGCTCATTACAATTTCTTCTTTTTTTTTTTTTAAGATGTGTACAAATCTAAAATAAAACAGAGCCGTCAAACCTGTAAATGTCAATTACCGTATTTCCCTTGACATTTCTGGATAATGGCTGACATGCGGTCGCCGTAATCAGCATCATTAGATTTCAGACGGCCCGAGATGCATCAACACACGACGTGTTTGATCGCCGTTCGCCAAGACGAGAGCCGTGTAACATCTACGGCATATTTCATTGTCAATTGGCAAGCTTTGCTCCTCACCGCAGTGATGAGAGATGGCTTTGTTAATGTAATAGATGCTCTTGGCATTTCAAAAAGCACTCAGCCCTCTTGATTAGCTCATTTAGTCTTATTACTTAGGGGCCTTATTCACTTCTTCATTCATAAACTCCACTCATAGTCATCACATACTGTATCATGGTTAATGGACTAGACCAGCACACCGGTCAGACGCATATAAAGCGAGTCTCTCTCTGTTTATTGGGAGGGAAAGAGCACAAGTATGCTGATTGTTAAGGATCACAGGGGTCTCTACATCCTCAAATACAGCTTTAAGTGTTCAGACTCACCACGCCAATAGAGAAGTAATTGTTCACGATGCTGTACGGGACTGGATCTCCTCCTTCATCTTTGTCTAGAGGAATGATGTCAATCTTCCACCTGTCCAACATCACTTCAGTACTGTTCTCAATGTCCTTGAGAATCTGCAAAAGACTTTCTCCATCGTAGCCTGAAACCCAAAGGTCACATTACATATAGGGGTTGGCTTCATTGAGCCAAAGCTATTTATAGACAAGGAACTGACATAATAGTAATATTTTGATCTAATTAGTCATGAATGAGTAAAAAAAAATTGAAAATACTACAGTGATAATATATGAGAGGTTTCCCAAGAGTTGATTAAGCTCATCAATCCACAGTGCGAATTTAGGTTTAAGGATTCCCACAAAGTTTCATTCGTGCAGCAAATTAATATATATACTATTTGATGAGACTTAAATTACCTCCTCCCCAGTGCAAACACCTTGCGAGGTCATTTCCTGTGCCGAGGGGAAGTACACACACAGGAGGATTCTGTTCCAAGTTGGCTTTATCTATGGAAAAAGAACAACACTTCAGATAATGATAGGAAGAACTCCCAAACAGGAACAAAAATCTGTTTTTACTTGTTTTACCTTTGCTCAAGAAAATATTTGCTCTTTATGGGGAAAACTCCTTCCCTGCATATGCTGTGAGTTTGGGTTGCTCATAACGTTCACCTAGGAACGCAACGTGCGTCATTTAACCAGATTTGTAACGTTAATCATTTATAAACCTAAGCCAACAAAGGAGAATACATCAATATGTTTCTAATGCTGCCTTCACGTGCTCTCGAAATTATCGTAAATATGAGTTTCCTAAGTAAAAACTGCACATGAACGCCCTCCCATTTTGAAACTTGAATGCGATGAGCTCGTAATCACGACTTCAGAAGTGGGAATTATCAAATTTCCGATAGCACGTGAAGGCAGCATAAATATGCAAATTGCTGTTCATCGCGATTTTAAAATAAAAGTTTAAACCCTTGCTGTGAGTTTGCATGTTTTGATGTCCACATATTCTTGTTCAAGAAATTAAAGTTGGCTGTGCCATTTATATCGTAAAGAAATGGCCAAACATTAAAGATTAAGTGGACATTTGAATTTAATGTTGTTAGGCCAATATTAAACAAGGATTTGATCTGCTGTAAAGTGTAACAACAACAATCACCAGGCCGTTTGTGCCCTCTGCAGGCATTTGTTATAATACGTAATTAGTGACAGCCCTAGATTAGTTAAAACATTTCAAAATGCACATGCATTGTTTTGCATTTTCTGAATTTCAGTCGAATAAAAGAATATGGCTGCATCTGAAAACCAAGGGAGCTGACTTGTTGCCTCGCTGCCCTAACAGGCAATGACTTGTAAGGCAGCGTTTGTGAATGAAGGCACCTCACAAAACTGATTTCGGACAGACTTCTGAGGCAGCGAAACATTTTAATTATGTACCACAAAATAGCGCAAGCTTTGATGAGAACTAAACAAATATTGAATTACTACAGTAGTAATTTCTTGCTAGAAATTACATCAAAAGTGGAAAATGTTGGTTAAAAACATGTTTACACACAAACTGACCAGCAAATGCAACTTTCGGACGCCATCTTTATTTTTCTAGCTCAATTGTCATAGAATGGAACGCACAGGATTGTGGGATATCAAAGGCAGCAAAGGATACATCTATCCTGCCTTCAAACATCGATCAGATGAAGGTATCCCAGGAAACAGGAAGTGAAGCTAACATTGGATTCAGACGTGCCTTGATGCCTTCCTACCTTGAAATGTTTCCTCAGAAGGCAGCATTTTCCAGTTTTCGGACGCAGCCTATTTTTCCAGTAATATACACTATATTGCCAAAAGTATTGGGACACCCCTCCAAATCATTGAATTCAGGTGTTCCAATCACTTCCATGGCCACAGGTGTATAAAATCAAGCACCTAGGCATGCAGACTGCTTCTACAAACATTTGTGAAAGAATGGGTCGCTCTCAGGAGCTCAGTGAATTCAAGCATGGTACTGTGATAGGTTGCCACCTGTGCAATAAGTCCATTCGTGAAATTTCCTCACTACTAAATATTCCACGGTCAACTGTTAGTGGTATCATAACAAAGTGGAAGCAATTGGGAACAACAGCAACTCAGCCACGAAGTGGTAGGCCAATAAAATCACAGAGTGGGGTCAACGCATGCTGAGGCGCACAGTGCGCAGAAGTCGCCAATAGCTAGTCAATAGCTACAGACCTCCAAACTTTATGTAGCCTTCAGATTAGCTCAAGAACAGTGTGTAGAGAGCTTCATGGAATGGGTTTCTATGGCCGAGCAGCTGCATCCAAGCCTTACATCACCAAGTACGATGCAAAGAGTCGGACTCTAGAGCAGTGGAGACGTGTTCTCTGGAGTGACGAATCACGCTTCTCTGTCTGGCAATCCCATGGACGAGTCTGGGTTTGGCGGTTGCCAGGAGAACGGTACTTGCCTGACTGCACTGTGCCAAATGTAAAGTTTGGTGGAGGGGGGTTTATGGTGTGGGGTTGTTTTTCAGGGGTTGGGCTTGGCCCCTTAGTTCCAGTGAAAGGAACTCTTAATGCTTCAGCATACCAAGACATTTTGGATAATTTCATGCTCCCAACTTTGTGGGAACAATTTGGGGATGGCCCCTTCCTGTTTCAACATGACTGTGCACCAGTGCACAAAGCAAGGTCCATAAAGACATGGATGAGCGAGTTTGGTGTGGAGGAACTTGTCTGACCTGCACAGAGTCCTGACCTCAACCCGATAGAACACCTTTGGGATGAATTAGAGCGGAGACTGTGAGCCAGGCCTTCTCACCAACATCACTGCCTGACCTCACAAATGCGCTTCTAGAAGAATGGTCAAAAATTCCCATAAACACACTCCTAAACTTTGTGGAAAGCCTTCCCAGAAGAGTTGAAGCTGTAATAGATGCAAAGGGTGGGCCAACTCCATATTAAACCCTACGGATTAAGAATGGGATGTCATTAAAGTTCATGTGCACGTAAAGGAAGGCGTCCTAAAACTTTTGACAATATAGTGTATTTCGTCATTGAAGATTTCTTAAAAATAGTGTCAAAATATCTTGTTCTCGTGAACCCAACATCGTGTATTGTCTCGTCTTGCGGGCTAAGTGTTTTGTCACAATAAAATCCCTAATAAAAGCCCTAATAAAATGTAATTTCCAACAACAAAATTGTGGCCAGTTAAAATGCTGAGTGACTAGTAACTATATACAATCAAACCAAAAATTATTCAGACATTTTTGATATATTTTTACTAGTGGGTGCAGGACACTATAGTTCATTTATGTAAGTGAGGATAGCAAAATAAAGTAAACTGTGACATATTATACCCAAAAATTCTTCATACAGTGGACTACCAGTAAAATTGATAAAAATTTGGAACCAAAAATTATTCAGACACTTTGACCTGACCATGTTTTGCTTAAATGTTATCTGACATAATTAAGATTATTTTTTTCTGACACAGTTTAACTCTGAGATCTTATCATATTTTATTACTATTTTTTAAACTATAGTGAATAAACTGTATTAATGAATGAAATGTTCAAGGTGTCTGAATCAATTTTGGTTTGACTGTATGTATGTATGTATATATATATCTGTATATATCTGTGTGTGTGTGTGTGTGTGTGTATACACACACACACACACACAAACACAGATATATACAGACTACAGTACATATGTATGTGAATATATGTATGTATATATGGAATAAATGGCAAAAACACAATGGTTCTTTTCTAATACACTCCTCTGAAAGCATCCAGTCTATTACTCTGTCTTTGTTTTGATTGATAAAAATGGAGGCAATTTTTGACAAATAAAGGACTAAATGAGGACACAGTCATCTAAAAAAAATCACCTGCAGAGACTATTCTTCAGATGATATAAATAATATGCCATTTCTTGAAGAAAGATAATCATCCTATTTGCCCCGAAAATACAGATACGAACGTAATAGCTTTAGTTCTGTAAAAAATAAGTATTTGACTATTTCGACAAATATAACAAAATCACTTCTGTATAAAAGAACCTCTGAAACAACAAGAAAAGCTTTTTTTGCAGATGTCGTTACGTTATAAAGTTTACTTTAGCTTGCTGTTTTTATTAAATCTTTAATGAAAAATTTCTGGATTTAATTTACAAAATGGCAACAGTATGAAAGCCCTGATCCACATGACTCCAGCGATTAATTGCTCTAAGAAATGACCAAAGGCCAAAGCAAACAAACAAGTCAACAGCCACAAAAACAAAAATGTAATTTACACAACTTATGGGTGTTAAATTTAAAAATGAGTGTTTTATGTTTAAATTTTCACATCATCTGAACTCACCTATGACATCAAGAATCCATCCAACGGTCCCATCTCCACCACAGGCCAAGACTCTGAAGTCTGGAACATCTCGAAAGAAATTTAAGCTGAAATGAAGAACGTTACCAGAAGTATTTAAATGCCAAGTTTAATTCAAACAATTTAACCACAACTTTCTACTTTTACAAAGTGTTAAGTAATTCATTTAGTGAAAGATAGCCACAAGATTTATGAGTCAAAACACATTTTTTTCTAATAATAATAAAAACTAAAATAGTAACACTAAAAAACAATAAATTTTATATTTTATAAAAATATATAATACATTTTGAAAAATCTAATCACACTTCCACCATATTTGACCTTTATGAACAAATCTTTTGTTTAAACAACAAATGCAAATCCATCTTTTTGAAAGCCAAGCCTGTTCAGAAGCTAATCAGATCTACCAAGACAATGTTCATTACAACGTCTTCCGTTGCTTCACAATAATAAAGCTGTAACCGCATGAAGGGACCTTACATGGTAGAATGGCTCACAATATAAAACTCTCAATTACTTTACTTATTGGGACATGCAGGCTTGGCAAATCATATTAGACAGCAAAAACAGACGACCAATCGCATGAAAAAGCAACTTTGAGGATGTTTGAGTATGAAGAAACAAACACTCAATTTGCTCTAATTGTGTTAGTCATGCCTGTAATTGACAGGACAGCCCACTGACAGTCACCTTGACAAAGCAATGTCACATTCTCATCACATGACTACACCTAAGTTCATGTGTTATTTCAACAGATATGTCTGTGAATGCATAAAGTCAAAATCTATCTTTTCCACCAGCAGAGAAACGTCAATACAGGCTACACCTGACCTAGTCAGTAGGACTTCAAACACCATAATCAATAGTTTCAAAAGCAAATTGGCTGACAAGGTCACTAAATGTTTTCTCAGTGGATCGCTCAGTGAGGTGCATTTATAAAATCATAAAAACCTAGGTAAAAAATTAATCAGAGGCCAACAAATTGGACAGAAATCGGCCTTTCAAAAATAATCCTACAATGAGAAATATTCAGTGGAATACTTGAAATACAATTTTTTTTAATCATGAATCAGTTTTGTACCACTAATTTACATTGCTAGAAATTGAATTAATTGAGATTTGGTACAATAGCAAACATTTTTAATGTTTTTGAAAGAAGTCTCTTGATCACCATGGCTGGATTTACAGTAAAAATACAGTAAAATCAGTAATTTTTGAAATATTATTACAATTTTAAATAACTGTTTTCTATTTTATTATATTTTAAAATGTAGTTTATTCCTGTGATCAAAGATGAATTTTCAGCATCATTACTCCAGTCTTCAGAGTCACATGATCCTTCAGAAATCATTCTAATCTGATGCTCATTAAACATTTCTTATTATTATTATCAATGCTGAAAACAGTTGTGCTGCTTAATATTTTTGTGGAAAACTTGATAATATTTTTTTTTTTTTTTTGATTCTTTGATGAATAGAAAGTTCAAAAGAACAGCATTTATTTGAAAGAGAAATCTTTTGTAACTTTATAAATGTCTTTACTGTCACTACTAATCAATTTAAAGGGTTAGTTCACCCAAAAATGAAATTTCTATTATTAATTACCTTCGTTCATCTTCGGAACACAAATTAAGATATTTTTGATAAAATCCAATGGCTCATTGAGGCCTGCATTGACAGCAAGACAATTAACACTTTCAATGCCCAGAAAGCTACTAAAGATGTATTTAAAACAGTTCATGTGACCACGGTGGTTCAACCTATAATGTTATGAAGAGACAAGAATACTTTTTGTGTGCCACAAAAACAAAATAATTGCTTCATGAAGCTTCAAAGCTTTACAAATCTTTTGTTTCGATTCAGTAGTTCGAAGCGTGTGTCAAACTGCCAAAGTCATGCCTCCCAGTGGTGAACCATTGAAATTTCGAAACACTTATGATGTAACGAAGCCTCGCTTACTGAAATCACGTGACTTTGGCAGTTTGATATGCGATCCGAACCACTGATTCGAAACAAAAGATTCGTAAAGCTTCGAAGCGTCATGAAGCAGTGTTTTGAAATCGCCCATCACTAGATATTGTTGAATAAAGTCGTTATTTTGTTTTTTTGGCGCACAAAAAGTATTCTTGTCGCTTCATAACATTAAGGTTGAACAACTGTAGTCACATGAACTGTTTTAAATAAGTCTTTAGTAGCTTTTTGGGCATCTGAAAGTGTTAATTATCTTGCTGTCAATGGAGGCCTCACTGAGCCATCGGATTTAATTAAAAATATCTTAATTTGTGTTCCGAAGATGAATGAAGGTCTTACGGGTGTAGAACAACATGAGGGTGAGTCATAAATGACAGAATTGTCATTTTTGAGTGAACTAACCCTTTAATGCCTCACTTGTACAAACATATTAATTTCCTTCAAATAAAAAATCTTATACTGACCCCAAATTTTTGAATAGTAGTGTATTCAATTAGATTAAATTAGTTACAATATTTGATATTGCTTTTTTCTTTTCTTGCATATGAGAAATATCTTAAGAAGTTTGCCTTTTTTTCTTGCCTAAGATTATTTAAAGAATCCTATAAATGTATTTTAAAAAGACAGAATCAAATCACTAATTGAATCATACTTAATTATTCTGAATTCGTAAAACTTGAATCGAAAACCTACTACAGTATGAACAGTGAATGGAATCGATTTACTGTCTACTCAAATATTCACCCCTAGTTAATTTTCATGGCAACATCCCACAACAACATTTCTACTTTTTTTATTGCTCTTTAAAATTTCATTTTCAAAATATAGTATCAATGAATATTGTCACAACCCTCACGGCTGTGCACTTAACTCAAAAGTGGCCACGTCTCTGGCATACTAATAACAAATTCAGTCAGTGATGACAGAGCCTCATGGTTGTGTGCATTTGATTGACACCACCGATGGTATGCGTGATCACACAAGGCCCTGAGAGCGGCAACACACTAACACTAACATGAATCTATTATTACCAGCTGACTGTCAGCACTGGACACTTCCACAGCCTTTGTTCTCTGCAGTGTTTGTGATGGTGGATGTAACCCTTTAATAATGTCAACTAAGACACAGAGAGAGACTGTCATGCATGAATTAGTGCACATTACCATCAAGCAGTGTCTGCATATACAATATATTGTTAACGTCGGGTTGTCGCAACTCTTATGTATGATCATAAACAGAGAATGTGCCGCAACAATACGTTTCCCTAAAAGTTAGACAGCAGGGAGCATTACGCTTCTGTTAGGATGATAAGATTTGGAGAATTGTCACTCACCCAGGCATGGGGCCGTTCTTGGCCAGGTTGTAGACTTGACGAGGGTTCAGGAGGTACTGGAACTTTCGGAAGATCCTAGATTGGACAGAAGTTATGAACAAATCAATGACTAGGAAAAATTACATTACATGTTAGTAAAGTCACTTTTGTTTTAAAGACACCATGAAATCAAAAGGGACAATTCTTGATTTTTTTTGTTTTTTTATGAAATATAATTCATTTGCCCTTATAATCTTTAATCAAAATAACTTCTCCTCCCTCTTGCAAAAACATATCTTCTCGTCTCTGATGATGTGTTTACTGGCCTGAGGGCAGGACAACCTGTCACTGACATGAGATCGACCAATAGAAAACCACAACCATCCAACAACGCAATCAATTCCAGCTGGACAAAATTAAGTCCCGCGACTCCCACCCTACATTTTTTCTTGTTTGCGAAGTCATTTAACTCAGATATATGCCCCAATAGGAAAAAAAAAAGACCATCGCAACTTCCATTTTGTGCCAACTTTAACATTTTGCTGAAGTTGATCTATTATAAACTGGTCCCACACTATGAAAAATGTTTGTAATTCTTACAGAAAAAACTGTAAAATTGATACAGTAAAAACATATTAATTGGTTAACTGTACTGTAAGTTGCCTTACAGTTTATGGTGGAAAAAATGGTTTAACATCACATTATATATAAATTTAGAGTAAAATAGAGTGAAATGTATGGTATTTGGAAGTAAAACTATGAATTACCATATAATTTACAGTTAACGGACAGTTAAAGGACATTCCCAGGACAAGTCCCTGTGACACATCACATATAACTATATATTATATTATATTATATTATATTATATTATATGTGACCCTAGACAACAAAACCAGTCATAAGGGTACATTTTTTGAAATTGAGATTTATACATCATCTGAAAGCTGAATAAATAAGCTTTCCATTGATGTATGGTTGGTTGGGATAGGACATTTGGTTAATGTTATATTTTTCAACTATTTGAAAATCTGGAATCTGAGGGTGCAAAAAAATCTAAATATTGAGAAAATCGCCTTTTAAGTTGTCCAAAAGTCCTTAGCAATGCATGTCTACTCAGACATGGTAGGAAATTTACAAAATATCTTCATGGAACATGATCTTTACTTAATATCCTAATGATTTTTGGCATAAAATAAAAATCTATAATTTTGACCCATACAATGTATTGTTGGCTATTGCTTCAAATATACCTGTGCGACATATGACTGGTTTTGTGGTCCAGGGTCATATATATATATATATATATATATATATATATATATAAACAAATAAAAAAAAAAAATATATATATATATATATATATATATATATTTTACAGTTATTTAGTTCATGAATCTTTATGTTGCGTTTTATTTGACCCACCCATATTAGTATGGTGGTTATCAGTGCAGGTACAAAGCAGATTTTGGTAGTCCAATTAGATTGGTAATGTATTAACATCATATAACTTAATGAAATGCACTGTTTTAAGTTGATATAAAATATACAGGTACTAATATGTCATCCCATAATACCAAAAATATTTTTACTGTATCTTTCAACCACAGCTGCCACTTTTTTTTCCTGTAAATTTAAAAGGATATTCTCAGTGAATTTTCAGAAATAAAATGTTTGTGGTTGGATGAATTTGAATAGAAACTAAGGATTTGGTCACCACCTAATAAGATGGATAAGCTATACAAGAAAATATTTGACATCATGGCCATCTCATTCAATGTGGTCCATCA
Source organism: Hypophthalmichthys nobilis (assembly GCA_037950665.1). Lineage (NCBI taxonomy): Eukaryota > Metazoa > Chordata > Actinopteri > Cypriniformes > Xenocyprididae > Hypophthalmichthys > Hypophthalmichthys nobilis. Next base: position 22,414,211 of record CM075479.1, read on the forward strand.
AGAGGAAATGAGATTTGATCTGGATCTTTAGGATGCCAAAAATGGATTTTGAATGGGAACTGATTTGATTAGATCATTAGATCATCATTTAAGTTGCCAGAAATAGAACTGAAACTCAAAAAAGCTCCATCAACAAATTGATGGAAATAAGAAAATCCATCAAGCTCATTTGACTGTGGCTACAAATTTGGTGTCAAACAAACTGTAGTGACCGATAAATTATGCAGATTGACTCAAGACAGTTGAAATGCTATATGAAAATACTGTGGCGTAAATTTCTTAAATGTGGCACCATCTTTCACAGCTCTCACCTTTCACCTTGTTTGCCTCCGCTTTTAGGGTTGACGAAAACCAGCAGTGGATGAGTTCCTTCTGATAATGTAATCTACAGAACAAAGTGATAAGAAACATTATTACACCCTAATTTAGAAAAGCTAAGTGGATTTAGCTTTTAAATCAGCTGTTGTCCTTCATGATTCAGATATGACTGACCTAAGACGGTACCAAATTTTTTTTATCGCACAAAACATCCTTAAATCCACACATTTAAATTTATTACTGATATGCAAGTCAGACAATATGCACCATTATTAACATGTCTTTTCTACAAAGCTTTAAAACTCATCTTTGATCACCAAAATTACATATTTAAATGTTTTTTCCTGTGAAAAAAAACTTAATGCCTTAATATAGCTTGAATGTAACTCTACACCCTTGCCTCATTTAATATACACAGATCTATGAATATGATAATTAGCCCCGCCTCCACTCACTCACACGAGCTCAGACTAGATCCACTCAGTCAACTTACTGAGGTAAACGCTGCACAATGGTGTCGCTTTTTACAATGTCGGACACATAACGGTAATTAATATGATTAGCGTTTTGCTTGTTATCAAACAGCTAATAATGTGTTGCTAATGTTACACAAACCATGTTCACATTCACGAGTCAGACAGCTGCCTTCAACAATCAGTATCCTTAGAAACACTTTGAACAACTCAACTCAAGTTCATCATAACATCGTAATATTCATCATATACCCGCTATATTGCTAAATCTACCCGATTTTTCATTTCAACAGAAAAATATACCGGGATGATCTTCTTTTGAGACTCCCTTGCGCGGTCAGTTAGCCTAATAATATGCAAAAGCCCGCCAGCACGTTGATGTGATTGGTTACAAGGTAGTTTGTGACGTAAGAAACACCAGCGATTTTTAAACCGCAGGTTTGAGAAGGTCTTTGGTTTACTGCAGTTTTAAAGAGAAAGTACTCAGCAATGGTGTTGACTTATGAATTTGCACATGGTTTGTCTTAAAGCATATTAAAAACACCAGATAAACATCTAAACAACATTAAAAACTTGATTTTCACCACAGGGGGACTTTAACAATTCTATATGTTGTAGCTTAACATATCTCTCATTCACCATCTAAACCTGACATTTTCATGTCAGCAATTTGATAAATCTCTTTCCCTTTTCTCTTAATTATAAGAGAAATGGAGTATAACATAAATGGAGTGTGTTCAGAATAACTCTTCATTACAAAACGTCATGAGACGCTTCTAGCAAACCTCAGTAATCAGCTCCATATTTAGTCAATAATGACAGTCTTTGACCATGAGTCACTTTTCTGCATGGATGCATGATGATTGTGGGGTTTCGGAGCGAACGACGCAAGCACAAACTAATCCAGAGAGTGTGAGTCGTCTTCCGGTGGATGGTGACACAGATGAAGCGCTTAAAACAGAACCCATCGAAACAATCTCAGCAGGCCCAGGTGAATTAATGAGCCGCCCGTCCGGCGACGAGTGATCCATTACTTCCTCTAATTATAAATAATAATCCTGATTATTACACTGGTTAGCCGCCGCCAGGCAAGATGGATGACCCAGGACATGATTCGTCTTTTTTGGTTCTGTCATTACTATGGGTCACTGCAGCCTAACTGTTGCCTCAACCAAGTAATGATCTATGAATGTTAACTAGATTGCACAAAGTGTGATTTTGAGATACAATGCTCATTCTGGCCTAAATAGTTGATGATTCTTTACCAGGAAGTTCATTATATTACGTGTCTTTAACTACAGTTCTTTGTACTTATGTCAAAAAAAGAAAGAAAGAAAAAAAAAAAGAAAGAAAGGTTACACTTTATTTAAGGTGTCTGTGTTACAGTGTAATAATACATTTAAGTACTGAGAAATAATAATTAACTACATGTACTTACTATAGGGTTAGGATTAGGATGAGGGTTTGGTTTAGGGTTAATTGCATGTAATTATGCATAATTTATAGTTATTACTACAGTAACTACATGTAACGTGTAACAATGACTGTAAAATAAAGTGTTACCAAAATAAATGTTAGGTAGTAGGTCAATGTACTTGTTGTGTTCATATTGTAATTTCATGCAGGTATTTTTAAAAAATATATATATACACAAGTACAATTAAATAATATATATGTGCACAATAATATAAATGTTAGTGGTTAAAGGCATCTAATGTAATGTGGGTCCACATTATGTTAATAGATTTTTTATTTTTATTTATATACTTATATTTCAGTTTAATTTGAGATGAACAATGCACAATATATCATATATGTGTGACATATCAGTTGGGTATGTAGTAAATGTAATCTTTAGCAAATTAATATTCACTTTTTTAAAGGGATAGTTCACCCAAAAATGAAAATTCTGTCATCATTTACTCAGCCTCAGGTTATTCCAAATCTGTATACATTTCTTTGTACTGCTAAATGCAAAAGAAGATATTTTGAAGAAAGTTTGTAACCAGGCCACTTTGGGCCACCATTGACTTCCATAGTAGGAAAAAATATACTATGGTAGTCAATGGTGGCCCAAAGCGGCCGGGTTACAAACTTTCTTCAAAATATCTTCCTTTGTTTTCAACAGAACATTCAACAAAAAATTTATACCGGTTTGGAACAATCTACGGGTGAGTAAATGATGACAGAAATGTCCCTTTTAATGAACTTTTTATTTAGTGTATTACAATGTTGTGATGCCTAAATTCACTTATAGCATTTTAAACGATTGATTTTAGTTGTAACTGTTTTATTTTTTACTTATTTAGACCAAACAGCAAAGTATTTGAATATCAGTGATTTAAACAGTAGGATATCAAATAATTGAAAATAATTATTAATACATAAAATATACATAAAAGAACATAAAAATGTTAAAATGTAAGTTTTAATTGCCTTTTTTGTCTTCACTTGTTCATTTTAACTGGTGTGTAAATTCATTTTTAAAAGTACAAATACTCCATAATGTCCCTAATTAATATGAGATCAAAAAAGATGCATGCATAATAATTATAAACTAAATAGCCAAATAAAATGTTTTAGATGCAGTACAGCATGTTACCTCAGGACATGTCAACTTCCCAGACAGCATTAGGAAAGCACAGTTTAACTTCATATTTTGTTTGATTCAATCTGCAGGAAATGGACATCCTGCTTTTAGTAACATCCCGCTGTACTGTATGTGTGATAGTCTGTTATTCACCTGTAGCCCCTGTCCATCCACTGATACAGAATTGGTCCTTTGTATTTTCCCCCGGCCTCCTGATTGGCTGGAGTCTTTTCTCAGAGTAGACTGTCTCTCCTGCAGTTAAAGGTCACATGTAAAGGTCTAAAAGAGCTGAGCTTTATATAACCATCGATTCCAAAAATAACACACGAAAAGAAATAGGAGATATTACCAGTACAACAGGGCATATAGTGTTTGGAGGAAGTATGTGATCTTTCAGCGATCCGCAGTCACATTCGGGTTTGACGTGTGAAGCGCACTTGTTGTGTAGCTGCAAGGAGAAGGAGAACATAACTTTAAAACACATCAGACAATATAACAATATCATTTTACGTACAGACTTATGTTACTGCAGGGGCCTATATGTTGAATTTAGCAAATATGTATATCTACTACAAATTAAATTGTGTGCAAGTATCACAAAAATAACTTACATGCCTTTAAAAACTTCATTATTCACACATGGTGTAATGAGAAAGAAACTCACAGTAATCTGGCACCAGACACAATGAAGGCCCGTAAGACCCTGGTAACACTTGATGGTTTTGTGACACTTATCACACTTGCTTGGACAGTTTCCCTCAACCCAGAAATGATGCATGATCTATTCAAAAAAGCATTTTTGTTTTATATACATATATATATATATATATATATATATATATATATATATATATATATATATATATATATATAGATAGATAGATAGATAGATAGCATAAGAAAGGAAGAAAGAAAATACAGTCAAACGAAGAAGCATGAGCTTTGATTAAGACTCATCATTGGTGTATTTGGGTCTCTGTTTAAACCAGGTTAATCATGTAATTAGCAAAGCTTAGAGAGAGAATTTCTTTCTAATTTCATTAGCTGAAAAGAAGCCCTTGGTCTAAGCCCCGTGAAACATTGGTGATCCAAGCGTGCTGGTTTTTAAACAATACAATTCGACGCACCTCTGTGTTTTTCTTGGATTTGACGTATGTTTTGATGCAGGACGGGGGGGCTCGAGCCACACATCTCTCGTGAACGGTGTACTTACAGACTGTGAATCAGACAGACAGAAAATTAATTCACAAAGTATTGTAAAAATGTTTTGATGAATTGTTACTGGTTTCTAGTCTATTAATTTCTTTAATTTGTAAAAATGTATTTTTTTATTATATTTTAATATTTATATATTTTGTATAATTGCTTATTTAATATCAAACATATTTTTATTATAAATATTGTTTATTTTTAATATATTATTTATTTAAATAATATCTACTTTATTGAAATACAAAAAAGTACAAAAAAGTATAAAAATTAAAGTATTATATACATATATATGTGTGTGTGTGTGTGTGTGTGCATGTATGCATGTATATATGTATGTGTGTGTGTGTATATATATATATATATACACACACACACACATATACACACTACCAGTCAAAAGTTTGGACACGGTAAGATTTTTAATGTTTTTAAAAGAAGTTTCGTCTGCTCACCAAGGCTGCATTTATTTAATTAAAAATACAGTAAAAACAGTAATATTGTGAAATATTATTACAATTTAAAATAACTGTTTTCTGTTTGAATATATTTTATAAAGTAATTTATTCCTGTGATCAAAGCTGAATTTTCAGCATCATTACTCCAGTCTTCAGTGTCACATGATCCTTCAGAAATCATTCTAATATGCTGATCTGCTGCTTAAGAAACATTTATTCTGTACAATATATATTTTTTTTTCAGGATTCTTTGATGAATAGAAAGTTCAAAACAACAGCATTTATTTGAAATATAATCTTTTGTAACATTATAAATGTCTTTACTGTCACTTTTGATCGATTTAATGCATCCTTGCTGAATAAAAGTATTAATTTCTTTAATTTCTTTTAAAATAAATAAAAATAAAAATTCTTACTGACCCCAAACTTTTGAACGGTAGTGTATAATGTTACAAAAGCTTTGTATTTCAGATAAATGCTGTTCTTTTGAACTTTCTATTCATCAAGGAATCCTGTAAAAAAAACTGTTTTCAACATTGATAATAATCATAAATGTTTCTTGAGCAGCAAATCATCATATTAGAATGATTTCTGAAGGATCATGTGACACTGAAGACTGGAGTAATGATGCTGAAAATTCAGCTTTGATCACAGGAATAAATTACTTTATAAAATATATTCAAACAGAAAACAGTTATTTTAAATTGTAATAATATTTCACAATATTACTGTTTTTACTGTATTTTTAATTAAATAAATGCAGCCTTGGTGAGCAGACGAAACTTATTTTAAAAACATTAAAAATCTTACAGATTCCAAACTTTTGACTGGTAGTGTATATAGTAAATTTATTAGTAACTCACAACCATCTTCAATTCTTTGACTGCAATTGTTTAAAGATGAGATATTTAATACACTTGTATATTACACTATTTATATTTCAAATGATTGTAATCACATGATCTTTATAGAATAAGGCAAAAAATAAAAAATAAAAATAAAATAACAGAATCATCTAGTGATTAATGTAATAAATGTTGTGAGTTCTGGTGTTGAACTAACAGGAACAGCACAGGCCTTGCTTTCCCAATCCAATCAACATATTGAGACACAGGTTACAATATGCAGGTTTACTAAAGTGCTTCAGTCTCCACACATGCTGCCCATCATCCTTTACATTCTGCAAGACAGAGAGAGTGAGAAAGACAAAGATAACAGTGAGAGAATGAGAATAAGACATATATGAGGACTTGACAATAAAAATGCAACTATAATGCAAAACATTACAACATTCACATAAAGGAGATACTGGAATCCTACTGGGACAACTGAAAAGTTGTAAGGAATATATCTTGAAAAGTGTCAAATATGCATCTTTAACAATTTGGAGGTCATGCCAAATACATCAGACACCAGACCGTTAATGCAGCTGTCAAGGCATTTAAAATGAGTGGAGGTCTCCATCTAGTGGGCAAGGAGAGTGTAACATCAATTTATCAACACTGATGAATCTGTTCTTCTGGCTTAGATGGACAGACAGATGGATGGATGGATGGACTGAACTGACTAGTGGGTAGTTGGACAAACACATATAAATATATAAAGCTGAATTGGTAATCACATTTTCAAGTCCCAGCAGCACTAGCAGAGGAATGGTGGTCAAGCCACCCTGGACCCACTCTTCAAGAGAAACCATCCCGTCACGGTCATAGTCAATCTCCTGCATCATTTCCTCCAGAATCTACACCCAACAAACAACAACAAGAAAAAAAAAAGTTCGTAATCAGAAAATATGATCAAATTCTGAACACAATGTCAGACCAGGATCAAATTCAATGTAATCTTACCGGCTTCAGTTCCGTGACGTCCCACTCCAGATACTCTGCAACATGCATCATCTGAGAGATAATGTGCTCCAGCTCCTGTTCGAGAGGAGCAAACTTTCTGCATTACACCACTCCGACTCTACACAAAGATCTAGGCCTCCATACGAAATCGCATAAACTATGAGTAAGTACTTCTTTTGAATAAATAATTTCTTTGTATCCGATAAAAAAAATAAATAAAAATTCTACACAGTGTTGGGGGTAATGCATTACAAGTAGCTACGTAATCAATTACTTTTTGCTGTCTATAGAGGCCTCACTGAGCCATCGGATTTCATCAAAAATATCTTAATTTATGTTCCGAAGATGAACGAAGGCCTTACAGGTGTATAATGACATGAGGGTGAGTAATAAATTACATTATTTTCATTTTTGGGTAAACTAACCCTTTAAGACAAAATATCTGAGTTACGTTTCCAAATAAGTAATGCAAGTTATTTTGTTCTTCCATGTATTGACTGACACTTCTCCTGTCCCCATGTTGAGAGAAATCAGGAGTAAGTGCAGAGGTGTTGTGTGCGATGTGTGAACATGATAGTTATTGTAGTTCTAGACTAAATGTGAGCATTTATTAATCTCGCTTGCACAAAAACTGATTCAGTATTGCTCAAAATAAATCAAAACAGTGAAATGCAAACTCAGATTTAATAATTAAATATGTTAAATAACACAAATATACTTTATGTATTTAATCTCACTTTATCTTTGCTGCTGACCTTCGAATGATCCAATTCAACCATACTAATAATTTCTCTTGGTGTGAAAGGGCCTTTACATTGGCTAAAAACAGAACTTTTTTGTTAATTAAGAACAAACAAGCACAGCCCAGGTGAGAAAATGTAATGCAATATTGTAATGCATTACTTTTAAAAGTAACTTTCCCCAACACTGGTTCTACATGGTATGAACGTGTGTAGTATGATGAAACCCAGATGTACATCTGCTATGCTATCACTGTCATGTGACCTACAGCCTCAGTCACTTCATTGCCATTCACAAATCATCTCCTGTGGCCTAATGGGATCGGTCATTCCTACAGTTTGGTGGATTTTATGTCCCCATGAAATAATACTGCATATTTTACATAAATATTCATCAACTTTCATGCCATACTTATTCTTTTTGACATAAAATACAATTTATTGTGATACCTACTTTTTTTTTTAATGTGTAAAAACATTAAATTAGTTTATGTCCCTCAGACTCTAGTCCACCCTGTTACATTGGTGCTGTTTGCACAATTAAAATCTTAGCATATGGCCCAAATCACATGGCTCAGTAGAAATGACATCATTTCCTTGGAGGGAAAGCAACTCCAAGAACAAAGTAAGAAGAATCAGTCATAATTTTTCCTCTCTTTTCCTCATTTTTAGAAGATTTATCTAATAGCGTAAAACAACACGTCCATCCTGTTGTGTCAATTTATACTGGACATGAAAATGTTTGTTTCTTTTTTTCTGCATGTTCTGTCCTAGCTAGAAATTGACATTATTACCTTAAAATGAATGTGACTCCAAAGAATGTGAAAAAATGAAATATTTGGTCAGAATTATTAGGTTATTCTAGCTTGAGCTTGACAAGTGTGTTTTCATGATAGACAAGACATTATCTCCCTCTGACAAGACTAAAAAAAAGTTGAATTTTAAAGGGTTTTTTTTGTTTGTTTGTTTGTTTTTCCAACAATCCTGCTCAGTCCAAAATCCACCAAACTGTAGGAATGACCCGGATAGTAAAGTGTTCATCAGATCCTGCCTTTAGAAGTAGTAAGACATCCAGGTACTTTTCTCCAACTGCTTTATGAGCGCTGTAAATTCAGACATACTACTTTTTTCACATACTGTTTTATCTACTATATAGTATTGAAGTATGTGATTTCGGATGCAGCCTTAAAGGGTTAGTTCACCCAAAAATGAAAATAATGTCATTTATTACTCACCCTCATGTCGTTCCACACCCGTAAGACCTTCGTTCATCTTCTGAACACAAATTAAGTTATTTTTGTTGAAATCCGATGGCTCAGTGAGGCCTGCATAGCCAGCAATGACATTTCCTCTCTCAAGATCCATTAATGTACTAAAAACATATTTAAATCAGTTCATGTGAGTACAGTGGTTCAATATTAATATTAACCGCCAAACTGCTGAAATCACGTGACTTTGGCGCTCCGATCCGCTGATTCGACACAAAAGATTCATAACGCTCCAAAGCTTCCTGAAGCAGTGTTTAGAAATCAGCCATCACTATATAAGTCGTTATTTAGTTTTTTTTGGTGCACAAAAAATATTCTTGTCGCTTTATAATATTAATATTGAACCACTGTACTCACATGAACTGATTTAAATATGATTTTAGTACATTAATGGATCTTGAGAGAGGAAATGTCATTGCTGGCTATGCAGGCCTCACTGAGCCATCGGATTTCAACAAAAATATCTTAATTTGTGTTCCGAAGATGAATGAAGGTCTTACGGGTGTGGAACGACATGAGGGTGAGTAATAAATTACATTATTTTCATTTTTGGGTGAACTAACCCTTTAATGTAGGGACGCTCAATCCTGCTTCATGAGATCTACCTTCTTGCAAAAAGTTTACTTCCAACTCATTCAAACACACCTGAAACAGCTAATCAAGGTCTTTGAGTTCACTCAAAAATGACAGTCTGAAAACAAACAGTAAGGAGCAAAACTGAGCATCCATTATTGAATGAATGCAAACCATTCCACGTTAAACCACTAGGTGGTGTATTCAGGGTTTTAAAAGACACTTAAAGGTACAATATGTAAGAATTTTGCAGTAAAATATCCAAAAATCACTAGGCCAGTGTTATATATTTTGTTCACTTGAGTACTTTATGTTTGCAACTATTTGTAAATCGTGAGAAAATTGCAATTTTAACCAAGGCTCCGGGACGTGTGAGGAGTCGCCTGTCAATTGCGTCATACTTGTGTTACCCTCGGTTTCCGGTTTTATTTTGTAGAAACCATGGAAACACCAAAGACACTTTAATATTTACATGTTTTAATAGACAAGGGAACAATTGTTTTGATATATTTACAGACAGAAAACTAATTATTGTTATATAGCTCAACACGTTTAGTCTTATTGTTTAAATCTAGTTTTCTTGATTTTTTGCGAGTACCATGCTTTACCATGCCTCAGAGAAAAACACTATTTTGTGAAGTAGCTAACATAGCATAATCAGATGCAGCTTTATTTTTAGTAACAGTAATACAGAATCTTCTCCATCATATAAAATCATCAAGCTTACTGCAGTGTGCAACAAGTGTCTCACAGCAGCCACTGAGCGAATGCACAGAGTAACATTATATCATTTTCAACACACTCAAATGTATCTAATATGATAAACAAAGCTGCGTTACCTCATACTCATGACCGGAAAAGCGGAAGCAGCGCCGGCGACTGTGTCATAATAAAAGTTCCGTGCTCGCGGCGTGTGTTGCGCAATCGCTCCAGCGGCCTCGTTCAGCTCCCACAACACTCGGTCCTGCTCTGCTTCATACTACAGTAACGTTAATAATCACATCCATGAGCATGATTTCTTCCCGAGTCCTATCCCAACTGTTTTCCACTTGCTGTGATGTGAAGACCACATGTCCCAAGATTCCGCTCTCAAACTTGGCGTCATCAAGCTACGCCTTAGTTTTGAATAGGCCTCTAGCGACCTCTAGCGGACAGAAAATATTACATATTGTACCTTTAACATTCAGTAATACATCATTATCGATCTGACTGCACTGACACTATTTAATGAGAATAAAACTTGAACTGAATTGAGTTAGATATTGACTATTGTCTTCTGCAGGGCCGCTTTACAGATGAATCGACTGCTTCATAATTGACAAATTTTGCAACATTAAAACTGTTATTGAATAGAATCAACACTGAACTGACTTGAGTTGAACAATAACACTACTGTCTTCTGTAGACCCGCTTTACTGCAGAATTTTAATTTGGCTCATATTTGATGAAGTTTGCATCACTGATCGTTATTTTTCTGTATTTCTGTGAAGCTGCTTTGAAACTATCTATATTGTATAAAGCAAGGTGACTTGACTTGACTGTTAATAAAACAATAATAAACTGGAGCGACTGCTGGAAAGATGAAGTCTCACCTTACTGTCTAAAAACCCGTTCCCATCTGTGTCATAAAGCCGAAACATAACTGTGACAGAAACAAAGAGACATGGGGAGAGGTTGGAAAAGAGAATTAATACAAGGATAATTTATGCATCTAAAAATCATCTGATAGCACTGTTTCAATTGCAAATTCTGTATCCTTTAAATAAAAAGGATATCTATGAAATGAACCTCACAATTCAGAATGCAATCTCATCTTTTCTATGGGGCATCATAAAGTGGGTGTTGCCATGGAAACCAGCAGCTCAGCCAATGGCAGAATCCCTCAAGAAGTCAATTCAATCAAGGTTAGCACAATTTAAACTAGACTAGCACATCACAGACGTCCTTTATGCAAGCCAAAATGTTCGTTCTTTCATAACAGTGACTCAGAGGTGCTATCAGCCAGAGGTTATTAGCATCTGAGCAGTTTAGCAGCAACCATGTCTGTCTGCCCTTAGCAACAGGTTTCTGAACTAGCAGCCTATTAGAGATGCGACAAAAGCTGCCAGTAGATGGCAGCACAGCCTTATGTTTTCTCCATTATGGAAACCAATTGGCAACCAATTATGGACCCTAATGGAAACCCAAGCCAATATGAAGAGCTTCCTCCACATCACAAAGGACTTGCAAGCATACTGTAAGTTACTTTAAATAAAAATATAATGGTACAGTAGGTGATCTTACATTCTAGTTTGTCTTCTGGTCGTCCGCCCTCCAGGAGAGACAGGTAGCAGATCATATCCTTCAGCTGGATTGTGCCGAGAGGTTTGGACAAGGCTGTCACCTTTGACGGAGTGCAGTTTCCCTTTATCAGCTTTAGACCTTGTAAAGAACAATCTGATTATGTTTAAAGCACCGTGATTCCTGTGTATTTGGTGTGTTTTTTCCAAGAACTGAAACTAGAAATCCCTGCACTGTGAAAAAGAATTGTTGGTTTAACTTAAAAAAGTAAGTTACCTGGTTGCCTTAAAATTTTGAGTTCACTGAAATTAAAATTTTGAGTTAATACAATGAAGGCGATTGGGTTAATCAACAGAAACTCAAAATATTATGTTATCTGAACCACATTAATTATTGAAGTTGATTTGACAAAAGAAAATGTTGTCATAAATCATGAAAATATTTTTTTTACAGTGTGGACTCTCCATTTTTACACTAACTCTTGCACTGGTGGTGTTTCTAGAGAATATTGTTGCAGCTCTATTGCTTTTAAGACAGTTATACTATTAAAACTGAATAAAAGGAAAAAACTAAATATATGTGGCCAACATTATTGTTTTTTTATGCTAACAGGTAAGATTTTTTTAAATGCTTATGCTCAACAAGGCTACATTTATTTGATCAAAAATACATTAAAAAAAACAGTAATATTGTGACATTTTATTACAATTTAAAATAATTATTTTCCATTTTAATATATTATAAAGTATATTTTATTCCTGTGATGTTAAAGCTGAATTTTCAGCATCATTACTTCAATCTTAAGTGTCACATGATCCTTCAGAAATCTGGTGCTCAAGAAACATTTCTTATTATTATCAATGTTGAAAACTGTTGTGCTGCTTCATATGTTTAAGAAAGTACAAAAGAACAGCATTTATTTGAAACAGAAATCTTTTGTAACATTATAAAGTGTCACTTCTGATCAATTTAATGCGTCCTCTCTGAATGAAAGTATTAATTTCTTAAAATAAAAATCATACTGACCCCAAACTTTTGAACAGTAGTGTATTTTTGACCAAATGTTTCCTCTAAACTAGCTTAGTAGCGCATTCTTGATTAGATATTACAGTATATTCAATTTGTAGTTTTTCTCAAATATGTTTGCATAAGTTTGTACAGCCTGTGTGATTGGGAAAATGCAAATTACCCATGATTGTCTGCTTGTCCATCATGGAGGAGCTTGGCTTGGGGTCTTTGTTGCAGAAACCGAGGAAGAGATGCTGACAGAACTCCTCAGCAAGTTCATTCTCGAGGAAGGTCTCCATGAAGAGCTTGAAACCCTCAAAGTCAATTTCCTGCTGAAGATTTCCCCTGTTACTTGGTTAATACTTCATACTAACATCATAACTGCATGATCAGGCTGTAAAACTATAAAAGGACAAATTACCTGATTGAAGATTTCCGGCTTCTATGCAGAACACAATGACAAGCAAGAGGCATCTTCAGTAAATGGATGCCAAGCAATTATGGAAACCATAAGGGTTTCATTACCCAGTTCAAACATCATATAGTTTAATGGTTCTAATATCTGCTGAAATTATATCATCATCATCATCATAACATTTGCTCCAGTAGAGCATTCTTATCTCAGCATGAACACTGCAATATAGTGTGCATCATACGAGCATAAAGAGTTGCAATACCTCTTCAGGATTATACCTGGCCAGAATCCCATCTCCATGAAACTCCTGAAGAACATCTTTTAGTTTCTTCGTTGTGTCTGCAACAAAGGAGAAAAAAAAGAGGAAGATAAGAGTAAAGAAAGTGTAAGTAAATTTAGCTTAAGACATTTATGGGTCAATGATGTGTTAATGTAGTGCCAAGTTATGCCAAAAAAAACAGACAATAGCTTGTATACATCTTTTTTATGATAAACATGTCTGATGTTTGAAGATATTTTGATTTGGATATGGCAAGGTTACACTCCCATTCAAAAGTTTGTGATCAATAAGATTTTTAATGTTTTAAAAGAAGTATTTTATGCTTACCAAGGCTGCATTTACTTAATCAAAAATACAGGAAAAGAGTCATTCCACGAAACCGGTACGATTTGAGTCCCTCTGACCTTTTTCAGTGTATTTTATCTATTGGGTCACCAAAATATATTGTTAAAAGCTTTTGTATTAATTGAAATGTCTCCTTTAATAATGTTTAAAAACACGACATACATTTTATCTTTATATTAGAAATTATTTTGGGGTTTTTTTTCAGTTGACACCTATTTTGTCATGTCCCTCAAGGCCTTCTATGAAAGCGTACTTGGGATATGAATAATAAAATGATAAAAAAGTCCATACATTTTGCCATTCCCTTAAATATCCATCTGTGCTTTTTTGCTGGTAATGTTTTTTTTTCTAAGTAAATTCATGATTATTCATTAAAATCACATTTTAGTTCAGTACCTCAGTAACCCCTTAACCCCGTTACACAAAACATTCTCCCCCTATAAAAATAATGAACCGATACTTATGTGACACCATTAATAGGAAGTGACATCATAGAAGTCTTCTGAACAACACTGTGAGCAGACACAGGCAAGTTACCACCTTCTTTAATAATTATAACTAAATTATGTTGTGAGATTGTGTTTGTCAAGCTTAACGACTCAACTCCGTTACATTGATTAAAGATAGAAAACTATTACTTGTGAAAATGATCTTTGTTATTTCAACATTATTCATGATTTCTTAATATCATGCATGCCATGCGCTCTCCATTTATTCACTAGATTTAGAGCAGTGGCCAAGTTTATGAAAAAGTAATTTAAAGTTTGTTGAACTCTGTTTGAAATGTTCAGAGCAATCATAAGAATACTGATTTTAGTTCAAATTCTGAAGTTAAGCCTTTGATAAAAAATGATGAGGTTGCTGTCACAAAAAGTGCCCGTTTCAGGCTTTAGTATACTTTAGACTTTAGGCTTTAGACTTCTCTTATAAAACAGCATTTTTTCAGTGTGAACTCTAAAAATAGAACAATCCAAAACTAATGTTTAATAGCAAACATGTTGAAAATTAGCCGATAGGCTAATGATAAGCTGTTTTCCCACAAAAGCAAAGTGAAGCCTCTCCTCCAATGACATCCATACCAAAAAAAAAAAAAAAAAAAAAAAACGTCCTCAGGTCTCCTTCACTGCGTACCGCTGCGATACTCTTCATTTTTTTTTTTTTTTTTTTGCATTAAAGCAGCTTTGGTTCCGAACTCTATGAAGCCCCTCCTGTGCTCTGATTGGTCGGATGGACCAGTGTGTTGTGACTGGTCAACTGCTTTGAGCGTATTTTGGAAATGTCAATCCCCTTACCATAATTTCGAGTTTCAACACACAACTAAAGCCCTGGGTATACTTTATTTTTTTTACGCGTACGCTAGTGTATGCGCACAGTCGAACGCACAGCCTTGCAAAGCATACGTCACTTGACTCGTACGAGTACACAGGCGTTCGACGCATGCGCAGTTTTGAACAATCTCTCGCAAAGAGTTACAACCCATGTACATATATTTGTATTCTTTAATGCTAGAGTTGTACAAATGAGGGTACTTACTAACCTCTTCACACAATCTGTCATCTATGTAAGCCTACATCATCGCTGTAGCTTGCGTGCGTTCTGGTCTGTTCTGTTTATGCCGGTTTTCTTTGACTACCTTGTGAATCGACGCTCCTAGGTCACGGTTGCCACCTTGTGGATAAACTAGTTACTGCAAAAAAATAAAAATGCGCATGTGCGACCTGAGCGTACAAAGTCCGGCGGTGTGTGTACAGTACGCAAGTACTCTTCTGATGACGAAATTCTTGTCACGCGCACTGTACGCTGACCCTTGCTACGCATAAAAGGTGAAGTATACTTTGGGCTTTACACAACTCAACTTTTTGAGTATGCCTTAGGCAAGAATTCTTTAAAGGGTCAGTTCACCCAAAAATTAAATGTCTGTCATTAATTACTTACCCTCATGTCGTTCCAAACCCATAAGACGTTCATCTTCGAAACACAAATTAAGATATTTTTGATGAAATCCAAGAGGATTTTTTATCCCCAACAGAACGCAACATAATTACCATCATTCAAGGTCCAGAAAGATATTAAAGACATTGTTAAAATAGTCCATGTGACTATTTAATATTATGAAGTGACGAGAATACTTTTTGTGCGCAAAAACAAAACAAAAATAATGACTTTATTTAAAACGGAAGCGCTGAACTGCGTTCACTGCGTCAAATGCGTACGAGTCTGACAGGGTAGAAAAGAAATTGTTAAATAAAGTCGCTATTTTTGTTTCATTTTTGCGCACAAAAAGTATTCTAGTCACGTTGACTATTTTAACGATGTCTTTAGTACTTTTCTAGACCTTGAATGATGTTGTGTTCTATTGGGGATAAAAAAACCTCTCGGATTTCATCAAAAATATCTTATTTTGTGTTCCCAAGATGAACGAAGGTCTTACAGGTGTGGAACGACATGAGGGTGAGTAATTAATAACAGAAATTTCATTTTTGGGTGAAATAACCCTTTAAATGTGGAATATTGTGACACTGTTCCTGGAAGAAAACTCAAGACTACAATCAATGAAGGCATTTAAAGGGAGTTCAGAAACTTCCTTTGTAGTGGACTTGTAAATTTTCAAAAAAAAAAAAAAATAAATGAATCAAACAGCAACATTACACACTAAAGAAATTTGAAAATGTAAAAAAGCATAATAGTACCCCTTTAAAACAGCACCAGAGTGCATCTTTGAGGAGATCAGATTGTCTCTATCAAGGAGTCTGATGATGGTAGAGCTCATGCAAAGGCTGCAAAGGGACATATCCCTCCTTCCTCTTCCCTAATGTTCACTAATGACCCATATTGTCATACTGCATGCTAGCCAATCAGAATGAGAGAAGCTCTGGCCTGGCACAGGAAACAGCGGGCTCTGGGGGCATCAATTATTCAGATTACTCAATTAAATGCAGACAATCTCTGTTCTCTGCATTCGTAATGAAAGATCCTCTGTTTGACAGTTGATTTGTTATGTATGAATGCAGGTTTTGGGGTAATTAAATGGCACAAATCTGGATCTTGAACTTTATGTGGTCAGTTTTTGAATTGATGTGCAATCAATCCTTTATTATTGTTATGTCAAGCAGATTCTTGCGACTAAAATGGTCTAAGAATAGTTTTATCTCTTTATCTTAATAGTAAATATAATACATAATGGGTGGAAAATTGTCTACTTTGACAGCAAACACAGGGCTTTACTAACCATTTCCTCCAAAAAGAGATTATAGATGACACTTCGGTCAGACTGACTCCCACCACAGCATTAGACCTCAGGAGGAATCAACGTTCATCATAGATGGATTATGTATTTAGGGGAATTAATAACTGTCAGTCAGAATTTTCTCTCCCATCATAGTCTGGTAGCGATTGGATTAGACTGAAGACTTAACCTTAAGCTCCAGAGAGGAAATGACATTTCCTTAAGTGACACATGCACAAATGATGTTAAATGGTTCGATTTTTATTCCTGTGAACTGGCAGCCTGTCAGGGTGTCTCCGCAAGGATATTTAGAGGATGGAGATGCTCTTTGGAGATATGGAAGAATAAGCCATGAATGATGAATTGATATAGTACACTGCAAAAAAAAATATTTTCTTACTTAATTATTTTCTTTTCTTAATAATTTTTGTCTTGTTTTTCAGAACAAATATCTAAACATTTTTAAACCAAAATACATTTACTTGAGAAGAAAAAATGATTTAAGATATTATATTTAAGATTTAAGTCTTTAAATTGAGTCAGTTTAAAATAAATTTGTCAGTTTATGCTTAAAACAAGAAAACATATCAGCCATTGGGGTCAGAAAAATAAGTAATTTTGCTTCTCAATTAAATGTATCTTGATTAAAGAATTTTCTTTTTAAATGTATGATTTGACTCTCACATCCCAAAAAATGTTCTTAAGTAAACATTTAAACTAAATTGAACTATAATGATGCATTGATAAACAAATATTGGACAAATTTTGTCTAAACTAAACAACTTAAGAATTACGAAATAAAGGCCTTACATTGTGCATAGTCTTGAAGAAGAGAAAATTCATTTGGGCTCAAAGTGACCCACTTTTCTTCATTTGACATGCTGCCCAGTGTTTCTCTGCCTCTGTTTATATTCCAGTATAAGATCCACCAGCTCAGCCTCTGAGGAGAGAATTTTTACAAAATCGATCATTACAGTGTGTAATATGTTACTCAAGCACATACCTTCAAGGTAAAATATTTGAATAATATAGTCTAGAATTATTTCTCATTTCACGTACAGTGCTGCTTAAAAAGAACCACTTGCAGAATCTGTGAAAATGTGAATAATTTTAACAAACTAAGAGGGATCATACAAAATGCATGTTATTTTTTATTTAGTACTGTCCTGAGTAAGATATTTTACATAAAAAATGTTTACATATAATCCATAAAACAAAAAAAACAAAAAATAGCTGAATTTATAAAATGACCCGCTCAAAACTTTGTGAACCCTTGATTCTTGTGGTTACCTGGATGATCTACAACTGTTTTTTTTTTATTTTGTGATGGTTGTTCATGAGTCTCTTGTTTGTCCTGAGCAGTTAAATTGCCCAATATTCTTCAAAAAAAAATAAAAATTCCTCCATGTCCCGAAAATTCTTCAGATTTCCAGCATCTTTTGCATATTTGAACCCTTTCCAGCAGTGACTTTCACCCCCCGGGTCTTAATGCTTCGTGTTTCCTTCTGAAGCATCAGTGAATGTTTGAACCTTTTTTAATAGTTGTGTTTGAGTCCCTCAGTTGTCCTCAGTGTGAAAAGATGGATCTCAAAATCATTCAGTCACTGTTGTAAAGGGTTCAAAGATGCTGGAAAACCGAAGAATTTTTGGAGGATTTTTCTGAAGAACAGAACTCAGTTTAACTGCTCAGGACAAAAAAGAGACTGAAGAACAACCATCACACAACAAAAACAGTCGTAGATCATCCAGGTAACCACACACAGTATTAAGAATCAAGGGTTCACAAAGTTTTGAGCGGGTCATTTTTATAAATTCAGCTATTTTTTTTTTTTTGTCTTGTGGACTTATATGTAAACATCTTTTATGTAAAATATCTTACTCAGGACAGTACTAAATAAAATTTAACACGCATTTTGTATGATCTATCTTATTTTGTTAAAATTATTCACATTTTCACAGATTCTGCAAGTGGTTCACAAACTTTCAAGCAGCACTGTATATGTATAGAGCAGTTTTTGTGATTCTGTGCTTGGTACGGGTCATCACAGAATGACAAGAATAGTTCATGTGTCACACGTGCCAACAAATCAAATGTGTAACATCATGGCAGTCAATACTGAAGTCAAAGTTAGACCGGACCTCAGTGACAGGCATTGATTGATGTGAAGCACTGATTTGTACTAAAAGCATGATTGGGTCCCAATATTAGTATGCAGCTGTTCAGAAGTTTGGGGTCAGTAAGTTTAAAAAAAAAAAAAAAAAAAAAGAAAGAAAAGTCTTTCATCCTAAAAAAGGCTGAACTTTGCTCAAAACACACTAAAAACAGTATCATTGTTAAATGTTATTGCAATTTAAAATAGCAGTTCAGCATCATTACTCCAGTTTATAAAATAAAATAATAAAATGCTGATTTGCTGCTCAAGAAACATTCTTATTATTATCAATGTTTTTTGGAACTTTTGGAACATTTAATTGAAATATAAATCTTCTGTAACATTATAAATGTCTTTACAGTCACTTTTGATCAATTTAATGTGTCCTTACTGAATGGTATTCATTTCTTAAAAAAAATCACCATGACCTCAGTACAGTAGTGTACATAAATCTAAAAAACTCAAAATGAAATCAAATCATAAACAATTTAAACTCAACATCCAATGTAGATATTTGTGAGTTACCCCATAAAAACCATATTGTGAAAAAAACAAAAAAACAAAACAAAAAAAACCTAGTTACTAGTGAGTGACATATGGGTCTATATCCCTTATGAAAATTAATCATGTTTTTACTGTAATAACACCTGTAGAATCTGATATTTTAAACTGGAAATATTGTAGATTTCAACTCAATAATCTATTAAGAGAGAAAGTACAGAAAGGATGCACCAATATTACAATAATTATTTTCATGTTATGAAAATAACCGATAAATTAAAATTCTATATTATTTTTGTCTAAATAAATGATAAATAAAACAGTATTGATCAATTTAAATGCTACATGTGAATTTAGGCTTAACAACATTGTACAGCAGGAAAAATGGATATTCATTTTAAGATTTGCTAAAGATTACACTTAATTTTATGAAATTATTAGTGTAATTATAGTGTTAAAAATGTACTTAATGTGAGTGTTAGATAATGACGAAGGTAATCAAAATGTAAAAATAGAGAAAATGAGAATCAACATTTAAATATCCAATCTTGACCAATGCCGATAAAGTAAAAAAAAAAAAAAAGAGTCTAATATCAGCTGATGCAATATGATACTGATAAATCACACATTAGTTTCTAAATGTGTTTAAGCTACTATTTTCTATTTTCATAGCAAAACATGTTCCCATGCACCCATCCATTCCTGAAGCATTCTACAAACTGAAGGAACTCAATTCCACATCCTGTCATGACTTCCTGTGACAAGAGCAGGAAGTGCCTGGAGCAAGTGTCTTTTCTGAAAAATAATCTTTATTTATGAATAAAAGTGCTTGTCATGTCAAGAAACCAAAACAAACTCTTCTCAGTGTTACCTCAGGGTAAGAAAAATGGATAATCTTGGCCTTAACCCTCATTCAAAATGGCTTTTACGGTTGAAATACATTATACCCACAAGCTAGGCTCACAAAGTGATAAATTATAATGGCATTAAATGATCACAAGTATACAAAACATTACATACAACAATGCATATTCAACCCTACCACCATTAGTCAAATCAACAACCCTGGAATACAGTCAAGAGCTCCATCATGATGTCACTGGTAACAGATGGAACACAATTCCCTCTTTCCCACAAACACAAGTGCACAATGCGGAGTTCCACTCACCTGATGCTTCTCAAAGTCAACAGCAGCGATCCGGCAGGCATGTTATGTCTGTTCCTGCATCATCCGGAGTGGACGTCACCTGCGAGAATCCCTCTCTCTTCTAAGAGAAGCACTGTGTTTGTATCTATGAGGAAATGAGCATGAGAGAGGAGCGCTGGAGAGAGGGAGAGCGATCTACTCATCTGCAACAATCAGTTCTCGTGCCTCTGCTCGCATCACACACTCCCCCTCCCTTCCTCTTTTCTTCTTGATCTCTCTATCTTGCCATTTAGCAGGCAGTAGATCTAGGATGTGATAGTGGAAGGCTATGCTGCACATTAATATGCAGCCTTATGAGGGTGAGTTAGGGTTGAGGATGTACCTTTACTGACTTACTGTTAACAGTCTCATTCAACTTAGGGACCATCTATTATGAAAAAGTTGTTATATTATATAATAACTTTTATAATAACATCAACAAACATTATTAAATGACGCTAGACCTTTATCAATTAACATACTTTGTCATGTTTTGAGTTTGCCTTGCTACCGTGTTGTTTGACAAAGTATTTAAAGGGGTCTAAAGGGGATTATGATTTGACTTTTTTAACTTTAGTTAGTGTGTAATGTTGCTGTTAGGGCATAAACAACATCTGCAAAGTTACAACACTCACAGTTCAATGCAAAGGGAGATATTTTCTTTTACAGAAATTGCTTCTTAAGGACTACAACAAACGGCTGGTAGGGACTACAACAAGCTCCTTCCTGGGTTGGTGACATCACTAACCCTAACATTTACATAAACCCTGCCTCTGGGAACACACAACAAACGGGGTGAGGCCATGTTGGGCTGCTTTAGAGAAGAGGAAGAGTTGTTGTAGTAGAGTGATGTTAACATGCCGTCATTTTATGCCGGACTGCTTCACAAATAGATTGACAGGGTCAATTCATCGCTGGATTTGCACAAAAAATTAACATGACGGCACATGCTAGTCGATGCTAGCAACTACATACATTTATCCACTAACCATTCAGAAACGTCCAGATTCATTCTAAAAGTTCTTTCTCAGTCTCTCCATCAGTGTCTGACTCCGGTTTGAACAATGTAAAGCTGAACACCATTACTGACAATCGTCATTTTGGCTGCGTGAGATTCTCCAGCTTTGTTGTTGTTGAGCAACTGAAGTGTGAGCTGTTAAAGCTCCGCCCTCTTCTGGAAAGCAGGCTGGGAGCAGCAGCTCATTTGCATTTAAAGAGACACAAAAATGAAGTGTTTTTGCTCACACACAAATGGGGCAAATTTGACAAGCTGTAATAAATGATCTGTGGGGTATTTTGAGCTGAAACTTTACAGACACAATCTGGTGACACCAGAAACTTATATTACATCTTGTGGAAAGGGGCACAATAGGTCCCCTTTAACATGTTTAATCTTGACTCTGGAGAAGATGACTGTTTTTTTGTTATATTATATATATTATATATATATTTTTTTTTTGATTAAAAAATAGTAGAATAAATTAACCACATTTAGAAATATGCAGAATATTTTTTGGAAATGTTTTAAAATATTTCTGAATATTATTATTATTATTTTTAAATACATTTTTTAAACTTAAATGTACAAATATTCAGATAATATGTTAAATTTTTGTTGAATACTTTTGAATATTTTTCAAAGAATATATTTCTTGTTTTCAAAGAATATATTACTTGAATAAAAAATAAAAAAAACGGTAGAACAAATTAACCATACTTAGAAATATGCATAATATATTTATAAAACCGTTAGCTCCTGTCCTTGATTCTGACTGGTCAATAGCTGTGTTTTATTCATGATAAAACACGGCTATGACTGCTTCACCCAATGGTTCTGTGTATCACTACACAACACCCTTAGCAACCACTCTTAGCAACATAAACTGTATGTTCTCAACTGATATTGTTCATTGAAGCTTGCTGTATTATGTAGAAGAGTACTGTGAGAAAGAGATCGAGTGAGCGAGTTTATGACCTGCATTCAGATTTAGCATTTTCCTTCAGGTCAGTCCTATGTTCATAATAAAAAATCAGTTTAAATGTCTGATGTATTATCTTGTCCTTTTAACAGTTAAGGGGTTTTCCCGTGACTGACAGCGCTAATCAAAGCATTTGTCAGTTGCGTCTTGTTCCGTGTTCACAACAATTCAGTCTTTTCAAAGTAAAAGTCTTCACTACTGACTGACTCACTCATAAAGACAATCTTTGCCGCCATCTAATGGCGTAATAATGCAACTTCTGTTGCTGTTTATGGTCAGTCACTATTTTTTCCGGCGGAAGGAAAGCTTTTAGTGAAACTTTACTTCATGAAAGTTGCATTGATACATATTTTTTGCTTTACTATTTGTATTGTGTGGTAACCGTTTTATAAAAGCGATAAGGACTTGAGGCTAGTGCTGTATCGTGAATAAGTCACGGCTTGACGCCCTACAGCCGTGACTTATTCACGATACAGCACAGCCTCTCGTACCTTATCGCTTACATATAAGAAACACCACATTCAGAATCTCCAATTTGTCTAACTGTGCGCCAAAACTAAACCTACACATTAAGAGCATTGATATCTACAAAAGAGTAGTTTTAGGGGTTAAACAGCTTGTCACTGGGGCGGTATCCTCAACGTTACACCTAGCTTATCTACCAGTAAAGGCTGCATGTTAGTATCTTCAGGTACTAACACGCACCCTTTGTGTAGGGCTAAACCTCCTGGATGTTATGCATGGGAAAGCTGGTCCATCCATTTTGTTAGAGGAAAGAGGATTCATGACCTGTGAAGTGACTGACAGCTTTTCCAAGCTTTCTGAGTCCCCTCTATTTACCTGAATAACTCCAAACATATCCGTCATATAACTGAAATTATATTCCGTAATCATTTACATTTCGAGAAATGCCTGTGTTTATTGTCCATACAATGAACATCGATGGTATCCAAAACTGCTCAAACATTCATCAAAATATCTCCTTTTTTGTGCCACAGAAAAAGAAAGTCAAACAGGTTTGGAACAACAGGGTGATTAAATGATGACAACACTTTAATTTTTGGGAAAACTATCCCTTTTAGTTATACATGCACTGTGAGCACATCACTTTTCAATAAATAGCTGTTTGGAAGCCATTAGCAAAGGCAAATTACTGCCAACTGTAAACATGTCTAGTTGGAAAACGCAATGTAAACGCCACATATTTTATAAACAATCTTGTAACAAAGCTAAATGAGGCCACAAATCCCATAATACTGTATATTTTACCGTGGTCAACTCTTCCACTGAATGTTTCATTCCAGGCTAGGAGACATAAAGGATGTGCCTGTTTCTTTCTAGTTCTGCCAGTTGATGCAAGCAGTGTAATGCTATAATCTGAACATGAGTCATTTGGGTCTTTTCTGGCAGCAGAACACCACATTTGCGAGGCTAACAGGACCCATCTGCCATTTCGAGGAGGACAGGCCTGCTATTTTCACCACATTATACGTTTTACCTAATCAAGACTCTGAAAATTGTTTCCAGTTGATTGTATTGTGTACTTGTAATGCAGATCTTGCAGTCCGCACTTAATAATGTAATAGGCTGACAAAATATCAGCGCAAAAGAGGTTTGGGTCATTGCTAATGTGTGTTATCCTCACATCAGTGAGCTTTCAGCTCAAACTCAATGTGCAGGCATGTGACTAACAGTCGGTGATGGCAGGAAAGAGATTTGTGTCAAACCAAGCTGTTATGTGAATATACCTGTACAGCGGGACTAGTTTATATAAACAACATCATAACTGAGAACATGCATTTTAAGTTTAGACTCAAACTCTTTTGAACAGAATAACCGATCCCATGTGAAGAATATTGTCAATGGGGACCATCTTCCCTAAGGAATTGTTAGTAACAGCTCCCAAATAAGCAAAGCATGTATGTACATAAGCATACAAGAGCTTTATTATACAGTGTATTCGATGCAAATGTGCTACATAATTCATCAAAAAGCAAAATAAAGCAGTTAGTGATGTTTTGGGAGGTTTCACCATGTTTCCACAGAAAATAGTAAATGTGTTAATATTCTGCACATACTGCTAACATCATTTGCTTCTGTCTTTAATCAGCAGTAACATTTAAATAACATTAAATTCAGACACTCCTCCGGGGATCTGTTAGCGAGACATCCAACAAATTTGTCATTAATTATTTACACCACTTAAGCACGCCACGTCACTTCAATCCAGGTGTGAAATCCAGATGTTTTGAAACTGGAAAATTAAACTGCAGAAATTGTGGCATCAATTCACATCATGTCAAAAAGCTGCTATTTTAAATCAATGCATGTGTAAATTAAATGTAAAACAAGCTAAAATGTCTGCGAAGAAAATATTTAATCCAATATTTTCTGTTTTTCATCAAGTTAATATTGTTATTGTGCTGGGAAGCACATTTGTTGCATTATTTGTCTGGCTGACTGTATGCGGTGATAAATTATATAATAAATATAATTTATTATACCCAATTGTACTCAAATAGTGGCTCAGTTTTTAAAAACACACCATAAGTTATTCTTATTTTATTTATTTATTTATTTATTTATTTATTTTCATCATTAATAATGATAATAACAACAACAATAATAATTCAAATTCAAAACAAATACTTTTTTTTAAAACTAATTGTAAAAATCAGTGGTTTTAAGTGCTCTATTCTTCTTGTCCTATAGGAACTGTTCTCCATTGAAACTGTCCGTCAACAAACAATGAAATGATCAATAAACATAAGTAGGCTACTGAATGAAATGGGGACACTATTTTACTGGCCCTGCTAGTACCACCTGGTGGTAACTTGTAGAATTACATGAGATCACACCACAGCTAACAACCAGCCTCTATTGGTTTATTCACACTGCGTTGTAAGAAGAAAAATCAAAGATTTTTCCTAAAATACAATATATAACTATAAAATATTACATGTTAAAATCACATTTAAAAATAAATGCATGGTGCTCTTTTATGTTGTCAGTAAGAGCTCAGGTAGATTCTGTATGATAAAACTGATCTAAAATGTATAACCTCTACACACAGTTCTTCAAAAAACACTTGATACATTTCAAATAATGGTATGCATGCAGATAAAGCTACAGTTAATATAAATTGGTACCTTCTGAGTTTAATTAACTGCATGCATTAGATGTGCCATATTGTCTTTACAATACATATGTCGTTACTGTGTTAATATCTTCATTCATACCATTTTAATAGCATCTTTTCAATGCTAAACCAAAATCAGTGTCAAAAGTTTGTATGGAGAATGATTTGCAAAACTGTCTCTGTGAAATGTCAATATGAGGTTAATTATTGTTAATTGTTGAGGTTAGTTAGTGTCTTATCTAGTTTTGTTTCTTCATCCTGTTACTTAGCTGGTTCACACACTGTAGACTCCAGTAGATTGCAGAGATTACGACAAAGGCCTGCAGAAAGAAAACCGATATTTAAATTAAAATGAAAAAAGTTAATATTAATAGGCAAACTCTAGTTTATGAATCACTGATTAAAAAAATAGACAGTTTATACTTTAGAATATCTCTAGTAATGCACATTTAAGTTGTAGTTTTTTTGTAAACAGTTACATATTTCAGATTTAAATTAGTAAATTTTTTAATATCATTATGTATTTGAAGAGTTATATATTATTGCAATGAAGCTGATGTGTATAAGGAAAATGTAAATATACAGTAAGTGGGTATAACAATAGATAATACTTTATGATTTTGTTACAATACCACTGTGCACTCAATGTAATTGTATCAAATGCATAGGTCAAAATCTTATTTGCAATAATTGAATGTGAGAGCCCTAAAATGTCACATACCAGGAGAATATACTACATAAAGAATTAAAGCCAAAAGGTTAAGCATGTGGCCAAAGAATCTCCCATGATGCATTTGGAGTTGAGGTTCACAGAAGCCACTGTGGAAACAGGCCAAAGTGACATTCTTCCAAAAAGCTGTAACCTTAACTGCCCCTCCTTCCTTGCGTTCTAGACCATAAACTGCATCCGAGCTCTCAACAGAGTCCAAAATCATATTCTATCTATCAGAACTACCTCTCCGATGGGAAATAAATAAGGATAGTTTCCTCAGGAGCAGCACAGCTGTTTCCCTCTGAGAGAATAGAGACAGAGAGAGCGAGAGAGAGAGACGAAGGGAAAGGCATGTCTCTGTGCTTCCTGACCTCCTGCTACCTGATTCCACCCGTCAAATGGCAATGCAATATTTTTCAATGCATGTTGTTTACCCTTATTCATAGAAAAATTACAAAAATGTAATTCAATGTCTTGATGTTTTTATTATTATTATTAAATGAAGTGCATCTTCTGCTTCTCAGATTTTCTTGTGACAAATGCATCTCAAACCCAGAACACACCAAGCCGACGAAAGCAGACTGCGGGGTTGGCTCACGTCGGCACCGTCTGGGTTCAAAGTCAGCCTGACACACCAAACCGACGCTTGACATCCGATGGCCAAGTAGTACGTCCGTTCTGCGCCTGCGTAAGAAGAAATGCCTTTCCGTACCAGCAGGTGGCAGTAGCTCAACAGCCAATCAGAATGATCAGATGGCCCGACTGACCGACGAGCTCCGACACCGATGTCGAATCGGCCGAAGAAAAGCCAATGAGGACCAACTTCAGCCGACGGTGCGGAACGCACTGAGAAAACTTAGTCGGCCGACGAACAAAAAACTGCCCGTCGGCTTGGTGTGTTTCTGTGCTTAGATTTGCGTTGACATTCTACAGTATTCAATTAAAGATCAGAGGTTACAATATAAACATCAAATTCTCCTAAAATTAAATGATTACATTCTATACTATGTAACAATTCTCTCTCTTTTTTAGGAGAAATATCTTAGACAATACTACAGCTTTTCTTTGGGGAAACAGCATTAGACAAAGACTACGTACAAATGCAAAAATTATTCGCTTTTGAGACATTACTTCATTCTATACATTCGGTCTGTACTGTCACCTGAGTCAATTTAATTTAACACTTTAATTCAATTTAATAAAAAAAAAAACAAAAAAAACAGACGATTTGAAAATGTTTTTGAAAATGCAGAAAAAATTAAAAAATTGAAAAAAAATATCGAAAAAATATTTTTTTAAAACTAAAAAAATATTTATATTGCACGAATTGTATTGTAAATATTAAGGAAACAAATACATCATAATTATAGCATAAATATTACTTAGTATTCAAGTAGATTTTCAGGTAGGCTATTCAGGTACAGAAACTGTAATGAAAAGTAAAATAACACTGCACTTTATAAATAAAATATACATTACAAATATAATTACAAAAGTTGAAGAACAGTGAGTGAATTTTCTCTTTGTCTTTTGTTGTTTGAGTAATGTTATTATAGAGACGGCAGCAAGAATATTAGGCTGCTGTCACTTTAAGAGCTGCACGGATCCAATATACTGTTACACATGCGTTTTCTTTGTCAACTGTTTACATTCACTTAAGACATAACCGACTGTTTTTATGAGGACATTTTGACATATTTGTGTGTATTTGCCTGTTCAAGTGCAAAAAGACATAGAAGAGAACTCAGTTCAGTATCACGCACTATTCAGTATGAGAGGCGGCTTTCTGTGAGCACGTTTTGGATGTGTGTGCAGCAGAGAAAACAGCGTGCAAGTCTTCTTGCACTTGAATGGTTTAAAATCACATTAAAATCACTTTTTCTGTGTGTGCGCAGCACAGAAATCAGCGTGTGGGTCTTCTTGCGCTTTAATGGATTAAAGTCATATTAAAATGCACATAAAGGAATCAATAAGAGGAATCAAATTTTTAATTTTATAATCCGATCCCAGAATTAAAATCGATTTTCAATTCCCAACCCTGCTTTTGACCATGAGGAGTAAGAGTGTGACCCCTAAATGAGGAGCACCTGAGGGTTAAATGACAAACTGGCAGATGTTTCAATCAATTTGAGATCCTTTTTCTCTCAGATTTTCTCAGGTGTATTTTAAGTGGAAAAACACATGAGATGTGATATAGTATTTTTCCCTTCTTTTTACTGCTCTTACTGCCTCGGTTGACCTCTTGTGTCTCTCTTTCAGTCTCCCTCACCTTTTTTCTCTCTTTCAGACACATAAAAGCACTAGAAATAAGTGCAAAGATACATTCCAAGTCACTAAAACAAGCAGCACACATTCACACTTGGGTTTAATAAGCAAAGAGTCAAGTCTTCAGGGCAGCTGGGTCAAATGCACACAGGACTAAATCTCTGCTGTCACCTCTGTGATGTATGACTAGTGAGGGGGCGTTTTAAACCTGTACACTCCACATGGAAGCCTACATGTCAGTAATGAACACTGCTTCCTATTTAGGAACTAAGAGAAACCTGGGGTAAAGTGTTTTACTCAAGCACACAATGGTGACATACACCACCATTCAAAAGATCGGGGTATTACATTTATTATTATTATTTTTATTTTATTCTGCAAGGATGCATTAAATTGATCAAAAGTACCAGTATAAAAAATGTTTATACTGTTACAAAAGATTTATATTTCAAATAAATGCTGTTCTTTTAAACTTTCTATTCATCAAATAATCCTGAAAATAATGTATCATGTGTTCCACAAAATATTAAGCAGCAGTATTATCAACATTGATAATAATGTTTCTTGACCTCTAAATCAGCATATTAGAATGATTTCTGAAGGATCATGTGACACTAAAGACTGGAGTAATGATGCTGAAAATTAATTTATAATATAAATTACATTTTAAAATGTGTTAAAATAGAAAACAGTTATTTTAAATTGTGTTATTATTTCACAATATTACAGTTTTTACTGTATTTTTGATCAAATAAAAAACATGCAGCATTGGTGACCACAGGAGACTTCTTTCAAAAACATCTTAAAAAAATATTACGGACCCCAAACTTCGGAATAGTAGTGTGTTTTGGCCCAGTATTTTGCACATTTTTACCTTTAAAGCAATGCAAATAAACAAATAAAAGTGTGCTAAAAAATGTGAAACTCAAAGTTTGGTTCCCAAAATACCACTGGATCTCTTACAAAAAAACACCATACCTAAACTATTGAATAGGAAACATTGGCTTGCCACACACACACAAACAGAGAAAAAATCCCTTTAAAACAGTTTGTGTTATCGTCCATGACTCCCTGAACTGGGGTGGCAGTGCTGACCCTACTGAAACCCCCTACTGCTTTGGGCAGTCAAATGAGCGCCGATTCTCTGAAATGAAGCCGAGAGACCAAAGCTTGTTTCAGTCTGACTCCGAGCGCTTTGATGCCGGGGTGAAGGGCGTCATGGCAGCCTTGTGTGACTCTCACTGGACTTTCTGTAAATCATATTCACTTCCATTCAAAATTTTGGGTTTTTAAAATTCAAAAGATTTTAATTTGAACATCATTTATTTGTTTTGAACTTCTATTCATCAAAGAATCCAGATTTAAATTGGATACACAAATAATCGGATTTGGACTGACAGTGTGCACGTAGCCTAAAGTACTCTCATGTGTCCTGATCCTGCCAAGTCTTGCTGCCTGTCTTGTTTTCCCCCACGGGGTAGATTTTGTTTGTTTTCGTTTTATTTTTATTATTAATAAAAATCCTATTGCTCTGCATTTGAGTCCTCGCCTCATCCCTCACCAAACCCTGACACTTTTCTCTAGGTCTATCACCTAAAAAGATATTAAAAACTAAAAATAAAATAAAATATTTACTTTTTTTATATAATTTTCTTTCCCTGGACACACTGCTGTAATGCTATCTTTTCCTAGATATCCCAAACAATCCACAAACCCCAATTCACTGGTGACACCTTAGAACTAACAATGGAAACAAATGTTCCCAATCACCTGAAATACTTACTAATACTCTTCTTATCAGTCTAATTCAGGCTCCAGAGCTGCTCTCCTGCAGTGTGCTGGGGGCGTCAGGTGTTGTGGAAAGATAAGCCAACGCTGCTGCTGACTGCAGCTTTTGTGTGAAGCTGATCTTGATAATATTATCTTAACCTTTTCCTTCAAAAAAGTGGGGTGGGTCTTTGCAGCGGTGTAATTTTTGTTTCGCCGTTGAGAAATGAGGAGGACAAATATTAGCTTTGATGGGTGGAAAAACACGGAATGGAAAAGAAAAAAAGAAAAAACAGGCAAGAATGGAAGAATATCATCCCCTACCTGAAATAAACAGAGGCTGGAATGAGTGTGGAACTGACGGGGCAATTTTTAGGAACTGATATTGTTTATGAAGGATTATAATGGCACTGCTGCAAATAGACTAATGTAAATGAAAGTTAGGAGGGAAAGGAAACCCTTACCCTGGTATGCTGTCTATTACCAAAACACATTCAATCAGGTGGAGCCTATGAATACAGTTCACATGGGCACAAAAATCCAACATGACACTACTTTTGTGTAAAACTACTGCAGGCATTTCAGCACCTGAGCTTACAGATGCACACTCTCACAGTAAAATGAGCAATTCAGCTCTTGTGTAAATCTAATCAGTCTTCCACGGCGAGCCGCAGACATGGTTAATTGATTCCAGAAACATTGCCTTTGCATAAAGCTTGGATGGTGAGAAGAGAAGGGATGGAGGGAGGGCTGTGTAGAGAAAGGTGGCGCACTAATGAAAGGTCAGCTGAGATGCACGGCCCACGCTGCAAGTGCCAGAAACACACACACAGCAATTTTATGGTCAATTGGGCCATGCATCTGGAGTCATACATCACCAAGGCGTGCAGCAAGACACAGTGCCAGATCCGAAAAACACTCACTCGAACACACATACATTTAGAACGAAAGTTAACACATTGACACAAGTCTGATACCACTAGTAGGAAATAGGGCTGCCCTGCAATAGTCGACTAACCAATAGTCGACTAGAAGAGGCTTAGTCGGCCAAAATTTTAATCAGTCGGTTAGTCACAGAAGAGAAAGAAAAAAAAACACACCACAGGGAGTGGTGAAGTCACGCAGTCCTTGAGGGACCAATCATTAATGGCCTGTCCTTGTGGTAGTTACAGAAGGTCAGGCAGGAAATCGAAACGTTTGCCTATCATCCATCGACCTCAAACATGGCTTATCGTTTGAAACATGTAAGTAGTAGCAACTTTACATGGCTGCTCACTCTAACGTTAACCTAGATAAATGTGTGCTGTTATTAGACGCATATCCAGTTGTTTGTGCGGAGTGTGGAAGCTGAACTGCAAGACATGGAGGCTCCGGTGCGATCACTTGCATTTAACTTAAAATACTCACTTACATCAAGAGTAGCCTTATACATCATTCGAAACTGACTAATTTTATTTGAGTGCACTCACAATAACAAATAAAAGTTGTGCTTTTAGGAACCAACAGGAAAATAAACTGAAACTCACCATGAACTTGCCTCACAGACATGAGAAATATATTTATTGAAAGCTTTGAAATGTCTATTTTTAAATTGCTGTTTTTTCATGGCACATTCATAATCATAACTTTTGCCGGTGCGCAAGTGTGGCAAGCTTTATGTATGCGCTTGAGCGCTGATTAGACTATGTAGGCAATTAAGGTTCATTATTATGATTTATATGGATTATTAATATAAATGTACGACTAGTCGGCTAATCGCTTAAAATTAATGACTACTAGTTGACTAGAAAAATCTTTATTTGAGGACAGCCCTAGTAGAAAACAGTCTATTTCTATAATTTTCAGCATAACTATTTGAGTGAAACATTTAATTGAGAAACTGTCCCTTTTTTGCAGCACTCGAGCTACTCCAAAAATACAACAACAACAACAAAAAAAAAACTTGATCATGTTATCAGGCATGTTTTGAGAATAATCCAGAAAGCATCTTGTGCTTCAATGGAAGATGAAAATGAAAATCTGTAATAGAGGTTTTAATAATGCCATGCATGATGCATGAGTCAGTCAAACTTACCTCAATTGGAAAAGCCAAAAGAGGCACCAGAGGTTTAATGTAACCAAACCGATGAAGCACCATTATCAAAACGCATCTCATCATCTCCAGTTCAGCTGCATTAGCCCTAAAAGAAAGGTACAAGAACATTTTATTTATTTATTTATTTATTTTTGATCAATTTGACTTGTACTGTACTATGTTAATATAGTGTCCATATTTACTTTGTACATACAGTAAATTAATTTTCAAAAGCCAGAAAAAACACACTTCATGTCCAAAACAAAAATAAAACAAAAATTTATATAATTTTTTTTTTTTTTTTAAATAATTAAATAAAATACATAGAAGCTGTACCTCTGATCTATCAGGAAGCCCAGAGAGGTTAGAGAAAGTAATACATAGGCAGTCATGAGAAGTACAGTCATCTCAGAAAGTATCTGCAGGTGAGAGATAAGTAATATGTATCGATGAGTATGAGATATATACATCTTGTTTCTCAAAGGTCTGTGAAACACTGATTTTGTACTGTGAGGAAACAATAATTTAGGTCATGATTTGGAAAAAATATCCTTATGTCTTACTCAATACAGTCAAAATACAGAAAGATTTCTGCATGAAACACAGGTGAATACAAGTAGCCTGACAAATGTCGGGGCAGTTGAGTAGTACCACCAGGACGCTCCAAGAACTCAAGGCCAACAATTAGGGAAGTATCATCTAAGTCTGAAATGGCACATCTCTAAGGAGGGATCTACACTGAAATCATAATCTGATGATAATTTGGAGTTAATACAAGGAACGATGTTAATGAGGTTTTCTTGACCTTGCTAACCCAACTTACTCAGCAGCGGTTAAGTCAGGTGAGTGACCTCATAACGTCTTTGATATGACACCAGCAAACAATTACTGACTTTTTCCTGTGTGACACCAGACAGAATCCAGATCCCTCAGCCCTGAAGCGCTGGCTTTTTTGATTTGTTAATTTTTAAAGCATTTCCATATCCAGTTTCAAAAATAACAGAGCAAGAGGGCAGAGGGGGGAAAGTGGGGGACCATCTTCTGAAATTTGCATTTCAGCAGAGGCCAGTGCACAGACCTTCCATAATGAACAGTTAGTCAAACATCCAGCATGATTGATAGCCCTGCATGGATGATGCAATTGAAAGATTTGGTCAAGACTTCGTCCACACTAAAAATGAATGCTTTCCTTCTTTTTGAAGTGGCTCTAAGCAGTGCTGTAACATCACTTATCAATCGAAGTGAATGCAAACAGACTATGAGGTATAAATACACACTTTTACAATATTTATTGCTAAGCCTGAAGGCCTCAGTTTGCCATTTTTTTTCTTGGAAAAGGTGATTATTGATTCAAAAGGAAGGTTCCCAGTGGCTGGGAAATTGGTCAGAGAACTTGTATTGGTTGCTGGACCGCCAACCGGCTGTTTTATTTGCTGGTGGAGCCAGAGAGGGATCCAGGGGACACTTCACTGAGAGCCACAACTAAAGGAGCACCGCAGAGGTAGGAATCACAGGAAAACAGGCCGTTTCATTTCAGTGGGGAGGCAGGGTGGGGCCACACATTCTGGCTAACCAAAACTATGCCTGGGGAACATGGACTTCCAAGGATAACGGACAAGGGCAACTGAACATCTCTGTTTTTAAAGGGGGGGGGAAGACAAAGATTACTTCAAAGTATTCTGTCTGTACTCAGCTAGTAAAAGGCCTTATTAAAGGACATTTAGGATAATGAGAGAGAGACCGAGGCTGATAATAGACCATGTGAGGTAGCATTAACCACACAGCAAATTAAAAGCTTTTAAAGATCTTGTAGATGACAATGAAAGATGGCAGACAGATGATAGCTTTGACATTTCAGTCAGGCACATTTCTGGGAAAATCTGATGTCAATTTCAATGAAAGGGAAAAAAAACACCTACCATTTGATCCATTAACAAGTTGTTATATACATCCACGAGAAGCACGAACTGTATGAACACATAGGCTTGCATCGAAGAGGACCATGCTGGATCGTAAGGCATTTCATCTCCTGTAATCTGATCACAGAAAGAACAATAAAACCTCAAAAAAAAAGAAAAAGAAAATTCAAATATTATGTTTATAATCTATAATTTTTCACTTTTTTATTATTATTTTTTCTGTACCACTTATCAGAATGATAGCATTGTCTGTGAGTTATCAATAGAGCATAACAACAGTTATTTTTCAAATGCTTTTTAGACGGTAGAGAGTTTTACATGGTTTCTAGCTGTCATGAATTTGGTAAATTAGAGCCATTAGTTGATCAATGATGGTCTAGATTGTTGATCAGAGCTGGTAGGAGCTAGCAGACCACCTCGAACCTGCAATAAACCAGCTACCATCATCAGAAAAACCAGCTTGACTACCTTAAACAGTGGAAACAATTTATTTAGTCAGGAAGAGGCTTTTGTAGATGGTAGATGATTTTACATGGTATCTAGCTGTTCCAAGTTGGTTAATTAGAGCCATTAATTGGTTAAAAATGGTCTAGATTGTTAATCAGAGCTGGTAGGACCAAGGTCAACTTGGTTAGAGCTAGTAGACTACCTTGGACCAGGAACAAACCAGCTATCGTGGTAAAAAAAACAAAAAAAAAACAGCTTCACCACGTTAAAAGATTAATTCACTTCAGGATTAAAATTTCCTGATAATTTACTCACCCCGATGTCATCCAAGATGTTTATGTCTTTCTTTCTTCCGTCAAAAAGAAATTATGGTTTTTGAGGAAAACATTCCAGGATTTTTCTCCATATAGTCAACTCCTACGGCTACCAACAGGTTGAAGGTCCAAACTGCAGTTTCAATGCAGCTTCAAAGGCTCTACACAATCCCAGCTGAGGAATAAGGGTCTTATATAGCGAAACGATAGGCCATTTTTAAAAAAATAAATAAAAATAATATACTTTTTAATCACAAATGCTCATCTTGCACTGCTCTGCGACGCGCCACGCATTACGTAATCACCTTGGAAAAGTCACAGGTGACGTAGGCGGAAGTACTGTGGTAGGGCGAAAAACTTCAAAATCATCCAACGTTGTTTTACCTTTTTTTTGTAAAGGCTGTTTGACTTAGTCTTTGCACGTTCACTTTGTAAACACTTGCGCAGTTCCGCCTACGTCACGCGTGACCTTTCTAACATGATTACGTAATGCGTAGCGCATCGCAGAGCTAGTGCAAGACAAGCATTTGTAGTTAAAAAGTATATAATTTTTATTTTTTTTTAGATAATGACAGACCATTTCGCTAGATAAGACCCTTATTCATCATCTGGGATCATGTAGAGCCCTTTGAAGCTGCAATGAAACTGCAGTTTGGACTTTCAAATCGTTGGTAGCTGCTGAAGTCCACTATATGGAGAAAAAACCTGGAATGTTTTCCTGAAAAAAAAATTATTTTCGACTGAAGAAAAGGAAGACATAAACATCTTGGATGACATGGGGGTGAGTAAATTATCAGGAAATTTTAATTCTGAAGTGAACTAATAATAAAAACAACATTTTTTTTAATCGGAAGAGGAACAGGTAAATGGTTTTACGTGGTTTCCAGCTGTTCCAATTAGGATAACTAGAGCCATTACTTGGTCAAAGAAGGTCTAGATTGTTGATCAGAGCTGGTAGACCCAATGTCAACTTGGATAGCACTAGTAGACTACCTTGGACCAGCAAGAAATCAGCCACCATGCTTGAAAAACAAGCTTAACTACCTATAAGTCTACTTTTTTTTCAACAGGAAGTGGCCAAACCTAACTCAAATTACATCACTGTTTGGATCCCAACCTAAAATAACTCTGCTATATACATCAGTTGTTTAGGCATGAATCACTGAGAACTTGATCATTGTTGATTTCCTAAGAATCCCTGAGGCTGTCTCAGCTGCAGACACGTGTGGGTTTCCCTCACACCAGAACCCTGGTAGCTGCACCGCCGCGGTGTTCTGCTTTCCCTCAGAAATCAACACATCCGAGCCGGCCTCCCTCGCTCCTTCTCTCCTCCACTCCACAGGAGAATCAACAGGCACGCCCCGGTCTGCATCACCGAGGGCCTTTCAAGATATTTCTGTCAAATTCCTGCTCTCTCCACATGTTTAGGATCACCAGGGCCTACTTTGAGGTGGCTTTAATTGTAACATGGTGAGAGCGACAGAAAGAGAAAGAAAGAGAGACAGGGTTTTCCAGAGTGTGAAACTGCGTCTGTGAGTATGTGGCGCAGTCAGACGTGTTTCAAAGCAAACCGCCGCTCTCCCGATGAGAAGACTTCAAAACCTTGTCGCAGGCCTGCTCTTTGATCGGGCCCAAAAAAGCTTGCTTTTTAAAGACGAGTGAAAATGAGCCTATTGTGCTTCGGCCCACAAAGGCGGTTAAGATTCATTTGGCAACGACGCACACTTGTAAAGCCTGCTTGAAACGTGAGTTTGTTTTTATGTGAGAACTCAGGGAGTCATTTGAGAGACCTCTTTTCCTTTTACAGAAACAGCAGGTAGTAAATGACAAGTAAGGCAAGGAACAAAAGAGTTTCCAATTTAAAGGTAAAGGTGAACATTTCTGCACCATAAAAATGGAAATTGAACTGCAAAAAATAATTTCCAAACAGTTTTCCTGAGTACTAACTCCATTTTCAATTGGTCAGACAAACAGATAGTCCTGCCCCTAATCCATACTATTGGTTTAATTAGAATATAAAGTACATTCTCAAAACATTTCTGTCTACCGTTTTATCAGAATAAGAGACATCTTGAAATAGTGGAGTAAAAGAAATAAAAAAAGTTTCCCACCTGGGGTATATCAGCAATGTCTCCCAGTCTTGGTTTTCCTGGAGTCCAGCCTGGCCCTTTAAGAATGACAGACAGCTTATTTGAAAGTCCTTCAGCCTCCCAGAACCTCTGCCACAGGTACGGGTAATAAAGGAACTTGAGGGAAAAGAAAAGAAGAATGAGGGTATAAACCATACATGGCACATGCAGCCGCTAAACTAAGCAACCTCTTTAATGCTGCATTACCCAAAAACGTTTCAACTATGACATGAAATATTATCCTTTTGATTTGTATTTTAGACTTTTCATCTCAATCAATTTTTTTTTTTTTTTAGCAGAGTTTATATTTCACCAAAAGATAAACATTATTCTTATTCATTTTATTCATCATCATCTAGTCCTCGTGTCTAAATGCTTTTTGTCACACACATCAGATCACTCTTACTCCAGACCGCCACAGGAGAGCACCGAAAAAATAATCAAACACAACCTCCATTTGGTTTTGCAGGACTCTTTCACCTCTCCTGAGCCGTATGTTTAAAGTGAAGTAATAATGTTATGGTTACAGCATGGCTTTTCCACTAGCACTGTAATGTGAGCAGAAGCCGGCTCCCATTGACTCTGCTCAGATATTTACATCTCTAAAATTAGACTGGTCTGATACACTACAGCCCATTATGTGAAACCCTATTCATCTGCAGTGTTGATATTTTCACCAGTCAAAGGTCTTGATAGAATGAGGGGGCAAATTAATCTAAACATTTTGTTTATAAATTATGTAAACCTTGCTTGCATAATTTGATCACCATGTATGTTACAATGATACCATAGTAAAGAAATGCAAAGATGAACTCAAAAACAGGATACTTTTTTACTACTAGATATTACAAAAAAGATCAGTATTACAAAAAAAAAGATCATTTAAAAATCTTACTGTAATATTAGTATTAATATGATTAATATTTCAATACATTTGTAAAATAAAAATATTAATAATTACATTAAAAATAAATATATCTTAAAGGATTAGTTCACTTTAAAATGAAAATTACCCCAAGATTTACTCACCCTCAAACCATCCTAGGTGTTTATGGACTTTCTTCTTTGTAATGAACACAATCCGAGTTATATTAATAAATATCCTGATGCGTCCAAGCTTTATAATTGCTGTGAATGATACCAACAAGTTTGAAGCTCAAGAAAGTGCATCCATCCATCATAAACGTACTCCACACAGCTCCGAGGGGTTAATAAAGGCCTTCTAAAGTGAAGCGACATGTTTGTGTAAGAAAAATATCCATATTTAACAAGTTATAAAGTAAAATATCTAGCTTGCGCCAGGACGCCATATTCAACTTATGAAAAAAGCGTAACTGACGTCAGGATGTAGCGAAAGCGTTTTGAACTGCGAGAGGAGTTACACTTTCTTCATAAGGTGAATACAGAAGGCAGTCTGGCGGGAGCTAGATATTTTACTTTATAACTTGTTAAATATGGATATTTTTCTTACACAAACGCATCGGTTCACTTCAGAAGGCCTTTATTAACCCCCCGGAGCCGTGTGGATTATATTTATGAAGGATGGATGCACTTTCTTGAGCTTCAAACTCGGTATCATTCACAGCCATTATAAAGCTTGGACTCATCAGGATATTTATTAATATAAATCCGATAGTGTTCATCAGAAAGAATAAAGTCATATACACCTAGGATGGCTTGAGGGTGAGTATATCTTGGGATAATTTTCATTTTAAAGTAGACTAATCCTTTAACATTTTCACAGCTGTGGTGTACAAACCTCGACAGACCAGACTTCAAATGTGTTGATTGGGTGTGTGAGCCCATAGACAACTTTATCACTTTCAGGAGTGAATGTACCTGTAATGGAAAAGAGCAGAGAACAACACATTTTGTGTGTCCCTAAATCACAATAGTAGAGCACAATTCACAAAATGTGCATTACAGATCATCTTTTGTGTTTTTAGGTTATAATTATGTTACACTACTAATTTGTACTTTGTGCCATTTTTTTTTTTTACCACAGACAGTAGAAAGATTACACGAAATTGTGAGAACAGAGTTTAATAGATGCATGTGCTACTAGGGCAAAGATCAGGCTTGTTTCCATTAATCAGACAACAACATATTGGTCGACATTTTAAAAGCATATACACACAGAACTTACCAAACATCTTGTCCCATATAATCAGAATTCCTGCATAATTCTTATCGATGCAATATGGATTTCGCCCTGCGAATGCATGGACAAACGTTAATGATTCATTACATAGATAATGACTAGTTGTAACAGAATCACAGTTTGTTCTTCAAAGGAAGTGTATAGCCAGCATTAACAGTGTTACTCATGTCACATGATAAGATCTCAATGACAGTTCACCCGACAAAATATGCTTCGCTTTAGACCCACAGTGATAAACTAACACCAATGCATTATGGGAACAGTGCAATGCAATTCTACTGTCAAAGGTTAATAACACTTACCATGATGAACTCTATGGTGGCTGGGAGTATTTAGGATCCACTCCAGGGGTCCAAGATCTTTGACCAACTAGTGATAGAAACCATTTCACAAGGTCACAGATAATATTCTTTCAAGACTTCCAAGCTCCAAAAAAGATGCAAAGCACCATAAAACATCACAAAAGTAATCCATGTTCAAAGTCATATGATAGCTTCACGTGAAGAACACATAGAAATATGAATGTTACTCAACTGACAATCTTGACATCAGTTGAACAAAATTATAGATGAACTAATTTAATTGATTCGTTCACAAATCTAACTGATCTGGTACCCAAGTTCAATTCACTGATTCAAAGATCCATTCACAATGGTTCACAGCTTACTGAAGGGGAAGATTATCAATGAATAATGACTTTAATTTGGGTTTACCATGGTGCTTTTGCGTCATTTTTTATTTTTTATTATTTGAAAACATACATGGACAAAAATGACTAGTACAATATTCAAAATGTCTTCTTTAGTGTTCCACAGAAGAAATAAAGTCATATAACTCTGGAATGATATTAGGGTAAGTACATGATGACAGAATTTTCATTTTTGGGTGAACGCTCTCTTTAACCTCACTAACAATTATTTCCTTTAATGCACAAAAGGGCAACAGCAACAGGTCGCTCCTATATTCAGTATGTAAACCACAAACAAAACACCAAAAGACAAATGATCATGGATTAGCCCATTGTCCTCCTCTGACATTTTTCATATGGACAGGCAGACCGAATCGTAATATTAGTCTTACATACAACATGTGATTAATTTTCCCTATTGAGTGCCTTGTCTTTATCTTGGCATAATATGCTGAAGAAATGTGCTCTTTAGGGATTGTGGAACCTTGACTGGTTCAGATGTTCACAAATGTACTTGGAGACATCATTAATACATAGTGTTTTCTTATCTGATGAGCTCGGTCGAAACTCTGCTAACTACGGAAAGAGAAAGGTGGCCAAATTTCCAGATGGAAAGAACAATATTTATAGATTGGATTTAAAACAAACACTACATTGGATTAGAAGAAGCATAAAGAAGCCAATAAGTCTACTAACACACACTCAAATACACGCTTTATGCGCAAGCTTTATGGTGAGTTAAATGCACAAATACACACTCAAAGCCTTATTTCACCAGGATTTAAACATCCATTTCAGCTAGAAGAAGCATATATCGCAGGTGTTGGGGCTGACCATCAGGTTTTTTACTTAAGTGTTTGATTTTTGACGTCTGCAAAATGGGAACAGCTCAGCATAAGTGAGCACCATATTTCAGTGGGCCATTATTTCCATGTAATGAGAGATCTGGCAACAGCTGAATTTTATCTTAAAAGAAAAGAGCTCCCTCACGACTTAACTCGTGTTCTAATGTTGGATGAGGACTGGGAATTCGACGCCAATAAATTACATGACATCAAAAAAAAAAGCCTATAAAGGGAGCATAAATTATACCCCTCAGAAAATTGGAGACGTGAAGACTGTTTTCACTAATAGAGCTCTACAAGATGGAAGTGATTCCAAATCCATTTCCCAAACGATCCCCGAATGTTAAGCCGATACTGAAGCCCATTTAAATGGCAAATGTAAAGCTTCTGTTTGGAATATTTCATAAAATCTCAAAATCTCATTACTTATGATTGACTGTGGTATTCATAACCACAGAACGGGCAAAACTGCAAACCTACAAATGATTAGAGAAAATGCCTAAACTAAAGTTTAACACGCTATGAAACTAACCTGGAATGGTTAAGAGCAAGAATGGAAAAGAAATGGCTTCATTTTATCTTATAATGTGCCATTAAAAGATTTTAAATGTGCTAAACCATTAGTAATGACAAATCCCATAGTACCTCAGTATGAATCCAGAACTGATACAGCAGGTTAAACTGTATGTGCACTGCAAACACTGACGGAGGGACCATCAGCGCCAACGGAAGGTAAAACAGCTGATAAAACATAAGATATTATCACTTCATAATAGGTCATTAGCTTCACGGCTAGAGCTCATTAACTAATAACCGTTATGTGATCTATCATGCACCATGCCAAAATTATCATAGGTTAATTAGTGAGATGCAGGTACTTCATACCCATGAGGAAAACTGCTGAGTGACAGATTGGCGTAGTGCTGTCGACAGATTGTAGTGTTCAGAACTGTGGTGAACCTGATGAGCAGCCCACAGGAAGTTTAACTCTGAAACGACAAAAAAGGAAGAAAGACAGCTGAATGACATTGTTGAAATAATGTGCAGAATCTGAATCAATGATAAGTAGCAATAAATTGGACTAATTTCTATGTTTTGGCTTTAGATATGTTTTGAAATTGTTGATATAAGCATGAAAAAATGAAAAAAGGGACCCTAAGAGCCATTTTCAGACCACCAATCTCTTTTTATTTGTCTACATACTTCTGAATAAGCACCAGGAGTAAGAACAAGTAACCTAATCACAATGAGACTCCAAATGGAAAATAAAACGAAATAATGAAATGATTAAATAATAATAATAATCATAAATAAAACAGCAACTGCAAGTTTCATTTATTTATTTTTTTTTTTTTCATTTTTCTGATGAAAACATACAGTGTTAAAAAAAAAAGTCCACTCTCAAGTCTCAATGATAGTCTGGTCCTTTGATACGGTTTGAGTTCCTCCTTCAATGAAGTCTACAGGACTGCCTTAGCAAGCAGCACTAATGAGATGACCAACACTGTCAAATCTCTTTAGGATTTTTCTCTGAGATTTTCGAAGGCCTTGTGTAAGTGTGAGGTCCATCAAATCTAAGAGCTGGTGAAGTTCCCAGTGAAATGCTGTGATCCAGCTGAAAAAACACATCGTGGTGAGAGCATAAGAACGAAACCTTCCTCTCTGCCAGTGGGGCTCTGCAGAGATGTTAGAATCACCAGGCCAGCGGCAAAGTGAGCAGTCAAAGCTCTCCACTGAGAAAACAACATCAACCAGTCCACTTTATCCAGATAACAGGACCAGGAAGAGATGCTTTCAGTGTGTGTATACAGTATCTCACAGAAGTGAGTACACCCCTCACATTTTTGTAAATATTTTATTATATCTTTTCATGTGACAACACTGAAAAAACGACACTTTGCTACAATGTAAAGTAGTGAGTGTACAGCTTGTATAACAGTGTGAATTTGCTGTCCCCTCAAAATAACTCAACACACAGCCATTAATGTCTAAACCGCTGGCCACAAAAGTGAGTACACTAAGTAAAAATGTCCAAATTGGGCCCAAAGTGTCAATATTTTGTGTGGCCACCATTATTTTCCAGCACTGCCTTAACCCTCTTGGGCATGGAGTTCACCAGAGCTTCACAGGTTGCCACTGGAGTCCTTTTCCACTCCTCCATGACG
Source organism: Hypophthalmichthys nobilis (assembly GCA_037950665.1). NCBI lineage: Eukaryota > Metazoa > Chordata > Actinopteri > Cypriniformes > Xenocyprididae > Hypophthalmichthys > Hypophthalmichthys nobilis. Next base: position 22,457,685 of record CM075479.1, read on the forward strand.
ACATCACAGGGCTGGTGGATGTTAGAGACCTTGCGCTCCTCCACCTTCCGTTTGAGGATGCCTCACAGATGCTCAATAGGGTTTAGGTCTGGAGACATGCTTAGCCAGTCCATCACCTTTACCCTCAGCTTCTTTAGCAAGGCAGTGGTCGTCTTGGAGGTGTGTTTGGGGTTGTTATCATGTTGGAATACTGCCCTGCGGCCCAGTCTCCGAAGGGAGGGGATCATGCTCTGCTCATTCATGGTTCCCTCAATGAACTGTAGCTCCCCAGTGCTGGCAGCACTCATGCAGCCCCAGACCATGACACTCCCACCACCATGCTTGACTGTAGGCAAGACACACTTGTCTTTGTACTGCTCACCTGGTTGCCACCACACACGCTTGACACCATCTGAACCAAATAAGTTTATCTTGGTCTCATCAGACCACAGGACATGGTTCCAGTAATCCATGTTCTTAGTCTGCTTGTCTTCAGCATCATCTTTAGAAAAGGCTTCCTTCTGGGACTCAGAGAGTTCTTTGCCATGAGGTGCCATGTTGAACTTCCAGTGACTAGTATGAAAGAGTGAGAGCGATAACCCCAAATTTAAAATTAACCCCCTGCCCATTCACACCTGAGACCTTGTAACACTAACAAGTCACATGACACTGGGGAGAGAAAATGGCTAATTGGGCCCAATTTGAACATTTTCACTTAGGGGTGTACTCACTTTTGTGGCCAACGGTTTAGACATTAATGGCTGTGTGTTGAGTTATTTTGAGGGGACAGCAAATTTACACTGTTATACAAGCTGTACACTCACTACTTTACATTGTAGCAAAGTGTCATTTCTTCAGTGTTGTCACATAAAAAGATATAATAAAATATTTACAAAAATACTCACTTCTGTGAGATACTGTATATATGAAAATGCAAACTGTTTTCAGACAGGTTTTCCCAAACATTCCCCCTTTCTGCTATTGATTGAACAAATGGATAAACTGACGGCATCAGTTGTTGCTGTGTTCGGATTCTCAAACCAACAGAAAAATGTTGTCTCTGCACTTCAAGCTGGAATAGAAATTACACAATTTAGATTTAAATTCCAAACTTTAAATGAAGTATTGCAAGAGCAAATACTACTTTGTTATAAATGACTAGAGCTTTCTGCTTTGAATCAAGAGATGAAATCAGAGGTTTTTCTTAAAACACACCCGCAGAGCTCCAGTCAGTGTTAGAGAGTGTGTGAGCCCATGCTTTCACCTCCTAGGGCAGAGCAGTGTAAGATTGATGTGGGGTGTCACCAGTAGGAAGTATGTTCAGCTAGGCCTCATTGCAATCCGTGTCCTCGTCCGCCGGCCTCGGCTGGAAGCCGCATAGTTTGGCAGGCAGTATTCAGAGGGGAAGAGCTTTAATGATGAGAACCTATGCCACAGAAAAGACTTTCCCATCATGCCTGAAGACCATGGTCTGCTCAGACACAGAGATTCTTTTCTCAAGAATATAGGGATAAATAGCATTTGGTTGCACAGAAAGCAGTGTGTACTATAAATGGATAGAGAAAAGCATTAGTTTGGTCTAGTGAGATATCAACTAGAGGTGCTCTTGGTACTTGCTGGGACATCTGTTAATGGACACTTACTGGCCCAAGGCAAATTAATATCTAAACAATGTCATGACATTCTCAGAATGAATGAATGAAATTTATGTACATTTTTATGCAAAACAAAATCATCACCTTAAGGTTCAGGGTCTAGTGTACTTATATAGGTTCTTATCTATAAACTCTGGTATAGATGCAAAGTACAGGAAAAGAAAAATACAGACTCATGTTCAATAACCATCACAGTACATAACTATGCTGTAACAGTAGATAGTGTAAATAAGGTGAGAGGCCTTCACATAAGCCCCATAAAATGAAGGGTTAGACTAACAAGAAAATACACTGATTATACTATTGTGCATTACAGTGCACAGTTTAAAGTGTACTGCAGAAACATTTTGAAAGCAAAAAATAAATTAAAGGCGTGGTTAATTGCGATTTCACTTTTTTAACTTTAGTTAGTGTGTAATGTTGCTGCTTGAGCATAAACAGTATCTGCAAAGTTACAGCACTGAAAGTTCAATGCAAACGGAGATATTGTCTTTTAAAGTTATGGCAGTTTAATGCCTACAATTATGATCGGTTTGGACTACAACGAACTTCTTCCCGGGTTAGTGACATCTTAAACCCTGCAATTAACATAAACCCTGCCCACGGGAACACGCAACAAAGTGGGCGAGACCATGTCGCACAGCATTATGGAAGCGGAAGAGTTGTCTACACTGGACGTGTGGCATGACGCAATGCGATGCGTCAATAGATAATAGAATCCATTATAATCAGTGATATTGTCTACACTGGATGGTTCCCACTTTAAAACCAGAAGCTGCTGTTTATGGGCCCCAAAGTACGTTTTATTGTTTGTACATGTATTTTAAATGTATTATTATGTATTATTACTATTTTTTGGTTGCATCAAGGACGTAAACAAAGACCAACGTTTTTGCTTTGCTAGCCAGTTATCTAAATTCTATTGCATACTTCTCCAACAAATGCCAACAAACACCAACAAACTTCTATGTTCATAGACAAACAATTGTTCATGCTATAAATTAAACGATACTTTTACAACAATGCTACTACTCAGTCATGTATTCGGCTACAGTAAAATTTTAATCAGGATAAAACAGTATATTGAAAGCTAACATAAACAACAGTAACATGTGACAGCATATCTAAACACTTTGACACAAATACAAACGGAAATACTTACCATTCAGAAACGCCCTTTAAAAACCATGCTTGCAGAGGTTCTGCTTGACCCTTCATCATTACTGCTATCTGGGTCTGATTCGGGCTCAATTTGATACAGCAGTCTAGACGCCATTATTTACATTTCCACAGACGCACATGTAACAACTAATGGTAAGGGGCGTGGCGTTTCTGGACGCTTCAGCAAATCACAATACACTGGGCCAGCTAACCAATCTGAGCACATTGCGTATTTCGGAGGGAGGGTCTTCATAGAACCAGGAAGCCGAACCAGCCATTCAAATGACAATGGAAACAGTGGTGAAGAATTAAGGTAAAATATCTGAAAAATAAGCGTTTTTTTAAAAACGAAGCATTAAGACATGTTAAACTGTTCCCCATAAACACAATCAAGCATAGAAAAAAAACAGTGAACCACCCCTTTAAATCTCTCTACTTGTAAATGTGTTAATGTATTTTTATGTGCTAAACATGTGCACATTCAAACAACCTATTAATAAAAACTATAAGGGACCAAGAACACTTGGCAGTCAAGTTCTTTTCATCACATGCATTAAATATTGAGTTTTTCCTTTTCATCTAACATGTGAATAGTCCCTCAGCTCTAGTGCCACCCCTTAGACTTGGCCCCACATGATGCCACGGGCCTCGCTGAGCCTCAGCGTGGTGAGAGACTGCATGCCATGTCACTCAGGTTATCAATGAACTGTGAACGTCTGGGCAGAGTGCACAAGCTGTCAGTGAACAAAAGACGCCAAGACAAACAGTCAGCTAAGGCAAGCAAACCCATGTCTGTCACCACAATACTTCACAATGTCTTTGCTCACAGTCAAAACCGCAGCTAGAAACATTTGTAAAAAGAGTGGTATATTTTGAATTACACTACACATGAATAATCATGGAAAAACTGCGCTAATGCAGGTGCGATATTGCTCTTATACAAACATTTAATAAACAACATGTTAATATTGAGTAAACTTAAATAATCTAATTTGTTCGTGAATCACGTTACGCTGTATGTTTTTGATTCACTAAAAGAATAGTTTTAAAAGAATTAATTTGTTCTTGAATCAATTGCGCTACGCTATTACTTTCAGCCTGTATGGACAAAACAATAGAAGTTATTTTTTCTTTGCTATAATTCTGTGATACACTGCATTTTTTATTTTGTAACATTCATTTTGAACTGCAGGATTAAACAGGTCACATGTAAACGGGCATTGTGATGCTAAAATGTACCCATTCAGAAAGACAAATGTACCAGTTCATAATGCTTACTTTGATGTGTTCAGCATTACATAACTTGTGCATTACCCCAACACTGATGGGTTCATTTTAAAATAGACTCTCACATTCCCTCTAGACAGAGTGTTATTAGCCTAATCAATGGCTTACTCATGACACCTAACAACACAGATAAAAGTATTCCTAACATTTTGGGCCTTTTATTGCAGGTAGCCTACCTTTACCTGTTGGGAAATGCCTTTACATGCACTCTTGTATTTTGGGGCAGGCGCAACGCGAGCAGGCGCGTTTGCACGGTTGCTTTATTTTTGTAATTCCGCTAAGTGTCACTAGTGTCGCAGAAACTACATACTTTACTTTTAAGAATAGCTATCAAAATCAAGTTCAAATGAATATTGCAATTAATTGGAAAATCTATATTTTTTTTCCTAGTCATACTTCACTCATGGCATATGGTGGAGGACGTAGACTGCTATCCTGAAGGACAAAATCTTTGACACAGCAAGAGACATCCCTCAGACTGGCTTGGTTTGGCCTTGTCCAAAACTCACATACGCACACACTTGCCTATAAACACAAGTGGCTGATTTGCTGGACATTGTTGATATTATTGCAGTGTCCCGGGGGCGCTCGTTTTGAGCCCTGGCTCCACATCCTGGCTGGTTCGATTCTTTTGTACGCCCTCCAACCTGCACGGCCGGGGACTTCCAGAGGCAGTAGAAGATTTATGAAGCCCTCATGGCCTGGGGTTAATCCCCGCCGCCTTCCACCAAGAGGATTCCTTTTGAAAACAATAACATCCAGTCCCAGCCTCCTTTGGGACGGCCCGTGGCGGCATTGACGTGATCTGTTTGTCTTGACAACTGCCGCCGTCTGCGTAAACGCTAAACGTGTGCCACTACTGTATCCTGAACCTGATATTAGGAGGTTGCATATGTAAACATATGTGCTACTGCAACCTTTTGCTACTGGAGAAAGCTGCCTTTTTATAGCTTTTCCGATTCCAGTTACAAATGATAAATGTGCAAATAAGGTCAAATCTTCTGTATAACATTCCTCTGTGCATCTTTACAAGGTTACATCAGACATAATATTTACTCATTTTGCCCCAAGCACTTCCAATGATGACAGCCACAAAATGCCATGTCTAACATGATCAAAGTTTACTTTTGGAAAACCCATTGGCTCAAGAGCCATAAACACCTTTCCTACTGAAAAACACTGAACGTGGTGAGGTGATAAAGAATGTAACATTACGTAATGCCTTCCATAACTTGTTTATAGCTTCTCTCCAGCTTTATGACGCTCCCTGCCCCCTGTATAAACCTATAGCATCTAACCTCAACCAAACCTCAAAACAAAGTATAAAGAATGACAAAATATGACACTTCTGCTAGACTGCACACCAGATAAAAGTGTGTCTTAGAAACCCAGACAATATCCTCCTTGGACGGACCAAAAGTTTCCCAAACTATCATTATTCAAATGTCTTTATGTGACTCTAGTGAATGAAAAGGAGAGGGAATTAGGGACTTGCATGTTGCTTTACAAAAGTTGGGCTTACAAGTGGGTCTCCAGATCCAAAGACCTGCAGGACTTGTAATTAATCTAAGGACGTCATGCTACACATCTAGGAAGAACAGAATGCAACCTTAGGCCAAACTAATCACCAAAACTAAGGTTATTTAAGCGAGTCTGCCATCAAAAGCACTCCAACCTGAGAGCAATACTGTAGAAGAATCAATCTTGCAATGAAACATTTACCAAAAGAAAAAACAGGAACTTTTAATCTGAAAAAATATGGGAAAAAGATATACAGCAGGGTCCACTAGAAACAACTTGCAAAACATGTTCTGTTTTTAAATACATTTTTGTATTACAATATGTATATATTATAAGCATAACAATTTGAGTGCAAATTAAATTAACAAGAATTTCAGAATGTCATATTTGGTTTGTCCCTTTTGCACAAACTCCACAAATTGTTGTAAATCCTGATGATTGTGTTCTCCAGCACAATATTTGTGAAAGATACAAAGAGTATCTTGTGTAAAACAAGAGTATTTTGCTTGATTATTGACGAAAAAATCTTATCCAGAGTTCTCGTTCATTTTACCTCATAACATTTCTTTGTTTTAAGTTTTTCAAAATCCAAAAACTTAATTTCCATGTTTAAAATATAGTAGATTCTGAAACCCAATTTTTCTAATGTGGTCTCAGACTTCTGGAGCCCACCATACATCTTTCATTTGCTCATGACTCATGAGACTGAGAAATGAAAGACTAACTAGATGGAGCCCTAATACAGCAGCAGCCACTGTGGCCTTCCAGTCAAAAGCCCATCGGGCTGCTTCAGAGTTCCTGAACGGAGGGTTAAGCTGAGGTTTTGGAGGAGCTCTTTGGAAATAGTAGCATATGGGGACTAGAATCACTGTTGGTCTGCCTGCATGAGAGCACCAAAGCAAACAGAGCTACTACTGCTGTCATCGAGCTGGCCTCATCAAATCTCTCTCCTACTGATGCCAATGAGTGTGGTGCCTATGATTATGTTGTTTACCGATGGTAAAACACACACTAGTAAAACACACTGGGTAAACGATGTAAATACAGCTATGAGTTCCATTTTATTTCAACAACATTGAAATATCAACAAATATCAGTTTGTTAACTTGCACATCTTGTAGACGACCGTATTACCTATATTGCACATTGGGGACCGCAGCTATTTTAATACACTTCTCTGTCTACGGATTAAAAAAAAAAATTCTTCATGCGTAAAAGGATCCAGAAGACCATTAACCTGATCGGGCTAAACCATAAACCTCGTCTGGCCCACACTGCCAAAACCGACCATGCGGTCGGAAAGCCAGCCCCGCTACAGTGGAGTGTGGCATCGCTATAGAGGAAGACATGGAATGGCCAAACACCACCAAGAGTTGCAATAAAGGTTTGCAGGCAATTGGAAAATAAGGCAACATGTGGAAAAAATGCGACAGAGAATGACAGAAGAGGGCAGAATGGACGCATGCAAATAGCTCACGCAGAAGCAGATGCCTGGACAACATCAAAAGCCACCAAAACCAAACGCAGCCTTTGATTTATGAGGATATGAATTTCTAACTATATTAAACGGCTACTTCAGACAAGGAAAAAAAAACTACTTTACAAATCAGTCTTAGATTTAAGCTTGAATTTTGTTTTAAATGTCATTCAGGACAGCTATGATAAAAAATTGGGTTGCTACTGTACAATAGAAATTTTAAATGCTACAGATATTATATTACAGATATTACAGCATTTTTAACAGATCTCAGCATGCCTAGTATCAAAAAAGGACCTGTGACCTGTGTAGGGAAAAATGAAATTCATAAAAATGATCAAAAAATCGTTCCCATTTTACAATGGCACTAATTAGGGTCAGTATAGTTTTATAGTGGTCATATTTCTGCTGTTATGCCCATAAAATTGTTTTTTTTTATACTAGAATGAAGATTTATAGCTTACAAGTCCCAAAAGAATAGAGCTTAAGATAAAAGCTTCTGTGCGCCTACTGAACCAAAACTGAGTATGAAAACTATTCGGAGATCATTAGCTAAACCTTAAGACCAGCTGTTAACCTCTCAAGTAAGTGGTCAGAAGTGAAATCTGAAATAACAAACACGTGGTTTAGTCAGACAGCTGCTGCTCTGGTCATTGAAACTAACATATTATACATCCAATGAACCAGGGGCATTTCCTCTGAGAAGGCATCTCCTCAAAAAACTAGATGAGAAAATAATTGTTATTACAAAAATAAAAACGCAAATATTACAAATTGTGACATTAAAAAGTGTAAAAGTCACTCGTTTTTATAGTAACACTGTCCAACAGCGACACCCACAGGTAAAGTTACAGCGGGAAGCTTGCCTCCCCTGATTCCATTGAATTATAACAGACCCCCTAAAGCATGCACTGGGTTTGTTGGGGGGTAATTGAGAATGAATGGGGGAAAGTCACGTGAGAGGAGGCAACGCCTCCATTGGGCTATGAGTAGATATGATCGGTTATGATTGGTTCATGCGATAAATCCCGGCTATTTTTTTCGTGCGCGTTCTCGAAACGGCGTTAATAAAGACAGTGATGGTGTTAATGTGAAGACTAATTTAAAAAGTAAGTAAACAACTCAGCCACTTAGATATCACCGCTTTATGTCACATCAAAATCAAACTTGAAATGGCCTGAAAACATGATGAGCAATCAGCTTGATGAAATTAAAGGTACATCTTCGTGTCTGTAACCAGTGTGGTCAAGCTTGATGACTGCTGAAAATAAGCTGACTATTAAAAGAAAAGCTGAACATTAATTCACAAATAATCTTTATTGTTTAAATTGTTACTGCCTTTAGTTATGTAAAATGTAAAAATGCGTAACTTGATGAAATTAATACTTGGTTTTAGTAAACAGAACATTACATAGTGTAAAAAATACAAAACAGAATTCTATTTGTTCTCTCTTTTTATGTAATGTTTATTTAACTAGGAAAATTAAGTTTAACAGGGTTTGCCTCCTCATTTTAAAACAACACTGCAAAATAATTCACGGTTTTAAAAGGATTCTACATATTTGTATTTGATTTTAATGTGATAAATGAAAAATTTCTCTTACTTTCTCTAACACTTTTTGATATATTATTAAAATTATATGACAGGACAGCCATATCCTAAATATTGGGTTATCTTAATTATCCCAAAAATCATCTCAAACTGTCATGACTGTCATTATACACTTTGGTCTAGGTTTGGGAATAGAGAAAACGGTTTCTTGTTCAAAATTGCCCTTAAGTGGTTGGAAAAAAACACGACCAGAGCAGTCCAATTAATCAACAAATGACTCTTTTGAATGAGTTCTTCATAATAAAACTGTCAAAAGGCTCATTCAGAATGGAAAACAGAATCAGAACTATTAGGTCCCTTACAATTGCCAGTGGTACTTCTCTTTTTTTGATTCTTCTGTCAGTAATATTCTCTGGATGCTAAGGTATAGTGGCTAAACTAAAGAACTAAAAGAAAGGCCATTATGTCTGGGTCTTTTATGAATTATAACCATACGATATCCATAAGAAGTCATCTTGGACAGCAATGGAACAGAAAACTAGACAAATAATTTCCTCTGACTTCAAAAAAGAACAAATTGGGCACAGGAGACCTCTGACATAAATGACATTTCTGACTCGGAGCAGGAGATGGGGACAATGGAAAACATAACATGACAGCCACAAGCACCTCATCACTTTATTTAGGGGTTCAAGTGAAGTCTGGAGAGATGTAATTTAAAAAAACGTCCTGCCATTGTATCAACATTAAATCCCAAATGGATGGAATTGGTGTAGCATATGGTAAGCATGCTTCAGAAGCAAAAGCCAGTGGCCTGCTTTTAACTTTTTCATTCAGAAGAAACTGAAGTCAATGCCCTGGCCTCTGACACAGTGTAGATGTTTACTTGTGTAATAGAAGAGGACATGGGGCAAATTATTGAGCAATGTGTATTTGAGGGGGAAAAAAAACAAATCAGCCTGTAACATTGTATTTTGGTAAACCAAAAGTAGGATTACGCCTTCTTCTCTAGCATACTGGAGAGCTACTTCCAAAGCAAGATCCACCGTCTCAAGACAGAGAACTGCTGAGAAGCAGATTTACAATCTACAGTATGGTAACAAAGTATGTTTACTGGCAATGCTGTTCTGTGAAGGGCTGCTATTGAAGTAAGAAGAAAAACACCACAGCACTCAAAGATTACAGCTGTGACAATGTTATCCTCTGTTTGGACACACGGCCTGAACTCTCATGCTACGCAAACATAAGTGTCTTTTGCAATCGCCTACTTCTTGACAGATTGATATTTTTTATATGCAAGGCCAGATAAAGCATTTCATCTAAGATGCATTTTCCACATCTGGATAGAAGAAAGATTATACTGTATATAAATGTGTTTACTGAAATATGGAAAATAAAAATCCTACAGAGTCTGAGGTAAATCAAAAACAGTCATCAGTTACTTGCTTTTCCAAGTTATGAACTCGCAAAAGTAGCAAGACATACGATCCTCAAAGACACAGGGGGTCTGAACAACATTATCATGGAACTAAACCAGCTATTATGGCAAGAACATGAAACTAACATCCACAAATATGACTTCACAGAACAAATAATGCTTCCTACAGCACTTTAAACATGTTCAAAAGCTAGTTTTATCGCAATGAAAAACTCAGCTCATTTTTTACATTTTGGCAGAATTATTAGTGAATTATGATCTAAATTTTAGTCTGTTTTTCATAAAAACTTACCATACGGCTTCAGAAGTCATATGGACCACCTTTACGGCACTTTTTTTTTTGTCATTATATCACTATAAACTGCATGGAAGGAGATTGAAATGGTTCCTATTGCAGTTGGAACTGAAAGGTGTAAAAATGCTATTAGTACTAGATCAAATAATTACATTTACAAAAAACATTAAAATTCACAAGAAGAAAGCAGCACATCCTGTAAAATTTGGAATGTTACGACCTTCCATTTTTACATTCAGCGAACTCCTTTAAAGCAGATGGATGGATATAATAGCAGTGCATTTGGCAGGATATCCACATACCATGGGCAAATCGATGGAACCAGTAGTATCCCATGTCCACACCAAAAAACGCAAGCCACCACGTCCAAGTTGAATCCCAGGGAAGCTCCAATAAACGGAAGTTGTTCCAGACATAAATATAAGCTGACAGCTCCAAACTTCTCACCATGAGCCTTGAGAAAGACACACAGAGAGCTGAATTAAGTCATATCAGCAGAACTCATCAGCAGACAAACATGTCATGAAGTCTATCACTGCACGAGAGAAACATGAATTAACATTAGTTTTGTTCTCAGTTTCATTCAGTACTCAAAACACTGCTCAATCTCTTTGTAAGCTCAAGTGATATCTGATATACAATACGACTATCAACTAAATCGAGTTTTGAAATCTAAGACATGTCAATACTTTCCTGTGATTCATAACTACAGTCATTTGAAGGAGCTGTGAGGTAAATCTGACACTTGGGAAGTTGTTGTCAACTCACTGAGGCATACGGGACATCATCCCTGCGGACAAAGACGTGATGAAGTCGTTGATCTTGATGCGAGGGCCATCTGTCTTTAACCATCCCAACACAACCTCCAATACTATCAAACCAATGAAATATGGTGTGGCCTACAACACACAAAGGTCATAAATCCAGCTGTGAATAAACACAAGCATAATTATTATAACTTTAAATACTGTGGTAATACTGTTGACTCTAGTACATTTGATGGAAACTTTTAAGTGCTGCATCTTATAATAAAAGATTAAAGGGATAGTTCACCCAAAAATTCATCATCGGAACACAAATTAAGATATTTTTGATGAAATCCAAGAGGTATATGACTCCTCCATAGACAGCAATTTAACCACCACTTTCAAGGTCCAGAAAGGTACTAAAGACATCATTAAAACAGTCAATGTGACTGCAGTGGTTCAACCTTAATTTTATGAAGTGATGAGAATACTTTTTGTGCACAAAAACAAAACAAATATAACGACTTTATTCAAAATATCTTCTCTTCGGTGTCATTCCCATACGCTGTTTACGTTCAGCGCTTCCAGGTTTTACATCAGAACGCAGACTCATTATTGGCCGATACTGTACATGTGAGCAGCAGGATACATGCGTGTGATGCTGACACAGGAGCCAGCCAATACTGAGCCGCTGTTCTGACGTAGAATCTGGAAGCGCTGAACGTAAACAGATTATGAGAATGACACAGAAGAGAAGATACTGTTGAATAAAGTCGTTATTTTTGTTTTGTTTTTGCGCTCAAAAATATTCTTGTCGCTTTATAAAATTAAGGTTGAAACACTGTAGTCACACTGACTATTTTAACAATGTTTTTACTACTTTTCTGGACCTTGAATGACGGTAATTGCGTTGTTTTCTATGGGAGAAAAAAACCTCTCCGATTTTATCAAAAATATCTTAATTTGTGTTCTGAAGATGAACGAAGGTCTTACAGGTGTAGAATAATTAATGACAGAAATTTCATTTTTAACCCTTTAAGCCAGAATTAGGCAATTTAAGTACCTTTTATAAACCTGCCCTAAAAAAAAAAAACATTACTGGTGTCCATCTTGAGACAAAACAATGGCAGTGAAATATTTTAAGATATGTCAGTGCAAGTTGCTTTTAGTTAAGACAACTCAAACATGCATTTTAGTCTGGGACTAGACTTAAGCCTTGTCTGTGAAACCAGGCATCCGTACCTTGAATAAGTCCCTTGAATTAAATATATATATATGCATTTATATGTGTTATAAATGTGTATAATGTATGTACATGTGTGTGTATCTGTGTGTATGTGTGAAAACTAAAATAAATCAATCGTTGTAAGTGCTACAAAATGACAACTATAACATATGATAAACTACACTGTGCATCCCTAAATGTATACCTTGAATGCAATGCAAGTTGGATAAAAGTGTCTGCCAAATGCATGAATTTCAATGCAAAGTGTGTGTTGGATTGGAGTGTAAGGAATTGTAAGGATCCACTGAGGCTGGGCTCTCTAAACAATCATATCCATCTTCTGAACACCAGAAACAAGACATGACTATTAGATTTATAATTCTATAATCATCAAATTTATAATTTGCCAGCAAGGTTTAACTTCAAATATTTGGATCAGAGATTTTTCAGGATTTCTTAAACTTGGATAGCAGTGCATTACCCATCAAAACCTGGGGCAAATCACAAAAGACCAATTAAAAACTTAACAGATGTGGTGCTGGCAGAACTCTGGGTCACTCTTTGCAGTGTGAAACCCAAGACTCACTTTCTCACATGCAAACACACACGCACACTGAACTGAGTGGGGGGGGCAGGGCTCAACCGTATAGAGTAGATCTACAGGTGGAACGCGACGTGTGTGTGTACATGTGAACTGAGGCAGGATAGACCACTTGGGAACCCCTATCGCACGCAAACCTAGACACATCTGGCTGCCGACTGCAGCGAGGCTCTAGCTGCTAGTGCTACGAATACGAAACGTCCAAAACCTACAAACTAATGTTAATGTATATGAAATTCAACCTACGTGTAATTAGAAATTTAACTTCAATGAGCTACTTTATTTGCAACAAGAAAACTATAATAACAACTGCACTTCAATTTCGAAAGGTTAAAAAAAACGTTTTAACCATACATAAAAAAACTAAATGAAAACAGCTATTAGCCCTGCAGTAACATTTTTTATGCTTGCAAAAATTGTTGAGGGACTGTTAATAGTTGTATATAAAGCTGTGATTGTGGACTCAGATCTCACCAGGGGAAAAAAATGACATTTGTGAAGCAGATGTTAGTATTTTTCTTTAGCTTTCTCTGTCATTTTATGGACAGTTCATCTGACTTTACACAGGAAAACGCTATAACAGTCAAATGCCGAAATTGTTTTTAAGGAATACACTGTTAACGAAACTGTATTTATACACATTTCTATTATACATACAATTTTTGAGATTTTATCATTTCAACTTCACATTTATTTTCTAATAATGGGACTGCAATGAAAGTTTTCAATCAAACTGATGGGAGAAAATATCTAAAATGTTGAAAGCACAAATTCATGTATTGACTGAGACAAGAAAACAGAGAATTTCTATTGTTTCACCCACACACATCAGAGACAGAAACTTCAAATAAAGTTCTGCAGGAATGGTCAGGGAGGCAATTTAACAAGTGTGTGTTTGTGACAGAATTACAACAATTAGGATTCCTGCTGTGTGGTTAATTGCAATTTCTCTATTCATGTGTTTATGGAGGCCTGTAAAAATGTGAGTGTTTTACCTCAAATAACAAACATGTGTTGATTTGAGTGCAGCCAAACCAAAAAACACACATATGGGTCTGTTAAAATGTGAGGAGCGAGCACCCCGCTGTAGGCTTAAAACCTGAACAGGTGGCAGACTTATTTTCCAATTGTTGCAGGCATGGTGCTCACTGTTTTTGTACGTTGATGAAAATCAAGAAACCACACCATTAAAGGTACAATATGCAATTAAGGCATCATTTAAACCCTTAGAATTAGACTCGTTGTAAGAAAACATGGGTGGAGTCACCATTAAAGGGTTAGTTCACCCAAAAATGAAAATAATGTCATTAATTACTCACCCTCATGTCATTCCACACCCGTAAGACGTTCATCTTCAGAAGACAAATTAAGATATTTTTGATGAAATCCGATCTGACTCCTCCATAGACAGCAATTTAACCACCATTTTAGGGTCCACCTTTCTGAAGTGGTGGTCTATGGATGAGTCAGAGAGCTCTCGGATTTTATCAAAAATATCTTAATTTGTGTTCCGAAGATGAATGAAGGTCTTACAGGTGTGGAACGACATGAGGGTAATAAATGACAGAATTTTCATTTTAGGGTGAACTAACCCTTTAAGATATGTCAGTGCAAGTTGCTTTTAGTTAAACAACTCAAACATGCATTTTCGTCTGGGACTAGACTTAAAGGGATAGTTCACCCAAAAATGAAAATTCTGTCATCATTTACTCACCCTGAAGTTGTTCCAAACCTGTATAAATTTTTATACAGGTACTAAAGACATTGTTAAAATAGTCCACGTGACTACAGTGGTTCAACCTTAATTTTATGAAGCGACAAGAATACTTTTTGAGCGCAAAAACAAAACAAGAGAAGATATTATTGAATAAAGTCATTATTTTTGTTTTGTTTTTGCGCACAAAAAGTATTCTCATTGCTTCATAACATTAAGGTTGATTTAAATCGCTGTCTATGGGGGATTTAAAAAAAAAAAAAAAAAAAACTGGGTGAACTAACCCTTTAAAGTCAACGAGCATCATGTCAGAGTGTCTGAAAGTGTTTGGTAATGCAATATTATCAATGCTGAAGAAACCATTACAGATGTTTTAATTATATACAATAATATACTGACCATATGAAGCATGATTAAAATTCATAAGAGCAAGTACTAATATTGAAAATCCCGCAACACTGAGCACATTTGAAATTCATAGACTACATCTCTGGCCCCTGATCCAAAAGGTGGAAAGCCATCTTTACCATTCTCGTTATGTTTTGTACTTATTTAATACAGTGTATATTACATACAGAACTGTGCATTTCACTGTATAATGTCTAACTGTGCTTTTTTCTAAGGCACACTTGCACAAAACTTGTGCATTACTTTTAACACAAAGTAAGTTGTTACACGTGCTAAAACAGAAAAATGAGGACAAGCTTTGCTGATAATAATAGATGTAAACATCACGTAATTAAGATGTTGTGTAAGCTCTGCTGAACTCTCTCTGTGAGTGTTGTTGTTATTATTAATTTTGTTAAGCACTGTGTAGCTCGTATTATAATAAGTATGTGTGTAAGCTCGTATTTGTTTTTATACGTTTTCCAAGAACGCGGTAATGACGTAAGGCTTACCTGATTAACATATTCCGGCACCTCTTGTACAGTCGCGAATGATGATTCATTAGGAGTCATTAGACTGAACAGCATTCGAACCCCCTGAGAAACAGTCACATTGTTTACTTCCTCTCGCGCCATTGTGTTTCTAAATGTGGTAAAAATGAAACTACAGTATAAATCAGTGGCTCCTCTCACTGCCGGATTAAACACAGATGTTGTCTGTTGGGCGCTTATGAACACCTACAGGCGTTAGGAACTTTGAACCTCACGGTAACGCAGTCATGAAGTTAGATGATGTGATCACATGACACAAGACAAGGAAGGCCTTGTACCTACTAAGATTATACAAGTCGATCTATTGGCATATATTTATTTTTACTGCAGAAAGACCCAGAGCGATTATATAGCCTAGATAATATATCGATAATAATTTCACAAAATTACTCCATGAACGACGCAGAATATACAACAAAAAAAGTATCTTATTGATTTCTCCTTGTTTTCTTCACACATCACTCATCTCAAGTAGGCTGTTCTTTTTAACTGTCTTCTTGGTGACCACACACACACACACACACACACACATTTTACATATATATGCCAGGTTTTATTGATTGACTGATTGATTGAACAATGACTACATAAACAAAATAACAATGTAAGCTTTTTTAACAAAGTAAAATATATTAATAAATAAATTTGCTAAGGGGATTACCCAAAGACATGAAAGGAGATACATGTCATCTGTTTTTATTATTGAATTAATTTTTATTTTTTATTTTACTTTATTTTTTAGGGCACAATTGATTCATTATGATGTAGCCTACTTTAAAAAAAAAAAAAAACTAAAAAGCATGTTTTTTCCTTAGAATTTACATTAATGGATATGGAATTTAAACTTTAGGTTCAACATTGTTTGGTTAAAATAATGTCACAACTGAGGGACAATCATAATTTACATTAATAGAAATGATTTCTTACACAGTAAATACTGAATAAATGATGTTATCACACTTTTTACATTATAGTTATAAAATTTTAAATTATTGTTGAATAATGGTAATGGTAAAGCAATGAAATGTGAGACATTTGCAGATAGCAAAAATTATTTTATACTGATAAAAATAGACAGAGAGATATAGATACCGTATGACTCCCGTTATACACATATATATATAGACAGAGGAAAAATGTGCACAGACTGTAAATTAAAATATATTTTGGAGAAGCTTGTACTGCTGTTTTTGGCTCGGACTATATTTAAAACAATGTAGCTTTTCCTGTCCAGGAAAGAACCTAAGAAGTCAAAGTGCAGAAATAAAAGGCTTAGATGTGAAACAGAGAGTAACATGACTTTGTGTGTGACCTCTCTATTCCATTGTGGAGGAAGTTCCAGAAATCTCCTTGGTGATACAAAAACATTTTAACAAAATATCTTTTTGTGGTTTCTTCCGTCAAAAGCAGTTGAAGCTACAACTGATTCTTTTGGCAGGACCCTCAGAATCACTGCTCCTGGTGGGCAGACGTGTCTTGCATTATGAATTAGAATGCAGGCTCACTCGGTGGCGACAGCAAGAATGGGCCATAACAATATTTCAGACCTGATTTTGTAATAGAATATGATCCCCGTTTGCTCACCCACCTCTCAGATTTAAGGCAGAAGTCCTGACCCTGCCTGGAGGAGAAACTGAGTTTAGCATTTTTCCCTGCCCCTTCCTCAATAACTTATTCATGTAGGCTCCTCGTTCAGCCTCAGCATATTCGCTTCATAATCAAGGTGATGAGTCGCAGACCCTCACTGGATGGATTTCAATAGGAACATTCAGCTTAAGGCATTTGAAGTTGCTGTGGGTTAGAAAATGTTCTTGACAAATTAGACTCACAGCTGAACTCACAATAATGGTTGTGTGTCAATGCATGCTTCTGTAAGGAGGTGCCTATTGCTCAGCATCAGTAATATAGATACAAAGTGACCCAAGTCTTGCAACTAATTCCATGTACAACAAATCTTTCCAGATCACTCACTACTAGAGGGAGTAGATGTCTTCACATTAAATAGCTTAAAATGCATCTGTTTTGAGAAAACTGTGTTGGAATAAGTAGCTAGAGGGAACATATATGATTTCAATAATCAGATACTGGTAGCAGGGCTCAACAAGGATGTCTTTTCTGCTTGCTCAGTTGGGCCAATAGTTAATACACTTTCAACATTATTTATATTATTTTTAAATTAATTTAAATTTACATTTTCTAATTTTAAATGTAATTTTTTCATTATTTAAAGGCACACTATGTAACTTTTTGTTCAAAACATTTAATTATTGAGTCAATACATCATTAATCCTTATATTTTAGACCTGTCCGGGATGGTTTTCACTGGAAATTGCTTACATGCATCACTCGCCCATGCGTCTCGTCATCAGTGTTGGGGAAAGTTACTTTTAAAAGTAATTCATTACAATATTGCGTTACTCCCTAAGAAAGTAACTCATTTCGTTACTTAATTACATTTTATGGAAACTAATGCATTACATTACTTTTGCGTTACTTTTTCTCATCTGGGCTGTTTGTCTGTTTTTTAATAACAACAAAAAAGTTCTATTTTTGGCAAATGTAAAGGCAATTTCACACCAAAATTTAAATGAATAAGCTTCAGGCTGATTACAAATGTGATGTTTTTCTAAAGTCATTTTTGCTTAGTATGGTTGAATTGGATCATCGAAGGTCAGCAGCAAAGAATCTGATCACAAATATTAAAAATAGTATTTCACAACCAAAATGTCACAGAAAACTTGAAATTTTGAAAACCATAAACATGCATGTACATAATCAAAAAATGTAGGATATAGCAGAGGCCCAATAGACCCTTTTCACATTTCCGGGTTTCTCAGAAGCTGAAGTCGTCATAGTTGGGTTAACTTTTATAACAGTGAATGAGAGACTTCGTTAAATATATTTTTTGTGTTTCCATTTGCGCAAATAGCAAAAGAAAAACTGCTTCACAACTTTCAAAAACAGGATAAAAAATAGAGAGCGATTGATAACAGCAGTCAGAAGAGAGAAAGATGTCATTTTTACCGTTACTCCCAAAGCCGCTGTATTAGAAACACCCTCACAGCAGTGTTAACTAGATTTTTGAAATTTAATTCAGATGTAATATAGTGTCATAAATGTACATACATTTTTAAACTGAAAATATAAAAAAACTTTTCAGGATTTACGATATTGATGAACGTTAAAACGACATCACAGTCTGTGAAAAGGGTCTATAGGGCAGCAGTTTTCTCAAAGTTTTCTCAAATCATTCTTGAAGCAGTGTCTTTCATTAGCTAACCTCCAAGAAAGAATCATTCATGATAAGAAAATCATACCAAGCAACATACGAAAAGTTTATTATTGAAGCATGATACAGCTGTCAGATTTTTGGAACATAGGAATACTTATATTTACATGACAATATTATCTGAAATGTTTTTGACTCTCCTGCACACTTGATTGATCATTATTTCGATCACATCGAAATTGTACAAAAACATACAGTAGAAATCAATTAAGGCACAGAAACTGACAGTGCAAACTAAAACATACACCTTTTCAATGCAAGATCAGAATGGAATGTTGTTGGGCCAGATTCAACCAGTCAATTTTAAAGGGATACTTCACCCAAAAATAATGAAATTTATCATAATTTACACAGTTATCATAATATACCATAATTTACTCACCCTCAAGCCATCCTTGGTGTATATGACTTTCTTCTTTGATCCGAACACAATCGGAGTTATATCGAAAAGTATATAACTGGCTCTTCCCAGCTTTGTAATGGGATTGAATGGTGCCCAAGTTTTTGAAGTTCAAAAAACTGCATCCATCCATCATAAAAATAATCCATACGACTCCAGTGTGTTAATAAAGGCCTTCTGAAGCAAAGCAATGGGTTCTTGTAAGAAAAAACGTCCATATTCAAAACTATAATCACTGGCTTCCGGTAATGGCTGTACGCAAGTCGAGTTCCGGCGGAAGAGTGACCTCTGACCCAGCGTATGACGTATGATGTAGGAGTATCGTAAGCTTAGACGACTCTCGCGGATCAAACAAATATAGCTGGGCAACAATCTCAACCTCCTCTTCTCTTATATCGAAATCCTCCGACATTTCTTTTTAAAAATTCTCGTTTTAGACTTCTAATTCATGACCGGTGTTTTGTTTTGCTCTATCCTCTGTGCTTAAGCGTTCATCAATACGTTGGGTCAGAGGTCACTCTTCTGCCGGAACTAGACTCGTATACGGCCGTTGCCGGACGCTAGTGATTATGGTTTATAAAGTTTTAAATATGGCCTTTTTTCTTACAAAAACCAATCGCTTCGCTTCAGAAGGCATTTATTAACAATTAATTAAAGTTGTAAGGATTACTTTTACGATGGACGGATGCACTTTTTGGAACTTCAAAAACTCGGGCACCATTCAATGCCATTACAAAGCTGGAGAGAGCCAGGATATTTTTTAACCTAAGTCTGATTGTGTTCGGCTGAAAGAAGAAAGTCATATACACCTAGAATGGCTTGAGGGTGAGTAAATCATGGGATAATTTTGGTTTTTGGGTGAACTATCCCTTTAACTCTGCTATTCTATCTTTCAAGTAAAACAGCAGTGGAAGGGTACTTTAAAGGTGCTGTAAGCGATTTTTTTAAAGAATAGCATGCAGAACACTTTGGCTTTTCTGACAGGGAGGATTTCGAAATTACTTAGAGCACCTTTAATACATTTAATGGCATTTTCAAACGTGTAAACATTTTCTTCAAACTAGCAAGGCACCTTTTCTTTGTGAATATTGATGCCAAAGTATCACAAATATTCTGCTCATCACAACAATATATCAGTCCTGTGTACATTTTTACATATTGAGCAAGCATTGTCACTACTTTGAGGCGTCACATGAACTGTCCTGAAAGGCGTCGTGGTGCGGTGCCTCCTCATTGGCACGTATCATCTGCTGTGCAGTCTTTGTGTACTTTCAGTCTGTACTTTCAGCCCGTACTTAACATAATCCCTAACTGAACATGACCCCAGATAAGCATTGAGAGTATCATAAGTGAGCATGCTCAGAGCTCTGGTCGCTGTCGTGGCTGTCCTCGTTGTTGATAAGTGAGTCCGGTGTATGGTGGAGTCCAGGAATTCCAGAAAACTCAGAGGGAAGCAACGTTCCCTTTTTCACATTCACAAGCTCTTTTTCTCTTGCTATCGCCCCCTGTTGGCCTCCTTTAACTCGCTTCCACTTCATCCGTCTGTTCTGAAACCACACTTTTACCTAGTGGGAAAGAAAGACACATGAGTTATCAGATCCTACACTCTTAGGTTACATCTACATTAATCCGAATAAAATGGCGTTTTCCTTTCAAAACCTTCTTCGTTCACATTAGCATTTTCCAAAAGTTTCTCCTCACTAAAACTACGAAAAATGCTTAAATCATCTTACTGCGCATGTGTAAAATGTAATAAAAGCTCACTGAGATGATACAGAGAGACCAGACATAATAAAGTTCTCACACTTCTTCTGGCACGATTATTTTATTAGATCTGGTGCATCCAGACCACAGTCAAAAACTGCTATTCCACAATTGCCCTCATATTTTGATGCATGACAGCAATTGCGAGTACATTTTCTGTCATCTTTTCAGGAGTGTAATATGAAGATTGTACAAAGTAACATATCTTTAGCATAGATATCTATATAATATTTTCACCTGATTTAACATGCACCAACGTTTTCGAGTACTTCTGTTTCACAGTCCAAACTGCAACTTGAAAACTGCTTTTTAAAATGTATCCAATTTGGAGTTTCATCAAAAAGTTCAGTTTTAGCAGGACAAAAATGCCACATCAGTGTGGACAGAAGGCCAAGATGTAGAGAAAAAGATGCGTTTTCAAATGTATCCAGTTTAAAAATAATGGTTCTTTATTGGTATGTGGTCTCATGAAGAACCTTAAACATCCAAAGAACATTTCCATTGCACAAAAGGTTCTTTATAGTGGAAAAAGGTTGTTTAGATTATGAATTGTTAAGACTTATGGCTTAAGTCTTTCACGCCTAGAATAAATTGGTTCTTTTAAAAAGTGTTTCATGTAAAGTTCAAAATGGTTCTTTTAAATGGCATTGCTGTGTGTGTGTGGGGGGGGGACCCTTTTGAAACCTTTATTTTAAAGAGTGTAATTCATCTTCATCAAATTAGTCTGTATGTTAAACCCAATGGTGCAGATGATCTGTTTACTGTGGTTGTTGGCAGAGCGATTGGAGAGGTAGATCAGGCCATGACTCACCAAACCCAGTAAGCTAATATCCCTTGATCAGGTGCAAATGTGCCATGTGATCATATGACCACCCTGCTATTCTAATGCATGATCCACAAAGTTTGGAATTATGTTTCTCTGAAGACGCTTGAAAAATAACATTGCTTTCAATGCACATATTTGGAAGCTATTTTCAGCCCATCTGTTCTGTGGCATCAGACATTTCTGTCTTTTCCTTGCGAGTTCATTCAGAGACAGTATTTACGTTTCCCAGAATGATGATTTAGCTGTTTCTTAAACAGTCACTGCAGTGCAAGTAAGGTTTGCTGGGGGACCGGGCCACCATACACTAAAAAAATTTTCTAACGGGGTATAATGTTGTAGATAGTCACATGGAATGGACCTGAATTCTTCATACACGATCAGACTTGACAAATACCAGGCCCAAATCAGCAAAATTATGTAATTTGAAGTATTTTTTTTTTTTTCTAAATGGCAGTCATTCAATTGAAAGGTGCATTTTACATTCAAATTCATTTTACGTTCAACACAATAATTCCTTCACCTTAAGTTTCAAGGATCCGCAAGGAATAGTTTTTGTATTTTAAGGTCTGCTAGAACACTATTCAATTGGCCACCCACATTCATTACTGTCAGCACTTTAGACTGACACCCTTAAAATATATATGCAACGATTGCAGATCTTCTCTCAGCCTGAAAATGTCCAGTAAGTTACTGCTCACTGGTTAGTGCATGCCCATATGGTTAAATCAATGCAATAAAGAGAAAAAACAGACAATAAGCCAATAAGAATTCACTATGTGGATGATATCATGTTTTTTTGTTAGGTAAAAAAAGGTAAATGGGAATTTTCACACTTTAATTTTAAAATATTGAAAAGAATACTACTTAAAGTTAGAGTTTGTTTGTTTAGAAGCAAAAAAATTGAGTTTCTATGTTCAGAAGTTCGGACTGAATTCTAAAACAGAGGAATATTACATTTTGAATGCTGAAAATTCAATGGGAAGTTGTCACACTTTAAAATGTCTTTAAAAAATAAAGTTAAAAAGATATAAATAAAAGTTAATAATGTAATGTAAATAAATAAAAGTTTGAATGGATTAGGGCTGCAACAACTAATCGATAATAATCGATAATGAAAATCATCGACAACAAATGTCATTATCAATTAGTTGGGTCTGCCCGCTGTGCACAGAAAATTTCCGACGGTCGCGTCAAATTATATGTGCTGTTTAACGTGTAATATGTTTCCTCAGCACAAAACCTTAACTTTACGGTTATATCCTTATTTGTAAGTGATACAAATTCACGCAAGTATTTCCATTTTGTATAAAGGCTCGTCCTGACAGTCTGCGTTAAAGTCCCCCTGAAATCAAAATGTAAGTTTTTTAGCTTTTAGTATGAATATGTTCCAAAAAATTCGCATTTAGGAGATATAAGCATTCAAAACTTACAGTGTCTCACTTCCGCTAAAATGGATCACGGATTTTCATGACATCACTGCGAACTTCAGCTTCTCATCAAATCTTCTGTCCAATCAAATGCTCTCTAGAATCTGAAGTCCCGCCCTCTCCTACACTATAAACTGACGCAGAAGCTACGACTGAAATCGGTCATTTGTTCACACATTTACTAGTTTCTATATGGTGAACGGCAAATAGAGGATAGAGAGCAATTCAGACAGTGTAAATATGCTTTCCATTGATGCAAATGAAGTCCGTTTACGCGTCAGTGTCACGTGAACCGCCACAGTGCGAGCACAGTCTGCTTCAGTCCAGAGACACGAGAGCACAGAGCGGATCAGCGCGTGAGTCGGCACAGACCACAAAACGTTCAAACACATTTTAATTCTACAAACAATGCTTTATTTTAAAGCAATATGGAGGAGAAACGGTTAGAGATTATGAGGAAAATTGGGTTTTACGAGCTCAACGGCTCTAGCCGAGCTGTGAATTAGGCGAAACGCTATTGGCTATTTTGAAGAGAGGGGAGGAGCTTCTAGATAAATCCCGCCTTGTCTTCCTGTGTCATTGGAAATTACGTCAACACAGTGAATAAAGCTGCGCGTTCCAAGGCACTTCAGTGGGCCTTTAAACAGCCGGCGCGGGCATGCACGTAAAACAGACGGAACGCAATAGAGAGGGAGACAAAATGTAAAGGGATAACAGTGTGTAATTGAATATAAATGTGGGACGTTTCTTATATTTACAGGATAAAGAAGTGACAGTAGCAGGTTACTGTGTCCAGACTAGTGAATGTGTGTGTTCCTGCTGAACATTCCTCTTACCTGTATACACTGAGTTTTTGTTTTTCGTTATTGTCTTAATTATTATCTTCATTTTTAATGTAGGGATTTAAACTGTCCTTTTGCTTTATAACTCTTTTACACCATGTATAGCACAGATACAGATATTCACTATATATGTTTTCATAGCATTCAGTTGGCATATTTGTTTGAAGGCCACAATTGGGAAGGATGTAGAATAGTGTGTTTTGTCAATAAAAAAAAAGGGCTTTTATCCGAATAATCGAAGAAATAATCAGCCAACTAATCGATTATCAAAATAATCATTAGTTGCAGCCGTAGAATGAAGTTTGTATGTTAAGCAGTTCAGACTGAATTAACTGGAGGAGTTTAATTCTAAACCCCCAAAACATTTAGGGGTACCAATACAGTGCTGTCTTGCAGGTGCTGTAATAAATGTAATTAAAGATAGTCGTTTTAATTAGGCTATGCAATATTATTATGATTAGAATTTACGTGTGCAAAATAGTGGTTGCCCTACGGTCATAGTACTACTCCTGCCACGAAGGTCCAGAACTCCAGCAGGTTCACACAGGGATCACATTGCAGGAGACGGATTTTCTTACTTGTCGTGTGGCAAGGTTTTTAATTCTAAGCCTTGGGAATGTATCCCCAGAGAATGTAGCATAATTTAAGGCCACAGATGTCACTTCCTTGTGGGATCCATGGCACACTGCAAAGTCTTATATAACCAAAAAGTCTAAAATACTGCGATGTACTGGATATATTATAAATTAAAGCCCTTGCATGGTTCATTGAGCAGTTAAACATATTATGAATGGTGTTTTGAATTAGGCCAGAATGACCTGCCAATGATGTCATTTCAAAAACAGCAAGCATTATGTCATCTCTTTATGTCTGTAAGAGTCAATAAACTTCAATAGTTTAATAAGATTACATAGTTGTTTGGTTAAAACATCAAATAGTTACAATAACCAATATATCTTTGGCTCCAAATAAAGTGTCATGTGCTATTTATTTCACATATGCCTGTAGGAAGCGCCTTCCCACGCAGAGACCAATTTGTAAGACGGAGCAGCAAGACGGAAGTGCCTTAGCGGACAGAACTTCCTTCGCCTCTCCGTTACTTGACTACAGCCAAAAAGAGAGCTTGCAGAAACATCTGGAATACAACAGTCCCATTCCATGGCTGGATAGAAAACCACTGAACCCAGAAAAAAAAAAACAGCAGTAGCTTCTGACAGAATGATTGATGAACAGGTACCAGGTCACGCTCGGTCATCTCACCTGCCTTTCCGTGAGATCCAGGTTCACGGCGATTTCGTACCGCCTGAGTCTGGTCAGATAGTTGTGATGGGCGAATTCTGCCTCCAGTTCTCGAATTTGCTCTTTGGTGAATGCTGTCCGCTCCTTCCTTGGCTTGCTGCTCACATCCGATTTGTAATTCCCATCTTGGGACTCTTAACAGAAAAAACAAGAATGGAAGACAACATTACCAACAGTTAGAAATGGTCACAAAAACTTTCGAAGAGCAGTATCAACGTCATGTTCCACAACAAAATGGGCTTTGAAACACAATCAGTTCATTTCAATGCAATCATTCCAATTAAATACAATCACTGCAGGGTTGAAATCCCAGAAATGTCATAAAGGAAAGCAGAGGAGAATAAGGAATACTGCCAGTCATGTTTTACGATGCTGCAATTGTGCATGCCAGCTGTTTGTAAAAGTCAGCCGTGAGTTTTCATAAACCGCTATATAGATTCTCACAATGAGTTGGCGCTCACCATAACGCTTTCCAAAGACTTCATTTGACTTACTGTTAATGGAATCCGCTACCCTTGTAGTTTTAATATGGAACAAAACAGTACTGGAGGATGTGTAAAAATATATTTCCTTAGTTTATTTACCTCAAAATTTTATGAGCGTCTTCCACTCATGGCTCAGGAGCTGCCAGCTCACAACAGTTTTCAGTGGAGTGTTTCTTATTCCCTCCCTCGCTCTTGCGCTGTCAATTACGGCGAATTGCTTCCCCCAGTTTCAGATGTTTTTTGGAGTGACAGAACATGAACGCATAAAAGCGCATATATACAATTACATGTGGTTATTGCAAGAGCTCAATTATGTCTAGTCTATTCTTGAATGGGAAACGCAAAAGGTCAATGAGGAAATGTCAAATTAGCCTAGCAATCCATCCTACTGAAGGTGCATGCACTTCTGTTGTTTTGACACATGAGGAAGGAAATTTTACTCTTTTTTTATTTTTTTACGCAAGACGTGCGCCTTTATGGAGGCTTCAAATTGCTGTGACTCACTTGCAAAGGGCTTATCAAGCTTTTGAGTTAATTTATCTATGGGTGTGGAGTGAGCGCTAATCCAACTAGCAATCCAAAACCCAGCTGTAAATAGAGTCTACTTTAATGAGACCCCATTCGCAAGTGGCGAGGCCTGCCATTTCAGCACAAGTCAGCATGATATTTCAAGTACATAATTTTTTATGTTTTTTCCAATGTTAAAATACTTTGTACTATCCCATCTTAAAGGGAAAGTTCAAATGAAATTTTACTTATCTCATACTGTTCCAAAACTTACTTTCTTCTGTGAAGACAAAAAAGGATGATATTTTGAAAATGTCTCTCTTTTTTTTTTTTTTTGTCCATTCAGTGAAAGTCAATGGTGGCCAAATGTTGTTGACTTTCATTGTACATTCTTCAAAATATGTTCTTCTGTATTACACTGAAGAAAGTAAATGATCAGATTTGTATTTTTAACTGTTTTCAAACATATTTTCCCTCACACTTCCCTCAACAGCCATTTAGTCAGACTGGCCCCGCCCCCAAACTCATGCTATTGGTTGAGCCACTGTTGCTGTGTCAGGGTGGTCGGATTTTCAAACACACAGTGTTTTTAAAACAGAACTTCAAGGTGTCTCTGAGATACACTGAGATGGCAAAATATTATTTCAGTTTTATTATACCCATCGCCTTGAAGGTCGCACTGTAGGTGAATGTTCAGATGAAGTGTGAAATCGCCACTGTCAGCTACATCATGATGGCTATAAACACATGCCAAACGTGTTATTTAACAGTATAATTTACAGGTTGAGATTTGATTTCAGAGGCTGACAAGGACATAGACTCAGGATGAAAATATCAAGAACGGGTCGTGCAATGACAATATTGTAGTTTAGCACAGAAGTTGCAGTCTATGCTCATGAAGAGACTTTGCACAAATAATCATCAGGTGATTTCCAAAGACAGCGCATCAAATTGCAACTGTGACATCCCTGATTATACCCAGTTTTAGCTAAAATTTCACCAGATGTATTTTAAAGAGTCGCCTGAATGTGGGTCCTATTAAAACGAGCAAAAAAACACGTTTATTGCGAGCCAAACGCAGCCATTGTGGAGTGAGAAAAACCAACACGAGCAGCGTTTTGTGAACAGAGCTGCTCTAAGTTAAGGCAACTTTTCCCGGCTTCGCGACACAGCGGTTACACCACAGCAATTAGGCCTGCGCTTTAACTTTTATCTCTTCTTTAAAAAAAGAAAAGTACTGGGAGGAAAAAGAAGGACAGCCTAAGCTTTCAAAGATGATTTTAAAAAATACAGCTACAATGAAAATTGAGACATCTACTTTAATATTCTACTCACACACACTGGGGCTAAGATTTATTGGTGAAAAAAACAAGAAACCAAAATGAATATCATGAAAACCCACATGACAAAATACACGCTAGACTGCTGCCTTCTATCCAAACCAGGCATGTGCTGTTTTATTAGAACATCCACACATGCTTTGAATAAATCAAACAATATATCTTAAAATGAACGTTTCTTAAATTGAACTGAAAAATATGTTGACAGTTTTACTATTAAATCAGCCCTTGCTGCATTGATTGGTGCTCATTATAAAAGCATTCTATAAAGCAAAGACTTTTATTTTTTGTTATGCTATAGTTGCTTTGAAAAATGAAGCAACCATCAATAGAATAGAAAGTATATTAAAACATTGTAATAATTTAAATACCTTTTAAAAACTAAATACATCAAATGCTCAAAATGCTCAAAATAGATCAACACTGTTCAAATGCCGCAAATACATCCGCGAGAATTACGTATTAAATACATTGTCAATAAATTCAATACATTTTGGGGCTAAAACAATATTACACACCAAAACATGGTTATTACTCTATGTTTATTGTAAATCTCACTTGAAGGCAGAAAGTTGAGACAAAATTCTGCTACGGGAGTACAATAATAACCACAGATATTCAAATAATATTCAAAATTATTAATACAAATAATAAATAAATAAATAACTTTCCTATTAATTTCTGCCTGTATATTTGATATACAAGAATTGCGACCAAGAATTGTAGGATATCTGTATTTTTACTTCTACTAAAGTAAAAATGTAAAAAAAAAAAAAAAGTCAAAATTGTAAAATAAGTTTAAAATGAGCTACTATGAGCTAGTGCGGAGTCCTCCAATTCTGTTAGACCTTTTCAGCAGTGGAACAAGTGTATTTATGTTATGTTAATTTCGGGTTGGCACAAATGAGAATAAATCAACATCTGCAGGGCTGTGCCTCTTGACCTGAACTTTGTTTTAAAGGGCAGAAAGTAGTTAAAATTCCCTTTGAAGTAACAAGATCGTAAAAACACATTTTATGATCCATTTTATGCAGTGTTAAATTGATTTTTTAACACGAGTGGCAACTATTCCAGACAAAACAAACTGGAGATGCCCATCAGTTTAAACAACTTCTTCTGCAGTGAACCGAAAACCCTTCAATTTTCTTCATATCTCCCAGCCTGTTTTGCCCATCAGCAAAACCAAAAATAAAGTAACAGTATATTCCCGTTCTGATTCCAATGTACAAACAAATTATATTCAAAGAGAAAGCTTCTTAAAGCACTGCTGTCATCTAACGTTTGACTTTTCGTGTTAAATGCCAACACAGGCGTCCCTGTTCTCCTTCTCAGACCATGGCATTAGTTACTTTACCACAAGCCTTATTTGTGCTTGCCAAAAAAGTAAGGAGATGAAACAGATGAGACTAAACGTGAATCATGCGTGCAGTTAAATGCCCACACAAGAGTTACAATCTGCCCTCTGCTAGCCAAAATAATTGCTTCTGTGCGTGTAAGCCAACACCTACAAAACTCTCACAAGCAAAAACACGGCTCCACATTTCCGAACGGTAAGAGAATAATTTTCCAAAAACACTAGTACTGCACTCAGTCTGATTGTGAAGGCTGTTAAAATGCACCATGACTTAAATATAAAACAAACAATAAAACAAACTTAGATGTTTTAACAGTGTTTCATGTGTTTAATGGGGACTAAAATAATGGAAGAATGATTGATATTCCAGAAAACATTACAAAAAATGTATTAACATGATGTAATATGTTTTAAATATACTTAAAATATAATTTATATAATATTTGTAAAATAAGAAATATAATTTTGTATTTAACAAATATAAATATTATTTACAAACAGCAAATAAATAATATATGCTTAATATTTATTGATACATTGTTTATATATAAGGTTTATAAAATAAGAAATATATATAAAATTTTGTATTTTACAAATAATAATATTATTTACCGATATTAAAAAATTATATATATATATATATATATTTGATTCAACAAATTTTATTTCAAACAATGAGACCCTACACCATAATACTGAACAATATTGCAATATTAAAAAAAAAAAAACCGCAAGATTCACTTAGAAAATGTACATACAAACTTTTTTTAAAATTTGTTTTTAAATTTTCCCAGAAAAACGACTTGATCAGATCAGACCCTTTTGCTTTTAATCTAAGTATAGATTAGTTTAAAATAAAAATTAGCCTTTTTCTTACCAGAGCTGTCACTTCTTCGTTTGCCATTCCTTTTCTCAGCCTCGGCTGGCGACATCGTATGACGTCCGAAATCCCCTCCGGGAACGCAAGAGGCACCTGAGGGCACCCCTCCGCCGAGGCTCGGGGTGCTCGCACAGAGACTGGGGCCCCCGGGACCCATGTCTGAAGAGCCTGAATCAGGGGCCGAGATGCCCAGTCCGAGACGGACGCTTGCTGGTGAGGCGCTGGCCGTCTGCGGTATGTGCCATCCGGTCTGCTGCGGTTGGGGTAGATGATGATGATGATGATGATGCTGCTGGGACATGGGTGGCCCTCGCTGGTGCCCGTGCCCCCCAAACAGTCCCCCATCCTCACCTGGGTAACCGCTCACGATGCAGGTAGAAGAAGGAGAGGAGGTGGAGAGGTCAGGATACGTGGAGAGGTGCTCGGAGCGTCCGTGAAGGGCGAAGGCTGGGTGCAGGGCCTGCGGAGGGGCGTGAGGGCTGCGCAAACAGCCGAACAGCGTGTGATCCATTGCATGCACGAAACCGGTCGCTAGCGAAACAGAAACCACAAGAGCAAAACTTCCAAAAGATGAAA
This sequence comes from Hypophthalmichthys nobilis, assembly GCA_037950665.1. Lineage (NCBI taxonomy): Eukaryota > Metazoa > Chordata > Actinopteri > Cypriniformes > Xenocyprididae > Hypophthalmichthys > Hypophthalmichthys nobilis. Next base: position 22,488,263 of record CM075479.1, read on the forward strand.
AGATTAATTAAAAGCACCAGAAACACAAAACGCTCCTTTGCTTCTCACTTTAAGCAATCTCTCCTTGGGGAAAAAAGTGAAAAAGGAAAAAAGTGTGTCAGTACACGCATGTGTGTGTGTGATAATCCCATGCACGTCGCGAGTGAGAGTTGCCAGGCAGCGTGGCTGAACAGCAGCAGCTGATGATGATGATGAGAGCTGAATCTTAGTTGACAGTCTAGCGCAGACTGCGGCCCAGCTGAGAGGGAAAGGTGCTTCCTAACAGTGGCCGGGCTTTTGGGCAATGGGCTGGGACTGAAGGAGGGGTGGGAGATGTTATAAATAGGGCCGTAACATGAGAGGGAGGCTGGGTCACAACTGTCCACTGAATCAAACCAGTCCAGCCCCACAGCTCGATACATCTAAAACATGTCAGAAATAGATTTTCATTTCGGCCCGTTTAAAACTTTTTCATCATTTTTGATTGTTTTAATTATTACTTTTTCTTCGGTCCCAAAAGGCAGATTTGCTGAGAAGGTCGGAGCAGCTGAGAGGGTTGTTGATCTTCAGCATTTTCTCTTCTGTTGTGAGGATGATTTAGAGGACAGGGGCTCAGTGCTAGAAGTCCCTAAGCAGTAGATCTTCTTCTATTGGTGGTGTGGCTGCACAAAGATTTGAGTCTTTTATTTTTGTGCAGTCCATCGACAAACCACCTACAACATCAACAAAGAAACAAAAGCAAGACAATGGGTGATCCAATCCAATTTTGCTTTGAAAAACCAGCACAAAAGATAGATGGATTAGCCTACCTGATCCTGGATAGCAAAACATGGGATTTCCAAATCCAGATCATTCTGATCCAGATTAAACTTTTTGAACAACTGGCCCCTAAAGATCAAATTTGGAGTTAAATTAGGATTTTATGAAAAGATTGGGTTTCATTCTAACTTCAAATTTAATCTTTTCAAGTTTAAGGGGAAAGAAGTAGGTCAAAAACCCACTGACGGTACGTTGGAGAAGATGGCAGCTTACAATTAATTAGTGTAAGTCGTCTAGCCAACAGTGTGCAAAGTGAAATATTATCAGTCACATTTTTCTACTTCATTAATTTTTTAATAATTATAATTAATTCCAAATATATACAATATTTGAATGTTTTTGAGAAGTCTCTTATGCTCACCAAGGCTGCATTTATTTGATCAAAACTATAGTAAAACAATAAGTGTGAATTATTATTACAATTGAAAAGTTTTTGATTTTAAAACATTTTAAAACAATTTATTCAGCAAAGCTGAATTTTCAGTCTTCAGTGTCACATGATCCTTCAGAAATCATTCTAATATGCTGATTTGCTGCTCAAAAAATATATCTTATCATTATCAACGTTGAAATCAGTTGTGTTGCTTAATAATTTTATGGAAACCATGATAAATTTCATATTTATTTGAAATTGTAACAAATATTTTGAAACATTATAAATGTCTTATTATCAGTTAAGTGCATCCTTGCTCAAGCTGAATGAAAGTATTCTAGTGTGTGTGTGTGTGTGTGTGTGCTTGTTTTTGTGATTTATGAGGACACAAATTTGTATAATGACATGGCTGGTATTATGACGTTAACATGAAATATGAGGACATTTCATGAGTCCTCATATTTAAAATAGCTTTAAAAACATACTAAACAATGTTGTATTAAAAATGTAAGAATGCAGAATGTTTTCTGTGATGGGTAGGTTTAGGTGTAGGGGGATAGAATATACAGTTAGTACAGTATAAAAACCATTACGCCTATGGAATATCCTCACTAAGATAGCAAAACAAACCTGTGTGTGTGTATGTGTGTGTGTATATATATATATATATATATATATATATATATATATATTTAAGACCCTATGGTTTGCTTCTGTTGTTTTGGGAGTGTCTGTATGTGTCTATTCAGGATCGTCATCTGATTGGCTCCTGCAGGCTGATTGATGCCATCTCCTGTTGTACAGTACTTTAAAAGGCATGTCATCATCACAACATCTTTTTTGTTCTGAGCGGAGAGATTTGTTTGTTTTAAGAGAGTTTGTATGTGTTAAGAGTATATAGAGACTGTGTGTGTTTATGTTGAGTGTTTGGTGTATTTAACCTTTTTCCTGTTTTCTGACACTGATTTTGGATTGCCCTCTCAATTTGTTCACTTGACTTTGTAAATAGTTTTGTAAATATATTGTAAATATTGAGGAATGGGAAGTAAGGAGTCTGACGCCATTTTTGTTTATTGTAAACTTTCTGAATCTCTTTTTTTTTGGTTAGGCAGTAAGGTTAGTGTATTGTATTTTCTTTTCTTTATGATTATGTTCAGGCAACGAGGGTTAAAACATTTGTTTGTTATTTTGGCCTGGTCAGCTCCCGAACTTAGATTCCCAATTTAAGACAATAAACTCATTATTGTTTTGCTATTTCACCGTCTACGTAAGACTTTCATATTAATATATATCTGTGTGTGTGTGTGTGTGTGTGTGTGTCTGTATATATCCCATATAATTTCAACAACATCCCACAAAGATTCTTTATGGAATATACATTAGTTGTAATTTACAGTCGTGGTAGTGTATCAGTGTTTTAATCAGAGTAACAGTGCTCATCGCGACACACACTACTCCAGCAGAACTAACAGCATCGCCATTCAAGACGTCCCAAAGGTTTCACCCATAGAGACAGATGCGGCACACAGAGCAGGGCCTTTCTCTGCTCATGGGTAAAGGAGAGGAAATCAGATGCCTTTTGAGGGGAAATAGCTTTAGCAGATGGGGAAAAGAGCGTGGAGTCAGGGCCTTATTTAGAGAGAGCGGAGAAGACGAGAGACGGTCATTCTCATCTCTCAAAGCACGGTCACGCAGCAGACGTCTCGGGTGAGTACCGCAAATTCTCTGTTTATCCTACTTATTAGTCAAATTATCAGGAGAGTTTTTGAGACGTGTGGGTGCTGTTCACACAAGATTTGTTTTCAGATGTGGTTTCTCTCTTTCAATATCTGTCATGCCCTCTTGCTCGTGGGATGATTTACTGAGGCCTGATCAGATCTCACATGAAGCAACTAGAACAGCAGTGATATGTGTGAGGGTTTCACTTCTGAGGTGACTAAAAAAATAAATAATAATAATAATAATAAAAGAGCTGCATTGGAGAAGAAAAATAGGGAGCATGAGATAAAACCATTAAGGATACATTACCAACGGTGCAATATGTTAAATGTTGAGAGAAGTTCTTCAGCGGGATCTAGAGGGTAGATTTTGCTTTGTTAAACCTATAAAACAGAAATTACAAGTATTAGAGCTGACAATAGATTCAAATAACTAATTATTTAAAAAAAAAAAAAAATGCTAATATAAATGTTGATTTGTACAGTTTTAAAGACTTTAAAGACAATTTTTGGTTTGTAAAATTCAACTTCAATACAACTCAAAGCCTTTTACCTAAATTTGAACTTATATACATTTTATATCGTATTATATTATATAATTACAAATACAATACTCAATAGTTTTCACATCCCAATTCCCAGAAATCAATATCAAGTTAAACACCGATTCAATATTTCTGCATCAAAATGTATGGAAGATACCAAACTTAAACTAAATCTGCAATAAAGAAATAATATAATGACCTGCGTAATTTTAATATCTTCAGTATATTAGGTTCAGTTTATATGAATGAAGGAAAGTATATTTTGTTTCACTCATTTTAATCAACCTTTTGCCTTCACTAGTTCATTTTACAGTAAATAGCCCTGTATAAATATATATTAGGGTGAATGATATGAAATTGATTTCAGCCTTAAAATTCACAAGTTTGCCCTTTTAACGAAAACATCTACTAGTAACAATACCAGACATTACTTAGCATATCAGTCTATTCTGAATACATTTTATGCAGTCTGTTTCATGCAGATATTTTTTTTTACTATTTTCATCACTCACCCTGCACTGTACATATTTTTGTGAGGTTTTAAACACCATTGCATTTCTTAAGGGTTATTATTTATTAATATTCTTCCATGCAAGTTATTTCTGTTGTAAAATGTATTAACCTTAAATATGGTATAGATTAGTGGTGTGATTGCACTAACATATGTACTACATTTCTGACATGTGAAAGTCCGGGTCTGCTTGACTACAGAAATTTCTCAAGTACACAAATATTTCCTCTTGCACCCATGACTTCTGTACATACCAGTACTTTCATAAAACATCTGAGTAATCAAGTAATCATATATTTATTTATATATTAAGGCTGTCAAACGATTAATTGCATACAAAATAAAAGTTTGAGTTTGCATAATATATGTGTGAGTACTGTGTGTAATTAATATGTATATATAAATACACATAAATTAATGTATATATTTAAGAGAAATGTGTTATTTATGTACAAAATATTTTATTTATATATAATATAAATTATATAAAAATATAAATAAATAAATATAATTGTAAATATTTCTCAAATATATACATGAATGTGTTTGTATTTTTTATATATATATAGTTACACACAGTACACCCACATATATTAGGCAAACTCAAACTTTTATTTTGTATGCGTTTAATTGTGATTAATCGTTTTACAGACCTATTATATATATATATATATATATATATATATACAGTCAAACCAAAAATTTTTCAGACACTAGATATATAATTTTTTTTTTTTTTTTTTTACTAATGAGTGCAGGACACTATAGTTCATTTATGTAAGTGAGGATAGCAAAATAAAGTAAACTGTGACATATTATACCCAAAAAATTCTTCATACAATGGACTACCAGTAAAAATGATAAAAATTTGGGACCAAAAATGATTCAGACACTTTGATCTGACCATGTTTTGCTTAAGTGTTATCTGACATAATTAAGATACATTTTTTCTGACACACTTTAACTCTGAGATCTTGTCATATTTTATTACCATTTTTTTTTAAACTATAGTGAATAAACTGTAATAATGAATGAAATGTTCAAGGTGTATTAAATTTTGGTTTGACTGTATATATATATATATATATATATATATATATATATATATATATATATATATATATGCACACATTAAACTCTGAAAAAAATCCTGAACTCTTAACAAAATCCTTGTATTGTTGCATCCTTAAAACATGCACTGTTTCTGCTTTTATATGCAATCTGAAAATAATGGTTTAAAACAGCTGGCTCTCGTAAGAGTGTTGCATTTGCTGTTGATATAAAATGTTAAACTACTGATTTGTGTCAAGTGTATCTCAAGCTGCAGCGCAAACAACAGCATGTATATCTGAAACATATTTACATTTATATTTCACAAACATTTGTCAGTTGTAAATTCCACTGAATAAGCTCAATAACAGTACAATGCAAATAGCTTAGATTGTCCCAGCGGGATTGATTATGTTGATACACAGTTATAGTGCTATTGAGCTCTGAAATATTTGATGTGATGTAAAAAAAAAAACATCTGTTGGACAGTTTTGCCACACTGCAGGTCTGTAAACTGACATGATTCTCATATAATACATTAAGAATCATTCCTTCTGAATAAAGTACCACAAAGTGATTTGTGAAGTGTGTGGTAGGCTGTTGTCCAGTTGAAAGAATTTTCTTCTCTCTTGGTCTATAAAATTTGACTTCAAAAGCATTTTAAACTAAAATAAATAAATATACATACATATATTTATAAATGCAATGCTCAATTGTTTTCTGGGCCCCTTTAAAATGTCCTAGAGTTCAACAAAAACTCATATGGGAAAAAAATATGGTAGCTTTTGCTGAAAATCACACAAACATGTTTGAATTTAAAAGTTGGCATGAAACCTAAGTTGTGGTAGTCTTTTCTTCCCTATTGTGAAGTATATCCAAGTGAAACGGCTTCTCGAACAAGAAAAAGTGTAGAGTGGGACTTGATTTTGTCCATCAGGAATTGATTGGATGGTTGCGTTTTGCTATTGGTCGATCTCATGTGAGTGACAGTTTGTCCCGCCCTCGTGCCAGTAAACACATCATTAGAGAAGAGATGTCATTTCAAGAGGGAGGAAGTTATTTCGATTAAAGATTATGAGGGCACACAAATTTAAAAAAAAAATGATGTGTACAGATAAATTATAATAAATACTGCAAATTCCATAAAAAACAAGAACTGTCCATTTTGATTTCATGGTGACTTTACAATTCAAATCTCTTATTTATAAATATTTATTTTACTTATTTATAATATTTATTTAAATTTAACAATAAAAAAAAAGTCATATTAAGTTTATAAACAGCAGCAGAAGTGGTGTATATTCATCTAATAGATCCATTGGTGCATTAATCAGATGTGCACTGACATGGTTTACAAAACCCAGCAGCCACAGATTCAGCAGCATTATGAATGTGTCCTCTGAGATGATCTGGGATGTGAGGTTTACACACCTCTGTCCTGATTCACTCTACTGACTGTAGTAAAAAGCCTCCAGGCGTTTCTTTGTGTTGGTGGTACAATTTGTGTCTAATAAATCATAAAAGTATTTGACTGTAAAGACCGACTCTTTCTGCTGTTTGTCACAAGGTCCAATTAGTTTTGTCGCGCCCACCGGTTTCTTCGGCCACAAACGGTTTCAAATACTGTAAAAGCCAAATGCATCACTAAAAGTCTTTTGTACCCCCCAGTCCACCATACTGTTTTAATAAATCCTTTCATTTCAGAAAGTGAAGTCAACATTTTATGATTTAATGGCTTCCTTCTCGCTGTCGGTGCCTGTGACGAAGGCCAAATCCCAGAGTGCTGGAGACTCCCTGTCCTTAATAGGGGGCTTGAGGTTTCTTCCTATAGCAGACTAATGGATTCTCAATGTGAGGGTAGAACTTCATCAGGAAAAACTCACGTGTTGTTAGACTCTCGCTTTATACGCTACTGCAATGTTTATGTGGCATTCAAGTTGAAGTATGATGGACATTAATCAGTCGCTTTTGTCCTAAGTTCCTCATCAACCATTAATTAGTCGGGAGTGATGCAGACTGTGTTTAATGTGTAAATGGACTTGCTGACCTCTACTGGTGTGTGTTAGAGGTGTGAACTACCAAGTTATGCTGACATGAAAGCCAGTTTGTGAAGGATGGATACAATATAGGATATATGAATATATAGAATATATGTTTTTATTTAAACCTGGAAATAACAAAGTTTTAGGATTCTGACATTTAAAAAAAAATATATATATATATATATATATATATATATAATGAAATATTTTAAATTCTACATTATTTCTAGGTCACAAAGCAAATATGCTACTGTCATTAAAGTGACAAACTAAATAATTAGTTAATTTTATTTCATTCTTCTTTCAAACTGAGGATTTGTGTGAGAAAGTACCATTTTTAAATAATGCAAACAAAATTATTTCTACTAGTGGCTTCAGACTTTAGACCCCAATGTATATGAAACTTTAGATGCAAAATATTATAGATTTATATTTATTATAGATATTAAGAAATAACTTGACATTTTTTTTCTTGACAATCATATCATAAAGCCGCATTTTTTATATATATAATTTAATTGTAATAAAGGCATAACAATCATAAACCCACATTTAAATTATTTTTTTAAAGTATAACTGAATTGAATTTTATATAATTGAATAAAATATAATTAAATATTAAACACTTTTATTCAATATTTAATTATATTTAATTTGATTATATTTTATTATAATTAAATTAATAAAAAATATATAGTTCTTCGCACACCCGAAACATTTGTAGGTGCATAGGATAAAAGTACAATATAAACTAGAAAATACTAAAAAGTATTCAAAAAGTATTCATTAATTTTTTTTTCCTTCCCCTCTTTCAATCCAGTGCAAGATTTTTATATTTTCTAGTTTATAGTAAATTATATATAAAAAAAAGTTCAAATAAATACATTTCGACTTAGGACATGTAATAGATATTACAATTTAATATTAAATATTTAATTAAAAAAAAAAAAAAATTTCTACCAGTAGACCAAATAATAAGCACCATAAAATAAGAAAAATATCAAAAAAAAAAAAAAAAGATATATATTGACAACATAATTATGTTTGTCCACAGTGGCGGATATGGTACCACTAAACGCCTCTTTGGTATGGCAAACATAATTTCCATTAAACAGACGTGCATCACCCGTCAGGAGAGAGCCAAGCTAAAATAGCAGGTTTACCTCTTTACGCTGTCAGTCATATTGTGATCCAGCAGAACTCACTGACCCCTGAATATTTTGTCCTCACTAGGGTCAAACACACACACACACACACACACACACACACACACACACACAGGAGATCTCAAGGGAGGCATTACTCTCTTACTTTGGCTGTTCTTGCCTAAGAGTGGGAAATACAGGAGCTCTTGAGCATTTCCCCATTTTGCTGCAGGACAATCCCATCATCCTCTAATCAAGCCTGTGGTTTAATAGCCAGCTCCATCTCGATCCCATCTCCATCCTCACGTAAGGGTCGTGACGCAGGCTTGGGACAATAGAAGGATATTGAAACACTTCGGCATCCACTTGAAAGTCCCGATCGCTCCTGCCAGATCACTCAGTGCTGGGCTTGTGTCACCTCACACTGCGTTCTGCAAAGAAATATCAAAGTGTGTTGGCATATGTGTGCTTGCTTGACATTAAAGGAATAGATCACTTAAAAATGAAAATACTGTCATTATTTACTCACCTGCATCCAAACCTGTGTGCTGTTATTTTTTCTCTGGGACACAAATTAAAAAAAATTTAGCACCAAAAAAGCTACAAAAAGAAAAACAAAAAGTTTTTATGGTCTTTTTGTCCTTTTTGGAGCCTGACAGACATTGCATGGAATCTTTTAATATGGGGGTTTTCAAACCTTTTAATGTCAAAGAACCTCAAATATGATTATATTATTCACCCTTCATAAACTATAAAGGCTGCTACATATTTTCATATACAGAATAAAAGACCCATTTATACAGTGTGAGAAAAATAAGTAATGTTAGATGTTTTAACCTGGAAAGAGACCTTTTCAACTGAATTATAATATAGTAATATACTGTAGCACTTCTCACAATAAATATTATTACAATAATAAAGTTATTATTGTGTATTAATAGAAAATACACAATACTAAAAAAAATTTAGAAAGCTAAATGAAAGTAATAAAAAAATTTGTAAATGTTTTTGAAAGAAATTAACACTTTTATTAAGCAAGGATGCTTTAAATTGATCAAAAGTGACAATGACATTTCAATTAAATGTTAACAATATTGATAATAATAATAAAAGTTTCTTGAGCAGCAATTCAACATATTAGAATGATATCCGAAGGATCATGTGACACTGAAGACTGGAGTAATGATGCTGAAAATTCAGCTTTGATCACAGGAATAAATTACATTTTAAAATATATTCAAAACAGAAAAAATGTTGTTTTTAAATTGTAATAATATTTAACAAAATTACTGTTTTACTCTATTTTCATTCAAAATGCAGCTTGGGTGGGCAAAAAAATCTTACAGACCTCAAACTTTTAAACAATTGTGAATATAATAGATTAGCATAGATCAGCATGTGTTCATCCATGATCTCTGTGAAGTACTATGGGAAATATCAGTAAATCCCATTGAGTTTGCATACAGATTAAGCACACTGGAATAATATACAGAATGATGAATCATTCTCAATGTGTTGACAAATGCAATGTGATTCAAAATGCCAATTACAAGTTGCTGTAATAAAAGACATGACATTGAGGATTTGTATGTGCAAATAGTCACAACCACTAGAAATGCAGTGATTTCAGCACACTTTGCTTCATATTAGTATCAGTATGATCACACAATCGCTTGGTCTGGCCCTAAGGGTTTTTTTTTTCCACATGATGAATCTCAGGCGAGTTTTACTGAGCGTATGAGGGTTACATAAGCAGGGCGGGAGAATGGAGCGTAAGGTTTAAGCGGAAGAGACAGATCCAGGTCCAGCCCCTATCCAGACCCTCTCCAGAGATTCATTAAGGACAGAGAGCAAGGGAAAGAAACTTCCTGTCTGACCCAACATCTGCCTGGCTGGTCCAAGAGAAAGACGGGGGATATTTAGGGGGACAAAGAGAAAGTCTTTATGAAACTTTCTTTTTATAGGTAATTTTCCCTGCATATCACAGATGTGGATGACCATAGCATACAGAAAATTTAGTGGAACATCACTTCATGGAGACATGTCTCATTGTCAGTTTGTCTGGCTGAGTTTGAATACAATTCATGATTTAGGGAACAATAGGGAGTTTTGTCAGACAGATGGGGGCGTAGAATAACTTCTCACCGGAAAGCGAAGCGTAGGACGATCTCAAAGGGATGCGAGTGTGCTTCATTAGAACTGCATTATGAAACAATGACACAAGATTCTCCACTTTCTCTGGAATTTGGAAATTCAAACAGACATTTTGCCAAGCATGTGTTAGTCCACTTTCCACAGCAGAACAAAGCACGAAAAATCAAAACTCTAGATTCTGAGACATTTTCACAGGAAATAAAGTCAACCGCACGTGGATGTAGCGGAAATGCTAGGGATCACAAAGCGTGTGTAAAAACGATCACCCAAAAGCGGGAAGAAGCTATAAAGAGACACCTGGCAAGCAAAGGGTGTAAATTTGAGCCCTCAAGGACAGGTCGGTGTAATGTGTTGAGACACAGCCATGATAACATCTAAAACGACTTTTTTGGGAAAAAAATTAATAGGCTAGGCCTACTTCTATTCAGCAAAGATGCATTAAATTAATCAAAACTGACAGTAAAGACATTTATAATGTTACAAAGGATTTCTATTTCAAATAAATGCTGTTCTTTTGAACTTTCCAGGCTATTCATCAGAGAATCCTGAAATAAAATGTATCACGGTTTCCAGAGAAAAAAAAATAAACAGCACAACTGTTTTCTACATCGATTAAAAAAATTAACGAATTAATCACAATTTTTTTTCTGTAATTAATCCTGATTAATCACAATTAAAAACATGTTTTTAATATTTTACATTGCAATCATTTCACAGTTACTCTCCAAATTAGTGTAGAAACAACTTAAAGACAGTATATTTTAAATATTTGTTTAATGCATCTTTTTATGAATGAACGCCAGTGTCACTGATACTAATACTGACTCTATGAAATTGATCTTTTTAAACATTAATTATAGACATTCAACATTACAGTATAACTAAAAGCTATCAATTTCAACATTTCTTCCCCTTGGATTTATAAGTTTCTATCTGCATTCCGAGTAGTTTTGAGATATTAAGCGTCAAAGTTATTGCATTTCATAGTCTTCTGTAGATAGAACCTTATTGTTTTCTTAAAAAAAAAAAAAAGTGCCAAAATGTAGACAACATAAAAAAATAAAACATCACATAATGTAAAAAAGTTGTCACAGAATAAGAATATGTGAATAAGTCAATTTTGACAAAAATTCCAAGGGGATGATTTATTAGGCTTTAAAAAAATAACATGTTTTAATTTAAGTGAACTTAAAACAATCTTCACATAAACCCATAATAATAAACGTCCTATTTACCTCTGTCTAACAGGTAGGAAATATAGCCTACAGAAATTGAATAAAGTTATCAAACACTTTACAGTCTTCACTGCATAAATTATAAATTAAATATAGAATAATCCTTATTAAAGCTAAATTTTCTCTGCTACCTTTATTCTTTTGATTAACATTAATGACACATCACAACAACTGGTTTATTAGGCTGCTGTCACTTTAAAACATGCCACTGCCAAACGTGAGGTGTATCTGACACGCATCTCATTTTCTCACAACTCTTTAAGTTCATTTAAGACATTATTTAACTCATTTAAGACTGCTATTATGAGGATACTCGACAAAACAGCATTTTGGCATAATTCTCTGTGTTATTGTTTGTTCAAGCGCGAAAGAGAACTCAATACTGGCGCGCGTCTGTCTGCACACGAGATGTGTGTGTTTCTCAGACAGCGCGTTCTCGTTTGTCTTGTGGCGCTTGAATGGTTTAAAAGCATTTGCGTGAAGAAGAGCGTGATCATATAATGTAACTCTAGCCAAATTATGACGGAAAAAACAGATGTTGCGTTAAATATTTGAACGCGTTAAACTGAAAAAATTAATCGCATGTGTTAACGTGCTAATTTTGATGGCATTAAAAATAACAAAAATGTTAGCCTACCTGAGAACCAAATCAGCAAATTCGAATGATTTCTTAAGGATCATGTGACACTGAAGACTTACATTTTATTAGAATTACATTTCAAAATATAGGCCTACCTAAACAGTTCTTTTAAATTGTAGGCCTAATAATATTTCACAATATTACTGTTTTTACTGTATTCCGATCAAACTTATTGTATTTTGGATATAAAAAGTCAAAAAGGAGTGACAAACAATCGTTACAGGACAAAACCTTCTTTTCTCCTTTTCTTTTCTTTCTCACAGAATGCCAGTCTTGGAAAATTTGGCGGATTCTCCCATCTCAATCTGGTGTCCTGTTCCTGAGAGAGCAACAAACTGTGCTGACAGTGTCACAAATCAAGCGGATGAATTATTTACTGCACTCTCACACTTTCACATCAGTCACAGAGCGCACAAAGGCAAATCCTGTTGCTGTGTAATCAAGACATCATTATCCTTCCACCTTCATAAATAAACAGTTTAAAAAGACGGGCGGAAGCAGATAATGAATGTGTCTCTGAGTGTGTGCGTGTATCGAAGTCCGCCAAGACACGAACTCTTGCCACAGTTGTGGCGTATTGTGTAAATAATGTTGATCAAACGCCCCACACTGTGCTATTTTTCTTTCTAAATGAAGTGTATCGCATTTATCAAGCCCTTTGATTAGTCAAAATAAAATGTGCTTATCACGGATTGAGCGAAAGTTTAGCATTTATCATCGCAGAGATGAACACCCGACAAAGGCCAGATGCAAACCTGCATCTCCCAATTGAGCACCACAACTCGAGGCTGAAGAATGTGCATTACCACTAGGTCATGGCTCCAACAAAACAGAAAAGAGACTCACAACACTGACAATAATGACTACTGATCTGATCATTTAAAACAGACCTCCAAAATTCCCTTTACAACAAACTTGGGATGAAGAAAACAAGGTCTTTTCCAACTCAGATAATATCCTAAAGGACAAAAACCTAAATGATTGGCTTTGACATTGCGGAAAGGGAGCGTAAGCTTCTGAGGTTGAGGCAGGGAAAGCGGCCGAGCATGTCTTGTGTTTTACAGTCCGTACTGTATGTTTCTCTCACAGAGTTTGGATTTATTTTAGTTTCTCAATAGCAGGACATAAATCACTCCTGTCTTACCCTCTCTCGCTGTATTTGTGCTCCGCTTCTCGCTCTCTTTCTTTTCTTTTATACTATCCCATCCTCTTTTTTTCCAGTATATGTCCACTGTAAAAAAAAAAAAAAAAAAAAAATCGGTTAATAATTCTTTCTTTAAGCATGAATTCATTTAACTAAATCTGCTTTGTACATTAAAATTTACTTATATAACTGCAGTAATATAAGTGGTGAAATAAAAGGCCACATAAAGTCATCATAACTGGCTTTATGTGGAACCATAATAATGGACCAATAATGCAATAAACATCAAACAAACATCTTAAAATACGTAATATATATTAAAATAAGAAGAAACTTATATTTGAATAAACAAATGAGTTTTAAATTATACGCTAACCTGTATTGTTCACTTACATCTTTAACAGTTTATAGTTATTTTTGCATTATATTATTATTTTTATATCATTTAACTAATAATATCATTTTTTACAATACATTTTTATTAGTTTGTCCACTGCAGATAAATAAAATAAAATAAAATCCTGTTAAAATGACAGTAAAAATCTGGTGACAAAAACAGACTTTTCAAACAGGAATTAATTAATTAATAAATAAATTAAGTATTTAAATCTGCTGTGTACATTAAATTGTATTTTTATATATAGGTGGTAAAATAAAAAGCCACATAATGATTTAGTCATCATTTAGAAGTCATCATAACTGGCTTTCTATGAACAATAAAAATAATGCAATAAAATCAACCACACAATTAAAAAGATAACATAAAACCCTAATATGTGCATAATAATATAAGAAACGTGCCGTATTTGAAAAAAAGCCTTTTTATTCTTTTTCCATTGTAAATTATATGCTAAGCAGTGTTGTTTACTTACAAAAAACTATTTCAACAAAATTTTACTAAAAAAAATGTTACTCTTTTGTTAAATATCATTTTCATTAATACAGTTTTACCATAAATTATAATTCATTCTTTTTACTCCCCAAACCATAATTATTGTAGTATTTTACAATAAAATAACATACATCATTCAGTTCTCAGCACCTTTAATCCCATGCCATTTACTGAATGATGTTTGTTAACCAATTAAAAGATATTTAGTGAACATTTTTTATATTGTTTTTCCATTAAAAGTAAATACTGACATCCCTTATCTGACTCGCTCCGCAAAAGTTCATTAATTCTGTATCTATGTCATCAGAGCAGGGATGTGGCCTCCAGGAAAAGTCCTGTTTTTCCTCATGAGGAAGAATTAACCTCTCAGACATTACCACAGCGAGCCTGCGGTGTGCAGTTTTAGGGCGAGTGTTTCCCTGCTTCACCACAGTCTGTGGCCCCATGGGCCCCCGTCCTGCCCTCTAATTAGATTACCCAACATTCCCAATTTCGTCGGGCTGTGCTCTGGGCAGCCCTTACCTTTAGAGAGCTGTAATACGGGGTCTTAAAGAGAGGAAATGACCTAAATGGCTGTCAGACAAGCTTTTGTTACACCCGATCGTGTGCTGACAAAATCACATCTGTGAAATCACAGGCCCTTCTCAGGATTTACAACCCAGCAAAAAACATTTGCTGAAATGGTGCTTCATGCCACACTGTGACTAAACAGTATGGAGAGACGTCACTGGAAGGTTTTTCAAAAAACAAAAGAATGTATTTTGAAAAATGCCTTAGTTTTTTGTCCATATAATAAAAGTCACTGGAGTCCACTGTCATTTTGGACCCACTGACTTTCATTGTATTAATTTAGAATGACATCAGGATGAGTAAATTATGACAGAATTTTCATTTTAGGTAAACTAATACAGTTTTTTTAAAGGTACACTTTGTTAAAAAACAAAACTGCATGCATTTTGAGGAAGAACTTTGTTTTGGTTGTGCTTCGGCTCTGTGTGACTGTGTGGATGAACATGGTTCTTTCTCATAACTAAAAAAAAGAGAGACATTATAATACTGCTGATAAAACATTCATTACTACGCTTAAAGCCCTGGGTATACTTTTTTTTTTTTAACATATACGCACAGCCTTGCAAAGCATACTTCATTTGACTCGTACGCCTCCAGGCGTTCGACGCATGCGCAGTTTTGAGCAATCTCTCGTCACCAGTTACAACCCATTTAAATATATTTGTATTCTTTAATGCTAGAGTTGTACAAATGAGGGTACTTACTAACCTCTTCGCACAATCTGTCGTCTGTGTAGGCCTCCATCATCGCCTTAGCTTGCGTGCGTTCTGGTCTGTTCTGTTTATGCAGGTTTTCTTTGACTACCTTGTTAATCGACGCCCCCAGGGCACAGTTGCCACCTTGTGGAAAAACTAATTACTGCAAAAACAATTAAATGCGCATGTGCGACATGCATATTTTACCTTTAAAAAAACTTGGCCTGCGAAACAACAAATCAGAGTGAAATTTCAAACATGTCCAAAACAAACATACCAAAGCTTGTGGCTTCTCAAAATTACAAATTTACATGTGTTGGGCTTGCAAGATGATTCTCAGGGGAACTAAGCGTGGGTCTCTCAGATTTCACAGGGTAGAGGTGCTGAATTTGAGTGATGTTCTGTCATTAATCATCTTTGCAGAACAGTAGGAGGCAATCCAACAGAACACAGGAATGTTTGAGAGAAATGTTCACCGCTCTTCGTCTCACTTTGATACTTCATTCACATACTTCAAGCAGAAGAAGGTCATTCACACTTGTAACAAAACTTGTCATGTTTTTATCGGGTAAAATAGTAAACAGTTCATTTTGGGCTGCAGGTTCAAGTCTGACCTTATTCATGGCCAAGTCCTTTCTTCCTGCACTTTCCAACACTACTGTTCAAAAGTTTTTTTTTTTTTTTTTTAAAAACAAAGCTTATGCTCACCAAGGCTGCATTTATTTATAAAAAATACACTAAAACAAAAAGAAAAGAGTTCATTCACACAAAAAAAAGAGTTCATTAAGCCCTCATCTAGCGATCCCAATGCTCCAAATAGCAATTAAACATCTAAAAGTATCTTTATTTGTACGTTTTTTGAGAGGAGTACCTTTCCTTTGTCCATGAAACATGCCGTTTTCTCTGCTCGCTTCTGGACGACTGGCCCTTCCTCTCAGCACAAGTTTGGTATCGTTGTAAAACGCAGCATTCCAACTTTGTGAATATTCATAGCGAATTCTCAATGGTACGAGTCTGAAACAAAGAAATGTGATTTTTAAACACATGCTGACTGACAAAGCGCGCTCAAAGACGCCGCGATCCCGGCGTATAGCTATATACACAGAATCACAGGGTTTTGTTTGTTTTTTTAAATCTGTCTTGGCGAGTATTCATGCACACATTATGTCTTAAGTGAACGTTTGTTTAACTGTTGGGGAAAAACAACTGATGTGTAACATTACATTAGATCCGTGTGAGACCGTATAGGTCTTAATATAGGCTGTCTGTTTCATTAATGTTAATCAAACAATTGTGGAATTATGGAAAAAAAGTTTCATATATTATTTCTTCCTATAGATATGGGTTTTGACTTGGTTTGTGCCAAATTTCAAATTTGTTTGTATTACCAGTGTTTCTAAGGTAGGCTATGGATGCTAGGTGATTTTGTTTTTGGAACCTTCAGAAAAACTTTAACTCGATTTTTCAAGTTAAATTGACTTTGCTGACTCTATCGACTTCAGACAGGTGTAGCTCCGTCATTTGTGTCGGATTCCAAACTGAATTTTCAGTGTCACATGATTCTTCAGAATTCATTCGAATATGATGATTTATTTTCTGCTCAAGAAACATTTCTTATTATTATCAATTATTTGAAAAAGGGATTCTTTGATGAATATAAAGTTCAAAAGTGCAACATTTATAACAAAAAATGACAGAAAAAAAAACAGTGCATAATCACCTCTGATAGTACTCAATGTATAATTTCTATAGTTATTTTTCAATTCAAACAAAGCATGAAACCCATTGTAATGGTTCATATCTTTCCAAACAGTAGTTATTTATTTATACTGTAGTTGTGCACCGATCAATAATGTCCATCTGTCCATTCGTCCATCTGGAACCCTGTAAATGCTCAAATGCAAATGTTATTACCACAAACGGGGACAAACTAAATAATAATAATTATAATTAATAAATAAATAAAATTGTTAAAATTGTAATACAATTATTTTTCTATTTAAATTAAGTTAAGTAATATAATTTGCATTAAATTTGTTTTTCAGACTTGGAGGTCTTCTTTTCCTAAGATGCTATAGTAAACAGTTCCTCAAAACACAAGGGAAGAATTTGTCTTCTTGGTCTGAAAATCCACAAAATTTCCAGCTGTATGAGACAAGCCAGAAAAATTCACAAGAAAAGCTGCAAGCAAACCATAAGAAGCTGATGAAACGGAGTCAAGAATGAAGCAAAACCCTGCCGTAAGCTACATCTACACCAGCACCACATGCATTTTGTGCAGCTCTGCCAGAGGAAAATGAGTGAAACCTCTCTTATACATAAATATGGTGAGCGCTTACTTGACCGTTTCACAGCTGTTCCTGGTTAGCGGTTTTCTCAGAACGTTTCACACGAACTCTCAGAGCTGTACAAGCAAATGAACATGAATCATATTGTCTAAAACTAATCCAGACGTGCCATTGTATTCCAACCTCAGAGGATGCTAGTGTGTAGTGTGAATAAACTAGAGAAATTAAACACAGAAAAATTCAGGGGGATAAAATCAATCAATAATTTATTTGGCAGTGATCCTTCATAGACTTTAACAGTAGTTACAGGATTTATCATATTGGCAACAATAATGCCCTGTCTACATTGTAAGCACATGAGATAACTAAACAGAAGCATAAATGGGGTATATTTTCCATTTTTGATTACTTCTGTACTTCACTAGATTACTCTTAATAAAGGCATCTGCTAAATTATTTAATAAGTGGGATCACTTTTTTTTAAACAGAAAATAATACTTATTAAAATAAAATAAAAATTCAGCTTTACCATCACAGGAATAAATTACATTTTAACATATATTCAAATAGAAAACAGTTATTTTAAATTGTAATAATATTTCAGAATATCACTGATATTCTTTTTTTATCACTGATATTCTTATCACTTTACTGTATTTTTAATTAAATAAATGCAGCCTTGGTGAACATTAAAGGGTTAGTTCACCCAAAAATTAAATTTCTGTCATTAATTACTCACCCTCATGTCGTTCCACACCCGTAAGACCTTCGTTCATCTTCAGAACACAAATTAAGATATTTTTGATAAAATCCGATGGCTCAGAGGCCTCTATTGCCAGCAAGATCTTTAACACTTTCAGATGCCCAGAAAGCTACTAAAGACGTATTTAAAACAGTTCATGTGACTACAGTGGTTCAACATTAATGTTATGAAACGACGAGAATACTTTTTGTGCTCCAAAAAAACAAAATAATGACTTTATTCAATAATATCTAGTGATGGGCGATTTCAAAACACTACTTCATGAAGCTTCGAAGCTTTACAAATCTTTTGTTTTAAATCAGTGGTTTGGAGCATGTATCAAACTGCCAAAGTCATGCCCCCCAGTGGTGAACCATTGAAATTTCGAAACACTTATGATGTAACGAAGCCTCGTTTACTGAAATAACGTGACTTTGGCAGTTTGATACGCGCTCCGAACCAATGATTCAAAACAAAAGATTCGTAAAGCTTCATGAAGCAGTGTTTTGAAATCGCCCATCACTAGATATTGTTGAATTTTTTGATATTGTCGTTATTTTATTTGGCGCACAAAAAGTATTCTCATTGCTTTATAATATTAAGGTTGAACCACTGTAGTCACATGACCTGTTTTAAATACGTCTTTAGCAGCTTTCTGGGCATTGAAAGTGTTAATTGTCTTGCTGTCAATGCAGGCCTCACTGAGTCATCGGATTTTATCAAAAATATCTTAATATGTGTTTTGAAGATGAACGAAGGTCTTACAGGTGTGGAATGACATGAGGGTGAGTAATAAATGACATAATTTTCATTTTTGGGTGAACTAACCCTTTAAAGACAAAAAAAAAAAAAAAACATCTTCCTGAGCCCAAACTTTTGAATGGTAGTTTATGTGTGTTAGCGTATTTGGCCTTGCTATGGACATCATTCAAAAAGATTGATGTGGTCAATTCCCTTGTCCATCACATTCATACATAGTATGATCATAGTAATCATAGTCAACAGAAATCCTCTCACTCTTAAGTCTTTCCAGAAATGTCCATGACATTACTGAACATCTGAAAGGTTACTCCATCTCAGTCAGAACCTCAGACTTCACACAGAGATTCGCTGGCAGCCGAAAAACCAATCAGATGTGTACATGCTTCTAACAGAAATGTGGAACAAATTAAACAGCTAAAAAATAGAGAGTTTGGATAAGAGAGAAAAGTTATGCAAGAGAAGGTGACAGAAACTTTTGTTTGTTTGAATGAATGAAGTACTAAAGCGGTTGTATATTTTCTCAAGAACTAAAATTGTAGAAAAATCAAGACATGCTAAGTTTGAGTAAACGGCGTCAAGTAAAAGAAAATTGGGTTGTCAGCCATTCACGCCATGGCATGAACAAGCTCCTGATTGGTTTGCCTGTAGCAGGCCTTCACTTTGAGCCAACACTCAGAAACTACACAGGAAGTGACTTTAACAACCCACCGCAATTATCGCATGCTCATTGGACTGGAAGCACAAGGCCATAATCAATTAGCAATCTGCGGTGAGCACAGGAGAACGAGTCTGGCGAGGTCAGTCTGTGTAGACGCAAATTTGGGGGATAGTCCGGGATCCTGTTTTTGTCAGACAGGGGTTAAGCTATAAAAACAGCTAAATTTATGAAATGTGGTCACCAGGGCCTTTCCAGTTGAGTGAGTGTAAAGCCGGCCCACAGAACAAACTGGAGAGCTGATGATCTGCATCACATAAGGAGGCCTTGGGGTCAGGTAAATAGAAAAACCGCAAGTTTAACAGCATCTGTGAAAGACGTGTTTATGACAACAGTGTGTTTAGTATTTGTAGGAAGAGATAAATATAAAGAAGTATGTGGAAAATGGTCTAAAAAATTTAAATATATTAAAATTTAAAATGTATATACTGTACATACACTACCATTCAAATGTTTGGGGTCAGTAACATTTTTCAGTAATGTTTTTGAAAGAAGTCTCTTTTACTCACCCAGGCTGATCAAAAATACAGTAAAATACTGTAAAACGTCAGTCTTCAGTGTCACACGATCCTTCAGAAATCATTCTAATATGCTGATTTTGTGCTCAAGAAACATTTATTATTATCAATGTTGATAACAGTTGTGCTGCAATAGAAAGGATTTTTATGAATAGAAAGTTATAAAGAACAACGTTCATTTGAACATGCATCTAACAAAAGTTTGTTTACATAATATGTGCAGAGGTGGAAGTAACGAATTACTCACGTTACTGTAATTAAGTAGCTTTTTCGGGTTTTTGTACTTTGAGTAAATTTTTTAAATCTGTAATTTTACTTGTACTTAAATTCAAATTAAGCTAAGTAATCTACCTCGCTACTTGTAAAATCACATTTCGTTACTGAGTACGCCAACAATTTGAATATTCAAACCTTTGACCGGCATATCGGTAGCCAATAAAGAAATCCGATCATAAACGGACCAATGAAAACCCTGATATTTTACCAGCGGCGCGTTCTCATTCTTTCCTCTCAAGTTTGACACACACACCCGCTCCTCCTCCTGTCAATCACGTTTCAGTTACAGAGCCTGAATGTCAGCGCGAGATTGCAGGAATTGCGCATAATTTTAATCATACCCGCAGGTTTCTATGGCGTATTTTAATAACAGATGTCGAGAGCACATTCATGTAATGGCAGAAAACGACGCGAGCTCTCAGATACACAAGTGAACTGCCTCTCCTCTCACTCAGATATTGAGTGCGCGCTGTCAGACTGTGTAGTGTGCAATCGTGAATCTCTCCGTGCTCTTAAATTAAACAAAAGTTTAAAGTTGTCAAAAGTTATCAATCAGAATAGACCTCCATGCCCGACCGATGAAAATGCTACAAGAAATCTTACTGGCTATAAGTGAAATGCACCAGAAAGTCTTTTAACTGTCAAAGGTGGATCTTTAATTGCTTTACAATGTAAATGTATGTTTCAGAATGGGGCATTTGTATGATTTGTACATAAAAATAACCTAGTCTGTCTAACTGCATTGTACAGACATTAGAGGTCAAACCCCTCTGATGTTCTTCTAAATAATAATAATAAATAATTCTTCTAAATAAACAACATATATGGCTCTTAAAGGGTTAGTTCACCCAAAAATGAAAATTCTGTCATTAATTACTCACCCTCATGTTGTTCCACACCCGTAAGACCTTCGTTCATCTTCTGAACACAAATTAAGATATTTTTGATGAAATCTGAGAGTTTTCTGACCCCAGACTGCAACATAATTGCAACTTTCAAGGCCCAGAAAGGTAGTAAAGACATTGTTGAAACAGCCCATGTGAATATAGTGGTTCAACCTTAATGTTATGAGGTGACAAGAATACTTTTTCTGTGCAAAAACAAAAATAACGACTTTATTCAACAATTTCCTCTCTCCGTGTCACTCTCTGATGCTGTTCATGTGAGCACGACACATGCGTGTGATGCTGACGCAGAATCCGGCCAATAATGAGCAGATGTTCTGACGTAGAACCTGGAAGTGCTGCACTGTGTTTACTACGTCAACAGTGTCAGAGACTGATATGGAAGAGAAGAAATTGTTGAATAAATTCGTTATTTTATTTTATTTTTTTGCACAGAAAAAGTATTCTTGTCGCTTCATAACATTAAGGTTGAACCACTGTAGTCACATGGACTATTATAACAATGTCTTGACTACCTTTCTGGACCTTGAATGTTATAATAATGTTGCTGTCTATGGAGGGTCAGAAAATTCTCAGATTTCATCAAAAATATCTTAATTTGTGTTCCGATGATGAACGAAGGTCTTACGGGTTTGGAACAACATGAGGGTGAGTAATTAATGACAGAATTTTCATTTTTGGCTGAACTAACCCTTCAGGATACACAGCATATAAAAATTCAGTATTGTCATATTTCGAATACCTAAACTGAATTTAGGTCATTTTTTTTTATTTATTTATTTTTTTATTACTGACTGTTTACTTCTATTTTTTGTAAATTCAATTCAGTTTGAAATCAAGCTTTCTTGTATGGTATGAGAGCTACTGCAACAAGGTTACCCTATTGTAAAGACACAAATACACAGAGTGAGCAAATGTTTAAGTGAGATTATTGTAATGGTAATTGATCAATGTTTAAATATGCAAATAAAAGCCTAAATTAAAATCTGTTCATCGAATAAAGCGTACGTGTCTCTTTAGAAGACTTGAATTAAACGCTCCATTTGAATTGATTACTATTTCGAGTCTTGTGCTTTTTGAAGCTTGAAAATAATGACTGCCTTAACAAAATGGATGGAAAAAAAATTAGATATTTAAATATCTACAGTATACAGTATGTGGTGGTTTTCCCCATGGTATTTAAAATGATACTGAATATTGATCATTTTCAAGGTATTGTATTGAAGTTAGAAATTCCAGTATTTTCTGTGACCAGTAATTCATGCACTTCATCAATAAGGTGAAAGTGCTTTCTTTAAAGTAGCTATTTTCTTGATCTATGATTTGATTGAATATTTTTTGATAATTTATTAAATATTGCCGGCTAAAAAGTAATTAGTACTTTGAGTAGTTTTTGAGAGGAGTAATTTGTACTTTTACTGGAGTACTTTTTTGACACCAGTACTCTAACTTTGTAATTGAGTATTAGGCCTATATCAGCAATGTAACAGTACTTGTACTTAAGTACAAATTTTCAGTACTCTTTCCACCACTGAATGTGTGTGTGTGTATTATATATATATATATATATATTCACTACCAGTCAAAAGTTTGGAATCGGTAAGATTTTTAATGTTTTTAAAAGAAGTTTCGTCTGCTCACCAAGGCTGCATTTATTTAATTAAAAATACAGTAAAAACACAATTTAAAATAACTGTTTTCTGTTTGAATATATTTTATAAAGTAATTTATTCCTGTGATCAAAGCTGAATTTTCAGCATCATTACTCCAGTCTTCAGTGTCACATGATCCTTCAGAAATCATTCTAATATGATGATTTGCTACTCAAGAAACATTTATTGTGTACAATTGTACAAAATATTTGTGTACAATATTTTTTTTTTTTTTTTCAGGATTCTTTGATGAATGGAAAGTTCAAAAGAACAGCATTTATTTGAAATATAATCTTTTGTAACATTATAAATGTCTTTACTGTCACTTTTGATCGATTTAATGCATCCTTGCTGAATAAATGTATTAATTTCTTTTCAAAAAAAATAAAAATAAAAATTCTTACTGACCCCAAACTTTTGAACGGTAGTGTATAATGTTACAAAAGCTTGTATTTCAGATAAATGCTGTTCTTTTGAACTTTCTATTCATCAAGGAATCCTGAAAAAAAAAAGTACACAACTGTTTTCAACATTGATAATAATCATAAATGTTTCTTGAGCAGCAGATCATCATATTAGAATGATTTCTGAAGGATCATGTGACACTGAAGACTGGAGTAATGATGCTGAAAATTCAGCTTTGATCACAGGAATAAATTACTTTATAAAATATATTCAAACAGAAAACAGTTATTTTAAATTGTAATAATATTTCACAATATTTTAATATAATTTTTATTTAATATAATCAATTTGACAGCACTAAATTATATATTAAAATGTAATTGTTGTTAGTGGCAGATTAATAACATCTTACAACAGATTTTCTTAAAGAAGAGACTTCTTTAATCCTTCAGCTTCAAGAAATATCAAGCAAATTTAAAGATCAGATAATCTGCTCTGTGTTAACAGGGGTACTTTTAGAAATATTAATGACTTTAAAATTTAAACTAAAGAAAAGATTCACTGAACAGCTTACAATAAGGATTTAAGGTTATGATGTCAAATCCAATATAATTGCCAACTGTGATGCACAACAGCTGATTTTCATTCCCCTCCACAAGATGGCAGCATTTCATTAAATATAGAAATGGCCTCATTGTCAGAACATGCTTTCAATTATGTGATGAAGACAGGCATGAGATTTTGTACCTCTAAAGGCATGATTTCATCCCTAATATGTATGTATAAACAGTTTAATAATAACAATAATCGTATAGTTTAAACGGGACGTATAAAATGGAATAATTATTGAAAGAAGTATACGAGTAAAAAAAAAAAAAAAAAAAAAACACTGAAAGTGTCATCTGCAACAACAACAAAAAAAAAAAGTTAAAACAGAAAGATCTAGTTTTTTTTTGTTTTATTAAAAAAAATGCACAAATAAAAATATGTAAGAATTCAGGTTCTTTTAATTGTGTTTGTGTTGATGTACATGAGCCTAGGCAAACCAGGCCAATTTTGACCTTTGAGATTCCATGCTGCTGTCTTTGAGTCCACAGGCTGCATCCTGGTTGTCTACTGTAATGCATCTTCTCCAACCTCAGTTTCAGGCATGAAGCAGCTGCCCAGTGAGAGCAGCATTTCGTTCTCTGATGAGGGCGACAGTGATTTGAGTGAGTCTCTCCACAGATCTCTCCCACTGCTCTGGCACCTGAAGTAACACATACACACGCATGCTGGGTTTTCATGTTTTATGGGGACTTTCCAAAGACATGATACTTTATACTATATAAACTGTATATTCTATCCCCTAACCCTAAACCTACCCATCACAGAAAACGTTCTGCATTTTTACATTTTTAAAAAACATCACTTAGTATGATTTATAAGCCGTTTTTCTCATGGGGACCAAAAATGTCCCCACAAGAAGAAGGATTTCAGATATTGCTATCTTTGTGGGGATATTTTGTCCCCATAACATAGGGTATACCTGAACAACACACACACATACTGTATATAAACACACTTGAATGCACAAACAGATGTGCTCAAAACATTCTTGATGATTTACCAGCCGTGATATTTGGCAGCCCAAGAAAAAAAAAAAAAAAAGAAAAAGGTCAGGCCTCCTATTGTGCTCACAGGGTTTCAGGTTTTGTTTTCATGTCTTTTGTTCAAGATTTTGGGGTCTCTTCTCTTAATGTCCTCATTCCACTGCATCTTTTTATGCTTTTGCATCAGTGATTAATTGCTGCACAACTCTCCTGGTCTTCTCATCTCACTGGACTATGTTCAGATGTACAAACTGCATCATACAAAAAAATATCTGCACTTTTCCACTGATGTTGGACCAAAATCTTGCTTTTCTTTCACAACTTTTGTTCAAGTATGTTTCAGATTAACTTAATTGTGATACATTATATATGTTATTCAATTTGTGAAAAACAAGAATAATGGCATTACTGCATTAAAAAATTTTTTATATATATATATATATATATATATATATATATATATATATGACTTGTTTATTTGATTATTCTCTCAATTGCTACAATAAATATTTAAATGTCTTAATTTGTTTTTGTTTTTTTTATTAAAACTAAATCAAATTATTTACAATAAAGTAATCATTATTTAATTTAATTAATTAAATATTTTAATAAACTGGCAGACCTATCTTTCTCCTCTACTAGCTTAATGTGGATAGAAAATTATAACACATGGCTGATTAGGAAAAAACATTTTTCTTTTTCTTCTCTTTTCCACAGGAGCTGTTTTCAACTACTCTCACTTCCAAATTTTTAAATCCATGGATAAGAAGTTCTTAAACTTATGACACATATTTTCCACAGTAAACTCCATAGGATTCCAATTTGTAAGCAGAAGGATGAAATGCACTAAAATCTAGTGATAAAAAAAAAAAAAAAAAAATCAACTTGTGAAAAAAAAAACAAGATCATGATTAATGGCAGTTCGGCAGGGGCTCCTGAACTTCAGCAACTCTATAATGTGCAATGTTTTTTAATCTTCATTTGGAGTCAATTTGGGGAAAAAAAAAAAAAAAAAAGGATTGAAAAGATGAGGCGGCTCCCTGTTTTTCCTTGTGTAATATAGTCACTGTTCCCTTACTTAATTATGGGTACAAAACTCTAGGTAAGGAGCCAAAACATCTGTAAGCGGTCAACTGAAATCCTCCAACTCTTCAGTTAATGACAGCTACTTCACAGATTTCACACACAATTCAAATATAGCAAGAAAGTTTATGCCACAAATTCCTATATCAGTGTATCATCAGATAACACGCTGTAATGAGGTCTAAACCAATGAAGAATGACCTTCGTGTATTTGTTTAGTCAGGAAATGAAGAACAAATGGCCTAAACCTGATTGCCACCCACATGTAAAACTCAGATTCACGGAAAATAGTGCAATGTTTGTGGAATATTTACAAACGCAGAAAGAAAAGCTCGCCTACTTGACCACAGCTAATGACAACATTACTCATGTGGCCTGTTTTGTTATTGGTGTGACACGACAGTCCTACTGGGAAAATAATAAATGGACATTTTTCTTTTCTGAACAGAAGATCACCAACGAGGATCAAAGGTTTAAGTCTGCGTAAGTCTCATGTTTCCAATGAGTAGCAAAATATGACTCACATGTAATAAGAAAGCAGCGGATCAACAACTTATTTCTTGGCTGGGTTGTGTTCGAGCCGTCACGACATATTGAAAAATCACAGTGACACATGTGAGGGAAAATAAGATGATAATACTGTTGTGTTTGAGCTAACACATTAAATGAACATTTATCCTACTCTGAAGTGTGGTCTATAAAAAAAAATTCCATCAAAGGATAAAAATGCTAAGCTCAATCAATTTTAAATGAAAAACAGTGGGTAAAATAGTGTATTAGTTTAGGGGACGTCACATTGCAGTAATTTGGGGTTAAATGACTGATTCAAAGGCACAATGGTGGAAAATATGCTTTGAAATGTGCTGTATCTGATTATTTTTACTTTTAATGATTACCTATGCTTGGAAGTTGGTTGGCTAATCAAAATTTGTTTTTATAATTCACTTGTAAAAAAAAAGTGTCAATGTTTGCAGTCACAATGCTAACTATAGATATGTTCAGTGAATAAATCTGAAGAAAACTGAAGGTAACTGATGTTTAATCACTATAATTTGTCATAATATTACATCACTTTTCCATTCCTGACAGCAGAAGGCTTACTAATGAGCTCTATTCTGTCTCGGTGTCATGGCCAACACTTAAAAGTACACATGGAACAGGAAATTCGACACTTGGAATTTTAATTTCTTGAAGTCTCAGATGGAATAGCTCGTCTTTTGTGCCTGTATGGATTTTCCAAGAGTTCCAGTATCTTTTCCAGGCTTTTATGGGATGGATAAAACACTTACAGGGGCCCCAGGCCAGCCCAATTCACCTCTTTTGAAGGAAGTTGTTGAGATCGAAATGCTGTTTACTGCACTACTAACTGTGCACTACAAAAAAAAAAAAAAATCTTCCCAAGCCAACAGATCAAAGTTCTTTTAATAGACAATAAACACCATTTGTATCATATAAACTGGACTAATCTCCCAATATCTTGTGTAATCTTAATACTGATGTGTGCATAATGAAATACAATAGATCAATTAGGTAATTCAGAACAATATCCAGGAAAGCTCTGTTACTGGAAAGAAAGAAGAAAAGTACAAAAACAACAATGGAGGAAAAAAGATCCAAAGGTTGTAATCTTACAACAGTAATTTAATAGAAAAAAAGAAAATCTTTGAACAGGCAGATCAAATCAGAATCATAGACACCAGACATGTGGTCGCATATTTGTCTTTCCATTGTAAAATCCCTTCTTTTCTTTTATTTGCTCCCCTAAATGATGATCCCATTAGTGGAAAACTTCCAATGATGTAAAAAAAGGCCATTCAAA
Source organism: Hypophthalmichthys nobilis (assembly GCA_037950665.1). Classification (NCBI taxonomy): domain Eukaryota; kingdom Metazoa; phylum Chordata; class Actinopteri; order Cypriniformes; family Xenocyprididae; genus Hypophthalmichthys; species Hypophthalmichthys nobilis. The sequence goes on from CM075479.1 coordinate 22,516,532, forward strand.
CTCATTTTAACCTAAAATTGGCAGAACGAATGAAATTCACTCTACTTGGCCTTGGGTTCCCTCGAGAGAGGCACTTGACTGGAGCTTTTGGATGTCCTTTAATACACCTTGTGATGTTTGTGAAATCATTTGCTCTATATTACATGGAAAATGCCTATATAAAAGAGAAAAGTACATTTAAAAACAGTGCCAATGTATTTTATACATCTTGGTATTGTTCAATAATTACAAAAAAACTAATTTATTGCACTTTCTTCTCAATTTCAAAAGAAAACTGACTCGTAAAGTACTAAGATGACAGCTTGTACAGCAGCAGACCACACAATGAGTCGTTCACTAACAGTCCTTGAAAATACAGCAGATGCAGACAGCCTTTCCAGCAGCAAGTAATGGCCCACCTCACACCGACGGGCCCTTTGAAGACGGGGCCTCAGCAATTAGGAATTTAACAATGACAATTTGCACCCTTCAGTCTTTTTCTTTCCAGGCAGCAAGTGAGTCTTATTCCACTACAGCCCTGCCAGCGTCTCTCTATAATGACCTTTGTGAAGGTTTCAAAACCTTTAATGCCAGCTGAACTGGAAAGCCAGATCAATACGACAAGTACTAGAGTTTAACTAGCGACATTTTCAGCCAAAGTGAATTTCAAGCACATTTTTAGGCAGTAAATCTCATTTTGAAATTAAGAGAAGAGTGTTAATGTGGGAGTCCTCCACAAGGGGGTAGCAGAAAGTGAAAGGTTTTGAGTAAACGCTGATTGTTAACTGGGGACGCTAATTAAATAGGAAACAGCCTAATGAAACACATTAAAATGCATCTAAAAGGAAACATCTTATTCTCCCACCAGAACCCATGCAGACTCTAGGTCCCTCTGAAGACCTGGTATTACATTTCTTACTCTGACCGTGCATTCCTTTTGGGAAATTATAATAGCACCAGTTCCTGAATGTCCCTTCAGACTGCCAATCATACGACAGTAGCCAGAGGCAAAGAGCTTGACAGAGACATCGAGCCCAAGTTACTGTCAACTTCAGAGATGTGATATGGAGCTGAACTCTGCAGTTCACCTTCCTCAAGTGTAACTGTATCCGAAGGGACTGTCTGTAGATTTTAATTGAACTGGCTTGGCCGTATTTTGGATAGGACAGCAGTTGCAATCATGCTAATGTATGAATTAATAAATGGATCAATTCTGCTTTTGAGCAGAAAAAAAGTGACATAATACATCTTAAAGTCTGGTAAAGCAGAGCCTGGTAGTCTTTCTTTCAACAAATGGCCAGTGAAAACGTTCAGATAATGTTAACGAACCACAGGCAGTGCACCATATTCATTGAAAGTGCCATCTAAGATCATCAGAAGAGAGCCAGCGATTGACTAACTCTATACAATTAACTTAATGTGCAGAAATTTCAGTTTAATAATGAAAGTCGAAAAGGTTTTGACTGAAAATCATACATTGGCTTATAGTTTTAGGAACACTTGACAGTTGTTAATCTCTTCCATTACCAGTTTAAGAAACCTTCAGCCAGAGGTGAAAGATGATTCGCCCCACAGATTTTTCAAAACGTACCATCAGCACAAATACTTTAAAAAAGACAGATTTGTGGGATTGTGCCGACAAAATGTGTCCTCAACACGACCCTATCATTCTCATTCAGTCTCACCTCGTATGAAAAGGATCTGACAGTCATTATCTCTTCTCTTAAAGTGAAGCACTGCATTACCCAATATTGATTCAGGAACTGCTCAGATAAACAAGTCAAGGTACACTGAAAGAAAATCAAAGTAATAATGAAGGTTTCCGTTGTGCGGTTACGAGGAGAATGGCATCTATAGTTTCTCATGTCTTAAACAGGTTTTCCTCAGTGATCTGTGTTTCTGGATCTCTCTCTTTCCCTTTTTTCGTACAAGAGCCTCGGGCGTAACCTACCACATTCACAGCAACGGGGCGAAGAAAATACAGGAAGCTTTTGTTTCCATACCTGTGAATACTGCTCTATTTCAACAAGTCAGTGGGAGCGATTTCTGTGTTTGTACTTGACCTGGCGACAGATATGTTCCTAAACAATGATAGACCACAATGCTTTCTTACACTGACAGATCTGTTGAAAATGTTGAAATATGTCAGGATACCCCAAGGCCCACATGCAGAAACCAAACATCCGTTGTTAACAACAAAACCTCTTGAGTTCCCCTCATTACACTTGTGACATGCACAGAAAGGTCTAGCGAGAGATCAACCTGGGTCATGTATGTTATTTCCTTCAGCGACAAAACTGCATTTCAGATTCTACATCCTTATTTTCCGTCTCTACGCCCACCCATCGCCAAGTGCCCGCACCTCGTCTTGATTCATTAGGAACAAGCCTTATCACGTAAATATTTCACCTCTCCCTCAAACAAAAGACTGTCTGCATTTGTTACCGAGCTGTCCAAACAAGAATTACCATAGACTAAACAGTCGTCATTTGCAGATTAGCAAAGGTGAGAGTGTGAGACTGTGAAATTGCAGAAGTTGCATAGAGGAAAACATTCCACCCTGCAATGGAGGTGTCCTGCACTGTTTATACAGATACAACATAAATACCCCTCTGCCCATATACTAATAGAAAATAACACACGTCGTGCCCTTTTCCCAGCACTGATTACTGCTAAATGGCCAGATAATGCATTTCAGACAAGGAATTTCATGGAGTTTTTGAATACAGATGGAAGTAAAATAGATATAAAACAGATGCTTACTGTGTAAAATATTCTTAAAGGTTTTAAGAATATTTTACATATTTTCTCATTTTAATGTTTGTGTGTCATATATATACACACACACACACACACACACATATATATATATATACACATACATACATACACGCACACACACACACATATATTAGGGGTGTGCACAAATAGTCGAATATTCAATCTGTAATTAATATTCGAAAAATATAGAATTTAGAATTTTAAAATTAGAATTTTACTATGTTGCTTTGCTGGCCGTAAATGCAGTGAATCCATGATAAAATGTTGTCACCTGCCTCGTTTGGAATTACTTAGATGAAAATGATCTTACAAAATGACTTTTGATCAAATGAATTAATGAAACTGAGTTATCATAATATCACCACCATAATGAGAAAGCACATGAAATCTAAACACCTGTCGAATGAGGAAAGACAACTGTCCATCACTACATTCACGACAGATAAGCGCAGCTGTAAGTTATCCCCGAGTGAGCCAAGAAGATAACTTATCTGATAGCAAAATGATTTTGAGACATATGCTTCCTTTAAGTTTCGTCGAGGGAGATATATTTACCAACAGAAAACAAAGTGCTGCTGTTAGAAACTTAGCTTAGCACAACGTTATGTATTATCGTTATCTTTGCGTCTCTGCAAAGTCTGTCAGCGCAGCTCGTTTTCTCACTCGAGAATGTGGATATTATTGTTTTTCTCAACATGAACATGTGAAACAACATAAACACGATAACCATATACTGACTCGATTGTATTATGTACGTTACGTTTTGTACGATAACTGGCGCTGTCTGCTTTGTGTTTTTCCCGTTCGCGCTGCTTGAGCTTAAATGCTTTTGTTCTTTATATTTTTTTGTTTACACATATTGTTTAATGCTTTGAACTAAAAGAAAACCTTAAGGTATATTGTAAGCTTGTTGTGTATATTGCCTAATCGTAAGCTTGTTCAGAAATGGTTACAAAATCTTGATGAATATAAAAAAAATAACGTCTTTCTCGTTTAACGTCATTTAAATAAACGAATATTGGAATATTCGTTTTTTACAAGCCCAAATATTCGAATACAATATTTTGGAAAAATGCCCATCCCTAACATATATATATTAATATATATTACAGTGAATAGTACAGTAATGTAATATTAATATGTAAAATGCAAAATATTCTTAAAACCTACTTAAAATCGTGTGGCATTTTAAAATTGATCAAAACATAAAATAGTTGTTTTGAATATATATGTTGACAAGACTAAGTTTTATATAACATCTGTTTAACTTATAACATGAAAGTAAGGTTAAGAATATAACTTACAGAACAAAATTTTCAGTTTTACTCAAATTAATTTCAGTTTTAATCAAATTGATGCAAAAATGAGTACACCCCACTGAAAGTCTCTGGAGCAAAGCTAAATTTTAGACTACAAATGTCTAATTTAACAAGAATTCAACCACAGGTGAATCTAATTATTCATTACACAGGTGTCCAGCAGACAGTTGACTATAAAAGGGTATTAAAACCCCTTCCCATTTCATGCTGTCAGCAATGGCACCACATGGAAGAGAAATGTCACAAGACCTGAGAAAGAAAATTATTTCTTAACACCAGAAATGTGAAGGCTACAAGAAGATCAGCAAAGCTTTACTTATCAGTCAGAATACTGTAGCAAAAGTGGTACAAAAATTTAAAAAAGATGGAACTGCAACCATCTCACAGAGGCGTCCAGGAAGTTAACACCTCGACAGGAGCGTCTTCTGATGAGAAGGGTTGAAAAAATTCGGCATGCAAGTTCACTGCAGTTATCTAAAGAAGTAGAAAAAAGCCAAACTGGGGTGACTATTTCCCGTGACACAATACGGCGTACACTGCAGAGGAATGGCATGCATGGGTGCCATCCACGAAAGAAGCCTCTCCTGAAGCCCAGGCACAAAAAAGCCCACCTAGAGTTTGCCAGGGCCCATGCTGACAAAGATGAAGACTACTGGGACTCTATACTCTGGAGTGATGAGACCAAGATAAATGTTTTTGGAACTGATGGCTTCAAAACTGTGTGGCGTCGCAAAGGTGAGGAATACAAAGAAAAATGCATGGAGCCGACATTGAAACATGGTGGTGTCAGTGTCCTTATGTGGGGCTGCATGAGCGCTGCTGGTGTCGGGGAGCTGCATTTCATTGATGGCATCATGACTTCACAGATGTACTGCTCTATACCGAAACAGAAGATGCTACCATCACTCCGTGCCCTCGTTGTACATTTTTCCAACATGACAATGATCCTAAACACACATCTAAGGCCACTGTTGGATTTCTGAAGAAGAACAGGGTGAAAGTGATTCAGTGGCTCCTGATCTGAACCCAATCAAACACCTATGGGGAATTCTGAAGAGACAAGTTGAGCATCACTCTCCATCCAGCATCCAGTCTCTAAAAGAGGTCATTCTTGAAGAATGGAAAAAGATAGATGTTGCAAAATGTCGCCAACTTGTTCATTCCATGCCTAGAAGACTTGGTGCTGTCATTAAAAATCATGGAGGCCATACAAAGTACTAGATGTAGTAGTTTTTGTCGTGGGGAGTACTCATTATTGCATCACCCTAATTTGAGTAAAACTGAAAAATGTGTAATCTAAGTTATATTATTAACCTTACTTTCATGTTATAAGTTAAACAGATGTTATATTAAACTTAGTCTTGTCAACATTTTGGAAATTGTTTTTGTGTTCATTGAGATATTGTTTAAAATGTTACTTTTCAAAGGGGGTGTCCAAATTACGCTGAGCACTGTGTATATGTATGTATATATATATATATATATATATATATATATATATATATATATATATATGTATATATATATATATATATATATATATATACACACACACACACACACACACTAAAGCGAAAAGTGCAGTAAAATGTATTATTAATATGTAAAATATTCTTAAAACCTACTTAAAGTTGTGTATTGCACAGTAAACATCCATTTTATATCCATTTTACTTCCATATGTATTGAAAAAAACCATGAAATTCCTTGTCTGAAATACATTATCTGGCCATTTAGGAGTAATCCGTGCTGGGAAAGGGGCACAACATGTTATTTTTTTTATTTATTTTTTTTAGTATATGGGCAGTATTTTTTTTTTCTTTCTTTCTTTTTTTGAGTGACAGATGCAACAGAAACATTAGGTTTTGCTTTAATGAATGACATCAGTTCACACAAACTCCACAAGTTATCTTTTTTTTTTTGAATTCCAGGTTTAAATTAAACTATGATCTATGTGGTCTAAAATGTCTGGACTCTGTATATTTAATATATAAGGTGCGGTTAAAGGTTTCCAGTGCAGGATATAGCTCATTCAAAAGTTAGCGTTCATCAACGGCCCGACCTGACTTACCACTAAGAAATGAACAAGGACTTTTACAAAGATTCACGTCTGAGGTGAACCACTTCAAACAACTCAACCCAGCAAAGCTTATGCTAAATCCTGAAAAACTCCAAGCTCAAAACAAGATTACTGCGCAGTGGACATTCAATACCTGACAGTGGGTGGTCGCCTCAAATCTAAAACAAGTGTTCTTCCGTGGACAGGCTGCATGGGGTAGAACACGCCACCATGGCCTTTTACTGATTGAATGTTTACAAACCATTTGGTCGCCCCTGGTATAAGCATCAGCCTCTAATTTCTGATCTAATTTGTTTGTGAATGTTTTTGGTTGGAATGTTGTCTCACTATGAGAGCTTGTATGCGTAAGCATGGCTCGTGTAATCTGCCAAATCAACACTAAATAAACCGATTCAGTGGGTTACAGTGTATTATCACACATGCCAGCATGCAGTACTCAAGAAATTTAGAAAATGATGCACCGAATTGGCCACAGTAAACTTCTAAAAAATATCCGAAAATCATCCAAAAGAGAAACTAGGTCAGAGATTATGAACAGGAAACCACAACTTTAACAGATACAGAAACTAAACAACAAGTTTTGTACAACATTATGGGTACAGATGTGCTTGTTACCCAAAAATCAGTTATTTTCATTTTTCTGCACATCACAACAACATGTGTGAAAAATGCAAGATCTCTGTGTGAAACTGAGATTGTTTAAAGCCAATATTACATTGACCAACACTAGCTATGTTTCCATCTTTATATTTTTAAACGAATTTTGGGATATCGCATTAAAAATGCTGGACGGAAACACCAAGATGTGCATAAATTCTAAAAATGAGCATAAAAAAATGCAGTCAATTGATTTTATCCAATAAGAAGACATGCTCATAAACTATGATAGAAACACAGTCATTCACCGAATAAATCCCTCAATGCTCAACAACAAACTCACATGACTTTGCCTCAACAGTGGATGTGCTCTCATTAGAGTTACTATTGATTTGCTCTTATCATCAGATCGTGGTTGTATCTCTCTATTAGTGTTACTGGATCTTAGTGCTGCATTTGACACTATCGATCACAACATTCTTTTAAATAGACTCGAAAATTATGTTGGCATTAGTGGAACTGCATTGTCATGGTTCAAATCTTACTTATCTGACCATTATCAGTTTGTAGTAGTAAACGAAGAGAGGTCATATCGATCACAAGTTTAATATAGAGTACCGCAAGGCTCAGTACTAGGACCGTTGCTTTTCGCTCTGTACATGCTACAGAGATACCATTAGGAAGCATGGCGTTAGTTTTCACTGTTACGCTGATGATACTCAGCTCTATATTTCTTCACGCCCTGACGAAACTTACCAATTCACAAAATTAACAGAATGCATAGCTGATATAAGAAATTGGATGACCAGTAATTTCCTACAACTAAATTCAGAAAAAACAGAGATTCTAATTTTTGGACCAAAAACTCAAAATTCAGGCCAGCTAATAATACCTAGAATATCAAAATCAACCGCAGACGGTAGATCCTTCTCCTATTTGGCACCTAAACTCTGGAACAATGTTCGCAGCATTGTTCGGGAAGCGGACACACTCTGTCAGTTTAAATCTAGACTAAAAACGCATCTCTTTAACCTGGCATACACATAACACATTATCAATTTATATTTTCAAATCCGTTAAAGGATTATTAGGCTGCATAAATTAGGTCAGCTGGAACCGGGAACACTTCCTATAACACCAGATGTACTCGTTACATCAGAAGAAGAATGGCATCTACGCTAATATTGATCTTTCTGTTTATCCCGAGGTTTACCGTAGTCAACCGGGCCGTATCCAGGTGAGATCGAGGACCTTGACACGACCACAACGCAACCCTGGAGTGTCAGCAGAGATTGAGTCAACTAGATCATCCATTGTGAAGGCCTCATCGACACGACAACCAGTGGCACAGCTCCTCAACAAACCGTCCATACCGGCGTGATGAATACGATCCTCAACTGGATGGAAATGGAATAAATACTTTGAATGTTGCGATCCTATCGGACATATGATAGCTACCTGAATCGTAACAAAGCACTGTTCACCAGAGGAGAACTGGCCCCCCGACTAAGCCTAGTTGCTCCCAAGGTTTTTTTTTTTTTTTCCATTTTAACACCTATTTGCCACCTGTTTGCCACCTGTTGGAGTTTGGGTTCCTTGCCGCTGTCGCCTTTGGCTTGCTTAGTTGGGGACACTTGACATTTGATATTCAACAGTGCTTTGCATCTGCCTGCATTGACACCATTTTCTTTAAGAACTGCTGTGCAGCCAAAATTATATACCAGTTATCACTGTAAAACTGCTTTGACACAATCTGCATTGTAAAAAGCACTATATAAATAAAGGTGACTTGACTTGACTTGATAACTGGACTAACCAGCAGACTAATTTCATTGCACAGCATCTCAAATGTTGTTTTGGTTATTCTGAAATGCCAAAGAGCCAAAGTCTGTCATCAAAATGGCTGGGTATAATTACCTTCCAGAACTGTCTCACACAATTGCATTCCTAAACACCAGACATCTGCATCCAAACGCAAGATGACATGACAGCGTTTATTGAATTTTGTCTGCTCTGAGGCACAATTTATGATGTACAAAAAAAGAGCCACAGTTGCTTCCCTGACTGCAGCAAATTCCATTTTTATTACAAATATTTTGTGCCAGTTTCCCAGGAAGTGACCATTTTGCTCTCTGGAACACATGGGATGTAAACTCTGCTTTATTTGCAAATGTTTTATGTGATGTTCCAATTTTGCACTTAAGTTAAAGGGATAGATCACCCAAAAATGAAAATTAGCCCATGATATCCTAGGTGTATATGACTTTTTTGACTAGATGAACACAATCAGTTATATTTAAAAATATCCTGGCTCTTCCAAGCTTTATAATGGGAGTGAATGGGAGGTGCGATTTTGAAGCCCAAAAAAAAAAAAAAAAAAAAATACATCCATCCATCATAAAAATAATCCATCCGGCTCCAGGGGGTTAATAAAGACCCTCTGAAGCGAAGCGATGGGTTTTTGTAAAAAAAAAAAAAAAAAAAAAAATTATTAAAACTTTATAAACTAAAATAACTAGCTTCAGGCAGACAACCGTGACACAGGATGTAGGAGTATTGCAATCTTAGACGTCTCTCATGGTTCAAACAAATAGGGCTGTGCAACAAACTGAAGCTCCTCTTCTCTTATATTGAAATCCTCTGACATTTCTCTTTAAAATTTCTCCTTTTAGACTTCTAATTCGTGACCGGTGTTTTGTTTTGCTCTATCCTCTGTGATTCCACGTTTGTCAATGCATCATGCATCAGGTCAGAGGTCACTCTTCCAACCCAAATCGATGCGTACGGCCGTCTGCCGGAAGCTAGTCCTTATAGTTAATAAAGTTTTAAATATGGATATTTTTCTTATAAAAACCCATCGCTTTGCTTCAGAAGTCCTTTATTAACCCCCTGGAGCCATATGGATTATTTTTATGATTATTTATGGATGCATTTTTTTGGGCTTCAAAATCACGCCACCCATTCACCACCTTTTAAAGCTTGGAGGAGCCAGGACATTATTTAATATAGCTCCGATTATATTTGTCTGAAAGAAGAAAGTCATATACACTTAGAATGGCTTGAGGGTGAGTGAATCAAGGGATAATTTTCTTTTTTAGGTGAACTATCCCTTTAAATATGCAACTTTGGATGGAAACATACTGTAGCTACTAACACATGCACAATTAAACTGCACAAAAACAGTTTATTCAATCAAATTTTGGGGGGTTTGTCAAACTAACTGAAGGACAGTAGTGTAATCATTTACAGAGTAATAAAATTAAAACATTTTGATAACATTAAAAGGACTGACACTGTGTAGTTATTCTAAGCAAAAAGTGCTGATTTCCTGCATTCGGTTTTTGTTTTTTTTACGCGTTACTGTAATTAAATTACTTATCCACTGAAAAAGTAAAGTAAGGGATTACTGTTCATTTTTAGGTAATTTAATTACAGTTACTTATAATGTACTTGTATTACATACTGTAAATTAGTTCAACAGTTCTGTATAAAAATCTAAATTTGTCATCTAAAGGTAAAAGTGAACGCTGCCTCTTTAAAATCTGTAGTGCAGTTGCGCATGAGTTTGCAACTTTGCACCAGTTGGCTGTGTAGTCGCTGTCTGAAGATGTGGGCAGAAGCGAGTGGCTGTTTTGCAGAATGAAAATATTCCAATCACTTCACTTTTTTGACACAGGTAGGCAAGAACATTACGGTAAAATGTAAGCTATGTCCTAGGGAGAAAAAACTACTCGCGCGCTGTCTGAGAGACGATCTTCAGTCAGTGCGCTCTCAACCAAAGCGCACACACATAGCCGCCTCTCGGGAGTGTCACATTTTCGTGGTTTATTAGACATAAACAATCAAATACAGACACATAGTTATGTCAAAATGCCCGTCTTGGCATATATTCGCGTTGGTGAATGTGAACAGCATGTGTAACAGCATATTGTCTTTAAAACATGCTACTGTCTACTATTGGCTGTCTGTATTATAAATGATAATCAAACAACAAAAGAAAAGCTTTAATAAGGATTAATATATATTTAACTTACACAGTTATGAGTCATTTTAAATTTGATAATTCAATTTCTGTGGTATTTTTATACTACTATTAGACCTAACTGAAAAAATATATAGCATTGTTTTATTTGTATCTTTAAATATTTTTAACGTGGTATCGACTTTGGTATCGAGTATTGTGCACTTTTGGTGCACAATATAAAAGGCTAAACTATTCCATGTTTGATTCATATTTAAATTATTAGAAGAGTTTCCTTTCTATTGTCTATCCGGTCAAGCTTTATAGGTATTTTAATAAGGAATAAGTAATGAGTTTAATTACTTATTGAGTAATTAAATTACTTTTCAGACAGAGTAATTAGAAAAGTATTTTAAATACAACATTGATGATGTAATGTATTAAATAATTACTTTTTTGAAGTAACTTGCCCAACACACGCTGCCACGGTACAGACCTTTTAGTTTAACACTGCGGTACAATATCAAAGGAGAAGCGCTCTGGCTTGGAGTTGTCAGCAGGGATCTTTCAAGCCCAGACTAGAAAAAACAGACTTTTTTTTACTTTTCCTCCCGCAGTGCATTTATGCCAGCTGAAATGATGAGGAAAATGTAAAAACAATTAGACATGGAGAGAAGGGGAATATTTTGTGAATGAGAAATGACTACTGGAACGTAAATCCGACACTAAGCGAAGGGTATGGCCAAATACATTTACGCTGTCAAAGGCAGACGAGTATAAAAAGAGACATTGAGGTATACTCCACCCTGACATCATTTTAGCAGGGGTGATTTTAGAGCGATTAAAGGATCTGATACCTTTTTGTGGTCCTGCATTCATCACAGTAGTGTATTGACTCCTATAGAAACCTGCACATACCCAAAACATCGTTAATCTTCAGAAAATGTGACTGAATATTTGGCGATTGAGCTAAAAACAGCATCTAAAGGTGTCAGTGCCTGTAAGACTGTATTGTAAAACTCAAGATGGTCCAAATTCGGGCTAAACCAGGCATCCAGTTTCAAAAACGGGTGGATATGGGCAGGTAAGAGAGTCTCTTTCTTTCTCTTTTCTAAGGAACAGCTAATCTCCTCTCAGGTTTAGAATCCTCAGCTGGATGCTTTGAGGAGAAGGAAGTAAGGGGTGGGTAAACTGCTGGGCTCTCACAGGAGGGATTAGAGCAGCCATATATCATTGTGACAAGCCTTTTCAGCGCATGACAGGCCACTAGGCCCTGTGTGTGAAGGAGATCCTGTGACACTTCCTGTCACTCATTGGCCAGGCACTGATAGGGCTTGAAATGACCTTTATCACACCGTCAGATCACCTTACTGACACTAAGGCACATGTTAAAGAATTGTTATAAAGACCATCTATACATCTATCTGGTCAGTTTTTGTTCTATCCTAGTTTATTCCTCCCTTACAAAGCTGCCATGTGGCTGCTAGCATCACGCTTCCCTTAGCCTGGAATTAATAAGGAAAACTTTGCATATTACAAACATGCTGTGGAAAGACTGAAAGAAACTGTTTAATGAGGCCTGTCATTGTTTACATACAATGAATCACGCAAACATCTCTTCGCTGTCTACGTGGAGGGTGATTAGTGAGAAATACTTAAGCAGCTTGGAGGTCCATAACATGGAGGTTTGTGTCTTAGCTTCACTGAAAAGTGTTGAAAGACTGAAATCAAATCCTGTCCTTTAAGTAATCTATCACTGACCAAACTGGACACAACTACGGCATGTTAAGCAAATAACGACAAAATGATTTTAATGAAGACTGAATGTGTATTTATGAGATGATGTTTACTGATCCTTATCAAATGCCAATGTTCTCAAAAAAAATAAATCCTCCACACAAGTTAAGTGTTCCACATCTACAAACATCTGGCAAGGAAAAACAAACCCAAAGACTCCAATCAAACAATCCTGAAAGACTACAGTGACAAAATCCTCCAAATGCCATCTTAAAAACCCTTAACAAAGATCTTCTTTAGTCCAGACAAAAGAAACAAGCATACAAGTACATTTTTATACAATATTTTCTAAATGAATTCATGTTTACTTATAAAACTAATAGTTATCATCAGGTAATTTTGACTTTGAAACCCACTTATATGAGCCATTTCATACATTTATTCATTCTATAATGGGAGCCAAAAACAGTCCTCACACTGTCAGGAGTATGTTAGTTTCATTGTGTTTTAGTTTTGTTCCTTTTTTTCCTGTTCCCAGTCATTGCTAGTTTCTATGGATGTTAAGTGAGTTCCACACCTGTTCCCTGTTGTGTTAATTAACTTCCCTTGTGTATTTAAGCCCCGAGTTTTCCTTAGTTCCTTGTCTAGTGTTAACATTATGTTTAAGTATGTAGTGCTTTGTTGTTTCTGGTAGTCATTAAAAGTTTAAGTTTCACACATCTCTTTTGGATTATCTAGTGTGCAGCTCACTGCAACAGACACTATTCAACCCTTACAATTGACCTTTCCATTTTTACTACCATTCCTTTAAAGTGCCCCTATTATGCCTTTTTTAAGGTTCCTAATATTGTTTTGGGAGTCTCCTACAACAGGTTTACATGCATGCAAGGTCAAAAAACACTTTCGTTTTCTCATCATATACATTTAATTTCACCTCACAGGGCTCTAAAATGCGACCATTTCGCTTGCATTTGCAAGTAAAAATAACTGTGCGCAAGTGTGAAAAAATATTTAGGCGTACCGGTGCGAGTGACCGGATCGATTCTCATGAATAGGTCTATAATACAATCGGAATAAAAAGTACCACTCACAAAATGCATGTTTCGTACTGCAAATTAACTGGAAATACTACATTTGGATTATCATAAGCAAGGTCGGAAATTAACGGGGGCATGAGGCAAAAATACTTCCAAAAATTCATAAAAAAAAAAAAAAAAAAAAAAAAAAACACACGCACTGTTATGAATGCCCATATTACTTTCGCTTTTGAAGTAGCAGCAATTCGGAGGCGGCAATTGTTTGAATGGTGGGAGGGTTCATTATTTATTCTTAATAAAAAAACACAACAACAAAACAGTACAATGACAAACTCGCTTAAATATGCGCTTTTACATTTCGCTGTGCAACCAAATCTTCACCCATCGTCTTGTCATTCAGAAAAGTGAGGCGAAATAGGCAAAGTGAGGTGAAATCTGACTTCTGCTGCTGATCTGTGCTGTGACTCTCGTTCGGCTCACTGAATTGAGCAGAAGCATTCAGTTTTAAACTGTAGTGTCTGTTCTCTAACTAAATGATTTTAATTACTATAAAAAAAATCAAAATGATGGTGGGGGCGGTGCCGTGGTCACAGTGGGCAAGTGATATAACCAGTGTTGCGGTTGAAGACCGGTAACACAGTCGATCTCAGCAAGCCACAGCACTGCCTACTAGCCACAGCACTGTCAGTTTTGCTTTATTTTTTTGTGAAAATAGTTTCAAACAAAGCCACACCAGAACTGTTGCGCATCTCCAAGCAACGGTGATTTTGAATGAATCTGCGTTTTGAATGACTGAATGAATGACGCGCACATTAAGATTTACTGCCACCAACTGGTGGTTTTATTTTCATATTTACACTTTACATAGACTGTTTTTTTTTTGTTGTTGTTGTTGTTGTTGTTTTTACATATTTCTAAATTCAAAAAATTATTTAAAAAAAAAAATCATTCAACGTTATTTACCCATGAGCTGCATTAAGCGTCTAAATAATACCATAGAGCTCCTGTGCCACTTCTGCAGTGCAAAAATTGATTTTTTGATGATTTCTTTTGATTGGTAACAGTCCGATTGGGTCTTAACTGAATTTATTGTATAACATTTAAAAAAAAAAAAAAATTCTATTTTAATTTAAGAAATTGACGAAATATGATGCATACATTTAATAAGATTAGAAGAAATTGCTTTTATAATGGTAAAAATGCCCCTGGAAATTAACTTAACGAGGCAAATATCGCCCTGTAATTATTGATCAGAAAGTGCTCCTAAATTTTTGACTGTGCTCCTAAATTTTTTTTTAAAAATTGTTAGCGTTGAGCCCTGCCTCAGTTCTCAGAGATTCGTAAACGATTAGTTAGAAGCAGTTTGAAGAATCAGTCTCTGTATACCCCTCCTTTACGTGAGCCTACACTGCTCTGATTGGTCAGATGGCCCAATCCTTTGTGATTGGTCTACTGCACGCACCTCGTGCCAGAAACGAACGCCCATTGCCATAACTGAAAGACGGCTATCAATTCGCAAGACACTGTATACAATGTATGGACAGAAAAGATGGCATCGATTTTACCGTATGAATTCGAGCCCAAGTCCGACGATGAAACGTCTGAAGTAGTCGATCAACCAGAAACTGATCTGCTTCGTTACCTAGTCGGTTCTGAAATTTTAAAAATGTGATGCTTTGAGCGCATTCGTAAACACCTCTGATTGGCCATTGTGTTCACGGTTCATCAGATATGTCTGTGATTGGCTACAATGATCAACGCTGTAAAAACGTTGTAAATAGTCATCAATGATGCTCTTCACCAAGCACTTACACAGATACACACGGGAGCGTTTGAAAGCAAGCGTCTATCACGGACAAGTCCACTGATAGACACCTGTTTTCAAACGCTCCCGCTCCAGCTTTCAAAACGCTTTCAAATTAAAACATTTCCGTGTGCTTTCAAACGCTGCGTTGATCATTGTAGCCAATCACAGACATATCCGATGAGCGCGTCAACACAATGTTAGTCAACACAAACCAAACAGAGGTGTTTACGAATCCGCTCAACAGCGCTCAAAGCATCATATTTTTAAAATTTCAGTACCGATAGGTACCGATGTTGGTACTTTTGAAAACTCTATGATAATGCATTAGACTTTGTAAACAAAAGTCGTGCTCCATCCTTGATCATTACTCCAAGTAATAAGACAAGACAAGCTGCATTAATCAACACATTTTTAGACAATATTGGACCCACATCTGAATAGCAGAACTGCAGAAATGTGAGTTAGCCGGTTAGCAGGAGACATACACAGACTATGGTGTACGTTACACAACAACATACAAAACTACGAATTTTGAACGATCGCAAGAAAATATTAAAGGGGTGGTTCAGTGTTTTTTTTCTAGGCTTGATTATGTTTATGAGGCGCAGCTTAACATGTCTTAATGCTCCGTTTTGAAAAATTTTTTCATATATTTTACCTTTATTCTACACCGCTGTTTCCCTTCTCCTAAAAACGCTCTGTTGGGTTCCTAGGCCCTCATTTATAAACAGTGCATAGAAAAGGTTCTATGTTTTGTCCTACAAATGAAATTTAGAATGTGCCTAAGTACAAGAAAATCCGTATTTATCAAACGTGCGCACACAGTTCTTATGCACACGAATAAACAATCATTGTTGATAAATCCCACATGTGCGTAAGTACCATGCTCGTTCATGGTCATTAGAATTCGGAAACGCCTCCAATGAACCATATATGGTGACAACACTTCCCTTTAAAAGTCACGTGATTGTGCTTTTTCCTCACCGCAATAATGGCAAAGAGAGCACTCTGTGCTCTCGCCAAACAGATCAGCACGATCTTGGAAAAACGCGCTCTCTGTGGAGCGCATTGTTTGCCA
Organism: Hypophthalmichthys nobilis; assembly: GCA_037950665.1. NCBI lineage: Eukaryota > Metazoa > Chordata > Actinopteri > Cypriniformes > Xenocyprididae > Hypophthalmichthys > Hypophthalmichthys nobilis. Next base: position 22,532,907 of record CM075479.1, read on the forward strand.
AGTCTTTCAATAACGCAAGATAAGCCATTGCACTGAGACAAACATTTTTCACAGCTGTCTTTTATAGGGTTTGACACCAATTATGCATCATGTTTAAAACTAGACAAATGATAAATTGAGTGTTTTATAATTAAAGGAAACACAAGACGTGAATTGCTTAATGCATACTGTGACACTCCTAAATGCTTTTTATGTGTAGTGTCGCTATTCTACCACTAGATTCTCTGCATAAGCATGCTCAGAGGTGTGCTTATATTAACACACATTTCTACGTATAAGTACAAGTTGGTGAATCCCACCATAAACATCATAATGTCTATGAATCCCACACTTTGCGTGAAACCGTTCTTACGCACACGTTAAGCACAAATCTGTCCGTACGCACCGTTGATAAATGAGGGCCCTGGTTCTATGAAGCCCCTCCCTCAAAAATACGCAATGGACTGAGATTAGTTAGCTGGCCCTGTGTATTGTGATTCGCTGTCCGGAATACGTTGTCACAATTCACGTTGTCCGGAAACGCCACGCCCCTTACCATTACGGGCAAACGTCGCATGTGCTTCGGTCAAAGTCTAGTCTTTGCTTCGGTGGAAATGTAAATAATGGTGTCAATATTGCCATATCAATTTGAGCCTGAATCAGATCAAGACAGCAGTAATGATGAAGAGGGTCAGCTTGGGATTTGTTTTACAAACGACTTGTTTAATTGTCGACTCTTACTTTTGAGAGACAATAACTTTATATACGGTGCACTTTCATATTTAAAACTTTGCAGGATGTTTTCATTCACTTAGAGCTATGTCACACACTACATGAAAGGTAATTTTCAAAAATCCGTAATAGGGGCACTTTAAGAAACAATTTTATATGTGAAACGAGCAACAGTTCTGTTTAAGCAGACTGCATTTGTCTATTGTTGTGACTTGGTTAAAGTTCATATCAAATTTATGAACAGTTCATGCATCAATCAGTATTTACAGTATGTTTCATAAAGCCATTTCATCTTAAGAGATCAAGGAAAATTAAATTGCTTGTGATATGACCCTTTTAAAGTTTCCCAATGGTGATCACCAAAACTTGATTCTGACTGTATGAATGATGCCAGTGGAATAAATTCAGTGTAGTATTAGGCAATGGAAAGTCTATATATTTAACCGTTGGCTCATCCAAAAACCCTCAGCCGTGACTAGCAGCAGAAAACGTCTGACAGTTTCATCGACATGCACTGCATCTCAAAAATGATCTGGATAAAATACTGAATTAAGAGGCACGACCTCTAATTGAAAAAACCTTATATCATATACGAAGGTAGTTGGATGGGTCAGAACTCACAAAGCGAGTCTTGGCAGCTATTTTGTGAAGCATGAATAAGCGCATCTGGGAGGAATTATCCTCATTATTACAGGACCTATGAGTGTGATTTATGCATGGTCTTTATCTGCACTTCCAATATCTCACAAAAATAAGCATTTTATCACGACGAACACACATTACAGTCACTTCCTCTGCTGTCTGAGCATTTTTAATGGGGGCCGCAGACAGACAGGGCAAATTCACACATCGCTCTCCATGACACAGAGTTGTAATGACACTACAAAGAGTGTAGTAAGACACATCTGTGCAAGATTCTTTCTCCGGACTCATAATGACTAATATATAGTGATGATTTTTAATTATTTCTCAATAGGACACATGTTTTTAACCTCCTGATCAAGCAATGAAACAAGGTTCCTCTTGGATGCTCCCTAGACCTTTTATCATGCCAAATCAGGCTGAGATAAAGCTTGTAAACAGAGCAATAACTTCACATTTTGGGTGACCTATCTCCTTAACAGATATAATGATAGCTCATTAAGAAAATTACCTTGGAGTAATTGATCTCAATTCCGTAGAGCAGAACATTTCCCTGTATGACTTCAGAGGCCAGACCCATGAAGGCTGTTAACTCGTCTGTCTTTTGGCTATCGACGGACTGCTTTGTCATGTTCAGCTGTACCTGTCAACAAAAATAATAAAAAACATCTATAGCAGGGGTTCCCAAACTGGGGGTTTGTGAGGGAATGGCAAGGGGTTCATGAGTTGATGAAAAGTATGATTAATTAAATCATAAAAATGTCAAATTAAATCTATCTAAAATTAAACAAATTAAAATTAAATACTTCAAGTAAATATGTTTTGGTCAAAGGAGTTTGGCTGACAAAAAGGTTTGGGAATCTGTGATCTATAGGAATTAATAAATATTAAAAAATATTCTCTAATCATCTACTGTATAGTGACAATAGGAATCGATCATCCCATACTAACCCCTCACTTATTTAAATGAAATTCTGTATTCTTAAAAAACACTTGTGATATATCTGTGGAAGAGGCCCATTCATTTTAAAAGTACCCCAATAGTACTCTTTATAAAAAAACAAAAAAAAAAAAAACACTCAGCATTCTGTGTATTTAGACAGGTTAGGCTCCCATGTGAAACAGCAAGAACCAGCTCTGAGCGAAAAGTTTCCATTGCAACTGACCCAGCATTCACCGATCCGTTAAATTAATGCAATTTCTTTTTCCGTTCGCTTACGTCACCGTTTCAGGAAGATGTGGCTTGTATGCATCCGCACCAAATAAAACAGGCCATGCTCATTTTGCAATTTGCTTGAAGAGAGGTCATACCCCTGTAGAAATGGGGGAAATGCTGTTTACTCTGATTCTAATCTTTTTTTTTGGGGGGGGGTCATAAAGTATCTCTGCAACCACAAAAATGTAACTGTAAAAGCCAAACAGGAAATGTAATAACATATTAAGCTGATACAAATGTAGTAATGTAAATGTAAAGAAAGTCAAGCAAACCTCTGAACAGCTAAAATAACCTTGAAGCAAGGCTTGAAGTTTTACTCGCAATCACACGCTCTCACACCCACATGTTATCATATCACATCTGTGGTGCTGATAAGAACAAAGCATCTGTGAAATACTAACGACGAGTGAAAACATAATGATGGAGAGTAGAGGTTATCTAACAGGCCTTCGGAGGGAATGGTAAAGGAGGCACATATGGATTCTGGGAAGGCTGGATTCCCACAGTGGGGTGTGGATCCCTGGATTCAGACGTCAGAACTGCAGGAGCAGAGATTTTGTGTTTTCGAAACACATTTAAGTAATTAATCAAGGTGAGAGTGATGTTTTGAGGAACAAATGCTGGACAAGAACCAGGAACCAAAACATCAAGTGTTTTTCCACCTCTCAACACTGCCATCAAGCAAATGTGCTTCAGGAAAATATAAAAAAAATTCAGTTGCTCGTGTTGATTTTACTTATAAGAATTTGCCCTCTAGCGTTTGGACTGGACAAGATCATATTTTGGTCTAATCACATACAAATACCTTAAACTAAGGTTAAAATAACTTAGAGGAACACACATAAAACATTTATTTAAACCAAACACTAAAAGAAAGCTTAGCCTTTGGCTGCTAAGATCAATGGGGTGTATGGAAACTTACCCAAACAATAACTACTGGGTATAAACAAGCGTGGCCAATGTTTTCAAATCGTTTCACCATTTCTAGGACCCCTGAGAAGTTAGATCCACTCATCTAAAATAAAGACATAAATCACGTTAGTCACACCAAACTAAAATGTATAATATATAACTGTAAATACAGTGCAGTAGACTTACTCAGATTAAATAGAACTTCTTATAGGTTTTGATTAGAAATTAGTTTTTTGTTTTTTTTAACATACTTTCATACTCACTATTCATACTTTTATTCAAAAAGGACAAATTATATTGACTAAAAGTGACAGTAAAGATATTTATAATGTAACAAAATATTTATATTTTAAATAAAGGCTGTTCTTTTGAACTTTGTATTTATAAAAGAATCATAAAAATGTATTGTGGTTAGGACAAAAACATGAAGCAGCACTGTTTTCAACATTGATAATAATAATAAATGTTTTTTGAGCAACAAATCATCATATTAGAATGATTTCTGAAGGATCATGTGACACTGAAGACTGGAGTGATGATGCTGAAAATTCAGCTTTACCATCACAGGAATAAATTACATTTTAAAAATATAGGAAAGTTATTTTAAATTGTAAAAATGTTTCACAAACTTTGAAGGGTAGTTTACTGACAAACCAGAATTAATCCAATACTAAACTTGTGTTTGCAAAAATGCTATTTGGATTTCAGTTAACACTATCCAATAGCCTAGACTTACTAAGTAATATCAGCAAAAATGGGAAGTTGTTTCAGAGGGAGATCCAATTTATTATATTTTGATTCAAGATTTTAAGACAAACCATTTATGAATAATATTAACAGATGAATCATTCACAGTAAGACCAGTTACATGCAATAAGAAAGTCAAATTTGATTTATGTTTAACGTGGAATTACTTGTGCATGTGTCTACCGTTGACGTACAGATATGTGAATGAAGTTTCGGGTTTTGGACAGGTACTCCGTATTACTCTCCTTTGCACATGAAATGACGTCTGTCTCCATCTGAGAACAGGAGAAAAGAGCCCAAAATCAATAAAACAAGCAATCTCACAATCACGGCAGACAAAAGTATTATTTATTAAGATCTAATGACTCATCCCTTTTCATAATAAGCAACACAACCACAGATGCTCTACATATGAAATCCTATCATAGTCCTCATCTCCAATCATATCCTGTCCCTGGCCTTGTCGAATATCTTGTACAGAGATGAAATAAACAGAAATAAACAGAAGTGCTTGGCACAGACTCGACCTTGACGAGAAAATTGGAAATATGAAATGGCTATTGGAAACACATGCAGGGACTTATTCGCTCTTGAAAGATAACCAACCGCGGCTTTAGACAAAAACCAGTTCGCTCCAAGCTGTGGATTTACGAGATCATTTCGACATCTGAACCAGGCTGGGCTGTTGAGCCCACACGAGATGCTGTTCACAGGTTATTTGAATGGTGGCAGACCAATAATAAGTGGTTCATAATGACCAAAACCAAAAAAATCACTTTCAACAAACCACACACTTGGTCCACATTAAGCGTTTTAGGTTGCAAAAATTCTGGTAATGCTTTAATTTCCAGACATTTACAAACAACTGACCTTTCTGATCATTCTTAGGGATTTGTAAACCATTCAAAAAGACAAACGTCTTTTTACCAGGCAAGGAGTTCAATTTTAACCGCAGTTACGTGTTGGGAATCATGTTGTCTCATGTTGTGGTTTAATCCGAGGTTGACGTAGGAATACATTACAGCCAAGAGTTATGCAGTATCACTGAAATGCCAGGATTACATGTAGTCAATGGAATTTTATAGTCTCCAATGGATTTAAAGTGAAAATCAAAAGACTTCTTTTCGTGTGAGATTTACTTATGTGGCTTAAGATGATATATACACTACCTACATGCTCTCAGTACTAAATTATCCTGAATTACCACAGCTGAGGAATGTGAATATCACTCTCAGTCATATACGAAATGTCACGTTCGAGATCTGCACCTTATGGTGCACGGATTCAGACTTTAATCCAAGCAAAAAGTGTTTGCCCCTAGTGAACATGAGCCTTTGATGAAAGTCGATGGCAACCCGTTCCAGTTCTTATCTGCAGCATACACGGGTGTAATTATTACATCTCGCTAAAAGGAACATCTTATCACTCTCTGTTGTCCTTTATAAGCAAAACACAAAGCCAAGGCCAATCGTACCACCTGCACGCCCGGAATGGGCTCAACTCGAGTTCCACAACGCTGTAATGGAGACATGGTAATGGGGATTATATTTACCAAATGGCACTGGGACAAATTCAGTTCCTCATCTGTAATCTCCTGCTTTTCTTTCATCTCCCTCAAGTCGTAGGAACAGCTCGGGAGAACTGACCCCGACCGGCACCTGGGGGAGCGGCAACGTCTGGAACCAATCAGCCGTACAGGACGCTGGGTGCTCTCATGTTTGCAACATTATCAAGAGGAGGACATGTGCTTGATGAAAAACTTGGAACGGCTACAAAGGAGGATGGGCTTCCACTGCACGGAGCCCGAATGTAACACGTCATATTTCCTTTTTGTCAGTGCACTGGAAGATGGATCTCCTACCGTGAAAGCTACAATGAGAAGACATGTCTCAAGCTGGACCGGCTCCAAAAATCAAAGTGGAATAAATGGGAAGGTGGTCACACTTGTACAAGACACCTTATCCATTTCAGCAATTACATCCAATGGTACAGCTAGATTACTGCTCAAGCCATCTGTTACTCTTCATGCAGGTGAAAGCTTGGTTGTTGGGGTGAGGGGGTTGTAAAGGGAGTTGGGGCGTAGGAAATTGGGGTAAAGGGAGTCGAGATGGAGACAGATATCTTTAAACATCTAGATACTCAACGCATTCCTAAAAAAATCCTATTTTAACTAAACCGTAAGAAGAGGGATGTCATCTTCAACATACCATGTTCAGATTTTTCTGAAGCGTTTTGGCCAACTCCACAGCTTCTGCTTCAGCTCCTGCAATGATACACGCTGACATCGAAAGTGTCTCTGAAGGGAAAATGAAAAGAATGTTTTAAGACTAAACGGATAATAAAGTAAAAGCACTGCCAAACGGAGTATATTTGATTTAACCTTAGACACTGTAATTTAAACTTGTTTGTAAGCCAGTGTTGGAAAAGCTACTCTGAGAGTGTTGGTCAGCTAAACTACAAGTTCAAAATATTGAAGCTATTTAAGAGGTCAACATGGGTCAAACACTAAAAAGAGAGCTTACATGGATCTACAGGGGTTGTATCTTAAATATCTTCAATATCTTAAATACGTCTATAAAATAATATAGTTTATTTTCACAATTGAAGTAGTATTTATCTGTAACAAAAACAATGAAAACCGCATTAAACTTGAACAAATTTCAACCAAAGACATTTAACAAAACTAGAAAAAAATCATAATTTAATATAAAAAAAATGGGATCGAAACATACTGACAAACTAATAATTAAAAAAGAATAAAATAAAACAAAAAACAAACTCATTTGATTGGCTCAATAATTTTCTTGAAAATAAAATAAAAGCTATGTGTTCTTGTGTGTAAAGTAGTGTTAATTTCGTTAATGAAATCTATGATGAAAAATGTTCGTCAATGAAGTTTTTTCCCGACTAAGACAAGACGATGACGAGATAATAAGGCCATTAAATGATAACTGTGACTATATCAATATGCGGAGGCGCCATGACTTGAAAACACCGACATACGGCAAAGCTGTACTGGAGTTCAGTGATCTCCATTTGAAGTATTCTGCTTAAAAGAAAATGTCATTCAGCGAGTCTGTGTTCTGTCATGGATCTCGACTGTATTGTTTGCAATTGTGGTTGCTGATTGTACTTACGCAACCTCTGTGTGGAAATATGCATGGTCTTTTTTGCCGTTGTTTTAATAGAGAAACATTAATGCAACTTAGAATTATTGGAATTACTATTAGGAATTTCTGTTATAATATATGAGATTAGGTTTTTGTTTTACCAGTTTTCATAATGTAGACAGGGCGAGTGTATATCTAAAGTCTTTAGTGTTTATTTAGCTTAGGCTATTGATAGGCTTTAATAAATCTGTACAGTAGATGAGGTTAAATAAACCATGCATATGAATCGATATTTTCTGTTGATTTGTGCTTATTGGTGAAAGAGCAACTTCTGATGAAATGTAAAAATAAATTTCCCAAACAACAACAATCAATGCAATTAAAATTGAGCAAAATAATATTTATCATTTTAACCATTATACAGTGTGACAAAAATATGACAAAAATGTTTAAGTTTCCATTGACTAAAACGAGAGTAAAATGCTCAGACATTTAGTCGACTAAAACTTAACTAAACAAAAACAGGACAAGGTTGACTAAATATGATAAAAACTAAAAGTTACATTTGACACAGGACTAAGACTAAGACTAAATAAAAAAAATAGGAGACAAAATCATCGTAGCCCATCACAGACATATCTGTTGAGCGCGTGAACAAAATGGCCAATCAGAGGTGTTTAAGAATCTGCTCAACAGCACTCAAAATGCTAGGGGGAAATGCTGGTATCGTCACATTTTTAAAATTTCAGTACTGATTTGGTACCAAAGTCAGTACTTTTGACAACACTTAAGGAACAAGTTTTATGAAATGTAATATGTACTGAAAAAAAAAATACAATAAATGTGCAATAAATGTTTAACACTTCAGGCATTTTATCTCAAGTACACAGGATGTTCATAAGCTTCTTTCATACAGAAAGCTATCAAAGTTAATCAGAGGTCTTAGTAACAATCCTTGCTTTTAAACTCAAGGATAAATGGCATTTTCCTGACCTTTCTCCAAAGGTAAAAACAGGGATAAAACAGGGATATAGTGAACTAGGTAAAGGAAACTTTAAAAAACAGCCAGAGGGATCCTTTATTGTAAAGACAGACATCAGGAAGTGGTAAGATGCCAATTTTCAGCCAAGTATAAAATGTTCTTTGGCAATTTGTTGCTTTATTCCACATTCCACAGGTTGGCATTATGGAAATGGGTTACAAGCCAACAGCATCTTAATGCACTGATTGAATAGACAGGGTCATAATCTTTTTAACTGAGTACATGGAACTATATTTGAACCACCAATACAATTTAACCACCACATACTGTATTTAATGGCAAAATAGAAGGTTTTGTCCAATTCTTTGATTTCTGTCCAAACCAGAAAACTGGCCTGCTGCTTGGTCAACTCATACTTACAGGTCACCTTTGTAATTTGTCTTAAAAAGATTGTTTGTATATAAAAAGACAGCATGTAGACATATTGAAATGGCTGTTTGCTTCTGTGGTTCACAGTCTCTCTTTGTATATTTACATACACTTTACTAACAGTTTGTTTGTCTCTAACTGTGGAAAATGATCTATTTTGACTTGCCCAGTTCAAATGCATAATTAAACAAGATCAACTCTGCAATAACAACAGTGAATGGCAATATTGTATTCCCAGCAATGACTAAAATTGGTGGCCTATGAAATATTTATTTCTTTGTTGCACAACATAAATTCAATACCTTTAATAATAGCCTCCGCAGCTGCTAGATCTCGCTTGTATGTTACCTAGAAAAAAAACAAGTGTTGTAAAACATTACATTAAAGGACTGTGCAAAAATAACTGCTTGTGCATGGTAGAAATGTGCCAAATATGACTGAATATTAGTTTTTATAGTTGTACACATTGTTAGGAATGATTTACGGTTTGTTGCAATATGCATACACATACAGTGAGGTCCAAAAGTCTGAGACCACTAGTGATTATGCTTCTACTTTTCATTTTGCTGACTGAATACAAACTGTTTAATTACAGTGGATCAGTATAACAAGTAGAAACGAAAAACACAAATGAATTTATGAAATTAGTGAACTATAAATTCTAGAATCTGACCTTTTTTATAGGTTTAAATGGGGAAAAAACAAAAACTGAAACATTTTTCAATGCATTCTCAAGACTTTTGGACCCACAATTTATGGCATAAATTCTATATCCATGGCAGTGAAAAAGTCAAACTTTTGTTGCTTACTTTCCACAGAGTCGGTGGTCCCTCTATGAGCTTTGCATTCGTGCCACTATACTGCAGGGCCAAATGTAGGCACTCCGTGCCAAACTCAAAGTCAAATTCACTGCACTGCAAAGGAACAATCAGGACAAAAAAAAACAAAAAAAACAGAAGAAAATTAAACAAGAAGCCCTGCAGTTTGATGCACTGCAAAAAATAATAATAATTTTGTCTTGTTTTCCAGAACAAATATCTGAACATTCTTAAATCAAGTTACATTTACTTGAGAAGCTTGATGAAAACAGTGACAAACAGCAGAATTTAACTAAACATTTAAAATATTTTTTAACTAAAAAGGGGTTGCAAGGTTAATAATTTTTCTCGAAAAAAAAAAAAATAGGTGCACTGCAAAAAATGATATATTGGTCTCATTTTCCAGTACAAATTAACTAAACATTCTTAAATCAAGATACATTTACTTGAGAAGCAAAATTAAGTCTTGTTTTATCAAAACTTTGACAAATTTATCAACATTTTGTGGCTTTAAGCTTAAAAAAATAAAATAATTTCTGCAAGTGGGGTAATAAAAATAAACTTAATTTAAAGGGAACTGTTTTTACCCCATTGACAGACATTTTAAGTGCATATTTGCTTAATTTTCATATATCTTTAAGACATGCTATCTTATGTCATTTTGCTTCTCAAGTATTTGTATCTTGATTTAAGAATGCTTTGATATTGTTACTGGAAAACAAGACAAAAATACTGGGGAAGAAAACCTCCAGTCACCTGTGAAGGAAATAACTTCTGAAGGAATGTTTCTTATAGAAACAAGCATCAAGGCATGTGCGATTTTTGTAAAAAAAAAAAAAAAAAAAAAAAAAAAGTCCCTGATCCTGGTAACACATTAAAAAAGCTGAATAGAGTTCTTGAAGCGAATCGCTCTAAGACAGCGGTTGGATTACACAAGCTAAATCATGCCACCCGAGACGTTAGGAGGGCAATATCTACAGCAATATTTCATCCTGGGTGGAGAGGAGAGCTTCGCTTACAGGGCTCTGTGATTTCAAGGCAAATTAAAGGAGAAAGTCCTGCAATCATTTAACCTTTGGCATTTTTCCCCCTTTTCATCAACACACAGCCAGACCCTCACGGGGTTGGATGTCTCTTCTTTTGTGCAGCTCAAGCTCTCTGAGACTCAATGGGATGGCATGCTGAAATGGCATCAGTCATTTTGAGTCTATCACAGAGAGGGTTTTGACACATGGCCGTTGGCTACATCCACCCTCACTCAAAACACCCACCTGAAATAACCCCCATTGTAAAAAGCGTCAAACGTGTTGAATACTACATAAAAAAGAAGTATGGACTGTCTTATGTCACGTGATGGCAGTCTCTCATAGAAAATTGGGTTCAAAAAGCAAGGAGAAGCATATAAATCTTCACAGACCCTTCACTGTTGGGGTTGGAGAAGAAAAGCCCCAGAAGAGCCGGGGTGTCAGGTAACCCAAGCGGGCTTGATATTACCCATTCTTCAGATTGCCTCATCCTCTGTATTTCTCTATGTCATGGTTTTATCTTTATTTAGAATTAATTGAGGACGGACAGCTGCGACTTGACACAGAAAACTCACGCCAATGTTCGATATCACAGCCAAAAACAACAGGACTGTGAAATCAAAGTTTTCCAGGAGCAAAACATTCGGCACGCAAAAAATGGTCCTCTCAGCAGCCCTATAAATCTCAATGCTTCTTTTTAACACTTCTATCGGTTACTGTTATCGAAAGTTTTACCAAGGGCTTAATCAAATCCAAAGATTACAAAGTCCTATGGCTATAAACGAGCTAAAATCCACTTTCACAAGAAACTTTAGTCTGGATGAAAAAGCACTATTTCTGTGAAAGCATTGTTTGAGTGGATCTTGAGATAAAATACAGCAATAAAACTGCTATTTTGCAGCCAGCTACGTAACCTAGGCCAGAATAAACCATTATGATTTATTCTTCTGACACACAACACACTACCATGGGAATAAAAATAATAATACTCAAGTCACAGTGCCTTAGAGCAGAAGAAACTGTGGATTTATGCAAATCTCAGGTACAATGAACAAAAGAGGAAAGCTGCTCCAAGATTTGATCACTGAGTGTTTCTTTGTCACGGTGAGGTAATTGTTGTAGTAAGCGCCAAACGCATTGGATACTACATTAAAAAGAGTCACAAAGAAAACTGGGTTCAAAACTCAATGAGCAGTGCATGAATCTAATGTTAGTAATAAATATAATAACATAATAAATAATTATTTATATTATGTATATTATAGAATATTTATTTAATTAAAAGGTATGTAAAACATATTGAGATGGAAAAGTCTCATAGAAAATGAGAGATTTATGAGCAGTCCATAAATCTAATATAAATATATATAATCAGGGCTTGACATTAACTTTTTGCACAGATTAACTGTGGCTAGTGGTTTTCCAAAGTTACTAGCCACTCAGCATTTTCACTGGCCACAATTTTGCTGTTGGGAAATTACATTTTATATGATTAAAGTTGACTTTGGCATGCTAAAATTACTTGATTTTGAGTCATTTTACTTGATTGGCTAGATTTAAAACCCTTTCAAACTTCCAAATGCATATTGACCACCTAAATCAAGACTAGGCCTACATGGTATATTAGCTGGTATGTACGGGTGGGCAAAGGGTGGGTAATATGACCATAATATGATAAATTTCATAATTGTATAAGTTATTTTTGTTAGGCTATATAAAAAGAACAAAGAAGCAAATTACAAATACAATATTAAATTAAATAGCCTAAACTCTTTTTTTCAGAGACAGTAGGTTTATTTAACATTTATTTAACATCTTTTGTTGTTCGATTAACATTAATGACAGACGGGTACTTAATTGGGCTTAAGCCATAGCCGACTGTATTCACGGATACTCCACACGATGGACATTTTGGCATTTGTGTGTGCGTGTATTTGACTATTCAGATGCAAGGAGAGAGAGCGCACGCGAGAGAGCGCTTCTGTTCTGTGTCATTCAGCGCGATTCCGGCAATCCCGCCGATCCCACCTTCACTAACTCCAAGTTAATCGATAACGAATTATGACTGGATTGTAATTTTGTGCTACTATGAGTTTGGCTATCTTTCATTAGGCTGTAGGCTGAAATTATATTCAACCCGCCAAAGTGGCTAGTGGGAGTGGCTGTCTTACCCGCCACAGCTGAAATCTACCCGTATTTGGCGGGTTGGCGGGTGTTAATGTCAAGCCCTGTATATAATATATACATTATATATAAATAGTATTATTATAAAGGTGAAAGAATCTCATAGAAAAATATTGAGATTCAAAAATAAATATATAAAATAATTTATATAAATAATTATTAACATTAATATTTGACATAAATATAAAATATAAAATTTATATTTTATAAAAATGTATATAAAAACAAATATTAAGATTGAAGAATCTCATAGAAAATTTGCTTAGAAAAACATTGGCAGTGCATAAATAAATAAATAAGTAGATATGTAGATATAGATAGATATATAAATATAGATATAGATATATAGATAGATAGTCAAACCAAAAATTATTCAGACATTTTTGATATTTTTGGTATATTTTTACTATTGGGTGCAGGACACTATAGTTCATTTATGTAAGTGAGGATAGCAAAATAAAGTAAACTGTGACATATTATACCCAAAAATTCTTCATACAGTGGACTACCAGTAAAACTGATAAAAATTTGGAACCAAAAATTATTCAGACACTTTGACCTGACCATATTTTGCTTAAGTGTTATCTGACATAATTAAGATTAATTTTTTCTGACACAGTTTAACTCTGAGATCTTGTCATATTTTATTACCATTTTTTTAACTACAGTGAATAAACTGTATTAATGAATGAAATGTTCAAGGTGTCTGAATACATTTTATAAATTTTAAATATATATATATTATATATATACACACACACTACCAGTCAAAAGTTTGGAATCGGTAAGATTTTTAATGTTTTTAAAAGAAGTTTTGTCTGCTCACCAAGGCTGCATTTATTTAATTAAAAATACAGTAAAAACAGTAATATTGTGAAATATTATTACAATTTAAAATAACTGTTTTCTGTTTGAATATATTTTATAAAGTAATTTATTCCTGTGATCAAAGCTGAATTTTCAGCATCATTACTCCAGTCTTCAGTGTCACATGATCCTTCAGAAATCATTCTAATATGATGATTTGCTGCTCAAGAAACATTTATGATTATTATCAATGTTGAAAACAGTTGTGTACTTTTTTTTTTTTCAGGATTCCTTGATGAATAGAAAGTTCAAAAGAACAGCATTTATCTGAAATACAAAGCTTTTGTAACATTATACACTACCGTTCAAAAGTTTGGGGTCAGTAAGAATTTTTATTTGTATTTTTTTGAAAAGAAATTAATACTTTTATTCAGCAAGGATGCATTAAATCGATCAAAAGTGACAGTAAAGACATTTATAATGTTACAAAAGATCATATTTCAAATAAATGCTGTTCTTTTGAACTTTCTATTCATCAAAGAATCCTGAAAAAAAAATATTGTACACAAATATTTTGTACAATTGTACACAATAAATGTTTCTTGAGCAGCAGATCATCATATTAGAATGATTTCTGAAGGATCATGTGACACTGAAGACTGGAGTAATGATGCTGAAAATTCAGCTTTGATCACAGGAATAAAATATATTCAAACAGAAAACAGTTATTTTAAATTGTAATAATGTTTCACAATATTACTGTTTTTACTGTATTTTTAATTAAATAAACGCAGCCTTGGTGAGCAGACGAAACTTCTTTTAAAAACATTAAAAATCTTACCGATTCCAAACTTTTGACTGGTAGTGTGTATATATACATATCTATATAAATATTTTATATTTTTGTTTTGTAACAAATACATATAAAAACATAAATATTGAGATGCCCAATATTACAATAAAAGTCAAAAGATGTCTGAGGCTTGTATTATCAGTCAATCTTAATGTACATTGAAAATTAGGTTTAAGCTAACTAATAAATGTGTCTGGGTTGCTCATACCTGCTGGTAGGCCTGGAAAATAATGTCATAAAGAAATCCTTGAGGCATTTCACTGGCTCTGTACTTCGCTCTCTCCAGCGAGTGGTCCAGGTAGCCTTCTGACGTGGTTGCAATGACCGTGGACACCAGAGGACGTATTGCGCCCGAGGCCTGGAAAGAACAAGAAAGGTGGACAATAGGACAATTAAAAACATGCCCTGTGAAAATCTGTTTATTTGTGATTACTAAACAATGGTGCATTTGGGTCAGGCAATGAATCACTATCCTTCTCAAATTCTTATGAGTGTTTCATAAACATCTGGGTTTTGCTTTCCAGCCCTTGTCATAGCCTTGGAGAGGAGATTAAAAGAAAAATCACAGAAATCTCGAACCTCACGTATCAAAGCCAGCAAAAACATTGCTAAAATATCTTATCCGGTTTCATGCTGTAAGGAGTAGTGCTGAGAGGTGTCAACAATATGTTTATCTTAGTGATTTATGGACATTGGAACAGCCCGCAATGCAGTCAAACCACAAATGAAGCAGGATTTCTCATCTTCTGCTAAATTATTCTGTTCCTGATACAGATTTCAAAACGTTTACCTTGGAAAGGTGGAATATTCTGTAGGTAGGGGATTCTTGTTCTGTAGCATATCTGAAAATTCATAGATATTAAAATAGATATTTTTTTTATATTTATTTTAAAACTGTAGTATTGTAAAATGTTATTTAGGGCCCTATGATTTCTGCAATGTTGAAAACATCACAGAATTAATCCATTTTTGTAGGGCTGTACACGTAATAAAATCACAATATGGATTAGCATTTGTGAATATTTAACTGCGAAAGAACCATTTAAATAGGAATTCAGGTTCTACGTGTCTCTGTGTGGATAAATGGGCCGGTTTTGTAAATTACACTTGGGCATGCATGACTCAGTGTTTTCAGCGTCTGCCGTCTCACTATGAGGACATGAACACAAACTTCATCTCCAGAGCTCACTTCACCAGCATTTCACCATTTCATTTGAGAAAAAACTATCACATCATGTATTGTACACACAGAAACTCAAAAATCTTCACGACTAACCATCAAAATAAAAGTTTGGTTTAACTTAAATTATGACAGAAATATATTACTATTGTAAAGTAAAATGTACTCTCAAAGTAATATAATAATAAAAATAATAATACAATTATTAAAACTTAAAGGAATAATCAAATTATTTTTCTTATATGTTTATTTTAACTAGAGGTGTAACTGTACACATATTTGTACCGATCCGTTTCGGTACAGGGCTTTCGGTACGGTGCACGTGTGTACAGAATACATTACATTGCAACATTAAGGTCTCCTGTTTGGGAACACTTCGATTTCCCAGTGAATTACGACAACGGACAAAGACAGGTGGATAAGACAAAAGCAGTAGGCCCTACACGACAAATTCAGCGTTTTAGCCTAACCACCATTAACCACCAATTATCGCAATAAGCTCTGCGTTTTGTTACTTTCGATAAGTGTCATCCTTCAAATTCTGTCCACGAAATCACAAAATTCAAACAGAAAATGCTGCTTTGATGTGGCGTGACAGATCACTGCATAGGCACCTCAGTTCAAGCAAAGCGCAAGCGAATGCGATCATCTCTTCCTCTTTAAAACTAGTTACAGAATAAACACGAATGAACATCTAAAGGTATGTTGAAAGATACAGTACAACTTACTGAAACGGTCATATCTTGTGTAATCTCTCAATCAGTGTTTCAACGGCGGAAAGACATCAATGAATCAGCTTGTAAACAATGTGTCACGTAGCATTTACCTTAGAAAAGCCATTCAGTGTCCAAAACTCTTTCACTTAATATATGCACTACATTAGCCTATATATTCATTATATTTTGCTTAACCTGTTAGTGATGTCTTGATTATTTAATGTATGTTTAAATAAATCTGTCGTGAAAATGACAGCCACTGTGTAAATGATTATATTTCAACGAATTGGAGTAAAACTTTATAATTATAATTCTATAATTAGATTTAGAAGTTAATGCAAATACTGCCTTATGTGCATCTTAAATGTTTGCATACAATTTGTTATTTGAGTGTTGATTATTATATCTAAAAATAAAAAGCGATTGAATTTAGGCTAATAGTTTGGGCTCAGTTGTTATCCTTTAATATTATAGTAGCATAATGTTCAAGTAAGGGCTCCCTACATAGTTTATAGCATTAGCAGAGATCATTTTTTATCCTTAAGAAACTTTTAGTTATAATTTAATTTAATATATTTAAAGACAGAAACTTTGTTAAGAAACCACTGTTTAATTAAAAAAAAGCAATTTTATGTTTAGGTTTCTGCTGTACCAAGCCCGTACCGAACCATGACTTCAAAACCGAGGTACGTACCAAACCATGAGTTTTGTGTACCGTTACACCCCTAATTTTAACATTTTAACATTTTGCATTTTGTCCACCAAAAAATAAAAGGAATGTTCATTTGATTATATTTAAAAAGATTGAATAAATTGGTAATGTTTTATGCCTTCATTTGATTACCACAGTTTATGATAAACATTTTTATTAAATGATAAATTCAGAAAAAATAAAACACAACACAGAATTTCTGAAAAAATAAAACATTTCATATGACCCTACTATTGCAATATATTTTATATATACTGTATATATATAATTATACATATATATAAAATTATATATATAATATATAATAATCTCAAATTGTTAGTTTTATAAATTCAATTGATTAGACATGCTATTTGATTATTAAAATTTAATTAAACCATTAAAATGGAATACAGAAAAGAAAACACAAATGGAATTTAAAGAAAAAAAAACATTTCATATAGGGCCCTATAAATTAATTAATTTATTTTGTTAAACTTAATTTAATAAAAAATTAATTAATAAATTATTAAATTGTACAAGTTGTATGGCTTCAACTAATAAGACATGCTTTTTGATTACTTACATTTAATTTAACCATTAAATTTGAGTTATTCTGTTTCCAATTTCAATACGTTTACCTTGGAAAGGTGGAAAATTCTGTAGGGGATTCTTGTTCTGCAACAAATCTAAAGATTCAATTAATTAAAAATATTAATTTAAATATTTATTAATTAATATTAATTTCTCTGATTGGAGTTTTTCATATTTATTATATAACAGCTTCTCAGTCAGACACGGCTATCTGTGAAGCCTGCATCAGGAATTCTCCTTCAGCAGCTTTAGGTAGCCTGACTTTCACTCACTCCATAAATTTGACAGGCATTTGGACCATGTGGTACAGCAGATTATGGGGGGAGTGTTTAGACATTCAGTGGAGACATTCATCACCACAAACATTTCAGGGAGTGTTTTAAAATTAATTATTCCATATGGCAGACAGACACACAATAATATTTGAATTAAATCTTTTCTTGTGTATAATTTACTTCAATTTTGGGTTGTTTTATATGGCAGCATAATTATATTTTGGGCAAAGACTGACATAGGTTTTAATTTTTTGTCTTCAAACCATCGTTAGACATAATCCATGAACAAAAACTAGATAAAACATTGATGATAATACAAAAAAAGCTCCAGCCACACTGTTAACAACCGTAAAAATGCCCTATTTTGAAACAACATATGGATAAAGCAGAGAAAACAAACCCCTTGCTCTTTAGCTGCTAGGGTGATTTTCAGCAGAAGATCTTCTTCCACAAAGGGACGTACAGCATCATGGATGATGACCACTTTTGGTTTAGGCGTCATCGAGTCAGTAGTGTTACTGAAGGCCTGAAGTCCGTTGAAGATAGACCTGTGTCTGGTGGTTCCTCCGTGGACTACTTTTACCTTCGAGTGATTAAATTTCCGGACAATATTCAGCATCAAGTCATGATTCTCTGTAGCAACCACAACGACAACAGTTTCGATCCATGATAATCTGTCAAGAATATACAGATAGAACAGGTCTAGTGTTAAAAAAAAGATAATACAACAATCGCTGTGACAATGGAGTGAGACAGGGAACAAATTGTATGTTATGCTGCTGTAACCAATGTTATTTTAGTATTTTTTATACGATTACTACATATTCTGGCATGCTAATCTTTTGCATACTATAGAGTATGGAAGAACAGGACAGAGACAAATGTAATTTAATATCTTAAGAAGCTTATTTAGGTGACATCTGTCATATAGTCTGGATGTTTTAATGTAATATTCCCCCCCCAAAATGAATTACAGCAGCTCTAAGTTGATGCTTTTGTCCCTGAAAATTGAAGTGACAGCTTTTTAAATATGAAACTCGCAGCTAACTTTTACTTCACAGTGCAGTTTATTAAATATGCCAAGTCAATGTCAAGTGCTTTTAGTATTTCCCAAGCTCTGCAGCATCTGCAGATGTTCTTAATAAGGATTGAAAAGGCTGTTCTGGCCAAGATCTACATGCAGTAGGTGTCCTTGGACTGCTGCCCGTTAACTTGGGAGGAAAAAAGTCCTATTGTCAAACTAATGGACGTAATTGTGACGGGCATAATGATTTATTGTTATGCTGTTTTCATCTGCTAAAAACAAACAACAAGTCAAGTATTTAGGTTAATAAAATCAGTTTCGTGTGCTCACGGACACGGAATGGCCCAGTCTCACCTCTCAAAAGCTTGAATTGTGTAGCTTATCAGAGGTCTGTTAAGAATGGTGCAGAACTGTTTCGGTGTGGGCAGTCCCATCCTCTCTCCGGAGCCTCCCGCGGGCAGAACTACACCTACCGGGAAATCCACCGCCGCGCACCCGAGCCGGGCAGCGCTCCGCTCGGCGTCGCGTGTGAGCAGACCGCCGGGATCCAGAGGCCTACCGGAGGAAGAACAGCGCTCTTGCTGCATTTCTCCAGCGTTTTAATAAGTTCCTCACTTGCGGCAACCGTGTTCATGGAAAGAACCTGCTAACCGGTATTTTGCATTCTATGTTCGGGTGGTTAGCGGGGTTTGAGCAGTGTTTCACGGCAGTAATGTTGCAGCTTTCCCGCGGTTCCTCTTTATCAGACTGAGTCTGTCATAGACTGCAGCAGCTGTGAACTGATCTCATTGTATAGCATCATTTAATGTTTGTTAAAATTGTATTACGAATCGAAATACATGCGCGACTGGTCAACATTTTTGTCACTTTTTTTCGGGCTATTTGTTATATGTTAATCAGAAAAGAAAAGTTCATATTAAAAGACTTAGGGGCTGTTTACACGACACCATTTTCAACTAAAAACGGAAAACGTTTTATGCGTTTTAGTCGTTCATTTACACGACAACGGCTTTTTGGGGGCCTGAAAACGCAAACATTTGAAAACTGGTTTCAGTACCATTTTTTTTTAAATGATACCGTTATCATCTCCGTGAAAACGGCGACGGTATGCACATGCGTATTACGTGTGGGCGCGCGAGTTCTCCGTGAAATATTGCATATGTCTGCAGGCGCGTTGTCTTTCTTTACAAAGTGACATCGCTAACTATTGACCTGGCATGCATAATACAGCGTTTTTAGTCGTTTTCGCGGAGCCGTGTGAACGGGGATCGTTAAACAGAAATCTTTGTATGCGTTTTGGCCGTTCATTTAGGGTATGTTTACACGACGATATGCTTAAAACGGAGAAGTTTTTCCTTTGAGTACAGATGACACCATTTTCAAAACGATCCCCATTCATTCGAATCCGTGAAAATTACAAAAAACGCTGTATTCTGCTGGCAGGCCATTAGATGGCGATGAAACACTATAGACTCAATGTGTAAAGGCGACGGTCGGCCGTCGGGCAGTTTTTGTTCGTCGGCGATTAAGTTTTCTCAGTGTGTTCCGCACCATCGGCTGAAGCTCTTTTTTTTTTTTTTTTTTTCGGCCTATTGACATGTTGAATCGGCGTCGGAGCTCGTCGGGCCATCTGATCATTCTGATTGGCTGTTCAGCTACTGCCACCTGCTGGTATGGAAAGGCATTTCATCTTACGCAGGCGCAGAACGGACGTGCTACTTGGCTGTCAAGCGTTGGTTTGGTGTATCACATAGACGTTATAATATTATAATGTCTATGGTGTGTCAGGCCAACTTTGGACCTAGACGCTGCCGACATGAGCCAACCCCGCAGTCTGCTTTCGTCGCCACTAGTTCGTCGGCGTCGGCTTGGTGTGTTCCTGCCTTACTGTCCATGACGTCATTGTTTTTACAGGTACACGTTTTTGTTGTTTACTTGGAGACCGTTTTCAAAAACTTGCACTTTGAAACCCGTTTTCAAAAGTTTGCATTTTCAGGCCACCGAAAAGGCGTTGTCATGTAATGGCCAAAACGCATAAAACGTTTTCCATTTTTAGTTGAAAACCGTGTCGTGTAAACAGCCCTTTACACGACAACGGCGTTTTGGTGGTCTGAAAACGCAAACTTCAAAGTGCAAGTTTTTGAAAACAGTTTCCGTGTAAAAAACAAAAACGCGTATCTGCCAAGTACAGGTCTCTGCAGGACATTAATGAGTGATGGGCGAGGCCATAAACAGAGGGGCGTTTTTGAGAGCGTTACCTGATTTGCCCATGTCAGAGTGTGGGTAGGGTTTAGGGGTGGGGTTGGGTGAAGGGGATCATTTTCATTGCATGATATATAAACACCCACCAGTTTGAAAACACCCACAAATACAGAAACGCCCACTTTTGTTCCACAGAGAACAACATACATACTCTGTATCTATGAAAACTATGACGTCATGCACATGCGTATCACGTGTTCAGTCTCTGGTGTTTCATCGCCATCTAATGGCCTGCCAGCAGAATACAGCATTTTTAGTTATTTTCACGGATTCGTATGAATGGGGATCGTTTTGATAACGGTGTCGTCTGTACGCGGGAAACTCAACGGAAAAACGACTCCGTTTTAAGCATATCGTCGTCGTGTAAACGTACCCATATATCGAAGAAAAAACTTTTCCGTTTTTTTTTTTACATCGTTGTCATGTAAACGTACCCTCAATAAAGTGTTAGCCTACTAATAAGAATTTTTCTAGTGCCTATTCAATTAATAGCTTACTAGAAAAACGAACTATTTGAATAGTTACAGATAACTAAAGAATATAAGCGGTGTTGGGGAAAGTTACTTTACTTAGAGTAGCCTAGTGCGGCACAATATTATTACAACTAATTGTGGTAGTTACTTTTTATGGAAAGTAATGCTTTTGCATTACTTTTTCTCACCTGAGCTGTGCTTGTTTCTTTGTATTTTAATTACAAAAGAAAATTCCTCAGGTTGAAGGAAATTCAAATTCATGTCTGTACAGTAATAAATGGAAAAACAAAGTAACTTGTGTTACTTATTTGAAAAAGTAACTCAGATATTCAGTTGTACATTTAAAAGTAATGTGGTACTTGTTACTTTAAAAGTAATCTGATTACTTAACTGAAGTTACTTGTAATGCATTACCCCTAACACTGGTAGTACCGTAAGTAATGAATAGTTATAGCCTGGGTCACTATTGAAAAATAACTAAACTAAAAATAATCACGAGAAACAAAAAGCTATTAACTAAAATGAGTAAATAATTCACAAATAACAAAAAAAAAAAATAGATACTAACTAGTTTTAAATGTTGATACGTTGTCATAGAGCCTTGTTGTGATTTTGTGATGGCAGCTGATGATTGACAGCTTGTGAAAATGTAAATTATTAAATCTTGTGTGTTCACCCTGCCTTGTCTTTATATTTGCACATGAAATGTTATTCTTAATTACTATTATTTATAATTTTCACTGTTTTTAGAATGAATTTTGTCACCTGTTCTTAAGTTTATTTTTTATATAAACTATGTTTGTCATACATGAAAAAACATTAAGCATGTTGGTGATACATTGGTCCATTAATTCAAAAATGTATTGAATTATTGGACTATTACAGTTCATTTAGGCATAATAGAAGTTGATAATGTCATCTCATCCAGAGATCCAAATTATTATACTGAGACATTTTCAGATGTTTTCATTTTAATGCTTTTACACCATATAGCCAATATGAGCATTGTCACTATAGTGCAATATATTGTCTAAATAATGCTTGCACAAACTAAAATGTTTCAAAGTCAAGGCAAAATATATTACATCAGCTTATACGTCACAATATTATATATTTAATACATAAAGGTCCTGCAAAACAATTAATTACACAAACAAATGCATATGTCTATGTACAGACATTTAATTTACATGTAGCTATGCATTTCCCAAGTTTGAGAACTGCTCTTATTGGTGCTGAACACTTAAAGTATATACTACAGCAAGTGATTACCACACATATCAGGCAGTGATGACAAAAACTATTAGAATCACAGGCATGTTTCTAATCATTTTTGTAATGCAATATGCAGTTGTCATTGTCCGGCTCTTTTGACACATCAGGGTCACATGGGCTGCATGTTAATTGTGATTATGTTGATGATGAGATTTAGTCTTCTAAGTTTCTTTAGTCTCTAAATTTCACAGTGAACTCAGAGCCCTGCACTTGCTCACAAAGGCAGCACAAAGAAAGTTCAGTGCTCCTGGGAGCTGACGTCACAAGCTCTCTCGTTCATACTGAGTTCATTTAAATGGGAAAATCTAGTAGCTCAGTCCGAGCACAGACTCATTTAGCGTTCTGTCCCAGTGCCCCGTTTGTTTTTTTGCTTTTTTATCTGCGTATGAGCGTATCCCTCAGACTTGACTCCCGATTCGTTGTGCTGCCGTGTGTATCTTTTGCATTTGCAGGAGGTCACCACTGTGATCTTGTAGGTCCTGGTGCTGCCATCCTGGCACTGGAGTTGAATCCGTTGGGTCCGGGTTTTGTCGTTCACGCAGCGCCAGTCCTGACTGTTTCGGCGGTTCCAGAACTTCCTACCGTATCCACCGATCCAGTTGGGCAGCATCTGAGAAGGAAGACACTGTCCCGTGCACACCAGTTCTTTAACAGGGTTTATGCTGGTGCACTGGCCATCTGAGATGTACTTTGTGGATCGCAGCTCTCTGCAGCCGACTGGGACTTGTTCTGTAACACAAAGTAAAAACATAAGGTTGGCATGAAACGTAAGTTGCGATAGTCTTTTCTTCCCTATTTTGACGTACATCTAAGTGAAACAGCTTCTCAAACAAGAAAAAATGTAGGGCGGGACTTCATTTTGTCCACCGGGAATTGGTTGGATGGTTGTGGTTTGCCATTGGTCGATATCATGTGAGTGACAGGTTGTTCCGCCCTCTCGCCAGTAAACGCATCATCAGAGAAGAGATGTTGCAAGAGGGAGGGGAAGTTATTTTGATTAAAGATTACGAGGCCACATGTATTAAAATACATAATGATGTGTACAGATAAATCATTTATAATAAATACTGCAATATTCCATTAAAAAATGGTTGATTTCATGATTTCATTCAAGATACTTTTGGTAGCCAAATTTGCAAATTATCGTGGCATAAATCTTTAAAGATCAATGAAGAAAGACTTGTAGGATACACCTTGGTGCTGTTCTAAAGTGTTCCTTCATGGTTTGTGAGCAGACATAAACAACAGTCGTATGGATGATAGGCTTTGTTTGCTTCATTTCTGTACTGAGCGGAAATGGTTTAGCGTACAGATGAATGACAACTCTGAGCCTCTTATTGTCAGATTTCGCTGGTGCTGCTGGCTATACTGTCAGCATTGTTCTGCCTCAGAGCAGTGCTTCTTGTCAGCGTAACCCAAGCCAAAATCCATTCACACAGCAGCAACACACCTCAGTTACAATGTACCCCCCTCTCTCTGTGACAGGACGTGATGAATGGGGATCGGAGGGACATTTTCTTCTTCCCTACTTCAAGTTACAGTCCTTCAAAACAAACAGGGTTCCCCCTGGAGACTTCCTGAAAAACTGAGCTGCACCTCGACTTTCCCAGTCTGACAGGATTCTCTCAGCAGCACACATTGTGCTCTGCACTCTTTTATCTCTGCTGCCCGGTTTGGTTGTGAGCCAAGAGACTATGTAATTAATATAATTTCCTATGGAATTATGCCATACCATAACCCTAACAGGCATGGACAACATTCAACCTTAAAATGTGGAGAAACAATTAATTGTATATCATTAATAGAGATTTTTACTGTTTACATTCTGCTGCAAAGGCTATAATAGGCTGTTTAATGGTGGTTTTTATTGTGACAACTTACCCCATATTGTTTGGCAACATGCCCCACTAGGTCAGCATGTGTTAATTGATAAGCAGTCTGTTTACTTTCTGTTTTAGTCCTATATATGAATTAGCAATTAAATGTGAGAATATTTAGTTCACATAATCAAAGACAAAGCAATGTAGAAATTCAGGGAATAAAAAGACCAGTCCATGTGCAAAACATTGGATATATGTTATTTTTTAGGTTTTAAACATTTATTTAAAATTGTTCATTTAAATTGAGTTTAGTTTACTTTAAATTTATAATGGGACAAAATTTTAACTTTTTAAAGTTTTTCAAGTTGATGTGTGGGAAATTACACTATAAAAAGTAGCCTAGTAACCTGAAATTTGTATCTTAAAGAGCTATTTCTACCTAATTTAACCCATAAAAACTGGTTTTGGTGGTAAATTAATGTATTAGGTTGATGTGACGTAAAATAATATTTTTTGTTATTATCAGGTTATTTCTGATATTGCAGCTATCAAATGAAGACGTGAAGATTCAAACAGCGTTTCTCAAAATTATCACTTTCCATAGAACATGTCACTAAAACTGGTTTATTGTAAACGTTAACTCTAAATGAAACACCAGAATGTTCGCCAGTTCTTAAAAAGAAAAGCTGCAAAATCAATAACCACTAATACAAACAAGTGTAATAGCGAGGCGCGTGAACTCACCTCTCTCGCGCGCAGTGAAGCCTCTTCCACCGGTGCGCGCGCGATTCAGAGACGCGTTGCTCTGAGTACTATCCTCAACGGGACTGACCACATGAGAGTAGAAAATCTCCGTAGCATCATTCTTCAAAGTCAGACCACTCCTTATTAAAAAGCAAAATAAAAACATGAAATTGCACGATTCGGGTGCGTTTATATACATGGTGATGTGAAATAACCCGCAGGCAGTGGAGAGATGCTCCTGGAATCTGAATGATTCTCACTCACTATCATGTCTTGGCTTATATATACAGTGTATAAATACGCTCCCGCCTCCAGCTTTGGCAAAGGCTCAGGTGAGCGGAATGATAAAACGCGCGCAGTCTCTCCTCTAAACCACACCCAGTCGAACACTCGACCCTGTGATGTGCTCCAACATCTGGAGTCAAATTAATGGTTACTGGACTCCCTGAGAGCCCCTAATTCACTTAGAGATGTTTGTGCTGTTAAACAATGAGCACTTTATATAAGCAAATTTTGTGCATGATTTTTTTAAAGGGTGTTGCAAGCAATCTGCCCACAAAGTATTTACTGTGAAATTACTTACGAAAAATGACAGAGAAAACAGTATTTTCTTATTTAAACAGCAATTAATCAACAATAATCTGTCTGGCAAGTTGATTTGATCTGTTTATTGAAAATGAGGTGAAAATGTGGCAAAGATGATAAGTTTGACTGACTGATTAATTGTTTGACTGATTGATTGATAAACTGAATTTGCATATTCTCTACTATACAAAGGAAGTAATGAGTAATGAAAACAATGCAAAATCAAATAGACCTGCCATAAACTTATTCTTCGCGTGGTGGAAACAAGTTTTTAAGGAAAAGCCTGCCACCTCATGGACAAGCAAAGACAAGAACAGCAACCAAAAGTTTCCCGTGACGCTGTCAGCGTGCGCGTTTCCTGTGCTGTCAGGGGTGCGCGCTCAGAAGAAATCCTGAGCTATGATTGGTCATCAATCAAACAAGAGTTACGTGTGTCTGCTGAGACATGAAGATTTACAGACTGCACTTTAGTTATATAGTTCATTGTTTATTTAGCACCACAAATTATTTTTCTATTTATTTTGTTGTTTTTTTCCCCCACAGGAAAATCAAGATCATTTGCCAAAGTGTGTGATTAAGCGTGACGCACCTTCATCTCGCCAGAAGGTGCTTGGAAGAAAACTATAAAAATAAATATATAAAACATAAAATGTTTAGATTACAAGATGTAGACCGAAAAACATAATTTATAAAACATCAAACGTGCTTATATAATTGTTATTTTATTCATATTATAAAATGTTCCTTTTCATATTTCCCTTCCATTTCCCATCCATTAAGATGGTTGACTTTGATTTATCAAGTTTCCCCATGCTGAGATGTGTGTGGCTCAACAATAACAAGGTTAGATTAACTCTTTAGTGTGATTACAGTTTTTAAATTTAAAAATTATGTTCAAGACTAAAACTGGGGGCAGATCCAATAAGGGGTTTCCGGAGATACATTTAACTGCTGTTTGACAGAACTTAAGCTACCTGCAAAACAATAACATTCTCTCCATTTCAGGTCAGTTTATCTTATAAAAATGTTATCAAGATAGTTTTTGCATCTCTTTTTGGCTGTTCAAACTCACCTTCTTTCTGCCATGCACACATGAACTTAGGCACTGAGACTAGCCTATTAATATTCCTTGATATATAAAGGTCAAAATAACACTTAATCAAGGTTTTTAAAATGAAGAATATGTACCATTCACAGAAACTTTCCATTGCACAAATTGTTCTATAGAGGAAAAAAGTGTTTAGATTATTAAAATGTTCTTCACATTAAGAAAAACATGGTTCTTTTAAGAACTGTTCACTGAAAGCTTCTTTGTGGAACCCAAAATGGTTCTTCTATGGCATCACTGTGAAAAACCTCTTTTGGAACCTTTATTTTTATGGCAACACAAATATATCAGCATTATAATGATTGAAGATTCTTTGCAGTCTTTGTAATTGGCAAAAAGTGTCATTTCAGATAAAAATGCATCTTTTGTCAGCTTTATAGTTGAACCCCTTCACATAAGATCCTGATTTGATAAAAAAACAGTAATATTGTGAAATATTACTTATATGTAAATATTTGTAATTTCAATAGATTTTAAAATGTATTTTATAATCAAATTTGATATTTAACAATATCAAATATATTTTATACACAATATTATTATGATTTCTGAAGGATCATGTGACACTGAAGACTGGAGTAATGATGCTGAAAATTCAGCTTTGCATCACAGGAATTTTATATATATATATATATATATATATACACACACACTCACACAGCAAACAGTTCCCAAATAGTAATATTTCACAAAATTATTATTTTTTTTAATCCAATAAATGCAGCCTTGGTGAGCATTAGAGACTTTTTCAAACGCTTTAAAAAAAAAACGCCCCCTAGAGGAAGAAAAGCGACCAACATAACCACAAAGCCGGTAGTAGGTAAAGTGAAACTCTTCTCTAACAAAGATTAACTAGAAAAAAACAATTCCATCGTTTTAAGATTCATGAAATGCATCTAATATAAAATATTTTTTTATTGTTACAGGTCAGCATGGCTCAAGGAAGATGTGTACAGAATTAGTGTCGCAATGATGGAGTATTTGATATTTTTAATGTTTAAACTACAGCAAATGTATCACAGAAGTTGATTTTGTATATTTTCTTTAGCAGCCATTCTGGTCTAGAAAATTCTTCAGTGGCCAAGACCATCATACAGTTCATCATTATGAACTGGACCAGTACAAACACGTTTCCATCAATGACTCGAGCGAACCAGCGTCTGACATACTAACTGTCAAACCTAGATGATTTCCAGACCCCTGCCGTCACTCTTGTTCGCACGATGAAACATTTGAGAAGGCCAAGTGGTTTAAATCAATGAAAAACAGCTCTTACATTGTCATTTCAATCTGAAACATTGTCAAGATTAATGTGTACATCTACGTTATGTTTCTTAAACAGTTTAATAGGCGACATCTGATATTTGACATATGTTCATCGGAAAACACGTGATCTAATAGTTTGTCACTTAAAGACGGAAAATAGATTTATCTGCTTTGTGAAACATCACGGTATTTCAATATCAGATGTCTCCAAAAATATTTGCTACATAAATTCTACAGCTTTATGAAGACTCACACAAAGCTGTTGCCAACTATTAATTTTATCCTTTTCCATAATAACAGACTAAGAAATTTAAGGCATAGGCAGCAATATATTACACAATATCTTTCCTAAAGCAAATCCTACATTACACATAGAACTCTAAATGCATGACAGCATGATTTTCACATACATAAATACATATATTTTTCCAACATAAATGTAAAAAGAATTTAAATTAAAAAAAAAAAAAAAAAGTCACTTGTAGACCTTTCATCATGTGCCTTTTGGTGGTTTTTGCCCTACATTATGTGCTTCAGACGAGCATCCTGTACAAGAACCATGAAGAAACCTCTGGCTGATGTTACAGATGTGCTCTCTTTTGTCTTAAATGGGTCTTCAATGATGAT
This sequence comes from Hypophthalmichthys nobilis, assembly GCA_037950665.1. Lineage (NCBI taxonomy): Eukaryota > Metazoa > Chordata > Actinopteri > Cypriniformes > Xenocyprididae > Hypophthalmichthys > Hypophthalmichthys nobilis. Next base: position 22,561,983 of record CM075479.1, read on the forward strand.
GATGGTTGATGGGTTGAAACGCTGAGTCTTTGTGATTCAGTCTGCAGTAACAGAGACTGTCTCTGAGTTAACGTCCTCGATTTGGTTATCTGAAGAGTTGGTGGTCTCACTCTGACTGATGGAGAGCTCCTCCATAGTGCCTGTCGTCTCCTCCAATGCCTGATCACCCTCAGCTATGGATGAGAAAAGAAAACAGTGAACAGTGTAGCTTGATTTCTGAAATGAATGACTCTTATGATTTAGTTCTTTTTAGTGAATCAAAACCTTACAGCATGAACGGTGTAGCTTGATTTGTAAAACGATTCACTTTTGATTCGTTTTTTTTTTTTTTAGTGAATCAAAACCTTGGCTTAGTGTGTTAAAAGTGTAGCTTGATTCCTGAAATGAATGAATCATGATTTGGTTCTTTTTAGTGAATCAAAACTTTACAGCGTGAACAGTGTAGCTTGATTTGTAAAACGATTCGCTTTTGATTCGTTTTTTTTAGTGAATCAAAACCTTACAGCGTGAACAGTGTAGCTTGATTTGTAAAACGATTCGCTTTTGATTCGTTTTTTTTTAGTGAATCAAAACCTTGGCTTAGTGTGTTAAAAGTGTAGTTTGATTCCTGAAAAGAATGACTCATAAGATTTGGTTCTTTTTAGTGAATCAAAACCTTACAGCATGATTAGTAAAATGAATGACTCATATAACTTTTTATCTCATTACATTCATTTCAGACTGCAAGCTCACGATTTGTTTAATATATCATTTCTTCTAGTTGAAATGCAGTAGAATGAATAATGGCAGAGCAGGAAATATTGGTGCATGTCTAAAGAATATGGTTTTACCATGGTACGATGCCCACAAAAGCATGATAACACCATTATATTTTTCGTAAGTGTCATAATAAAGCAAAACAAATTTGATTTGGATACCTTTGGCCTGTTTCTGTAGTCGTGATGCTGAATCAGCTTCATGTTTCTCTCTCTGCTCCTGTAACATCTTACAGACCTTCTTATGGCTGAACCAGTGCAGCTTCTGACAGGTCTGGCCACAGTAGATCACCTGAATATATGCACGGATTTAAACAAGCACCTCAGGAAACCAAGAAAACACTTTTTCTAATGCAGAGCACAAAAATCATAAGATCAAACCTAATAATTACCATTTTGCAGATGGAGCATCGTTTCTCTGCCCCTTTCTCGCCACAGGATGTGCAGAAGTCTGCGTCCATGAAGCCCACCTGCCCCGTGATGGCCTGGGTGAGCACTGACAGAGCGGTTGGGTCACTTCCCTGTCGGAAAAGGACTGGTGAGGAGGCTTCCATATGTGGAATGTGGTTCAGTCTTTCTAGCTGAGGCTATGTTTCCATAATTTTATTTCACTTCCATTATCTTCTACATTAGCAAATAGAGGTCACTGTAACTCACAATTTCCACTGGAGCGATGCTTCGGACCAGCTGCTGCAGTAATGTGGCATCACAGTATGGAAATTTCCTAATGCACTCCCGGATGAACTTCTCCTGGAATACCGGGAAGCCGTCACTGTCTCGTCCTTTCAAAAGACTGAGAAAAGATTTCTGAGTTACGTTAAAGATCAAAAGAGGGCCTTTTAATTACTGTAAAAAAAAAATTATGTACACTGCCGTTCAAAAGTTTGGGATCGGTAAGATTGTTAAGAAGTCTCTTATGCTTAAAATTGCTTCATTTCTTTGAACAGTAAAACAGTAATATTATGAAATATTACAGTAACCGTTTATAAAAATAACTGTTTTCTATTTTAATATATGTAATTTATTCCTGTGAATGCAAAGCTGAATTTTCAGCATCATCACTCCAGTCTTCAGTGTCACATGATCCTTCAGAAATCATTCTAATATGATGATTTGATGCTCAAGAAACATTTATTATTATCATCAATGTTGAAAAAAGTGCTGCTTTATATTTCTATGGAATTTTTTTTCTCCACTTTCTTTGATGAATAGAAATTTTAAAAAGAACAGCATTTATTTGAAAATCTGAAAACTTTTGTAACATTATACATGTTTTTACTGTCACTGTTGATCAATTTAATGCATTCTCGTTAAATAAAAGTAATAATTTATTTTTTTTTAAAAACTTTGAATGGAAGTGTGTATAATATTCTACCTCTTAATGAGGCTATCAAGCTTGTCCTGTCGATCTTTTAGGAAAGAGCCACATTTCTGCAGCACACAACTGAGGTAGTGCATCTTCATGGCCAACACTTCATTCATATCCTGCTGTTTGATGCACTTCTCACAGATCAGCTCCAGAACCTGGAAGACACAAGAGGGCTTTTCAGAATCCTTAGTTTTCTTGCTTCATGTTTCACACTGCTCATAGTTTACCCAGTGTTAACAATTAATCCTGGGTATTCATAAGCTGCTGTTTCACACTGTACATTCCTAAACCCTGGGTTAACGTTCTTATTTACATATTTGCGGTGTCAGTGTCATTGATTGAACGAAAGCCACACATGACCTGCTCTAGCATTGCATGTCCTCATATTACACATTGCCGACTCTAATATCAACTATAAAGAGAAGAATGAAATGGTCTCTTTTCGGCCTTTTCCCCCTCAACTGCTGAAATAACTGTTTATATACAATGCACAGTGTTTCCGTGACAGCCTGAAGCACGTGAATATGAGCTGCACACGCTTGGCACTGCAAAAGCATCACTAACCCTGCTCCGGAACAGGGTTTCATAACACAGGGGAAAAAAATTGGCGCTAACCCCGCTTCTAAATTACAAGTGTGAAACGTCCCGGTGTTAAAAGCGGGGTTTAGAATGACGTTAACCTGGGGTTAAGTGCAGTGTGAAAAACTCTAAGGAGTTATTAAGATGGTGCTGAAGTTGGGTCATGTTTCTACTCAATCAAGTTTATTGTAATGAACCGCAACTTAGCTCTGAGCATAATCCATTAACATGCAACTGACCTTGCGACACTTCTCAAGTGCTTCCACATCCATCAGCAGAGGGTTTTCTTTCACCACCATCACTATCTGCAGCAAAACAAATCACAACAACATCCAGTCTTAACAGGATGAATTATGTTTTCACCCTAGTCAGTGGTTTGATCATTTTGAAAAATTTGAGACTGCTTTTTGTCAGTATTATAATTGACAGGTTTAGAAAGACCATATTGGTTAGATTTTTGGGGTTTTCCGCCTTTATTTTGATAGGACAGTATAGAGATGGACAGAAAAAAAAAAAAAAAAACACAACAGGAGAGGAGAGAGGGGAACAAGACTGGGAAAGACCCATAAGCCGGGCCTTTCCCAGATTGCTGTCCAAAAGAATATGGATCAGACAAAAAAAGTACCTTCACAGGGTTGAGGTTGGTACTCATGATAATTTTGTGTAGTGGTCCAGCGAGTTTAGGAGGGAGTTTTGGTGCCTTTTCCAGCCCCTGTGGTTTTGTGTAGTAATCCAACCTCGCACGAGAGAAGAAGTTATTGATAACTGTTACACAGTCGTGCTGCCCTGAAACAGATGTCAACATTCAATCTTCACTTATTTGAAACAAAAAAAGAACTCACTTCCTCTAAGAATCTGACATAAATTACCATTCAAAAATGTTGGGCCAGTAAGATTTTTTTAAACAGTTAGTTCACCCAAAAATGAAATTTCTGTCTTTAATTACTCGCCTTAATGTCGTTCCAAACCCGCAAGTCCTTCGTTTATCTTCAGAACAAAAATTAAGATATTTTTGATGAAATCCAAGAGGATTTCAGTCTCCCATAGAAAGCAACGAAGTTACCACATTCAAGGTTCAGAAAGGTACTAAAGACATCGTTAAAATAGTCAATGTGACTACAGTGGTTCAAACCTTAATGTTAAGAAGCGACGAGAATACTTTTTGTGCACAAAAACAAAACAAAAATTATGACTTCATTCAACAATTTTTCCGAACGCCGGCTCAGTATTGGCCGACACCGTTCACATGAGCAGCACGACGCATGCGTGCCAATACAGAGTCGGCATTCTGACGTAAAGCACGGAAGCTCTGCACTGTGTTCACTGCATCAACAGCGTAGGAGACTGACAGGGAAGAGGAAAAATAGTTGAATGAAGTCATTATTTTTGTTTTGTTTTTGCGCACAAAAAGTATTTTTGTCGCTTCATAACATTAAAGGTTGAATCACTGTAGTCACATGAACTATTTTAATGATGTTTTTACTACCTTTCTGGACCCTGAATATGGTAATTTCATTGCTTTCTATGGGAGATAAAAAACCTCTCAGATTTCATCAAAAATATCTTAATTTGTGTTCTGAAGATGAACGAAGGTCTTAAGGGTGTGGAACGACATGAGGGTGAGTAATAAATGACAGAAATTTCATTTTTGGGTGAACTAACCCTTTAATGAATATTTTTATTCATTAAGAAGATATCAGGTAGCACAAATGTTTTTAACATTGATAATAATAATAAAGATTTCTTGAGCAGCAGTTATATAATCATACTGATTTGACCGGTAAAGCACACCATTTTCCCCATATCTTTGGCATACCTACAAAAGCAGCCATTTGTGCTGCTGTTCTGCCGACTGAGTTCACTGCATCCGTCTCGGCTCCAGCATCCAACATCATCCAGGTGATATCTGTCTTTCCTGTTCAATAGAAGGGATATGACTTACTGTATTGTCATACTGTATCACTGGCATGAAATATATTTCAGGACACATTCAGGACAAATGAACAATACTAGCACCAAAAAATGAGACCTGAGAGTCCTGCAAACATGAGTGCGGTGTATCCATGCTCATGTTCGTTGCAGTTGACGTCTGCACCGTGCTGCAGCAGCAGTTTGCACATGTCTGCCTTGCCTTTATATGCAGCGTGCATGAGAGGGGTCATGCCATACTGAAGTAGAAATGCAAACAAACAAAATAGCATTAATCACATATATTAGATTATGATGTGTAGAGAGACCCTGATAACTGCCAAAAGCACTCAAAACATTAACCTGTAACGTACATGCATATAAAATATGCAAGTGTAATTGTTGCTTAAAATGCAAAAGGTGGAAAGAACTTTATTCAGTGCAATCGCTATCCACCAATAACTGATTTATAATTCTTTTTATTCCTTTGTTTGTTTTCAGCTCCAAAAGAAGGACACATAATGAAAGACGGGCCAATCAACATCATTTCCAGGCAGCTGCTTTGAAAGTCCACAAGTGTCTGTAACATCTGATTTGGACAGGTCACTCTACACAGTCATAAGTATTGACAAAAAACTACTACTGACATAGAGGGGAATTAAACTCTGTTATTATAATGTATTATTATAATGTATAACAACACTTGATTTCCTTACCTCATCCAAACAGTTGACCCTGACATCTTTAGATCCAAGCAGTCTGGAGGCTTCTTGCACATTACCTACAAATGATCAACCACAGTGATCAGACTGACCGACCTCGAGAATTATTTATACTCACATTTATACATTTATCACTATTTATATTTCAACAATTATACATAAGAGCCGCACTGCAAATGTAATGCTCAATGGTCATCATGATATCTTTACATTGGAAAAACACAAATTTAAATGATACAATAATTATGTTTGAATAATTTCGAATGATTTCATTGGTACAGGTACGTATTTATCGTATACAGTTTAACTGAACACATATGCAAGTTTTTAAAATGCAACGCATCAAGGAGTAATTTAAAAGCACAGACAGAAAGCATTCCGTATGCAACCATAGCTTGCAGATTTAAAAAAAAAAATGATATAATTTTCGGAACTGTTAATTGTGTTAATCTGCAGTTAGCTTGTTAGCGTCATGCTATCATTACCTGCAGCAATAACCTGAAGTAGCTCTTTCTCTGTGTCAGTCAGGTCTCCTTTCTTTGGTGCAGACATTATTTTAGTTAAAGTGACGCTTTTGGTCTTAATAAGCAATATATAAGTTATCCGTGACTGATATGACAGCTCTGTTCTACTGTGATTGATCCACTAACTGGCACTGACGGGTTAAGGTCTGCAAACGGACTGAACCAACTGTAACAAAAATCAGGGGGCGTAATAAGTGTCGCCTTCGGTTGTGGTTTTATTATATTTTTTTAAAATAGTATAAATTGTAATATAAAACGCTATTAGCTTTTTAAAATACTAATTGTAGTGGTTTTACTAAGTATGGGAGTAGTGAAAGGCCATTTGTATATGTTTAACAATGTGTGTACCCCATCTGAGTGGAGATGTTTCGATCCTGCTAAGTCTAGAACTTTCATTCTGTACATCGATGCATTTTATTTTTCAAAATAAGAGACACGTTACGATAAATATGTCTCATTAAAATGATATTAAAATGAAGATTGAAGATACAGGGGAAAAAATAATCCCACCACCTGTGTGACCCTTTAAAGTGATTGAAAATTATGAATTGTTCATATGAGATAAATTACATAATAATATAATACCATACCTGACAAATGCAAACCTATAATATTATATATTTAAAAATATAAAAGAGATGTATTAGACACAACAACACCAGATTCGTAAATGAAGCATAATCGTTGAATCGGATACATCAAAATTATTCTTTTACACATCGGACAGAACAATTCGTTCACTGTTTGGACTGAGTCGGTTCGACAACTGACTCTGAATAGAACCGTCTCTTTGCAGACATTTCTGATTCGTGAAGAATATGAACCGCTACTTTAAAACGGGTTGGACTTCCCATTATAATTGCTTCACCTTGAGTTAACACTGCAAGTGGGACTTTGCTTACTTGCATAAAAAAAAAAAACGGACCAATGGGGTTGTCGTGTCTACCTGAGCAAATGCTGGACAACCTCTAGCTACAGTCAACCTGCCTTAAGTTGGAGCAGAGAGTCACATTTGCGGCACGAGTGTACACTAGATATTTCATCATGGCTTGTGGTGGTTTTGTTTGCTCAAAAACTTCTCTCTGTATCTTAAACCTTATTTATGTGGTAAGTCTAGCAGTATAGTCCTATAAGACTTTTTCTTATTCATATTAACAATTACTATATTCCTTTTATTCTTTACTATGTTAATGGAAATAACAATGTACATTAAATGTTACTGTAAATTGTAAAATGAATGTTAATGTGAATGTTTTTATGCTGATATTCATTATTCAGTATTGCACTGCCTTTTCTAAGCGTGAAACCATCAATTTCTTTTGTTTTCAGATGGTCAGTCTTCTAATGATCGGTGTTGCTGCATGGGGCAAATGGTTCGGACTAGTGTCTAGTTTCAGGGTGATGGCTGCTGTCATCGCAGTTGGATTGTTTCTCTTCACCGTGGCCATTGTGGGACTGTGTGGGGCTGTGAAGCATCATCAAGTCCTCTTGTTCTTTGTATCCTTCCAACTAAGTGACTCATTCTCTCATATCTGTTCAACACATCAGTCTCAGATTGTGTTGTAGTTTAGGCCCTAAACTCACATTCACCAGTTTTGCTGGCTTACCTGTTTGAAATGATTTCCTTTGTAAACAGCAGCTTTTTAAATGTGCCATAAATGATGGAGAAACAACCTTAACTGGTCTCTTTAGTACATGCTCATTCTCTTTCTGGTATTCATTGTGCAGTTTTCAGTTTCATGTGCCTGCTTAGCTATTAGTAAAGAACAGCAGGTAATTATAGTCTGTATTATACTTTGACATGGTGATACTGGTTTCCTCATTCCTCAAGCAAGTTGGTTTCAAATAAACGTTTTGTCCTCCTGCAGAACCTTCTCCTGGAGATAGGATGGAATAAATCTGAATCAATGCAGAAGGATTTGGAAATATCACTGAATTGCTGTGACTTCCTTGAAGTTAACTACAGTGAAACCTGTGATGCTGTAAGAACTATTATTCTGCTTTTCTATCCAAGACTTAACGTATTATGAAGTAGTGTCTTCTGATTTCGAGGTCGAGTTGAACGTAATGTGAAAAAACAGCATGATTCTAGAAAGACACTTCCTGAACAAATAGTCTGTGAATGTGAAGTCATGCGGTATATATTTGATAAATATGTAGTTTTAAAAAGTACTGTTGTATTTTTATACGTCAAGATATAAGGTTAATGTATTATAAAGCTTCCATTTTTGTTGAAAAGTTACTAAATGAAAAACTATATGTACAGTGTACAATGATAACTGACAGACTCTTTAACTGCTTGAACAAACAGTCTGATGTGAAGATCACCTGAGTATGAGATCATATTGTTTATATGCACTTAACTAATATGCAGTTTTTATTGTGGTTGTAAAGATTATTCTCTGCTATATTTCTATCTTCGTGACTTCAGGCTTGTTTCAATGATAAAACATGTAAACCATGTTCAGATATAATCCAGACCTATGCTGATGACGCTCTGCATTTTGTTGGAGGAATCAGCCTGTTTTTCAGTTTTACAGAGGTGAGCAAACACTACACATCCTTTGGTTCTGAAAACATGGAAGATGAAACATGAAAATATTGAATGAAGCTATTAACATGCAGCTTAGTCAATGTATTTAAGTTTTGGTTCTTTTTTCTTATTTTTGGGACTGGTTGAGAAGTTATTTTTATGTTAATTTTATGTTTTTTTATGATTTCAGATTCTTGGTGTCTGGCTAGCATATAGATACAGGAACCTGAAAAATCATCGGCAAAATCCAGGTGCTTTCATATAGAGCACTGTGATCGGACACACATATTCAAGACTTTGAATGTCTGTTCTTGAATGAACTTTTTGTCTTTTATGACTTTTTTCATTTATGCTGTGTTATTCTTCTTGATAAACCCAATTACTTTATTTTTGGGGATGTAATAACAAATTAAATGTTCCGTTAACTTTTAAAATATTTATATGTGTAACAGCCATTATGATTTTCCATCTTCACAAATAGTTATTATCACTGATTATGCAAGTAGTTTAACTGGGCTTGAACTTTGTTCCCAATTGAACAACTCTTACAAAGATAAAGAGTTGGACTGGAATGAAAAATTAAAGACATGAAAATACCTCTTTCATTTCAGATTATGAATCAAACTAGGAAACTTTATAAGTACAAACATTTCCTGCTTTATAAATCAAACAATAATTTCATTGCATTAAGCTCATTTGCTCTTTAGACACTCGGTTTGCACATTAAAACTGAAACTACACCCAACTGATTTCCACATAATTCTGATCAGGATATGACCAGGAACTTCTACATCATCTGTTTGTATTGCACATATTAGCCAATGGTGTGTCACTCCCAGAGGTTGTCCAGCCGGTTTAGCGCAGATGTATTCATTGAGATGTGCTAGTGCTGCCCTCTGCTGGCTGCAGGGATAAAATGCCATACACATTCACATTTACAGCCATTTAGATCACATTAAACCACCTGCCTGTGAATATTTAACATGTGATTAAATTCTTTGTATTTTTATTTAACTGAAAGATTATGATTATTGTATTTTATTTGTGTGTCTAGAGAGATTTTGTCTAATACTATGCACTACAATATACCTTCTTAATTCAATTTTAACATGTTCTTAAGGTCATTTTTAAGCATGTAAAATACATAGAATTTATTAAATGGAAAACAAACAAGCAACATGTATGCACCAACTTCTTGTTTTAAATGTATGGTTTATAATCTACTACAGATTTGTTGCATAAATAAAGATATCTTAACAACGCCTAACAACATTTTTAATTAGGTTATTTATATTTGTAATGTCTATATTCATCTACAATGAATGAATTAAATCCATTTCTAATGTATGAATGCAGAGCTTTAAAATACATACACTATATTGCCAAAAGTTTTGGGACGCCTGCCTTTATGTGCACATGAACTTTAATGACATCCCATTCTTAATCCGTAGGGTTTAATATGGAGTTGGCCCACCCTTTGCAACTATGAAAGCCTCAACTCTTCTGGGAAGGCTTTTCTCAAGGTTTAGGAGTGTGTTTATGGGAATTAATCCCCCTAATTCATCCCAAAGATGTTGGCTGGGTGCTGGAGGGTACTGGAGGGTGGAGGAGCAGTGATGTTGGCTGGGTGCTGTCAGGTAGGTGAGAGGGCAGTTTTCTTGCTGCACCATGTATTTCAGCCCAGCACTTGTTGCCTTGCTGAATACATTGAAAGCATGACCAACTTTCATTTTTTCAAAGTGACTTGGCTTGATGGCTGCAGCTGGTAGATGGGGAGCCATTTTTAATGTCATCCCTTCTTGAAAGGACAATGAGTCCTTAATAGGGACCACTGAAACCTCTTTGGGGAAGGTTTTCTTTATTGACAACATCCTCTGGAATGAATTTTTGCATTTTTTAACAGGCATGAAATAGCAACACCTGTCTGGTGTTGCTGGATGTGGCACAGATGTTTTGGTGTGGTCGACCCAAAATGATTTCCACATGGTTAGGGCTACCCATATCTGTGGTGACATCAAGCACATGTAGCCCTATGGATGGTGCCCTCTGTATTATTTCGGTAACTACTGGCCTGTACTCTGCCATAAAGTTTGCCTGTGAGCATATGCAACTCACAGTGATTACCATTTCATCCATTAACAACACACACACACCCTTTCAAGTTCGGTCAATCCTAATAATAATCCTAAAAATAACCTTTTGGACCAGCTGCAAAGCACATTTTTAATGCCTTCTTAATTGTCAGTGCTCTATTTCATTCACTTTGTGGTTAGTCTGTTAGTCTTTACATTTTTTTTCACTAATTATCATTGACTTCTTGAGAGCTGGATTTTCCTTCCTTTGTTTTCATAGTGCTGCCCTTGCTTTTTTGGTGATTTTTTTTCTTGTCTCTTTTATTTTTTTTTTATAGACCCAATTGACTGGCTGCTGGCCGACTGGGTAGTGTCAGTTGTCCCTCTCTCTCCTCAATAGCCATGTCCTTTCTTTCTTCCGTCACTTTCCCTTCTCTTTCATCAGCAGCAAAAGCTTGATGAACACAACTAATAAAGTTCCACAACTTAAAGGGGACCCTATTATGCAAAATTCACTTTTATAAGGTGTTTGAACACAGATGTGTGTCCACAGTGTATGTGTAAACAACCAGCCTATAATGGTAAAAATCCACCCACTGCTTTTTTTTAATAATCCCCATAAATCATAAACAATCTCTCTAAACTTACTCTTACATAGAAGTAGGTGTACGCCCCGCCCATGAGTCTTCACAATCTGGGCTATCCAATTGTTACTCGAAACTAGCCCAGTCGCATTTCAGGTGGGGTACCCCGGTTAAAATCATGTTCTGGGGGGTAAAATCTGCGTTTCTGGCAGGGTAAAATTTGCATTCTAGAGGATAAATATGTTATTTAAGGGTCGCTTCATGCGGACATGAAAAACAACCTGCGGTAACAGTGTTAAAGTAGCCCAATTCCGCGAGAAAACCACGGACTTGGCAACACTGAGAGTATCCAATCTCACTAGTTGTACAGGCTCCACCCTCTTCTGGAAAGGGGGTGGGGAGCAGTAGCTCATTTGCATTTAAAGATACATGCATGAAAACAGCATGTTTTTCCTTTCACTCATAAATGGCCATTTACAACATGGTATACTAAATGATCTGTGGAGTATTTTGAGCTGAAACTTCACAGACACATTCTGGGGACACCTGAGACTTATATTACATCTTGTAAAAAGGGGCATAATAGGTCGCCTTTAAGTAGAAAAACAAAGACTACACTTTATCCCCCAAGACAAATTGCGTCTAACCATTTCTCCCAGCTTTTTTATCCTGCTCTATATCTCTTTTAGCGAAAGGGGATTCAGTGGAGCCAGAATTTTTTTTTTTTTTTTTTTTTTTGCTGTTGTTGTTGTCATTTTTTGTTATATTAAGCTTGCTCCTACTGACTTGAGTCAAGCATTTTTCCTTCTCTCCATGTCAATGAGGAAGTGCATTCGTGTGCCTTTCTCAGAACGATTGGAAATCAGAACAATCCCCATGAAACACAGCAAAGCATGATGGAGACTTTACAAGGACAACATGGAGGAAAAGACAGACAAAATGCTTGACATGCTATTCAGTTTATTAGAAATTTATTTATAAATCCATTGCTGTAAATCAGTGCAAAAGACAAAATACATAAAATATATATGATTATATGTATAAACCGATGTGTTTTGTTTTAAATTAGATTATTTTATTTATTAATGGATATACAGTACTATTAAGTGCAAGGGTGCATAAGAATTGTAAACATTAAAGGGTTAGTTCACCCAAAAATGAAAATAATGTCATTAATTACTCACCCTCGTGTCGTTCAACACCCGTAAGACCTTCGTTCATCTTCGGAACACAAGATATTTTTGATGAAATCCGATGGCTCAGTGAGGCTTCCATTGCCAGCAATGTTACAGCACCTCTCAAGATCCATAAAGGTACTAAAAACATATTTGAAACAGTTCATGTGAGTTCAGTGATTCTATCTTAATATTATAAAGCGACAAGAATACTTTTTGTGAGCCAAAAAAAAACAAAATAATGACTTTTCAACAATATAGTGATGGGCCGATTTCAAAACACTGCTTCAGAGCTTTACGAATCGAATCAGTGAATCAGAGCGCCAAAGTCAAGTGATTTCAGCAGTTTAGACGCTTGATAGGAGATCCGAATCACTAATTCGAAACAAAAGATTCATAAAGCTCAGAAGCTTCATGAAGCAGTGTTTTGAAATCGGCCCATATAGATATTGTTGAAAATTAAACAAGGCAGGCAATGCTAGTTGGTCACACTAATCCTCAAATATTAGCATATTAGATTTTTATCTTTTAAAAACAACATTTCTGTAACAACATGTGAGCATATAGAAATATTGCAAATCAATGCAATTATTGACTTCTAACAGTGTTGGATAACTTACTCTAAAAAGTAATTTTCAACTGTGTAATTAGATTATTGTACTAATTACTCTCTCTAAAAAAGTATTAGATTCTAATTACATTATAAATACCATATCAACCTAAACCAGTTGTACAATATAGACACCTTTGATTTTTTCAAATAAATAATATACAATTGCATAAATTATTCTTGAACTGACCAAAGTATTTAAAGGGAGAATAATTACACCCAACACTGACTACTACTAATGTTATGGCAAATTCGATGTCTCTGTGTCCCTTCAGTTCTGGTCTCAAAGAAAAACTCTCAGAGTCAAAGTTCCAGGTCTCAAAAGCATTAACTTTATTGTCAAGCAACAAAGTGAGATACCAGCTGTTCATCTGAATCTCTCTAGCCAGGGCACAGTTTTTACACATTTTTCTTATCTGTTAAAACACAAGAAAGTAGTATAATTGGCTGGTAAGATCCAGCCTTGCAGTTTTTTCCATATTTTCACTTACAGGGACTCTCCCATGTGCTCCCCAACATTTTCACTACAGTCACTTCCCCAGTTAAACTGCAGGTGTTGCTTATGCAAGAGATATTTCTTTTTGTAAGGGTGGCCGACTGCCAACTACTCTACATCTTTTGACTTAATCTCTCATGGTGGAATTCTGCCAATTGATGGTCAACCCTTTTCCCATTGGCAAAATGAAACATTGTATCAAAAACAATCAACACTCCCTGGAGGCAAGAAGCCTTCACATGACACCCTTAATAATGATCAAATTCATTTCACAGCCACCTGTTGTCTGATGGAAAATTACCAGCAAAATATGCTTAGTGGCCAAGTTAACTTCTCAGATACATCTGACCCTTACAGTCACATAGGCCAAGAGGCCTCAAAACACTTCTGGCTTTTATAGTAAGCAAACTAATTCTACAACTGTTCTCTATTAGGATAGATACAAAACTTCTGTCTCTCTAACTCTATCAATTTTAATTGCCCAATATTTAATTCCTTGCTTTCAATGGCTGTTTCTGAAAGCTTAAAAATGCTGCCTTCGGAGAATGCATTCCAAGGTAGGAGAAAGGCATCAAGGCTCATCCGAATCCAATGTTAGCTTCACTTCCTGTCTCCAGAGATACTGCTCTTTTATGAATACTGTGAATTCAGACATACTACTCTTGTTACATACTGTTTATAGTATGCAATTTTATATGCAGCTGATGACTCTGCGATCTCCAGCAATAGGCTTTACGTCACATGAATAAACAGGAAAACGGGCCAGTTGCATAAAATTAGCCACTTACTGATTCTTGAGAAGAAACAGGATGCAATTAAACCTTATACTCAGACAAATTGAACTACATTTATGTATCTTACATGTACTAAGCTACTGAGCTGTGCTTTGATACAACCTCCCAACTCTTTTTAACTTACTAACATAAGTGCCATATCAGCGATGGAGGCATCATCAGCATTGGTTCTGGTGTCGGAGAAGCAGCCTCAGGTGCGAAGCAGCCCCTCCTGTTCTCTTCACGTTCCAGCCTTTTATAGACTATCTGACCTCTTGAGGTCATCTTCTTTGGAATTCCCCTCATCTGAGTCTATCTATAAAGGCTTGTCTCTTTGTTCTCGGACTCTTCTCCTCTGCTGTGTCCTGCGCTTCGTCTTCAAGACATCCTTCAACGGTAATGATTGCCTTTCTTGCTAATACATGTTATGTCCTTACTATTCTACTAGCATGCTTTATTAAAATCTTAAAACAACAGTTGTAGTGTCTTCCTTTATAAACATATTCTTAATAAAGCTTTCCAACAATAAAGTGTTTTGTCTTTTTTCTTTATAAACTACATTCTTATTAAAGTACTTTTACAAAAACAGTTGTCTTGTCTTTTTTAATGAGCTATTATCTTATTAAACACTTTTACAAAAACCCATTTGTCTTGTTTTCCTTAATAAACAGTTATCATAAACAAGTTATCTTTTCTCTTTATACACTTATCATAAACAAGTTATCATATTTTTTTTATATATAAAAAGTTATCTCTTATAATTCTCTTTTGTCACTGTTTTCACACAGACAATGTCACAGTCACATGGACTTTCAGTTTGTTTGTTGTCATCTGTCATGTGTTCCTGTGTTCTAGTTTCCCGCCACAATCAGTAACCATGGACACTAATCACATTCATCACAGCTGTTTGTAATTTGAGTTAATTCATCAGTGTATTTAAGTTCCTGTTTGTCTTCAGTATGTTGTTGGGTATTGTTTGTGTCTACATTGGTGTATGTTCCTGTCTGATTCTGTATTCTCCTGTTGGATTATCAAGTAAAAGACTTATTTAACTCTTATCATCTCGTCGTGTGTTTTATACACAGGTGGAATTGTAGCAGAATACCTGACCAAAACAGTAAGCAACGTGTTTGTAAATGGGATTTTCTTTTTGTTTTTCGTGTTCAGTGTTTTTTGTTCTGTTTCTCACTCCTGCTTGCACTATGGACCCTTCTGTTAGACTCATGTGCCTTGAGCAGGGAGAAAGTTCCCTCGAGACATTTAGAACTATTTTTGGATCTCGCACATCAGCCCACCTTCCCGGACTACTGTCTGTGCACGTTCCTGTACGTCGGACTCAACAACACCACACGTGCACAGCTGTCCGGGGAGGGTCCTCGAGGGAGCTTCGAGTCCTTTGTGGAGTGGGTGCTGGCATCCTGCGGATCATCATTCACCGTCGAGGTTGCCGCCAGCCCCACTCCCCAGCCAGAACCACCCAGATGGCGAGGATATACGACCTGAGCCCACCACAGGTAGTACGACGGGGACCGCCGCGATTGAGCTGCCCATGCACACAAGAGCAATAGGGGGCCATATCGCCACGGAGCCCGAGCAGCGTGCGCCTGACCAGGTGTGTGAGCCGGCCGAGCCATCCATTGCCGAGGGAGTGTTGGTGGACTTCGAGGGTTCGGAAGTGAGCCCCGCCCACCCCCTGCTACTGAGAGTGAGTTTGCTGAATCACTGCTGGACTTAAGGTGTGGAGAGGACATTTTTCTTGCCCCAGTAATGTCTCCGTTCCAGCTGGTCCCGTCCAGCGTGCCTTTCCCACCATATCTTCTATCTACCTGTGACTCCCCACTGCTTTTGGATTTTTGCATGGAACTCCAGTCTGTTTCACAGTCTACAGCCATCAGTGCCACCCAGTCACCTCCGTCTCCCTTCAGTCCCTCGGTACCACCTCCTCTCAGTAGCATGGCACCATCTCTGGCCTGCCGGGATCCTTCTCCTCCTGGGCACGAGGAGCCCGAAGCTCCGCCTCCAGCCTCGGAAGGTCTCGAGCTACCTCCGTCCATCGCCCTGATTCCTGCGCCTGTGCTCCTTCCACCCTCGACCTCGGAGTTGACCATCGGCCTTTCGACCATGCCGGACTCCCTCGGCACGCCGGCTCCACCTGGGTCAGACATTGCGTCGCCTCCGCTGCAGACTTGCGGACCGTCCGCTGCTCTGCGGTCCTCCACCCCTTCTACTACGGCTCGCTCCGCCCTACCTCAGGCTCCGTCTCCGCCCTCGGTCGCTCCAACGCGTC
Organism: Hypophthalmichthys nobilis; assembly: GCA_037950665.1. NCBI lineage: Eukaryota > Metazoa > Chordata > Actinopteri > Cypriniformes > Xenocyprididae > Hypophthalmichthys > Hypophthalmichthys nobilis. Next base: position 22,578,370 of record CM075479.1, read on the forward strand.
TTCAGACCTCCGGATCCCCCCCCCTCGATCTCAGGAGGTCGTCACTACGGCTCCGTCGCGGCCGCCTGGATCGTCACCATCTCTCTACCACCTCAGCTCGTCGGCTACGCGGTGGGCTCCATCCTCGCCGTCGTAGACTGCGGTCTTCCCCATGGTGGTCATCATCAACACCCTACCATGGCTCCTCCCTCCATCTACGCCGCCGTGGGGCACTACCCTGGCTATGGCCTGGTACAACATTCTGCAGTCCCTGTTCAAGGCCATCTCCTGGTTTTCACCACCACCTGCACCACCCTGGACTCCTGTATTCCACCTCCTCCCGGTTAGCCGTCCACCTCCTGAACCGCCTCCTACATCATCTTCAGCTCGTCATCATCATCTTCCCCTCTCCACAGCGCGAGGACGCGCCTTTCCGGGAGGGAGCGTAATGTCACAGTCACATGGACTTTCTGTTTGTTTGTCATCTGTCACGTGTTCCTTTGTTCTAGTTTCCCGCCACAATCAGTAACCATGGGCACTAATCACATTCATCACAGCTGTTTGTAATCTGAGTTAATTCATCAGTGTATTTAAGTTCCTGTTTGTCTTCAGTATGTTGTCGGGTATCGTTCGTGTCATTGGTGTATGTTTCTGTCTGATTCTGTATTCTCCTGTTGGATTATCAAGTAAAAGACTTATTTAACTCTTATCTCCTCGTCGTGTGTTTTATACACCGGTGAAATTGTAACAAAAAAAAAAAAAAAAAAAAATGATAACTTGTCTAATATATAAAAAGTTCTCAACTCTTTTCTCACTGTTTTCACAGACAAGTTATCATACTTGTCTTTTCCTCCAAGATATCCCTTTTACTTTTCTTTTTTTTTTTTTATATAAAAAAATCACTTGTTTCTCTATTTTAAAAAAAAAAAAAAAAAAAAAGGTTTATCTTCAAATCTCAGTTCACAGTGTTTTATTACTCTTATAGATCACTTATCTCAAATGTTTTTCTTAAATCTCAGTTCTCATTATTATAAGCAGAAGAGGTATAGCACAGAAAAGTTGCATTTCCTAATGAAGCAGGGTGTGGATGATATATTTATTATAATGATTTCCATCTGTGTTTCTTAAATTGGACTGTGAAATATAACTTGAACTTTGATTTTAAGATAAATCAAGATGATTTTAACATTTCAAAACACATTCCCATGTTAGCAGACATATTACATTTTTACCTATGACCAACAATTCCTCAACAAATATAAAATATCATAATGAAATTATCAAAATATTCATCTGACGGTGGTTTGTAGTCATTTTAACTATCAAATACTTTGAATCAATTACTGTATTAAAACAAACACAACAGTGAGTATGTTAACAAAAATAACGACTTTATTCAACAGTATCCATAGAACCTGGAAGAGCTGAACTTAAACAGCATAGAAGAATAACACAGAAGAGAGGATATTGTTAAAAAAAGTCATTATTTTTTTGTTTTTGGGCACAAAAATTTATTCTCGTCATATAACATTAATATTGAACCACTGCAGTCACGGACTATTTTAACAATGTCTTTAATATGTTTCTGAACCTTAAAAAGTGGTGGTTAAATTGCTGGAGGAGTCATATACCTCTCGGATTTCATCAAAAATATCTTCATTTATGTTCCGAAGATGAACTAAGGTCTTACGGGTGTGGAACAAGTAATTAAATGATTAGTTCACTTTTAAAATGAAAATTACCCCAAGCTTTACTCTCCCTCAAACCATCCTAGGTGTATATGACTTTCTTCTTTCTGATGAACACAATCAGAGTTATATTAATAAATATCCTGACATTTATTCATTAAATGTCTGACGGTGTTGACAAAAAGTGGAGACAACTTTGAAATCTTATAAAACACGCATGTGTCATTGAAAAAAAAAACCTTGCTCAGACATGAGATATTATTTGCTTATCATTAAAAAAAGTATATCCATTTTATTGCATACGAATGACTGAACCCTTCTCTGTGGACACACTGTTTTAGATGTAGTGAGAAGTGTCATACATTTGATATAATAATGATAAAATTAAATTGAAGGGGATAATTGTGACAAATACATTCTATTATTAATCCCTCATAACATTTACAATAGAAAATATTTTTATTTTTAAACCTAACAGCAGTTACAATTGCTGGACATTTTTTGTCCCATCTCTCAAGAATCAGTGACTGTCTCAAGAATAGATTGATCAACTAATTAGTTGTTAACTAAAAGAGTACTGGTGTCAAAAAAGTACTCAAGTACAAGTACAAATTACTCTTCTCAAAAACTACTCAAAGTACTAAAATTACAAATTACTTTTTAGCTGGCGATATTTAATAAATTATCAAAAAATATTCAATCAAATCATAGATCTAAGTAGAAAATAGTTACTTTAAACAAAGCACTCTCCCCTTATTCATGAAGTGCATGAATTAGTGGTCACAATACTGGAATTTCTAACTTCAATACAATACTATATTACCACATTCAAGGTCCAGAAAGATAGTAAAGGCATTGTTATAATAGCCCATGTGACTACAGTGGTTCAACCTTAATGTTATGAAGCGACAAGAATACTTTGTGCGGAAAAAAATAAAAATAAAATAAATAACGACTTTATTCAACACTTTCTTCTCTTCCATGTCAGTCTCTGACACTGTTGACGTAGTAAACACAGTGCAGCACTTCCAGGTTCTACGTCAGAACATCTGCTCATTATTGGCCGGATTCTGCGTCAGCATCACACGCATGTGTCGTGCTCACATGAACAACATCAGAGAGTGACACGGAGAGAGGAAATTGTTGAATAAAGTTGTTATTTTTGTTTTTTGCACAGAAAAATTATTCTCGTCAATTCGTAACATTAAGGTTGAACCACTGTAGTCACATGGGCTATTTTAACGATGTCTTTACTATCTTTCTGGGCCTTGAAAGTTGTAATTACGTTGCAGTCTGGGGTCAGAAAGCTCTCGAATTTCATCAAAAATATCTTAATTTGTGTTCTGAAGATGAATGAAAGTCTTACGGGTGTGGAACGACATGAGGATGAGTAATTAATGACAAAAATTACTCGCTGTCGGGGAGATGAGAGAATGAGAACGCGCCGCTGGTAAAATATCAGGGTTTTCATTGGTCCGTTTATGATCGGATTTCTTTATTGGCTACCGATATGCCGGTCAAAGGTTTGAATATTCAAATTGTTGGCGTACTCAGTAACGGAATGTGATTTTACAAGTAGCGAGGTAGATTACTTAGCTTAATTTGTACTTAAGTACAAGTAAAATTACACCTTTTAAAATGTACTCAAAAAGTACAAAAACCCGAAAAAACTACTTAATTACAGTAACGTGAGTAATTCGTTACTTCCACCTCTGTACATGCCCCAATGAAGACGCCACAACACCAGCTGTCTGTCCCTCTTTAATAGAAAAATTTCCTGTTATTCCACCTCCCAGACACCAGTTTCCCTCAACCCATCACACCCTGCTTTCAGAAGTCATCGCTCCCACTCCATCTCCCACACACCAACTTCCTCCAATTTATCACATTTTGTTCTCACAAAGAAGCCATCACTGCCACTCCATCTCCCACACACCAGTCTCCTCCAATCCATCATACCCCGCTTCCATAAAGAAATTATCACTCTTAACCCTTAAAGACCTAGAGCATTTTTGGGGCTCCTGACTCGCCTGCGCTTTTCTCTGGTTTTCTAACCCATTCTAGCAGTCAGCATCAAGTGCCATATCGTTTTAAAGAGGACAACTTGAAGTTTCAGCTTAGCTCATTTAAAGTGCCAATTTTACATTTATTTTGTCTGAGAATGGATAAAATTGGAAAAAAAAAAAAAAAACCAGCAAAAATCTAGTGTTTCTCACTGTAAACTCACACAAAACCTCCTGAAGTTTGAATTGTTTCTTTTAAAAAGTTATATTTGGATGTTTTAAACTTTCAGATTAAATTTTGTATAAATTTAATAATCTCTAAGCAAGTTATAGCCATTTGTCAATATTACTCTAGATAAAACTACAATATTACTCTTTAGGGATAAACAGGTGTACTTTATTCATTGATAATTTGTGTCCAAAAAAGACCAGGGAGTAAAATTAATACAAAAAAAAAATGTTATACAACAGAACACTAAAGCAAAAGTGACTTATTAGAGAAATATATTTTCAATCTGAACATGAATAAAAACAAAGTGTTGCAAGTAATGAAAACAATTATAAAAAAATTGTCTTGTGCAATGGAAATAAAAACAGTGCAAAGGTTTTTTCACAAAAAATACACAAAATGAGAGAGAAACATAAGTAGTTCAACTGAACTACTAATGTTAATGATCTTCACAAACTATAAAATAAGTATTTAGATAATATAACAACCAAACAGAGCAGTCTTGTGGCTGTACTCCTCACTGAAAGCGTCGCATTTGATTGCACCGGTTCACTGCGTAGAGACACGTTTGAAAACATAAATTGCAATAACTTATCCGATGTGAAACTGATTTATCCTCATTTTTGGTTCATGTTATATCAAAGTCATGCTTTGTAACATGAGTGTTCTCATTCAAATCTGTAATTTTTGTGTTTGTTTTCATACACGCAGATACACGCGCACGCAAATACTTTCATTTTGCGCTTATTCATACTTCCAAAGAAACATGATAGTATTGTGGTTCAAATGACCAAAACCTATGTTTATTGGTTGAGATGATGATGGTTTGAACCAATCTGGGCATAGGAAGCGGGACTAGGCATCAACAATCGTTCCTGTTTAGCTTAGAGGAACAAACCACATGCATTGCCTTAACGAATCAATGCTTCAGATTTTGATGACGTAACCAGTCTCACCACGGAGCCTCTGAATGTCAGAATGAGAAATCACCCATCTCAATAAATGTTCCCTCCCCCTAAATCTCAGTTCTTTTTTTATTATTATTCTTTATAAGCAGAAGAGGTACAAGTAGCATAGAAAAGTTGCATTCCCTAATGAAACAGGGTCTGGCTGATATCAACAATATATATATAAACATACTTTCAATGAACTTTAATTTTGTAAGTTACCTGTATTTTTTTGGAGTTATTATTACTTAATCAAAACAACCCAACTGCAGTTTGATTGATATTACTTGGAATGCACAATAAAAAAACATGTTTTGTGAGAATTAATAAAAACAGAGTTATCTGTTTTTGCAAAGGAACTCTTCAAGTGTTATCTATGGACTTTTTGAAGGTAATAAACTAACCTAGACGGTTCTTTTTATTGTTGCTGTTTTAATTTAAATATCCAAATGTTAGTGAGAAGAAAAATACATTTCAACACATATCAATCTTCATATGTGATGCAAACTGTTTTACAGAAAACGGAAGTTTGTTGCGCATAACCCGTATTTTGAATCAGTTTGAACATCCTTTTACACAATTATTCTGAGGATTCAACAACCATTTCCTCTTGTGCAACACCACAGAATCTATCATCCATTCTCTTAAAAAACTTAAGTTTGTCTTTGCTTAAACTGAGGCGTGAAGGACCTGTTATGAATACCTCAGAGCATTGTTCATCTATGATAAATCCTGATGCCTCAATAAAATCATTGAGCATCTTTTCAAAACTATCCAAAGCCTCATTAGAATTAGAAAGAAACACAAGGACTGTGTCTTCATTAATGATTGACTTCATTGTTTCTCCTTGGACTTCAGGCCCCAAAAACCTGTTCTCGCAGTTAATGGAGTTGATCAGAGGAAGAAGGCAGATGCTTATTAGTAAAGGAGTCAGTGGACATCCCACCCTCAGACCTTGTGATCTGTGATCTGTCATCAACAACAGCTTCAACACGGATCTAAATCTGTCGGGTAGATTCACAGACTTTAAGCTATTAAACAGATACGGCCACTTCAGTGCACCTGGATCTAGTTTTAATGAAATAATCACTGGGATTTGGTCACTGATGCAATGTTGAACAGAACTGTGTTGTTTGCTTTGACCTGGGTTTAAAATATGCTTAATAACGCCATTCAGCCTCGCTGCCAGAATCAAAGCCAGAATTTTATAATCCACATTAACTATTGTCATCGGACTGCAGTGATATTGAATATCATAGCTGTAGGTGTGATCATATTTGTCTTGGTTGAGTGATTCAAAAACTGTGCGTTTCATTGGTTTGAGGTCGAAGATTTGATTGAAAAATGCTTGTAAGAGGTCAATAATTTTTGAAGCATAATACTTATAGAAATGTACTGTGAGTCCATCTGCTGTTAGACTTTCAGACTGAGGCAGGGACAGTATAGCAAACAGAATCTCTTTTCTCGAAACTGGTTCAGTTAGAACGGTAATCAGGATGGATTTTATGTCATCAAATCTCTCAATTTGGTATAAACGATTCAAGAAGCTTAGAAGACTCTGGGATGAAGTATTTGGTGTTTGATGAACCTCAATGGATGAATCCGAACCTGGACAATCTAAAAAAAAAAAAAGAAATCATGTTAAAACTGTTATTAAATAACTTTATATCCAATACGTGAAGGAAAAGAGCTGACCTATACCTCCTTGGTCCATGTGTTCAACCTCTTGAGGAAGTTCAATCATCTCTGAGCATCCTGACAGTTTTAGGCGTCTTTGCAAAACTATTGCCTCACATATAAGCCTGACCTTCACTCCTGGCCACAGGTATTCTTTCTTTCTGGTATTTATTTGTGAAATTTTCTTTATTGTGCTTGAAAGTTGTTCCATACATGCTTTATCTTCAAGAAGACAAGAATCAAACTGCCATTTTGGTCCATGTGTCTGGATTTGAATGGACAATGGGGCATGATCAGAAATGTACTCTTCTTTATCCAAGTACATTGGTCTGTTGTGAATGTTACAAGCAGTTACGCTTGTTAAGTTGTGACTTTGCAAAAAGAAGTAGTCTAGTCTCGACTGACCTTTCCCATCAAAATACGTAAAGCTTTTTACCTCTGGGTAAAGACACCGCCAGACATCCACTAAGTTTAAGGTTTCCAAAAAATTGTGGAGAGCGTCGAAAGACTTTCGGTGACTTCGATTTCGTAAATTTGACGTTTTGTCGAGGTCGGCGTCCATGACTGTGTTAAAATCCCCACCGATCACCAGATACGCCGACGGCGGGATGTGGGTCGAAATTTGTGTAAACTCCGTAAACCTAATTTTTTCATCATTTGAGTTATACACATTGATAAATACAAAGTCATGCCCCCAAATTTGACATGAGATTATTATGAATCTCCCCTTTCCGTCGCCATCAACACTGAAACCACCACATCCGAGGTTCTTTTTGAACAGTATGGCCACACCTCGTGAACTTCCTTTAAATACAGTGAATGCTGCCATGTTGTAATCACATTCCAAATCTTGGACCTTGATGCTCCCAGTTGAATAGACTCTATCTGGACCCACATGAGTTTCTTGGAGAAAGACTACATCAGCCTTTAGAAGACTTAACTGACGAAGAACCTCATTCCTTTTGCGGTTGAAACCATTAACATTCCATGAAAGAATCCTTAATATGTGCTGCTCACCATCACTGTCAGTCATCCTGCAGTTAAAATGAAGTCTCTCCGGATCAGTTTCATAAATGAATGGGTTGGTGTATCTAAAACAATGCAACACAAAACATTTTGTAAATTGCAGAAGTGTTTTACAAAACCTGAAGAACTGGATTTTTGGGTAACATAAACATACACAACACCTTGCAAAATATTGCCCTGAGAAAGCCATTTCACACAACAGATGTTTACATTCAATCCTCAAGATGAAATATTAGGTGAATTTAAAAAAAACCTTGAATACCGTGATCAAATTTTACTCATTTTGTAGCATTCCCAGGGTCTCTTTTGAATTGTATTTGTCCCACGGGTGGTTTAGTGGAATGCAAACAGGATAAACATGTACAGTAGATATCATCTGTGTGTGTGTGTGTGTGTGTGTGTGTGTATACGTATATATATTGACAAAACAAAAAATAGCTGACTTTATAAAAATGACCCTGTTCAAAAGTTTACATACCCTTGATTCTTAATACTAGGGCTGCACGATTTGGAGAAAAAATCTAATTGCGATTTTTCTGGTTAAAATTGCGATTTGCGATTTAAAATGCGATTTTATAAAACAAATGAAAAAAAAAAAAATACAAACAATACCAGGCTTGTTTTGCTTGTTTGTAGGGCTGCACAATTTGGCCCGAAATTTTGTGCTAATATATTATTTTGACTAACTATTATTATTATTATTATTATTGCTAAATAAAAATATTAAACCAAATAAGAAATATTACTGTTGTAATAACTTTCATTATTAAAGTACTTAGCATTAGTATTTAATTATAAATATAACTATAATAATTAGAAAATAATATTTAAAACTTGTATGACAAAATGTGGGGTTACCTGTTAACATGCAAGCAGTATGTCTATAAATCATTAGAAAGGTCTAAGGATTTATTATCAAATATTATATTATTATGATAAAAATCTGTCTCAATAATTTCTTTATTTTTGTCAGGAGGTATGCAAAATCAAAAATGGAGTCCATGTATTTAATATGAACTGCGTGCCTCTTATGCATCCACTGTGGAAAAAAAAAACCCTGTACACTTATGTACGCTGGAAAAAAACATATTGATTATATGTTCCCCTCAAAGTTCTTTAGAGAGAGGAATTATTTTTCCTATTTTTTTCCCTGAATGCCCTTGGTGCTAAACATGTCTATTTCATACTGGACGCCAGAAGGTGCCCTTGAGCAGATACTCCAAATATACGTGAGGAAATCCCCAATAGGCAGGAAGGTAGAAACGCTTTGATTGATTAAACATGAATAAAATAAACAGACGACTACAACAATACATGGTTTATGTTTTCTTCAAGCCTTCTCGGGTATTTCCGTAATAATAAAGTATATTTATAATCCAATGCTATTCAAAATGCTATTTCAAACACTCAACTAACGTTACGAATTGAGTTTGGAGTAAAAACACCTTAAATGTTGTCTTTTGTTAGAAAAGAAGTTCATAAAGGCTTCTCATGTTTGGAAAGTTTGTATATTTGACTTGTGTCGCTTTTTCTAATGCAGTGCTCTCAGATGGAGCGTCATTTACTGCTGATCACAGAGCAGCTCTTCACTAACACGCTGTGTACATATTTATATAATTAAAAATCGCAGCCTTTGCTTTGTCATAATCGCGATTTCGATTCAATTACGATTAATCGTGCAGCCCTACTTAATACTGTGTGTCATTACCTGGATGATCCATGGCTGTTTTTTTGTTTTGTGATGGTTGTTCTTGAGTCCCTTGTTTGTCCTGAGCAGTTATACTGCCCAATGTTCTTCAGAAAAATCCTCCAGGTCCTGCAAATTCTTTGGCTTCCATTATCTTTTGCATATTTGAACCCATTACATCAGTGACAAGGTTCAAACATTCACTGATGCTCAAGAAGGAAATACAACACATTAAGAGCTGGAGGGTGTAAGCATTTGAACAGGATGGTGATGTGTACTTTTTTCTTTTTTTGTTTAAAGATCATATTTTTAATACATTTAGTGCTGCCCTCCAGAAGAAACAGAAAATACTTGCATGTTTCTCAGCAGACAAAAAAAGTACATTTCAATTCAAAAAGATTTAACCCCCCGACTCTTTATCTTAATTGTGATTCCTTCTGGATCATCAGTGAATGTTTGAACCTTTTTTAACCCTTTAATTGGCGGCATTTCCTGGGGGATACAAACATTTGCAAGGATGTGGGGAGAATCAGGGAAAGTTTAGGTCTCATTTCTTGGTTTCATGTTGAAAGGGTGTTTGTTGTGAATATTTAGATTTGGTGACTTTGTTCATACATTTTTTTTTTTTTTTTATGTCCTGGTCAGCATTTAAAACAACATGACTACCTGTAGTGGGAAGTCTACTCACCTTCTGATAAAAGTTGATATATTGCACATATTTACAATATCTGGAGGGGACTTACATGTTTAAAAAGTTGTTGTTGAGTGTTAGCTTATAACGTTAATGCTGAAAATGTATGAATATAATTTTTACATTTTTCATAATCTGTCTGTAAATGTTTGTATCGCCCAGGATTGTTTGGCAATGCGCATTACAACATTATAGCCAATTTTTTTTAAAACATTTATTCTCTCATAACTTAAAGCAAACATTTTTTGTAAAATTCTGTTGAAAAATAAATATAATGCCTATTTATGAATATATTAGCCTACTTTCTAGGGCCTATAATTTATCAATATGACCAAAACTTTGCTGAAAAATCTGTTGTACACAATCTACTTCATGCCTTCTGTCCTCTGATTGATAGTTCATACTTTTTTCCATGTAAAGTCTTTTTTTACTCATAAATCTTTAATGATTTTTATGAAGTAAATGTAAGATAAACATTTACTGGACTTAAGCAACTAAACTTAAGGTTTACTTGATTATTCATGCATCATTTTTATATTTTTTCATGTTAATGTAAATGTCAAATATGACACAACAGGCTTTTGGGGAACATTTATTTTGTCCATTTCTCAATTATCATTGATTTGCATAATATATATGAGCAATATCACACGAGTAGCTGTGCGATATGGCTGTATATCAGCACGGCTGTGATTCGTCCGTAGGTAATCACAGCGTGCTGATATACAGCCATATTGCACGGCCACGAGTGTGATATTGCGTTTATACGACAGTTCGACGGCACGAGCGCGTAAATAAATAAAAACAACAACGGAGTGTCTTTAAAATCATCTTTTGTGCAGCACTACTTCCTTCAGCACGGATTCAAATCTCAAGTTGATAGTTTGACCAAGCCTCCGTTACTAATTCTAAAACGTCACTTTAGAACTAGTAACGAAGGAACGTCGAGTCCCTCCATTGAAACTCATTGTATTTTGTACAGTATTAGAGAGAGAGAGAGAGTGCATTACATGTCTGAAATAACATTCATTCTTCAGGTCGATGTCCATAATATTATATCCATTATAAAAGTCCGTTTGAATGTCCGTTGAGGAAAGCGATCTTTGTAACTTATTTGTCCTTTTTACAGCTAAGGGAATTTTCCATAACATACAGCAAACAACTTCCTTTGCAAAACTTCCTTTCAATTTAAAAGTCTCTTGCGACTCACTTATTGAATGAGTCTCATTCACTCATGAAGTTTTGCCTCCATCTAATGGCGTATTAATGAAACTTTCACTCAATCCATATTACACACTATTTATTGAACAAAAAAACAAACAAACAACAACAAAAAAAAAAAACAATAGCCATTATAAATGACACTAGGAAATACACACAATTGTACAGTTCAGTCAAACGTAGAAAAGCACTAGAGTTCCCATGACAGGTTGTCAAATGTGCTGTGGATAATTACCAAATGCCAAAAAATAAATAAATAAAATAAAAGCTACACAGAAAATATTGTCAGTGTTCAGGCGGAAACCGGCTCGTATCTCTATATTTCCTCATTTTTGGTTTATTTTGTTTTTTAAAAAACAATGCTATTGGTCATATTTTACACCTGTATGTGGGTTTTACAAATATTTAACAAATGAAAAGGATTTAAAAGAGCTTGTGACAAAACCTCGTAACTCCATTGGATGTTTTATGTATTTGAAGAGCGGAGAACAGTGTTTGTCTGATATTTTTCCGTCTAGTTGTAGCCAATATGCTATGCTATATAGAGGAAGTAAATATAGCCTTAATATTATCAAATTTAACAAAGCACAGTTCGACTTGCTCTGGAACAAGTAATAGATTAATAAGACCAAAGATTGTCCGTCTTATATAGGCTACCCAAAATGAATTATGTCTCATGTTTTAACACTAAGAGCCAGCAGCAAATCCCCGAAGCACTGGTGTATTTGGAAAAGCACAATAAACTTTTTGTATTTTGAATGAAGTCATAAACATATTTCCAGTATGTTTTATATTATCACACTTTCCGATGTTCAACAAAATTTGACTAATGTGCTTTTCGTTCTCTTGAAAAGTTACACGCATGCGCAGTATCATCAGCTCATCGGTTCTCAAATCGGACATGTACGAAAGAAGCAGATCTCGGTTGTGTTCTGGTGATCCGAAAACCGTTGCAACCGATTCTTGACTCGAGAACCAGAACGGTGACAGGCCGTGCATGTTCGTTCGTGTACGCCGCGCATGCGCACTCAGTATATCAGCTGCTCTGCTGCTCGTGCTCATCATCATCAGTTCTCTCTCTCTCTCTCTCTCTCTCTCTCTCTATATATATATATATACAGGGCATATTTTTCCCGATGTTCCCACTTCTCTACAATTTGGAGCGGTTAAGGCCCGGGTATGCTTCATTTCCCGCGTTCCGCAACGTCCTTTAAAAAACTGCTTTGCCATTGAGCGCGTGGGCCTTTCAAAGATACTCCTTTGCCCGTGAGCGCGGAAAGACGCGTTCGGGCGCAGGGGCGGATCTACTGGGGTGGCACGTGGTGGCAACTGCCACTCTAAGAAAAAACTTTGCCACCCCAGAATTATCAAAGAATAAAATATAAATGTAAGCAGTGTTTCAAGTACTGTTTATTAGCAGCGGCGCTTCAGTGTGATTACATAAAAAAAGACAGCGTAACGCAAAATAATGGCATGAAAACACGTCTTTCAATAAACTTTCATGACGGATGCACGCGCACTCAGCGCGCCCAGTGTTGTCAGCTTCACTAACAAATGACTCTTATGAACCGGTTCTTTGGGAGTCAAAAACAGCGCAGCCAGGTTCACTTACAAATTGTTTTTCCATTTGTTCGTTAATCGGAAAATTACTGGTTCTCGGCTAACTCGGAGGTCCTCTGAGAAATGTAATCCGAATATGTCTGAGATTCATTTCGTAATTTTTTGGCGAGCTGATTCTCCGATCGCCCGCTACACTTTCATCATGGATAAAGGTCTTTTTGCCATGTGACGAAACAATAACATGAAATCAATAAGAAGATCCCGGTCACAGAAACTAATAGCAGAATTAGGTAGCCTATACGAATCTAAACGTAGCCTATTTATTTTTTCTCAATTGCCATCTTCAGTTGGCCCAGTTTCCCAAACCATTCGTTCAGTTCTCAGAACAGACACATTTCTCAAAATGTTTAAAATGACAACATTAGATAGCAAAACTGATGACACACCAGTCAAAATCTGAGCGAGAGCTGAAAGAGTCATTTACGAGTGTTTTAAACTTACACATAGGCCTACATTATAATTACAGTACAAAGTACAAGTAGCCTACTTTAGATTAGGGAAATTTCACTATTCTATGTACACTAAACTGGAGCACATGTTGTACACCCTCAAACTTGTGATTGTCAACTTTCTTTGTAGCCATTTTTTATGTGTAGCCTACTGTATTTTTGCAGAACTAAGAAATGACTGCCTAGGGATATAGTCTTGTGTCAGAAGACCAATATACTGCTATAGTACTGTATACTGTAATGAAATTTGTCTAAATGTGCAGAGGATGCTGAATTTACTTTTTTTTTTACTGTACTGTAATTGACAGTATATGCTACTGTATTGTGGTGCATTTGATTTTGGCAGAAGAGAATATGTTTTTGACTAGAACATTTTATTTTGAGGTTTGTGCAAGTTGATGTATAGTTTCGAGATTGTGTTTATAGTTGTGAGAAAATGTTGAATGGTGTTAGGAATTGTGTGTTAGCAATCAAGAAAAACTAGATTTGAAAATTTTGAAAGACAAATTTATGCTGGCTTGTCATAAAGTCAATTTAAAGTCTTGTTTTAAATAGTTTGGTCAGTTGGGCCAGAATAGATAGATGTTCTGGGTGTTTGCTAAAGTGTTGCTAGGAGATTCTGGGTGGTTGCTTGCCTCTTGCTATGTAGTTGCTAGGGTGTTGCTAGAGTATGTGGTTGATAGGGTGTGTGTGTGAGCATGTGGTTGATAGGGTGTTCTGGGTGAACACACACAGACATTCCCATCACTGTTAAAGGATTAGTTCACTTTCAAATGAAAATTAGCCCAAGCTTTACTCACACCACCCGTCATAGACCTCATGCCAACCTATAAATAATTTTCTAGGTCCGCCCCTGGTTCGGCGCATGCACACTCGGTCCGTGGTCATAAAAATTCTGCTGCACGCGGTCACTGTTCAGAGAGTCAAAGCTAGTCCACAATCCAGTAAACGTTTCTTGCTTGCGCCGACTGAAAACACATGAGAAACATCATAAGACAGGAGAGACTCGGACATTGCAATACTGAACATTGAACGGTCCATGCATGTGAGATTCATCTCTCATCGTCTCCAAGAGAATATGTGCCGTTAAGCGTCAGATGCCAAAAGCTCGGCCATGTTTTTACTTTCATTTTCTGTAGTGAATAATTGACTGGCGTGTGAGACTTCTTCACCCGCACAACTCTCACGCAAAGTTTGCATATTGTTTGTGTGATATCTACTGGCTCGCCTTCATGGTTTAAAATGGAAATATTTTCAATTTTGCGACGTGGCATTTTTCTTTAAGTTTACTTTTTATAAAAAAAAAAAAAAAAGGTGTATGAATATGAATAATCGTGTTGCTTCAGTCCACTAAATGTTTATCTCACATTTACTTTATAAAAATCATTACAAATTTATGAGCAAAAAAGACTTTGATTGATAGTTCATTTTTTTTTTTGTTGATCAAATAGAGTACATTTTGTGTATATTAAATATGATACAGTAGGTTAATATATTCATAAATAGGCATTATATTTATTGTTCAACAGAATTTTACAAAGAATGTTTAGTTTAGGTTATGAGAGAATGAATGTTTTAAAATTTTAACTTGCCAATTTGCATCATAAAAAAATCATGAAATTTTATTATTTATGTCCTAATTAGATGGAAAATAGCTATAAATTAATTCTGATTTCTCTTTATGGTCTTGCCCTTTTTAGGGTTAGTATGAAATTTACCTGCGCTAACTTATGAGTTTGCATTATAAATGTATTCATAAATATTGTTTATCACTTATTGTTTCTCAGTATGTTATGATGTTTATTGTATGTTGTTAGAGAATAAAATGTTTTAAAATTGCCAAATAAAGAATTCAGTTTTCAATGAATTTATACCCCCCAAATTAAGTCATATTTAAAAAAAAAAAAAAAAAAAATCAAGTTGTATTATTTGTGTCCTAATAAGTTGGAAAATAGCAATAAATTAATTTTCTGATGTCTCTTAATGGTCTTGCCAATTAAAAGGTTAATAGTCCCTCAATTGTCCTCAGTGTGAAAATATGAATCTCAAAATCATACAGTCATTGGTGGAAAGGGTTCAAATATGCAAAAGATGCTGGAAAATCAAAGAATTTGCAGGACATGGAGGATTTTTCTGAAGAATATTGGCCAGTTTAACTGTTCAGGACAAACAAGCGACTCATGAACAACCATCACAAAACAAAAAAACAGTCGTAGATCATCCAGGTAATGACACACAGTAGTAAGAACCAATATGTAAACTTTTGAACAGGGTCATTTTTATAAATTAAGCTATTATTTTGTCTTGTGGATTATATGTAAACATCTGTCATGTGAAATAGCTTATTCAGGACAGTATAAAAAAATAACATGCAATATTTTTGATCCTTCTTATTTTGTTAAAATTATTAACATTTTCGCAGATTCTGCAAGGGTGTAAACTTTTGAGCACAACTGTAAATTACTGTGAAACTTCTTTACATTTTGTTTTATAAAATTTAAGGTATATAACTACAAATATCAACTAATATCAAAAGATCAACAAATATCAAAGATCAACATTGCCTTGTCAATTGTTTGCACACAAATTAAAAAAAAAAAAATCAAAATATTAATAACTTTATTAATTATTTTCCATTTTTAATTTAAAATAAAATGCTTACCACTTCAAACTCCTACACTTGTCTGAGATGTTTTACATGGCAGGAACATGGATCCACATACTACCTCTTCCTCTTCTCTTCTAACACAAATGCAAATTAACATTACATCAATACACGTCACATTTCGAACATGATTGGAAGTGAATGCTGATGAAGTCCTTCTGGTTCCTGTTCTCAAAGGCAACATAAACATTTCCAACTTCTTTATATCAGTTACACAAATGCACACAAAAGTAAGGAATGTAGTTAACACAGATATTTTTCAGCTTGTATTTTGATTAATAAAAAATAAAATCAGAATGAATTGTGTTAGAATTCTTACACGTAGCTACAATGAATATTTGCAAGACAAAGTATAGGCTGCCAGCCAGTTGCACCAGCTGGACGTAAAAAAGTTGGGTGTAAGCTCTACGCTGGACTTTTAGTTACGTCCAGCTTTTCGATAAATATTTACACCTGTTGCACCATCCAAAACTACGACTAGGCGCAGCTACGCGTACACAATGACATGTTCTGCAAACATTGAGCTGTTTGTTGAGACGCCGTTCGCGTTACTATCGTTACAAATGTGAATTTATTGGCTCCAACGAATAGATGAAGCTATATTATAATATAATATATACGAATATTGAGCTATTCAGTAAGTATATGCATATTATGCAAGCAAAACAATTCAGTAACGAATTAAAAAAATTAAAAGACATCTGGCAAAAGATAACAGCGGCAGTAAATGAAGCTGAGGGTGAACTAGGAAATCGGACAGTCGATGAAGTAAAAAAAGAAATGGAAAGACCTTCTTCAGGCAGCCAGGAGAGACTCTAGCCTGCTCCAAAATCCCCCTCCTAAAATCTCACCCTACAGTAGGCTACTATTATGATGAATGTGTTTGGAGAGGACTCGCCAGCTTTTACCGGCCTAAAAGGCTGTGACAGTGCCAGTTACGTCTAACGGAAGAAAAGCAAGCTGAAGCTGAAGAGGACTCCAGTTTTTCTTCCATATCAAATGTTTCATCAGACACCAGTTATGAAGGTATTTACTAATACATAGGCTAGTTTTAGGCCTGTTTACACTATGGATTAGCCTACACAAATTTATGGAGGAAGTTATATTTTAATAATCTTTGCATTCATTTGCATTTAACTTTTGCAGATATTCCCGACCCGCCTTTAGGACAGCTCCGAAAAACACGACAACCTGTTCGAAGGACAAGAAATTAGGATCCCCATTGTGTGTTACTGGAGAAACAAATTATGAGACTGGAGATGGAGACGGAAGTTAAGGTTAGAAAAGGAGAAGCTTGAGTTAGAGAAACAGAAACTTGGTTTAGAGTGAATACCCAACAAACACAGAACGTTGGCACAACTTAGCCAACCTTCTAACAACGTTTTAACAACGTGGCCAAAAGGTTCTATAACTAGGCTACGTTGCGTTGTGAAGGTTGTTACAGCGTTGTCACAATGTTGACATCTGACCACCGCTCAGTTCCATTGCTCAAGGTTGCGCTTGGGTGTGTGAACAACCACTGGACGACGTGTATTCGTCACTGCTCCGATTCCGCTGGAGCGCGGATTTTAAATTTCCACGACCGTAGAGCCGTCTCTTCATCGAGCAAAGAAGGATATGTGAGTATTGCTTTTATTTGATTTCTATAAATACGATATGCAAATATTCAAACACAGCATACACTTTCCGTGTCTTATGAGACATTTATTTGTCTACAGTCTGAACGAAATGGAACAGAATAGTGTTTGCGATATTATGTAATTTACCAGTGTAATGCTAGCTATTTCTTTTAAGTATGCAGAACGTTAAAACGTATTCTGGTCAGGTAAATGAAAAATATTTCAACATCACGCCAAAAGATGTAAGCCATAGTGAAGAAAAAAATTACTTGAAGTGATGAATGGTTTACATTTTAGCACTTTATGAACAATAATGTTAATGTTTAACGTCAATCCATTTTTGAGAAACTAACATAAACGTTCGTAACCTCGAACACTTAATTGCTATCCATCGAGAAACACGGTATTGTTTACCTTGTTTATTACTACAGAAGCGTGTAGCATGCCACATTACCGATCAAAAGCTTGGGGTCAGTAAGATTATTTTTTTAATGAATGAATGAATCTATACGTACATTAATGAATACATTAATCCAAGGACACATCTAACTGATCAAATATGACAGTAAAGATATGTAATCCACGTAAATATGAAGCAACACAATCATTTTCAACATTGAAAATAATCATAAATGTTTCTTGAGCAGCAAATCATCATATTAGAATGATTTCTGAAGGATCATGTGACACTGAAGACTGGAGTAATGATGCAGCTTTGATCACAGGAATAAATTACAAATTGTAATACTAGTTATTTTAAATTGTAATAATTTAATAAATATTACTGTTTATATTGTATTTTTGATCAAATACAATGAATGTACCCTTGGTAAGTATAGTGAATTCTTTCAAAAACATTAAACAAATCTTACAGGCCCAAACTTACGAACGGTAGTGTATGTTATGCACTCAATATTATAATCATGTACATTTTTGCTAGGGTTGGAATAAAGCAATTATTCTTATGTTGATTTTCTTTTATTTGTTTACTCAACAGGCTATTTTCTCATAGTTTTCAGTCAGGCGATTGGAGCAGAGACCTGGAGGGCAAAACATCCATAGAACTGCAGGACAGGCCTGTCAATTTTCAAACAACAAATATTACATCGCATCTCAAAAAAGGTAAAAAAAAAATATGTGAGTAAAATGCACGTTTCGGGCACTTGTGATCCATATACAGCATCTGCTGCAGTATTTCAATCACTAACTGTATTCAGTTTAAGTACCTTAAAGTAATAAAACAGTGAGATTAAAAGATCAAATTCTTTATACAGCTTATTTATGATGCATACTATATACAGGCGAGCAGATGAGCCCAGAATATGAACGCCACACACTAACTGGGCAAGCAGATGAGCCTAGAACATAAATGCAATGCTTAACAACAAACTGTGCGTTGCATTTATGTTCCAGGCTCATCTGCTTGGCCGTCTGTATATATAGTCTGCATCATCAATAAGGTGTATATTGAATTTGGCCTTGTTTTACCCTCCAGGTGGGTGTTCCTATAAAAACTAGCAATGAAGGTAAGCATACACTATTTTAAGTATTTTGTTGTAAACAATCAAATGGGTCTATTAATGAATCTATTAAATTTAATACAATTAAAGATTAAGTAACAATAAAAAAGTAAGTAACACTTTCAGAATGTTTACATTTGTGGAATTCACCTCAGATCAGTGTAGCTGTAATTCCTGATGCATGGATGCATTAGATAAGGTAAGTACTGTGTGAAAGTGTTGTAAGATACAGAAATCTCTCTTTTTTTTTTTAGGCAATATCAACACCATACAAACAGGCCTTACTCTCCTCACCAAGAACAAGTAAGAATTTATCTAAAAAGATTTTTATTTTATTTATTTATTTATTTTTTATTTTTTTTTTACTGTAAACTATTAACTTTGTTGTCATTTGTCTGTAACAGCAGATAGTAGTATTATAAACAACATGATTCTGCAGACTATTTTCAGCACCCGAGCCATCACAGACATGGAAAGGTCTTGATACCTTGCCAAGAGCTGGATTTTTTGGTAAGCAATAAGCATAAATAGATACGCAGATTTACACAGTACACTATATATCAAAAATGGTTGTAATTTACTAATACTGTATGTGACTGATCCAGAGATGCTAGGGGGGGACTACAGAGCAACTATACACACATTCATTGATGTCTCAGCAACATTTAAGTAATTTCTCCTTTAAGGTAATCTTTCTTTTGGTAACACTTTAAAGGGTTAGTTCACCCAAAAATGAAATTTCTGTCATTAATTACTCACCCTCATGTTGTTTCAAACCCGTAAGACCTTCGTTCATCTCCGGAACACAAATTTTTGATGAAATCCGAGGGTATCTGATCCACACATAGGCAGCAATGTCATTGCATCTTTTGAGGTCCAGAAGGGTATTAAAGACATCGTTAAAACAGTTGATGTGACTACAGTGGTTCAACCTTAATGTTATGAAGCGACTTTATTCAACAAATTTGTCTGTCCCCTGTCATTCTGCTACGTTGTTTACGTTCATTGCTTCCATGTTTACGTCTGAACACGGGCTCAGCATTCGCCGGCTCTGGTCATGTGAGCAGCATGACGCATGTGTTTGATGCTGACGCAGAAGCCGGCCAATACTGAGCCCATGTTTTGGACGTAAACACTGAAGCTCTGCTAAATAACGTAGCAGGGGACAGACGAATTTGTTGAATAAAGTCGTTATTTTTGTTTTGTTTTTGCACACAAAAAGTATTCTCATCGCTTCATAACATTAAGGTTGAACCACTGTAGTCACATCAACTGTTTTAACGATGTCTTTAGTACCTTTCTGGACCTCAAAAGATGCAATGACATTGCTGCCTATGTCTGGATCAGATACCCTCAGATTTCATCAAAAATATCTTAATTTGTCTTACGGGTTTGGGACGACATGAGGGTGAGTAATTAATGACAGAAATTTCATTTTTGGGTGAACTAACCCTTTAAAGTCTCATTTGTTAACATTAGTTTATGTAGAAGTAAATAACATAAACAATGAGCAATATATTTGATACAGTATTAATTATTAATCTTTACAAAAGTTAGTCAATAATAACATCGTTGTTTTTTCTTATTTGTTCACAGTGCGTTAACTTGTGTTAATAAGTACACCAATTGATTTTAAGAATTTGTAAATGTTGAACTCACATTAACATAAAATGTTGTAGAAGTATTGTTCATTGTTGCTTTAACTAATTTAGTTAACCAATGTTATCTAATGAAACATTAGATAATATTGGTTAACTAATTTGTTAACATTTTTTTTAGAATGGTATACAATGGTGTGCAATTTTACAAAGTCGTAATTTGTTAGCCATCTATACTAGCCATTTAACATCTGGCTTTGACAGCTTGTAGAGTATAATCATTAGATGTAAAATTATGTTATTAACACGAAATAATTCTTTTAGATTTCTGCAACACACCAAACATGGATGACAAGAGTGAAGGACAAGGTTATGGCTCATCAATTTTAAGGTAAGATAAATAAATCCTTTTATGAAGAAGAATCAGCATTTTACCATTTTGAGACCTTTTGTGAAGATTAATTTCTCATGTCTAGTCTTGTCATATCAAGCTCCGAGCTGCTCTGTTCTCTGCCCAGTTTACTTGTGCCTGCAGTGCGCAACCCTCTCTGGTCCCGGATGACTACAGGTTTGGACTCATGCCTCAAGGTTTCTGCGCTTGCATCTCTCCTCCGGATTTGTTGATCTTTCCTGGACTCATTCTGGTTACCAAACTTTTCACCCGGCCTTCGACTATGTTCACCTGTCAGCCATGTACAGAGCCCACTTTTGTTCAATAAATGTTCTGAACTGCCTTTGCTGTTTATTTTTTTTTATTTTTATTAAACTATATAGGCCTATATATATGCTGTCACATATTACATGCTTTTATAAATGCATACCTTCTGAAGGATAATTAGAATATCATATGCAGTTTTAATAAAGTTGAATTATGTAAATTTGTATGTCATTTTTACTCTTCAAATTGTACATTTGCAGGTGTTGATTATAATCGATTAATTTAGTGCCCATAAATAATAAGTATAAACAATATATTAAAGTATTATATAGTGATCTAATGTTGAGTGATTAAAAATTAACCACAAAATATAACATGCAGAATGGGAAATATGTATAATATACGATTAAAAAAAACGGTGGTCAGAACGTCGTGTCGCAGTTGCTCAGAGTTGCGTTATAGAGACAGAGCGCATTTATTATAATCTGAAAACCACGCCCACCGGGGGGAAAACAATCCAACCGTCTCCATTGACTTTGTATTGCGTGAGGCTGCCTCCTTGTCATTTCTGACTTATTACAAAAAAACAGAACAATGCCTAAAAGCTGCTGTGTGACAAGGTGTACAGCTAACAATCTAAAAAAAAAACAGAAATAAGTTTATAAGCTGTCGACCCCAAAAAACGAATGTTTAAGGACACAAAAGTGGATACAGGCAGTGAGACAGAGCGCAACGGGTCATATTACTATAAGAAATACACTGGAGGGGAACGTATTCGGCTACAGGTGAAATAATTCTTTGACATCGTTAAAAATAATTAATGGTTTGTTTTTGTTTAGCATATGTTGTCGCCGATTGCGTTCCCCCCTCCAGTGTATTTCTTATAGTAATATGACCCGTTGCGCTCTGTCTCACTGCCTGTATCCACTTTTGTGTCCTTAAACATTCGTTTTTTTGGGGTCGACAGCTTATAAAAACTTAGTTCTGGGTTTTTTAGCTTGTTTGCTGTACACCTTGTCACATAGCAGCTTTTAGGCATTGTTCTATTTTTTGTTATAAGCCAGAAATGACAGGGAGGCAGCCTCACGCAATACAAAGTCAATGGGGACTGTTTGATTGTTTCCCCCCCCCGGTGGGCGTTACGTTGCCACAACGTAAATGTGTTTGCTGGGTTTTTGGGTCCTTAGCTGTTATAAATTCACTGTAAACCACGGCTTCTTGCTTTATTTTAATCCCTGATTTTAATCCTAAATGCATATATATATATATATATATATATATATATATATATATATATATATATATATATAGCCTAGTTTTTTGTTTTGTTTTGTTTTGTTTTGGGGTTTTTTTGTCAGCGTCGGCAACTTCATCTTTGCAGCCGACATTGACTCAGAAAGCACTATAGTTTAAATATTTTAAATAGTTTAAAATGTGTTCTTTTCCCCCCAACACATTCATAATCACTACTTTTGCCGGTGCTTTGCAGCAAGATTTATGCGCGAGCTTGACCTGAAATCATTCTTCCTGAAAAACTATTAATGCTTTTCTACAGCATTAAGCCTCAACTATAGATTGGGTTCGGTTTATTCTTTAAATAAAAAAAGTAAAAAAAAAAATGCATGGCATTATAATACTAAAATTAAAACAATGGAAAAAAACCTTAATATAACCTGTAGGAAAAAAAAAAACACTTTAAGCACGCAGAATAATGTAAGTGGACTTTTTTTTTTTTTTTTTTTTGTAATTGCGCTTTTGAACGATTACGTAATTGTGGCATCCATAATTGTAATCACGATAAGAAATTCGATTAATTGTGCAGCCCTAGAAATTAGCAGCAGTGTTGGGGACAGCGCTCCGTTCCTGTCTGTTGTGTGTTGTAACTGCGGTGATAACTCGTTGATAACAGTTCAACCCTGCTGAAACGAAACCTTTCAATAAGTTGTCTGTCTCCATATATATCTAGAGGATTGGCTTTCAACCAGAGCCGTTAAATATGTATGTTTTTCAACGGCCCTGGTTTTCAACCTGTGGGCCGCGGCCCACTAGGGGGCCTCAGTGATCCTCAAGGTGAGCCGCGAGATAACTTAAAATTAATTTGAACAGCCTATATTAATATAATTCATTAATTTCAATATTTAATACGTTACATTAAAAATGCTAAATTAAATTAATTAATTAAATACATTTAAAACAAGACACCATCTCTCTCGTACGTATTCTGCGATTGTTTTGGATCAGCTCAGGCCGTTTCTCATCGTGCTGCTGTGAAATACAGACTGAACGGTGGCTCGAAACGCCCAACTGCTTCATGAATATAGGATACGCAAACTAACTCTCTCAGTTGGAAAAAGAAAACCAGTGTCGCTAAAAGGGTTTTGATGGATGACGACTGTAATGAAGGTAAAGACGATTACAGGGACATACAGGAGTCTTTCATAAGGCATGCGCGAGTCCGTTATTATGCGCAAACAAACCGCACATTTGCTCTCTCGACTCACTGATCGCTATAACGTAGTATTTCTGCATGAATAACGGATGCTTACCGAACAAGCGTGTTTTGGAGGAGTTTGAGAGGATCAGTGGTGTTAAATGTGTTTAATAATTTTGAATGGATCTGCATAGTATCTAAATTCAGTCCTTTGGTCTTGTTTGGTATGGCAGGTTGACTTGTGCTTATTTGTTTAAGTTACTGTATTACTGAGCAGAGTAAATACTTTTAAGTTGTAAAGAATGTTTGCAAAAAAGAACTCTGAAGGTTTAAGTCTATTTTGAGTTTCTTCTTTAAAGAAATAATAACATGGGGTTGAAAAATAAAAACACTACAAAACAAAACAAAAGAAAAAAGAAAAGAAAAAGGGGGTGGTGGGGGGCGCTGCAGTATTGATTCAGAGAGGAGGAGAGTGCTGCTGGAGAGGAGGGGGGCCTTTGCGTAAAAAAGTTTGGGAACCACTGATCTAGAGCATTGGTAAGGTCTCTCATTACTCTTTCACAACGGAAAGCCCGCTGGTCGTGTATACCAGACGCGCCATGTCTCAACGTTTTTATTCATCTTTATTTTCACCATGGAAACAAGTCAAGACTTCTCACTTTACACCTGCCTTTGACTAGGCGTAAGATTTAGTCTCAGACGCTCAGGTATTAATTCTACGCAGGACTTAAAACGCATTTTACGTTAAGCTTAGTCTTATGATCGGGTGTACGTCCAGCTAGTCCAATCGGCCCCTGCAGGAGTTTAATGTCAGCTTGTTCCTTCACAATATGTCATGATTTCAGACTTCTCGACAAAGCAAAACTAAAATGCACCTACCTGTATTTTCTCCTGGACTTGAAGCTCATTAGTGAAGGCCCCCCTTTTAAGACCACAGACAAATTAGTTAAATGACATTCCCCCCATTACCAGCAGCTCGACTACTGACTTGTAGTCTACCTACCGGGCAAGTTCACTGATTTTAATACACCGGGATCTATAGGAAGCGCCAGCAGTGGGAGTGACCAGCTATTGTCGGCATCTGAGAGTAAACACAAAGGCTAAACAGATGACAAGCAGAATGTTATGTCTACTCATAAAAAAAAAAAAAAAACTCACTACCGTTCTGAGAGTATATGGTTTTATATTAGAAACGATTCATATTCCATCTAACATATGAATTGACAGTCTTATATTTAGGCTTTTATTTACATTTAAACAACGATCTAATACTGTAAACAGAAACTCATGCGTCATTTTGAGTTTCCGTGTTTACCAAATATGCTGGTAGGTATACCAAATATCTTAGGTATGTGTAGATCATGTGATCAGCTAGAGATAAAAAAGCAGAAAAATCTGACCACGTCCCCAAGCCACGCCCCGGGAGTTCTCATTAAAAAATATATATTTTATCACATTAAAAGATATATCTATATTGTCAACCCGTTCTCATCAGTCTGCTTATAAATAACACGACTTTACACTTTCCAATTGCGTGCAATACATACGCCAAAGTCCAATTTTGCGTGCATATGATACGCCAATATTTCCCATTAACTTCGGTAGAGAGCAGATGCGTCCAAATACCACGCATCATCTTCAACGGCAATGACGTCACCAGCGAGGCTCAGTTCACCTGATGCGCGCTTCTTCAAACAGGTAAGGGCAACAATCTTAAAAAACGGTATTATTAAATGAAAGTGTTTATTATTATTTTTTATTATAATTATTTTTTTGTAGTAAAAATGCCAGTTGATTCAACTCTTCGGCAGTGCACCCATTGCCTGGAGAAGATCAATTGTTCCAATCGAAGATGCACCAAGGTAAATAATTTTTAATAGGCTACTGTACTGTCTAACTGCTAACCCTCATTTTCATGCATTAAAGCCAGAGTCAAAAAGGCTATACATCTGACATTGAATCTGTCTATTACAGACAATACGTTGTTCTATTGTGGTGGTTCTCAACTGTGGTCACCCAGTTTATTGAGATTATCCATATTTTGATTTTAAAATTCAAGAAAATGGCAACATCTCCACTTGCGCATGCGATAATGACAACTTAAGGTATGATGTCTGTGGCCAGATAATGGACATTTGTATATTCCATTAAAATATGGATACATAACTAACTTGGTTTCTACCATCATGCCTTTAATATGATTAAAACATGCCAGTGCATCGACTGCATATTTAGTCTGATCTATTAATTGCATTCACTTGGTATCAAAGTCATTATTTAGGCCCTTGTCCATAGAGGGCCAGAAAATCAGCAATGCTTGATCAACTGGACCACAGTTTAGAAGCTTTTACCACAGTAAATGTTTTTACTGTGTACTGTTTGTAGTTAAAGCACAGTAAACACAACACATGCGTTAAATACTTTTTGTAATGTAATTGTAATTCAATATTTTTTCTGTTTTGCAGTTACTTCAGATCACATACTCCTCCATCTCAGTCTCCCACAACAACCTTTAATCCAGGAGCTCTTTTAAGAAGCCATCTCTCGCAAAAGCTCGCTCTCTCTCTTAGATTTCTTGCCTATTTTTTTCTGAACTGTAATCTGTAATTCATTTACACATAGTTTTGCTCTCTTTCTTTCTGTTGTTCATCATGGCATATTTTTAAAACTCAGAATCAAATGTTGACTAATTCTGTCAGAAAGCTGAATTCGAACTCAAAGTTCCCAATGCTGATCTTGAAGAAGCTGCCAGGGAGGCTGAACAAGTACTTCAGAGGTTCAGTCCTTCACAGGTAATGTTGGACACATTTAGAAATAACTGATTTGCTTTAATGGATATATCCATATTTTATGTGTTATTAACTTTCCTTAAAGTCCTTCCTCTCATACAATTTGGTCACAGATCAAGATTTTTAACACTTTGTTTCAGCTGAAAAAGAAGACAGAATGAAGGCCTGTCAAAATCTTGTTTGTGGAGAGGGATGATTTTGGCCATTTTGTGTGTTTACGGACAAAAAGCTGCAAAGGCAAACATTTCCAGTGGTATGTCTGTGTTGGTTTCTTAAACTTTTACATACCACACGGCCCCATCAGTAAGAACACCCAACAAAGTGTCATGTCGAAGTAATAATAATTCATACAATTTACCAAGTCACTAAATTCATATGGCAGTGTACAAACGTACTCGTACAGAATTCTGACTTGTTTTACTCCTACTGCTGCCATTGCCTGAACTCTCGTGCAGATTGTGCTCATTGTAAGTAGTCGGACTGTTTATATGAAACGTGTTTGTTTATATCAAATGGAAATATCAAAGTGTAAATGAAGTCCATTGTATTCTTTATTAACTTTTACAAATTGATGCTGTCTCTTCACGTTCCAGCAGTACATGGTATCTGCTCATAGTCTGCTTTTCTTTCCTTTTTGATTTTTTTTTAACACATCTGTCTAAGCAGCAAGAGTCTGGAAATGCTAGTTTAACATGTCATGTGACACATCAGGTCTTCAATTAAATTGTCTAAATTAGATCACTTAAGGTTGTTTATACCAAGAACAATAACTATAATGATAACTATTTTAACATCCACACCAACAGACAATAAAATTCTGTTTATTATAAGCACACATTGCGGTTATGTTGTCTGCCATTTTCCAAGCCAAGTCGAGTGGATTCTGATTAGCTTCAATGTTTTTAGTGTTAATCATTTAATAAAATTCTCCTTCCTGTCTTGCAGGATTTCTCACGGATTACTTAGTCCTTCTCCATCAGCACTCTACAATAACAGACCCAATGGCTCTTTTAAGAGCCAACCATTCCAAAACCTTCCACATCTCTCTTTCTTTCTCTCTCTCTCTCTCTCTCTCCCACTGTATTCTACACGCCAACACAGAGAAAGAGGGGAAATGGTAATGTAAAAATGATCACCTTTTTTCTTCCTTTTTAACGTTATTTCCTTAATTGTGTCAACTAAATGTTGAGTTGCATATTATGTAATTCAATGTATATATGTATATTCCAAAGTTCAGTTTTCACTATCCATATGGTATGCCAATCAAAATTATGGATTGTATTCATAAATGCCACAAAATGCTACTAAAGCCACTTAATTATTGTAGTCCTGTTTGAAAACTTCAAGGTAATTAGAATGTTATCAATGCATTTTCTTGCTGAAAACAGTTGACTTTTATTATTATTATTATAATTGTTATTAACAATTTTAATTTGCCTTGCATTTAGTCACAATAGAAGCGAACAATGATTGCAATTAAAAATGTAAAATATTGTTCTTAATCATTTTTTGCCTGTTTGTTCTTTAAAGGGAAGGGAAGAATATATTTCTGATGGGAGCCTTGCAACTGGTTTGTAAAAATATTATTTGGAATCTTATAATGTTTTCCATACACAAATTCTTTTATTTTTGAATATTAGCCAATGTTGTTTTAACGACAACCAGGAAGTAACAGTGCATATTTTGAAGCTTTTTTTCACATAAAAGTGTGAAAACTGATGGTCGAATTGAATTTAGCCGAGGAGGAACAATGAGATACGTCTTTATTTATTTATTTTTTATGCCATCTTACGTTTGAATAACTAAATTAATGCTATGCCTGACTATTTAAGTGACTATATTCTGATTATAAACTAAGTATTACACTACTGATGCTCAACACACAAGCAAATGACATCTCACCGGAAGTGTACGTGCCGGCTTATATTAAAGCGGAAGTTCTAAAGAACGCTCCGTGCATAGAGTCCATTAAA
The DNA here is from genome assembly GCA_037950665.1 of Hypophthalmichthys nobilis. NCBI lineage: Eukaryota > Metazoa > Chordata > Actinopteri > Cypriniformes > Xenocyprididae > Hypophthalmichthys > Hypophthalmichthys nobilis. The sequence goes on from CM075479.1 coordinate 22,606,840, forward strand.
AAGCAAATATAAATTTTGTGTTTTTGCGTTTATTGTTGCGTTTCCACAACATTCCATGAATATGTGTGTGTGTGTAGCAAACTGTCAACAGTCTCTGAACGCCACCAATATAGTAAACATTCCCTTAGCCCCTACGAAAATTAAACATAGTTCCCTTTCGATACTACACTCGTACTGCGTCGTCTGCCTTTAGCAAGACGCAACGGGGAAACTCATGTTTTCACCGATTTCTGAAGACATTTTCAATCACACAGTGAAACTGCATGGCCATTAGGGTGACCACCCGTCCCGCATTTTGCGGGACAGTCCTGAAATTGGGAGCTTTGTCGCACCTCCCGCAAGACTTAAGTAGTGTCCCGCATTTCAGTTAGGCTATGTCTGTATTTTTTTAAAATCTCTGAAATTACAATAGGCTACCACAATAAGAAATATAGGCCTAATAAAAACTTTGACTGGCGTTTAAAAATATATTTGTGCAGCCGTCATATTCTAGCTGTGAAAATAACCAACCAACGCAATCGTAGAGGGAGGTTTTCCCTCTGACGACAACAGAGTGGACAGCGCAAAGGAATAAGGCCTGATTTGGCCTCATCAAAGTCGGTAAACACAACTACACCAGAAAGGATTTCATCTCACATAGGCCTACTGGATAAGAACCTCAATGGCTGCTCAAAACTGCTCAAATTTATGATTTAAAGCATGCAATCATCCATCCTGATGTTAAATATTTCCAACGAACATGCGCCGATCCCGTGGAAGCTTAAGCGCCACCCACGGAAATGGTTGAGCACCTACAAAAAAAACGAGATATTCTCCATTCGTTTTAACTAAAAAAAAAAAAAATGACTGCGACTTTCAGACACAACTTTCTTCTCACGTTAATAGTTTATTTAATGCGGGTTCTGTGGCGTTATAATAAAAAATGTCGAGAGCGCATTATAACACGAGAGCGCATTAAATGCGCGAGCAGGAATCTCTCCGCTTACAGGCGGATTCCCTTCTCGCGCAAAACTGGACGCGCACGCACTCTCGCTCAGATATTACAGGTGCGTGCTCAAACTTTGTCCTTGTGCATGTGCAGCCGTGAATCTAGAATTGTCTTCTCTCCAGGCAGGGCGAGATTGGGATTGGGCGAGTGCCCTGGGGCACCAGCCAATAGGAGGGCACCAAGTGATTAAGATAATGACTAGACCTAAAAAAAAAAAAAAATGTTTTGTATATATATTGGAAAGATAGGGATACAAAATGAACGGTTAATGATACAATACAGAGAGAATATAAAATATATGCATATAAAGAATTGCGATTGGGTCAGGTCACAGTGTATTTACCCCCTCTCAGTCAGCGTCAATCAAAATGGATAAGCAGTATCAGCTTAGAATTCAAATTCAAATTCAAAATTGCTTTATTGGCATGACTGTAAATAATACAATATTGCCAAAGCATATATATATATATATATATATATATAAAATAAAACCATCTGTATAATAGAAGAAAATATTATCAAATATTATAACACTATCAAATATTACAACATAACTTAAACTTAAATTAACAGTGAAACACATTAGAACATGTCTGAACATTTGATACCACAGTGTTTTAACATATACACACATACTGAGGGTCACTATGGTGGACGGTAGGGAAACACACTGAGGTCAGACACAATACACACATTACACACATTCACCTGCTGTCTCTCAGGCTGTGGCACATCCACATGTATCTCGCAGCCAGTGCTGTTGTCTGTCCCTTTCCTAGTATTATCTTTATTTGTTCTACTTCAGTCATGGCTGTAAAGTTCTTTATTGAGTTACTGAATTTATTTAAGTAGAGATCTCTTATAGGTGTGTATTTGTGGCAGTGAAGGAGGAAGTGCGTCTCTTTCTCGATCTCTCCTGTCCTACAGTGAACACACACCTTTTGCTCTCTGGGTAACCAGCTCTTTCTGTGTCTGCCGGTCTTGATGGCTTGACTGTGCTCACCGAGCCTGTACTTGGTCAGGATCCGTCTCTGCTTGTGTCTTTGACACTTTGGAGATATTCTTCTAATTCATAATTTGATTTTAGAGTTCGATAGAATTGTAATTTACTTTGTGTTTTAGTTTCCTGATCCCAATGTTCCAGATATGTATTTTTAGATTGTTTGATAATTTGGTTTATTTTGATGTTTGGATGAGAAGCAGTGCTGGTCTGAGACTGGTTAGTGTTAGTAGAGTTAGTCAGGTTAGTAAGTCTCAGGACCAGCTGACAGAGGGGACTTTTTTCGGGATTCAGTTCTTGGGTTTGTAATGCTTTAAAATGTAGCGATTCTGTGGGACTTGATTTTAGATGCATTCAGAATTTGAGGGATCTTTTTTGCATATTAATAATCAATGGGAATCGGCCTAATTCTGCCCTACATGCATTATTGGGTGTTCTTCTTTGTAGTTTGAGAATAATTTTGCAGAATTCTGTGTGTAGGGCTTCTGTTGGATGTCTGTCCCATCTAGTGTAGCTCTGGTCACTGAGTGGACCCCAAACCTCAATTCCATACAGCGCAATGGGCTGAATCACACTATCAAAGATTTTACACCAGATTGGAATGGGTAATTCAATGTTTTGGAATCTTTTCTTGATGGCGTATAGAGCTCTTCGAGCTTTATCTTTGAGAGCATTCACTGCCATAGTGAAACTCCCCGATGCAGTGATGATCAGACCGGGGTAAGTGTACTGCATCGTGTGTTCTAGGGCGGTGCTGCCTAGACTGAACTGGTATCTGTGTTCCTGACATCTGGGCTTTTTCTGGAAGATCATAATGTTGGTCTTCTTGAGGTTTACTGCCAGGGCCCAGTTCTGGCAGTAGTTCTCCAGCAGGTCCAGGTGCTGCTGTAGTCCCTGTGCAGTGGGTGACAGCAGCACCAGATCATCTGCATACAGCAAGAGCTTGATGTTCTTGTCTTGTAGAGTGAGTCCGGGAGCTGTAGACTGTTCCAACTGCACTGCTAGTTCATTAATGTAAACGTTGAACAGTGTTGGACTCAGGCTACAGCCCTGACTTACACCTCTCTTCTGGGTAAAGAATTCTGTATGTTTGTTGCCAATTCGTATTGCACATTTGTTGTTCGAATACATTGATTTTATAATGTCATAAACTTTACCCCCTACACCGCTTTGTAAAAGTTTGTAATATAATCCGTCATGCCAAATAGAATCAAATGCTTTTTTGAAATCGACAAAGCATGCAAATATTTTTCCGTTTTTGGTCTGTTTTACGTGTTTATTGATTAGGGTGTGTAGGGTGTAAATGCGGTCAGTTGTTCTGTGATTTGGAAGGAAGCCAATCTGACTCAGACTCAGGACATTGTGTTCGGTAAGGAAGTTTACAATTCTATTGATAAAATACAGCTAAATACCTTCCCCAGATTACTGCTCACACAAATGCCTCTGAAATTATTAGGGTCCAATTTATTCCCACTCTTATGAATTGGGGTAATAAGTCCTTGGCTCCAGATGTCAGGAAAACAGCCTGAACTAAGTACAATGTTGAATAATTTGAGCACAGCCGTCTGCAGCTCAGGTGTGCTGTGTTTCAGCATTTCACCCAGAATGCTGTCAGGACCACAAGATTTCTTACATTTTTGGCTTTTGAGTTTGTTTGTCAGTTCTTCATGTGTAATTGGGAAGTCAAGTGGATTTTGATTGTTTTTAATTGTGTCTTCATAAGTTTGTAGATTTTGGTTGATCAGATTATAATTGTCATTGAGTTGTTTTGGTGGGATTTCTTTATATAAATTTTCAAAATGTTTTGTCCAGATTTCTCCGTCTTGTATTGGTAGGTCTTGTGGTTTTGTTGTGCTCAGATTATTCCACATATCCCAGAACTGATTCTGATTTATTGAATGTTCTATTTCCTGTAAATTTTTGGTCTGATGGTGTTGCTTTTTCACTCTAATTGTGTCTTTGTATTGTTTTAGTTTTGAACAGTATTCAGTTCTGATGTCTGTGTTGTTTGGTTTTTCATGTTTCAGATTTGATCATTTTCTAAGTTGTTTCCTTAATGTTTTGCAGTCTGAGTCAAACCATTTTTCATCTTTTGGGGTATTTTTAGTATATTTTTTGCCTTTCTTTTTCAATTCACTTCTATGTGCTGCTTTTTTAAATATGTAATTTATTTAATTTGTAGCCAAATTAACACCATCTTTAGTTGTTTCAAATTTCTTATTTATGAATGTATTAATTAAATTTTTTAGTTCTTCCAAATTAAGGGCTTGGATGAATTTGTCTGGGCTGTCTGGAGCCCATCTGTATCTCTGCTGGACCTGATACATTTTGCAGGTTTTCAGCCTGTTTTGTTCTGGTGTGAGATGTGTTTTGATGTAAATGTTAGTTTGATTATGTTCAGAGAATGGAGTTTGCTGTTTGACAGTAAATGCATTGAAGGAGGAAGGGTCCATGTCAGTGATGGCATAGTCAACTACGCTAGCTCCAAGACCTGAACAACACGTGAACCTCCCTAAAGAGTCCCCTCTGATCCTGCCGTTAAGTATGTACAGGCCCGAGGCTCGGCAGAGCTGCAATAACTCTCTACCATTTTTATTTACAGTTTGGTCAAGGTTGTTTCTTGGTGGGAGATTTTTGTGAGATTCAGGGGATTTTGGCCAAAGACATATTCATTGCCCTTTGGATCTATGTTATCAGGTTCAGATCCTGTTCTTGCATTAAAGTCTCCACACAGCAGCACATTTCCCTGGGCCTGGAAATGGCTGATTTCTGTGTGGAGGTTGTTCAGATATTCCTCATCATAGTAAGGGGATTCTGCTGGAGGAATGTAGATGGCACAGAGATATGTATCGGTAGTTGAAATGCCAATTTGGTTGTTTAGTTTTAACCAGCAATGAAATTTTCCAACTGTAGTAACAGAAATGTGTTTGGCCAGATCCTCCCTGTACCACACCAGAATTCCTCCTGAGTCTCGTCCACGATGGACTGTACTTAATTTAACTGAGGGCACAATTACTTCATAGTAGCCTGAGGGACATCATTTCTACACCAGGTTTCAGTGAGAATGATAATATCAGCATCTTTGATATTTTTCAGAAATTCAGGGTCTGTGCTTTTAGAACCAAATGTTGAAGAATGAAGACCCTGAATATTCCAACAACTTATATGAAATGAACGCATTAATATTATTAAAGATTATTAAACCTATTTGGTAAGACTGAGAGAAAATAACATGCGACGGTATGGTGTACATCTGAAAATGGCAAACAATTTACATTAGTGCAAATTTTTTTTTTTTTTTTTTTTTTTTTTTTTTCAATAGAACACTGTTTGTGAATGATGTTCTTATCTGCTCAGGAGCTGGTTGCACAGTGTGTGCAGCATCTCTCTGATCTGGCTCAGTTTAGTGGCAGTGGTGGGTGGAGCAGGAGGCCGAGCTACAGCTTCAGCGTAGCTCTGTGCTCTCAGTTGCAGGGATTTCTCTTGGTGTGGGTGTGTGTGGGGGGGGTTTGGTTTATTCTTCCTGATGGGGGCTTGATGGCCAGCAGGTGGACGTGAAGTTGGTGACTGCAAGTTTACAGGTGTGTAGTGAGCCATAGGTGGATGTAGGTGTGGTGGATGACGTGGGATGCTTGTCCAGCCGACGTCTTTCCTCACCGGGATCGGAGGGGTGTGTCTGGGCATGTAGGGCTGGATGGGCTGGATGGGCCGGATGGGCCGGATGGGCTGGTAGTGATCTGGAGACGGTAATAGATGTCTTGGTGACGTTGGGCTGCGGCCCAGGGCTGCATCCTTTAGGGTTTTTGCAAAAACACGCACTGCGTCTTCGTGTAGATGGAGTCCATCATACAGGTGTTGGAGGCCGATATGGTGGTGGTGGACCAGGTGCACGTTTGGGAGTGCAGAACATCTAGGGGAAATTTCAGCACTGATGCTGTAGATGATGTGTGGTGGTGTGTCACGTCGTGGGAGAAGTGTGGAGATGATGATTCGGGACTCTGGGAATTTTTTGCTGGAAATTTCTGCCATTTTCCTGACAGCATCAGCAGTATTGTTGCGCAGCGAGTGGAGGTCATTAGCCCTGGTGTGGATTATAACACATGAGGGGTATCCTGTGAAGTCTCTGATGATCTGCTGGGCGTGGCCTGTTGTGCTACATCGTTTTGCAGTTACTTTTTGATGTGGGAAGAGTTTCTGTGGGTCCAAGAACTTTCCATTAGAGTCCATGAGGAGAAGAACATCTGGATCAAGTTCTGGAGGGTGGGCAGGTGATGTGCGTTTTTCTGCGGGTGTTTGTGTTTGTGTTTGTGGCAGGCTCGCTGTCTGTGTTTGTGTAGTCTGTAGTAGGAGCTGTGCTGAGGTGAATTGTGTTGTTTTTTGTGTTTTTCTGTAACTGCTCTCTCATTTCTTGCAGCTGTCTGGAGAAGTTCTCTTCTTTTCTTTCTTTGTCCTCCTCTAGTTTGCATATCTGTACTCTGAGAATTTGGTTTTCTTCTTTCAGTTCTCTGAGAGCTCTTGAGAGTTTAGTAATGGAGGAGTTGGTGTCTTTCTTCAGCTGCCTGAGTTCATCTTTGAGCTCTTGGATGTAAATGTATGTGTTGTGTGTGTCTGAGAGTTTGAGTTGAGTGTGTTCTCTGAATTCAGTGAAGTCCAGTTCCAGCAAAGCTAAGATGGTCAGATGGTGAAGGTGGAAGATTAACTGGGTCTTCCTCCTCAGAGTCTGTGCAGTTTGCTTGAGGCTCGTCTCTCTCCTCCTCGACTCTGGCCTTCAGCAGGGGGAAAATCTCGTCGAATGAGTTCAGGTTTGCTTCATTGCCTTGAAGAAGGAAGGTGCCTTTAGTGTAGTAGGTTATGGTGAGGATGGGGTTGTCTGTGTCCAGCATTTCATCTTTGCATATAGTTAATCTTCCACCTCGACCGATTCCTTCTTTAAAAATGTGCTTGTATTCCTCACAAATGGCTGATTTCCATGCAGTAATCAGAGTGGTGTAGAAGATGAGGTTGTTCTTGATTCTTTCCCATTGAGTTGAATGTAGTCAGCATACAGAAAATCAGGATTGTCAGGATTTTCCGGCCTGCACACTTCTGCACCAGGGTCGCCATGGTGATCAGACTGGGCACTGAGCCAAAACTGCAGCTAACTTAGCTTTTAGTTTGTAATAAGGAGAGATATTACTAGAATATAATCAATATATACAGTTTTTGTTAAAGTTTTTTGCCAGAAAGTGCTCACCTCTCTGTTTAGCAAGTGAAGATCAACAATTGTGTAAAGTTTTTCAGACGTAGTTCCTTTAAAAAAAAACTCCTTTAGCGTTTTGGAAGGAAACCTGCAGTTAGCTGTTATAGTGGTGATCCAGCAGCCAGATGCTAATCCACAGCTTCCAGTCTTCTTTCTTTTATTATAATGTATTTTCTAGAAAAAGAAAAAAAAAAAAAAATCCGTCTTTACCCAAATCCAAGTTGTTCCTCTGCTGTTATTACTTGTTTGTTGTCGTTATCTCACTCTCTCACTTTTTAGCTTAATTTTTTATAATTTTTCAGGAGCTCATCTTTAGAGTGGCTGATCAGTGGCCTCTCTCTGTGTGTAGCTTAGCAGTTGTGCGAAATGTAGCCTAAATAAAAAAAAGAGAAACTATCACGACACATAGCCGATAAAAGGCTTGAGATTTGGATGTTCTGGGTTCATTCTGACGCCGGTGAACCCAAGGTGCTTCATGTACTTTGTCAGTGCTATGCTGCAATAAACTTCTTCATCAACATCTTCAACGTCCTCATCATTTTTTCTTACATTGGCGAGCCGATGGGGATTTCCGAAAAAAAATGGGGAAAGGTAAGAAAAAGCTGTTTTCTTTCTTTTATGCTGGTTTTTGTCAGGGAACCCCCTCGTTTAAAAAAATCTAGAAAGGAAATTTTAAGGACAGAAGAGAATTTGGTCTATTCAGTATTAGCAGGAGGAGTTCTTAAGCCTAATCTGTACAATTTTATTTAAGATTCTAACGGAACTGAATCAGCCCAACGCAGTGTGGTGGCAGAGTTGTATTAGAATTGTTGTTTCTAAAGTAACTGAAACAAAGTGCTTAAGTTTAAAGTAAAGTAAGTGAAACTTGGTGTTGGTCTCTTGTAATTCTGTTAAGATTCTAAAGTAATTGAATCAACCCAACGCAGTGTGGTGGCAGAGTTGTATTAGAATTGTTGTTACCAAACAAAGTGGTAAGTTTCTAACGTAACTGAAACTGAGTGTAGAGTTGTTATAATTCTGATAAAATTCTAAAGTAACTGAATTGACCCAATGCAGTGTGGTCACAGAATTATTTCTAACCGTTATTTGAAAGAATAACTTAAGTGCTGTGAAGGGAGTCTGACGCACAGCGATTCTGTGAAATTTAAAATAACCCAAAGCAGTGTGGTTTTACCCAACGTACTGAGGCATTGTTTTAAATTTGATAAACTGTTAAGCCTGAACTGCTGTGGCTAGGTATGTGGTTTTGTCCAACTTACTATGACAGTATTACATGTTTAACTGTTTAGAGTAGTGAGATTTAAGGCCCAATGGAGTTCATTTGCGTCTGAATTAGACTAACGGTTATCTTAAAGCAACTAGATAACGTATAGTCATTGAAACAAGACATTGTGAATAGTTGTTGAATTATCACAGTTCAATAAGGTTTTGAAAATGGAAGAAATTATTATTAAATACATTGCTAAGCATGGTTCACCTGGAATGTTTGACGGGATAGAGAAGACAGATGACCCTTACAAGTGGGCTACAGCTCAACTCAAAAATTCCCCCAAAATGCCTAAGAACAAAGAAGGAAAAATTGCTAATGCACTTCAAGCAGTTATTGCTTCGTACAAAGTAACTAGAAAAAAGTTGATGAGTTAAAAGCTGAAAATGAGCGACTCAGTGTTGGGGGTAATTTCTGAGGGTAAATGCAGAATGAGATTGCGTTTCTTAGAACTAACAATGACATGCTTAAATCATCTATAGAAATAATGGCCAACAATTTGGAGGAAACAAAGGCAGCTTGTGAGTTTATGATCAAGAATGGCATAACTGAGAAAATCACCAATAAGATATTGTTAGGTGTCACGTTGTCTAACCCAGTTCCAGGAAAGCCAGATTTGCAGGAAAATAGCTCTGAAGGTTGGGAAAGAGATTCTCAGACATTCAGTAGTCAAGACTCTGACTGTACAGTTAGATTTCCCATGGCACCAGTTCATACTACTACAACTGTGCGTGCTATTGAAGGAAGGGAAGAGCAAATGACCACTACCATGGTCAGAGGATTTAATCCAACTGAACTAGAAACTGTGATCAAGAATATTGGGAAATTTTATCCTGCTAAACAAGATCCATTAGATTTTCTGAAAAATTTGGAGGAATATACAGAGATTTACCAATTTACAGATGGTGATGCATGTGTTTTGTTAAGAATGTGCTTGCCTGACACTTTGTCTGGAGCCTTAACTCAGAAAGTAAAGGACAGAACTGCAAATAAGTCAGAAGAGGAAACAGGCACTGCTTGAAGTCTTGGGTGTGATGTCAGTTAATTGGGATAAAATATCTGAGATGCACATGAGGAAAGGGGAGCACCCAGCAATGTTTTCAGAACGATTATTGGAGGCATTTAAAAATTTCAGTGGCAATTCTGATATTACTAAGAATGATGTCAGTTTCAAGTCTGCCTTGATTAACAAATGTGACCCACTCACTCATTCTGCTGTGTCAATGTTAGTGATACCTCTCTCTGAATATAATGACATTATTGCTAAAATGATACAGTTTTACAACAATAATGCTAATGCAAATAATCAAATGAAAGATGCCAAATTTAGACATCCAGTTGCTGCCTTGCAGAAGAGAATGTTCTAGATTATCTGATGGTTTGCATCATAGACCAAGGAGATTTGCAAGAGTAAATTCAGAAGGTGTTATTCTTTGCTATGCTTGTGGAAAAGCTGGTCACATCGCTAGACATTATCAAGACAATGAGAGACCTTTCAAAGCTTTGTTTGTCATGCATGTGGAACGAATGGTCACATTGCAAGGCATTGTTTGGAGAAAAGAAGGGAAGATCAAGAGGTTGTTTGTTTTGCATGTGGAAAAGCTGGTCATGTCGCTAGAAATTGTCAAGTCAATGAGAGATCTCTTCAAAGATTTGTCTGTCATGCATGTGGAAGGGATTGTCACATTGCAAGGCACTGTTTGGAGAAAAGAATGGAAGATCAGGTGGAGGTTGTTTGTTTTGCATGTGGAAAGATAGGACAAGGCAGGGCAGTGTCACTTTTCACACGAAAGAAAGATCGGCTGTCATGATTTGCTTAAGAAAATAGTCAATTTAGAAACCCAGTTGGTGCTGTTGAAAGGAAAAAGAAGAAGACGTTCACACTTTGACTGCATGAACGACTGTAACTCAGTCACAAGCAGATGCTGTTATGAATTACAGAATTGTTGTATGACAGTAGCACATTTTAGGAAAAAAAAAGTTTTCTATCAAAAGAGGGGTGATTCTTTATAATTTATGAAAAATGTTATATTGGCATTGATATGTAAATGTATTTATAAGAAATGTTTTAATAAGCATTAATTTTAAAATGAGTTTAAGACATTACTGATTTTTGATGTTTTGAGATGAAATGTCTGTGACTTTGATGTGTAAATGTGAAAAGATTATTGTGGGGGAAAGGGGGCCAACCTCTTCTGATTATTGTTATAAGTATCATAATGTTTTGTTATAAGTAAAAGTATCTTATAGCATCTTGATATAAGTATCAAGATGTTTGTCTGAAATGTGTAACCTCCTGGAGAAAGATGATCTGGTCATTTGAAGGATGAGAAGGCCAGTGGAAGCAGTGGATCCAGGGGATCAAAAAAAAATAAAATAATGTTTTGAATGTAAAAAGATTCTTGTGGGGGAAAGGGGGGCAACCTCTTCATTTTGATTCTTGTTTCAGATATATTAATTGAGATGTTTGTCTGGAATGGGTAACCTCCTGGAGAAAGATGATCTGGTCGTTTGAGGAACGAGAAGGCCAGTTGAACCAGTGGAGCCATGGTACATTCTCAAGAAAAAGAACATTGATCCATGATCCAGAAACCCAGAGATTTCCAGACCAGCAAGATCCAGAACCCCAGGCCTAAAAGTTCTAGAAACCATGAGAACCACCATGGGATGAATGGAACTGATGGAGTGACACAGACTCGAACAACAACAGTGACTGCTTCTTCTAGAAGGACTTATGGTGGAAAAGAATGGACAATGAAAAGAGAAACAAGAGGAGATCAAACAGCTTCAGGGACTACGGACAGACGTTCTTCCACCTAGATGGAAAACAAGTGGGCAAAAGAACATACTCACACTAAGAAATGCACAAACACACATGAAGAGATAAATATATGCATACTCATTTGTATTAGTTATATTATTGTCTATTGGATGCACACAAGTGGATAAAGGATGTCCACACTGAGAAAATGGACACGATACACATGACAAAATGAAAAAGCATGCACGCACACACACACACACACACACACTTTATATTGTCTATTGATTTTTGATTAGATATATTTGCTATTAAAATATTTGCTATTATTACTGATGCAAAGGAAAAATTATGAAAGCCCAACAAGGCTTTGAAGAGAAAAAAAAAGACGATTTTAGCAAAACAAATGCATGTTGGAGGCTTAGCTATTGCCTATTCTGGTTTAATTTGGGATGTAACCTTTAAAACAGCTGTATGTGAATGTATCTTCCTTATTATTATGTTTAAACATCAAATTGCAGATAACTCAGTGATTACTTTAGGACACTCCCACTGGCTGTGATGGTCCTTGAATGTCTTCTCACCCAAACCCAAGATGTTTGCATTTCATTTAGCCAAATTTTAGAATAATCTCTTTGATAATTCTGCCCAATTGGATGGAGCTGTAACCAGTGTGCAGGAGGTGTTGACCCAATGACGGGTAAGATTCTCCGGTGGCCAGCGGAGGACAACCTAAGGCAGGGCTTCACCGCCACTGGGCACCTGCCCAATAGAGAACGGGAGGTGTAATCTGTGAAAATGGAGTGGTTGTGATGCTTCTTTTGGGCCAAGAGCATCAAAGGGGGGACTGTAAGAAATTGTAGTCTGCCTCGACCCAGATTCCACTCCAAAGTATATTTTAGAATGAGCTCATCCCTCATCCTCATTATTTTTTCTTACACCACCTTCAAAAAGTACCTGCAATATCAGGTTTTTGCGAAAAATGGTTTACTAGAGGATATGCTGCAAATTCTATGAAAAAATGGGCTACAGACTACTTTCCCAAGAGTATTCGTTGCAATCAGACTGGTCTTTATCCTGCCCGTTGCCAACTGCGAGGGCGAGAGATCCACTTAAACAACTTAAAAGAGTGAAGAATGAACTCAGGACAACCATGAGACAGAAGCGGCTGTCTGCACTCTCCCTGCTGGCTATTGAATCCGAACTAGTTAGGGGACTTTGAGGATTGATGCTGCCTTTACGTGCTATCGGAAATTTCATAATTCCCACTTAAGAAGTTGTGATTACACAATTGTTGCATTCAAGTGCTTTGTAGTCGCAATGAACAGGACTCATGGAGGACACCAGGTTTATTCTTGCCTATTTATTGGGAAAATCTTATTATAACCAAAATTATAGGCCTATGTAGTGTCCCATGCACTGACAACCATATTAACATTCACAGTGCTATCTAGATAGTCCGGTTTCTGACGATTCTGTAATTTTGGTCAAATGCAGGCAATTTTCGCTGTGTATAAAACATACAATAGCCTACGCTTCAAATGATTACACATATATGTAAATGTGCAATTTTTACCTAGAAAGCTCGTATTTACGATAATTCCAATAGCACGTGAAGGCAGCATTAATTAACGATTTTGCTTGCACAAAATCTAGAAAAAAGGTAAGGCTTATTTACCATTATTTCTGGGCAAATATGTGACGCTGTTGTCAATTTGAAATTTGTGGAACAGTTTTCTCTTTTAGATGCTTGTAAAGTTCAGTGTGTGCGTTTTGCTGCTGTGCACGTCTGTGGTGCTGAATTCAGCTGTTAATATGGTTGCTTGCAACAGTCTTTCTTGGGCTTGCTTATTTTGTATTTTTAAACATATGGTTTTGCATGTAGTCCTCATACATGCCTTTTATGATGGAAATTAAGATATTTAGTATGACATGTTCATGTTGCACTATAAGTTGTAGGGGGGTGGGGGTGGGTGTCACTTCAAATGTGGTCACCCTAGGGCACTACACTGTGTTAATCCGGGCCTGTCTCCAGGGTTTAATGTTGCCATTATCGCAACATTATAGTGTGGGCACCCACCGGCAGAAACATTCATCGGAGCATATGCCAAGTTTGCCAACAAATGTAAATCAATATTTACATAGCGTAAATTTATCCGTCTCACGTGTCCCGCATTGTCCTGCAAAATCACATCTACTGTCCTGCAACAGATCAATAGCCAGGTGGTCACCCTAACGGCCATTGGTTCGTGGAGTTCAAGTAAAGGCCTTCAACTGGAATTCTCCGCTGATCAGCTCTTCGCTCTGCAGCAGCAAGATCAGCTCGCCTCTCCTCTGCTCGCCTCTCTCTATTACAGTTCGCCGCTCTCAAGCAGCTCGCTGCTCATGAGCAGCCTGCAGCTTTGTTAAGCTCGCCGCTCTGTCCACCGCTCTCGGCAGCTCTGATCAGTGTGCCGCTTCATCAGCAGCCAGATCAGTTTGCCGCTCTGAAGCAGCTCTGCTCTCCACGCTGCTCTCAAGCAGCCTGGTCAGTGCATCGTTCCCTGGCCGCCTGCAGCGCCGATCGCATGTATCCCGGTGTTTTGCAGCAGTTGGACCAACTCGCAATTTAACCCCTTGCCACACGGGCCGAGGCCTGGCTGGCCATCCCTGGAGTGTCAAAATGGCTATTGGCTGTATAAAAAAAAAAAAAAAAAAAAAAAAAAAAAAAAAAAAAAAAGAGGTTATGTACCAGTTCGCTCAAAGGGACCCGTTATTCAACGGAGTGGTCCAAACCTCTGTAGAGAGCAAGGACGTGCACGTCCTGTGCTCCGAGGTAAACACTATGCTGGCAAAAGGAGCCATAGAAGTGGTTCCCCGGCATTGGCGAGTCAGGCTTCTACAGCCGATACTTCCTCGTTCCCAAAAAGGATGGCGGTCTCAGACCCATCCTCGACCTCAGATGCTTGAATCGGGCCCTAATAAAGCGCTGCTCAAAATGATCACTGGTTCTTTTTCCTGGATCTGAAAGATGCTTACTTTCACATCCAGATAGCCCCCATCACAGATGATTCTTGAGATTCGCCTTCACAGGGGTGGAGTATCAATCCTTCCGCTCGTGCTATCTCTGGCTCCCCGCACTTTTGCAAAGTGCATCTCTCCCCTCTAACACAGATGGGCGTACACTCGATGCATCCATTACAAATCCTGACGATGCATATGCATCGATCTTGAAACATGTTTTTTGAATCGTGAATCGTTAATTTCGGTCGATAATCGATGTAAAATGCTAAGAATCGGATTAATCGCGATTCTATAGCGATTCAGTGCGTTAAAATATATAAACATTAAATCACTACATGCGCGAATTGATGGGAGACGTTGTGCGCCGTCATTCGTGCTCTTATGGTGCCTTCACACCAGACGCGAATGAAGCGTTGCGTTAAGCGCAAGTGATTTTCATGTTAAGTCAATGCAAAGACGCGAATTAACATCCAGCGGCGCGAATTGAGCGTTACGAGCGTTCGAATCGCGCAAGTTGAAAAAACTGAACTTTGGCGAAATTTCGCGCCACGTTAACCAATCAGGAGCTTGCTCTAGTAGTGACGTGATTACTATTATTATTCGCCGTATTTTACAACTACTTTCCTGCTGACAAGTTGTGTTTATTCAGAGGAAGTGTGCAGAAAGAAGTGGAAGAGTCTGAGGGACACATATTTAAAGGAGAGGGAGAGCCCCTCTCATGACGCGAATTCGCGTCTGTTGTGAAGTGAATTTCACACGCGAATGAAGCAAGTAAATTCAAAATGTTCAAGCGTCCAACTACGCGCGAATAGCGCGATTTATTCGCGCAAGTCGCGCCTGGTGTGAACGCCCCGCTAGCTCTCCTTCACACAGACGCGCTGCGATCTTTACCGCCTTTCACTGGATTGCGCTCGCGCTCTGTCCATAGCTTTTATTGAGAAGCCCACGTTTGAGCTTCCTCAGGACGGCCACTACTGCTATTCACATGAGCAGATGACAGCTCTCTATTGAGACAGCAATAGTCCTCCTGAGTCAAACCGATCAAGCCATTAATAAAGCTGCCAAGTCATTGCGTGTTCACCACTGTTGAAATAAAACGCTTTCATTGCGTGGAAACGTCACCGTTATTTTTTATAAGATAAAATACTTAAGTTTTACGGAAGTGGGTCATACCATTGACATTACCTGAGCAGTTGAAGTAAAACCCCGCTTATTCAAGGGCGCGCGTTTATTGCATGGACGGAGCAAACACATAATGTAAGTGTCTCATACGCACGGTTCCAATGAATGATAAATGAAATTTAACTTAATGTTGTTAAACTGAATGTGCGAAGGAAACTGCTTAAGTAACTACAACATTAACAACACTGAAATAAGAGCGCGCGGTTTATCTATCAATCAGATGCGCATTAAAGTTGTGTTCGTTACTATAGCAACAGTAGAAACCCAGCGCGTTTTCTTTCAGAATCATCGTAAGGAAAATTATCAGTGTAAAGAGAACAAAGAGGGCTTTTATAACTATTCCGTGAAGAAAAGTTAGTTTAGGATTAGTTGGGAAAGTGTATGATATTCTAAGGTAGTCTCTCCATGTAAGCATTAGTATGTTTAATGTACCTGGAACACTTGAAAAAGGTTGTGTAGCCATTAACACTATCCTACACTATAGTTAACATGAACTAACAATACTTTTAAAGCCTTTTAAAATTTTGGCTTATGTAAATTTCTACAAATGCCAATTTTTAGGCTATTAAAATAAAGTTATGTAGCATCATTATAACTAACATGAACCAACATTAACAGTGGACAAAAGGTTGTTTTTTGCCCTTACTCTCTGACCTCCTGAAGGCCGCTGTGTAATTTGCACCCTGACTAAGACACATTGGGGGAAGCATTTCAATAACCCTATGAATGCATATAAAAATGCAGAATCGCATCGAATTTTAATGTGAATCGTTTCGAATCGAATCGTTCTGAATTTTCAAAAATCGTTCTTGAATCGAATCGAACACCTATGAATCGTGAATCGAATCGATTCGCTGTCTGCCCAAAGATTCACAGCCCTACTATATACATATATACATGCACAGAGTGATAATATATTACCCAAAATTATCTTTCTATTGCAATCTAACTGTAATTCAGTGTTCTCGTCAGCAAGTTTTCTTAACTGCTTCACAACCTTATTGTTCCGTGCAACATTTTTATGGTGCAAAATATTTCTTGCAAGGAAAATGTGGGATGATGGTTGCATCATGTTTAGGAAGTAGCTATTTTTCTTCATATCTGAAAAGAGTTGCTCAATTGTCTGACTGTTTATTTTTCCTGCAAGCTCCGGGACAAGGCCAATCTTCAAGGAATCCCTAAGATCCTTACTATTGTTCTGATGGAACACATCACATAAAACATAATGCTCACATGAACCAGTAACAGGGTGACCATCTTGATCAGCTGGTTCTTTTCTGTGGTTAAGCCATGGCAAACTGACTTCCAAGTCATTTTCAGATGCCTTCTTGATATTCTATTCAGATGGATGCAGAAATCGACCTTCAAAAGGATGAAACAGTTTCTTTGAACGATGGTTTGCATGTGAGGCTAGACCCCTTGGGTAGTCGTACACAGTAACATTTGGTACGTTTCCATGAAAGCAGGAGGTCAGCCTAATCGCGAGGGCTCTCTGCTCTGATGATAAATTTCACAGAGTACCCAACTCAGGGCTGTTATAACAGCCCAGCCACCTAAAGTGAAAGACATGTCAACTCAAAATCCATGAATACTCAATATGCTTGTATCTATACATTTTTAAAACCCCACAGCTTAAAATTGACAAAATCACTTCATTATGTAAACAATAACATATCAATACTTTTATGCCACCCTAATACATAACTGTACAGTTTGACTTACCAGATGCACCCCACACTTTTTCAAAAACCTTGTGGTAGGTGACTATTTGACATCCTCTCTTTTAGTCGGATGATTAAATCCATCTTAGATCCTTTGTGATTTATTCCACTCCCCTTACAAAGGGCCCTTATTTCCTCAGTCTAGCCAAAAAGAAAAATGGCAACAAAATTATTATACATGTCAGAACAAAATATCTAAATTAATATATTAGCGAGATGAAACAAACCATACCCGGAGATTTAGCAGCTCATCAGCAAGCCTTTCTTCTGTAAGTGGTATGTCATCCTCAGTTGAGTCTTGTGAAATATGAAGCTTAGCATACTCTGTATTGAGAACCATGTTGGATGACCTAGTATGAATACCAATCCATGGAGCCCAAAAGCTGTAACTTGGGTCTTTATCCCACCTAATAATGAAAAGGAAAGAAGCTAAACTGCAGTAAAGAAATAAACAAGTAAAAGTCTGTATATCTGAAAAGTGATGCTAGACATAGCCTACTTGTATAAAAACCTCAGCTTATCATCTCTACTGTTACTGCCTCCCAGAACTTCTCACTATCCACATGGCCATCATAATTTGGCCGAGGGGGGTCAATTTCACTCACTACAATCAATCAATAAAATAAAAATATAGAACATAGTTTTTAAAAGTAGGATACATTTAGATTAGATTCAGTTACATTGCAATTTATGAATGAATGCAATCTATGTCCATGAAATAAAAGGTTTATGTAAATATTTCTTAAAAAAAAAAAAAAAAACTAAAAATGTTGTCATGATTGGATAAAAATATTTTGTGAATAAATCTAAGAAAATACAGTTATAAATAAACATTTGAATATATCAATTAAACTATAATGTATAAACTCAAATTAAAAGGTAAACATACCAGGCATGCCAAAGGCTCCCTTCTTGTGCAGATCCATTATGACTACACTAGGGTAGTGCCCACAGGTAACAATTGTAACTGTAGTCTAGTTCTGTCATGGCCTCAAAGAGCAAATAAGCTTGTAGGACAAGTTCATGTTTAGGCAAAGGCCCAACTTCAGTTGCATGTAATATTTCCATTACCCTACTTACAGCAGTACTATTCTGTAATTAAACAAGTTAAAAAAATAGAACATTGAATGAATGAAATCAATAAAAGTGACTTGAAAAGTTCATGTAAAATTTATAGGAAAACAACGCATTGGGATTATGACATACCTGTATTGAGTTTCTAAGGAACATGCACAAGTGCAATGATAAAAGAATGAGATCATTGAAATTATGTATCCCATCTGACCACTCTTGGCACCTATATGTCATTCCACAGTTTGGGCACTGTCTGTAGTAAGTAGATATTCCTAATAAAGTAAATAAATGCATGAATCTAACATATCCATATCCATAACATATCCAAGCACATTAATGTAACATCACAATAATCATACATACCTTGGATTACACCAGAAAACGTCAGTATCTCATCACAAAAGATGCCAAGTCTTGGATCACATAAGCTTTGGGTTCTGCACTTCGTTCATTTCAATTCTGTGGGCACCAGATGTCTTGGAAAGGACTGGTTGGACTTTACATCTCTGGAATGATCTAGTAAGGTCTTGGGAAACTCACCAGGAAGTTTTTTGTGTGCCATCATATAGTGGATCATTTCTTTGATGTTTGACGGTGGATATCTGTTGTCATCTTTTTTTCCTTCAGGTGATTCAGGAGGAACTTCCTCCACACTTTTCACCTTCTTGAACAACTCTTTGTGATGGTGAAAGAGACTTTGAAACAGCCTTGTGAATACAAGATTTCCTTGGCATTGAGCAAGGGCAGTACCAGGAGTTTTTCTTAACATCATAGGAGACCATTACTCGGCCAAGTCTGCTGTAATATAAGCGTTTTTTTTTTTTTTCGGTTTTTTCCAAACACAGACACATACTGTTTGTTAAGTTGGTCTCCTATTTGTACAGACACTGACAATGGAACTCCTTCGGCCTGAGATTCCTTCTTCAGATTAATTAACTGGTGCTTCCTTGCTTCTCCAAACCACTTCTGGTCAACCATCATACACAATGTTTCTTCTGCAAGATCAGTCTGTATTTGACCAACACGTGGACAATAGGATAAAGACAAGTGGTCATACTCAAATGGCTTAATGCCACTTCTGTGGGCAAAGTCTCTGGTATTTTTCAGGACATGGATTGGAGTAGATACACCATGGAAAGACTTTTCAACGGCAAAAATTAAATTTTTGCCATCAACACACTGGCATCTTAAATACCTTGCGAATGATACCGTCTCCCTGCATTCAGTTTGTCGTTTCTGGATGTGCTTTCTTAAGTTGTGTTTTAATAATGTCAAATTGCAGTGCACACACACAACTGTTTTAGGCATCACATCAGAAGTCCACAGACCTTTTTTTTCTTTTACTGGACAACGAACATTGCGTTAAATGATCAGCACCTGTATATGTACACAACCACTTATACTCACCTCATGCAATCAACATAGTCTATCATTATTACTCTGTGGCTGCAGTTGCCACCATTCTGTTTGTTTTAACACAAACTGCTCCCTGCTGGGTCAGAGCAAAATGTCAAAGGCGGGGGAAACAAATATGGGCGGGGCGACACGTGAACCCCGCCTTTGACATCATCCAGACTGCACTCTGGGGTTACTCACGCCGCTTCCTTCCATTGTAATGAACTGAACGTAGGGAGGCAGCAAGATGGAGGACCAGGCAAGCAGCACTTTTTAAGCTCTCGTTAATTTGCCCTGAAATTTACTTGAAAACTCAAGGGGGCAGTTTCCCGGACAGGGTTTAAATTAACTATTCTAGATTAAGGCCTGTCCTGGCTTTCTGAAACACAGATTAAGTACAGATTACTAAAACCTGGACTATGGAGTCCTGAATTAAAATAAACTAGATTAATTTAAAATCAACTGTGCTAATCTGAATTAGCATGAGAGAGGTTGCCTTTAAAACATGGAATGAACCAAGAAAAGCTTAAAATTGCATGGAACTGAGAAGCAAATCCAAGGAAAACTATGGCAGCACTGTAAAACCTAACACTGGAAGTCACTAAATGAAATGAGTTCATTTAACTTATTTTTTAAAAAAAAGTTAATTTCACTTAATAAAAAATGTGATGTTAACTCAAAAACTGCAATGCATTAAGCAGAACTTAAACTGAATAAGTTATGAATAACCTATTGTTATTTTACCTCAAAGATTAAAGTTGAATTTAATTAATTGAATATAGTTTTTGTTTATGGTTGAAAAAAAAAAAAGTAAATTAGAAACCACACTTGTTTCTAATTTCTTTTAAATGATACTTTTCAAGAAATTACTTTTGTATAAGGCATTTACCTTTATATTTTTCATAGATAATGAAATAAACACATAAATAAATAAATTTGAAGTTTAAATCATTTTTACTCATCACGGCATTCTCCCTCACGCACCGGAAAAGCCCGCGAATTTAAACAGGCGTAATCTGTCCATCCCCCACAGCTGTCGAAGAGTAACTCACAACTGTCAGTGGAAATTTAATATTTTTGTGTCTTCTCACATTTTGGCGTAACCAAACGTGTCACGCGCAGTTGTGATATCCCTGAGGAGACTACGTTATCATCCGTCATTCACACGGAAAAAAACTAAATAAAAAGGTAATACAAACTGATATATTCCAGTATTTATTATGCTGTGAGTAAACCACAGTTTTGCCAGTGGAAGATTAGTTGAAATTTGTGTTCTCACATTTTGGCATAGACAAACGTCCCGTGCATTTTTTGATCATTATCAGTGAGGAGACTGATATCCTCCAAATCGACTGTCATTCACACAACAAAAACTAAATAAAAAGGCACTACAAGCTGACTTATTCCTTTTATTATGCTGTGAGTAAACTACAGTTTTGTCAGTGGAAAAAATATTATTATTTTTTTTTTTCCACAGTTCGGAGAAGACTGACTCACTCCATGGACTTTCATTCACGTGGCAAAAACTAAAGAAAAAGGTAATGCAAGCTGGCGTATATTCTAGCATTTATGCTGTGAGTAAACCACAGTTTTGTCAGTGGAAGATTAATTAAATTGTTTTTTTTTTCTTCATTTTTGTTTTGACAGTTCAGCAAAGACAAACCTGTGCAGTTTTTTATATTTGACAGCGAGGAGACTGACTGACCATCTTTCACAACGACCATCCAACACCCATCTTTCACAACGACCATCTTTCACAATGACCATCTTTCACAATGACCATCATTAATGTGACAACTAAAGAGAAAGGTATAAATATTCCCACGAATTCAAAATGGGTGACTTATATAAAGGAGATCAGGAAGTCACAATTGCGGTTAATGAGGTTAAAACAACAAAATCACTGTAATGCTCTTGAAATGCAAGCTGTGCCCATTTGTCTGCTCTGTCAGACCAAGTCTGTTAAAACATTAGACTTGACCATTTTGTACATTCAACAATATGTCCGATACCATGTCTGTATGAAGGTTGCACGTGTACATTCAAATCATACAATTCCCTGAAGATACACTTGACCAGGTTTCACCCTGAGAAGCAAGAGACACATGGCTGTGAAAAGTCTAAGGAATTCCACTGTCCTTTGTGCACACTGAAGCAGCCGTTTGTAGAACAGGACATGTTCTGTCATTTGAAAAAATTTGAAATGGTGACTTGTCCGTATAGAAATTGTAATTTTCAAACAAATAATTACTCAACCTTCAATTCACACAAATGGAGGGAGCACCACAATGCTTCGGAATATAATGACATGATTGTAAAAAGTGAAGTTTCTGAGCAGCAGAACAGTGGATCTGAAGATGAGGTATCTGAAAGTTATTCTGTCCTGGAGCCAACTGCATTAAACACTAGTCAGTTATTTGACAAGCTTCAACACAATTTGGCAGCTTTTTTCCTCAAATTGCAAACAATATTACATGTCTCTGAAAGAGTTGTTCAAGAAATTGTTGAACAATTAGATCAGCTTTTTCATTTATCGCAGCCCTTGATCAAAGTTGCTGTCGGTAAAGTACTTACTGAAAACCAGTGCTGCGTCCCTGAATCAGTTGTTGATGAAATTGTTGAGGCAGTGTCAGAGAATAACGTACTTCACAGATCCACGACTAAACATGCAATTCTGTCAACTGCTAAAAGGAGGAAGACATACATTGAGCACAAATTTCCATTTGTGAAGCCTGTTGAGTACTTCATTGAATCAAATCGCACCTGCATGTATGTGCCAATTCTCTCCAGTTTGCAGGAGATGAGAAAAACAGATGCACTTGAAAAAGTACAGGAGACTTCACCTTCAGAAGATGGACGTTATGCATCTTTTTGGGATGGCACTTATTGTGAAGAAAATCCCCTCTTCTCAGATGACAAACTAAAGTTTGCTCTCATACTTTACATTGATGATTTTGAGGTTTCAAATCCTCTGGGTACTTCTCGTAAAATTCACAAAGTGTGCGCAGTGTATTGGACATTAGCTAACATTCCATCTAAGTTTCGCTCTGCACTTCACACCGTACAACTTGCTGTTTTATGCATTTCCAATGACCTGAGACATTTTGGCTATTCTAGGATTCTTGAACCCTTACTAAATGACCTCAAGACCCTTGAAGTGGAAGGTGTTTACATTGAGTCTCTTGGTGACTCTGTAAGGGGTTCAGTTTTTGCTGTGGTGGCAGACAGTCTTGCTGCGCATGGCTTGGCTGGCTTTAAAGAGAGTTTCAATTCCTCGCACTTTTGCAGATTTTGCCTCAGTTCCAAGACAGACATGCAGACTACAGAAGTGACCACTGGTAACTGTGAGTTAAGGACAAGAGACAACCATGATACTGTAGTCCAAGCACTTCAAATGGATGGAGATCATATTGATTATGGGGTAAAGAGTTCTTGTGCCCTGTCTGACTGCCTTGCTTATTTCCATCCCATCACAGGATTTCCACCCGATATATTACATGATTTGCTTGAAGGAATTGTTCCGGTTGAAATTGCACTTTGCTTAAAAGTTTTGATTTCAAAGAAATATTTTTCTTTGGATGATCTCAATAAGGCAATTGTGTCCTTCCCTTATGAACATTCTGACAAGACTGACCGTCCACATCCAATTCCCAAAAATGTTTCAGTTCGCACTATAGCACTATAGGTGGAAACGGTCACGAGAACCACACCTTGCTGAGATTATTGCCTGTTCTAATTGGACACACTGTCCCAGAGGGTGAAAAATGTTGGGAAATTTTGATGGATTTAAAAGACAGTTGATGTGTCACCATGTCATTCGTTTGATGCGACGCTACAGTACTTTGCTTGCAAAATTGCTGATCACAGACAACTCTTAAAGGAAGTGTTCCCTAACTTTGTGCTTCGCCCTAAACACCATTTTGTTGAGCACTATCCTCACCTGATTAAGTGCTTTGGTCCTTTGGTACATCTCTGGACCATGAGATTTGAAGGGAAGCACAAAGTTTTCAAGAAGATTGCGCATGATGCGCACAACTTCAAAAACATTTTGAAAATGCTTGCAGAACGACACCAAAAGCTGATGGCTCACTATCTGTCCTCTCCCACCTTTTTTAAGCCTGAAATTCAAACCACAAACATGAAATCTGTCTTAGTAGCCACATTGCCAGAAGATGCACAGGCATTTATATCCAGTATCACTGACAGCAACACCATTTACTCTGCTGAACAAGTGATCATTGACGGTACACTTTTTAGACAAGGCATGTTTGTTTGCACAGGGCTGCATGGAGGGTTGCCTCAGTTTCATGAGATATGGAACACTTTGCTGTTTAATGACAGTGTTTATTTTGTGCTGAAGAAATTTGAATCAAACTATGTAGAGCATTTGCGTAGTTATGAGTTAGTTGCCATATGAATTGCATGACAGCATTCCTTTGACTGCTTACAGGGTAAAAGGCCAACAAATCCTAACCACAAAGAGGTTCATCTCTAGGCTACAGTTTGAAGATCCTGATTTCGGAAATGCATTATGTGATCTCGAGAACATTGAACTTCTCCAAAGCAACTGTGAAGCTCATCAAAACACTTGAGCTGGATGTCCATTCTACTGACACAGAAAAGACAGCGTTGGCTGTAGACACGTCATCTTCTAAACGCACAAGCATTTGGCCTGATGTGTTTGATCCGCCAACTTTTTCTTATGACGTTGAGTTTGCCTTGAGAAAGGGCAATTCTGAATATTTTAAAGAAGGAAAGCATCTTAAATTGACAAGGGATCAAAAACATAACATACTTGAGAGAATGATTGATACAATTTACAGCTTCAAGGCATACCCAAGTGATAATGACTTTGCCAAAGCAGCTGAAGCCCTGGTGAAGAAACACCCCTGTTTGAAGGAAAATGGCTCAAGAACCGGTTTTGATGACTGGAAAGTGTCCTTGAAGTTCAAAACGGGTAACTATAGAAGCAAACTTCGGCGATCAGGAATGCAAGAAGTTGCCATCAATGGGTGTAAAAGAAGCAGGAGCAATCCAGATGCAGAACATAGTCATGTAAATATTAAACGCCCTAGATGAGCAGAAGTCAACTTCCTCCCTAACTTTCCTCATGGGTCAGATGAATGTTCTTTGGAAGATTTACGTCTAAAAATGATGAATGAACTTAAAAAGAAGGACCAAGATGTCATGATGATAAATCGACACATTTCACAAACGAAACATTTGCGCTGAGACGAAAAGAAATTGTGCAGTCCAGTCCATTAGTTAAGGAAATGATGTCAAGATGGCCAGCTTTGTTTCGCGAAGGCCAAGTAAGTGATGTTCTAATAAATCGTTTGTTTACTTCAAAAAGAGAAATTGTTGGCATCTTAAAGGGTTAGATCACCCCAAAATGAAAATAGTCATTAACTACTCACCCTCATGTCGTTCCAAACCCGTAATACTTTAGTTCATGTTAAGATCTTTTTGAGGACAGAATGCTGTCAGATTTTCTTCCATTGATTGCCTTTTTAAGTACCATTTTGACGCTTCAAAAACTTCATAATGAGATTGGAAAACTAATTCATATTACTCAAGTGGTTTAGTCCAAATTTTCTGAAGAGAATCGATTGCTTGTTATAATGAACAGATTTAATTTAGACTTTTACTCACATTTAAACATTGATCAGAAGCTAAACCTAATTTGAATAACGCACAAGATTCAACCTCTTCCGGAAGCACAAACGTGCAGCTTAACACATGAGAATGAACCTCATTGGTTATGCAGCATGTTTGAGCTTCCAGAAAAGGTTGAATCTTGTGCATTAT
This sequence comes from Hypophthalmichthys nobilis, assembly GCA_037950665.1. NCBI lineage: Eukaryota > Metazoa > Chordata > Actinopteri > Cypriniformes > Xenocyprididae > Hypophthalmichthys > Hypophthalmichthys nobilis. The sequence goes on from CM075479.1 coordinate 22,632,278, forward strand.
TCATGTACAGTTGAGCTTCTGCTTATGTTTGCTGATCAATATTTACATGCCTTTAAGGTTTTTGTATGTTCAAATTCATTTTGTTTTAATGCTGTCTTTAAAAGATTAGTTCACCCAAAATATTTCACTTATTTCATTTAGGTTTGTAAACACACAAAGGTGAGTAAATGATGAATGATTTAAAACAGCCTTTTCATGTGATATGTTTTTCTATTTATTGTTGCAGGTACTTGCAGAGTTTCACAGAATCACAAATCGAAATCTGCAGCAGACATTTTACTCCTCCCTGGATAAACATACACCACAGCTTCTGGATCTTGTCAGAGCTAAGGCAGCAAAGGGTGGTGTCAGTGGCAACAAGATGGCTGCAATACTAAAAGACTACGATGAACAAGTAAGTAGACTTGAACCTATTGAAGGGCTGTACAGGATGAGATCATTGGTGTAAAAGTAATCCATGCAACACAAATGTTAAAGGGTTAACCCAAAAATGAAAATTGTCATCAGTTACTCACCCTCATGTCATTCCAAACAGGAAGACTTATTCATCTTCATATCATAAATGAAGATCTTTTTAATGAAATCCGAGGGCTTTCTGTCCCTCTATTGTCCCTACACAACTACCACTTTCAAGGTTTAGAAAGGTAGTAAATCCATGCGACTCATGAAGTTCATTATCTTCAAACAAAGCACATGGATTACTTTAGTGATGTCTTTCCTACCTTTCTAGACCTTGAAAGTGCTAGTTGTGTAAGCTGTCAGTGGAGGGACAGAAAGCTCTCTGATTTCATTAAAAAGATCTTTAACTGTATCCCTAAAATTAAAAAAGTCTTACAGGTTTGGAATGACATGAGGGTGAGTAATTAATGACAATTTACTTTTTTTTTTTTTTTTTTTTTTTGGGGCCATTTAAGTCTTCTGAAGCAATACAATCAATTTGTATGATTATGAGACTGAAATTTAAAAAGTATTTAAAAAAAGACTGAAATCTAAAATAATCAACTCCTCCATACACACCCTAGGAAAAAAAAAACGGTAATATGGTAGCACAAACCTCAACTAACATCAAACTGTGATTTGGTTCTCACACACCATATTGCAAACATCGTGACATCCTAGAATGTGATGTTTTATGTAATATTGAGTGCCATCATTTTTTTTTTTTTCAGGCTGATAGGCAGAGTAAATCATTTCAGTTTGTTCATCATTCAGAGTGACTATTGCTTCAGAGAAATACCCATTAAAATGAAATTTGTCATTAAGTACTCACCCTCATGTCGTTACACAGCTGTAAGACCTTTGTTTGTCCTCAGAACACAAATTAACCTTTTGAGTGGTACGGTCCCACATATGGGATTTTTATTTCTGTGCCCCTGGGCGTACGGTCATCAGGGTATCTGATCCACACCTAACTAGCAATGTCACTGCATCTTTTGAGATCCAGAAGGATACTAAAGACATTGTTAAAACATCTACGTCACTGCAGTGGTTCAACCTTAATGTTATGAAGCGATGAGAATTACTTTTGGTGTGCAAAAAAACCCCAAAAATAACTTTATTCAACTAATTAGTCTGCCCTGTTATTCTGCTACATTATTTGCATTGCAGAGCTTCCGTGTTTACGTCCGTGTGGCCGGATCCTGCGTCAGCATCACACGCATGCCTTGTGCTGCTCACATGACCAGAGCCAGCGGATACTGAGCCCACGTTCGGACGTAAACACGGAAGCTCTGCAATGCAAATAACGTATCAGAATAACAGGGGGCAGACATATTTGTTGAATAAAGTCAATATGTTTGTTTCGTTTTTGCGCATAAAACGTGTTCTTGTCTCTTCATAACATTAAGATTGAACAACAGTCACGTAGACTGTTTTAACAAATACCCTTCTGGACCTCAAAAGATGCAGTGACATTGCTGTGTGGATATGAGACCCTCGGATTTCATCAAAAATACCTTAATTTGGGTTCTGAGGACAAACGAAGGTCTTATGGATTTGGGACGACATGAGGGTGAGTAATTAATGACAAATTTCATTTTTGGGTGAACTAACCCTTTAAGATTTAAGTTGTGGTCATCAATGACTTTCCTTTACATGAGCAAAAAAGCTGAAAAATTCCTTGAAATATCTCTGTACCAGATATGTTAGAATGTAAGGTAGGTTTAGATTAACATGCTGGTAAGTAAAAATTACAACATTTTTGTTTGGATGAATTATTTAAAAAAATAAAAAATAAAACTCATCCTTAATTTGCCCAAAAGAATTTCCCTGTTATACAGGTTAAGGAAGTCCCACAATTACTAATACTACTGCATGGAATTAAGTTTGCAATTCTTGAAAGTTGTCTTATCATAGGTCATGAAAAGAATTCATCCATAAATGTTGTTTGATTGTGAATTAAATTATGCTAATTTTGTCTTTTGCCTTTAAGGACAAGAATGACATTGACGTCAGATGAACTACTGTTCTGGCAGGTCTACCAGTTTATCTGAAAGAAGACCCTGCCGATGTTTTCAAGACAAACAAGGTATGACATACTATTTTGCAACAATTTAACATTTTAGTTGACATTAATGTTTAAAATCTAACTGAGCATTCAGGTTGTCTTAAAGGATTAGTTCACATAATAAAAACTAGTCCAAGCTTTACTTACCCTCAAGCCATCCTAGGTGTATATGACTTTCTTCTTTCTAATTAAAACAATCTAAGTTCTATTAACAAATATCCTGATGCATCCGAGCTTTATAATGGCAGTGAGCGAGACCGAGTATGAGCTGAAGTGTCTCCATCCACATCCATCATAAATGTACTCCACATGGCTCCAGGGGTTAATATAAGCCTTCTGAAGCGAAGCGATGCGTTTGTGTAAAAAAACAAATCCATATTTAACAAGTTATGAAGTAAAATCTAGCTTCTACCAGACTGCTTTCCGTATTCAATGTACGAAGAAAGTGTAAAACTCTTGCAGTTCAAAAAGCTCACGCTACGTCCTACACCTTCCCTATTCAACTTACAGAAAAAGTGTAACCGACGCACCGTCAGTTTACACTTTCTTTGTAATTTGAATACGGAAGGCTGTCTGGCGGTAGCTAGATATTTTAATTCATAACTTGTTAAATGTGGATATCCCCCCGAAGCCATGTGAAGTACGTTTATGATGGAGGGAAATGGATGGAAGCACTTTCTTCAGTTCATACTCATTGATCCTCGCTCACTGCCATTATAAAGCTCAGATGTGTCAGGGTATTTATTAATATTTCTCCGATTGTGTTCATCGTAAAGAAGAAAGTCCTAGGATGGCTTTATGGGTGAGTAAAGCTTGGGGTAGTTTTTTTTTTATTTGAAAGTGAACTAATCTTTTAAAGAGTTCATCCAAAAATGAAAATTGTCATTTACTCACCTAGTTCCAAGCCCGTTAAGACTTGTTCATCTTTGGAAAAAAAGGTTTTTAAAATTTTTGCTCCTCATATTTTGTCTGTCCATTGAAAGTCTAGGGAATGTATATTTTCAGCCTTTAAAAAAAATACTTAAAATTTTGGCTTTTCACACATAAACATTGATCAATGCACATAATTAAACTGAAATTTAAATGCACTTGACACAAACCTGCACGAGCTTCCAAAACCTTTGATGCACTCTACACGTGCGTTGATCAAGGTTTGTTTGATTAATAAACCGACTCATTTTCTGCTTTTACAGCCTCATCAGAAGACTGGTTAAACTACTTGATTCATAATTATTACTTGTACTGTCTTTACATGCTTACATACTTTTTCAAGCATGAAAATATGGATTGCCTAGACTTGCAATGGATGAACAAAAATTAAAAGAGAATGTTAAAAAAAAAAAAAAAAAAAAAAAAATTATATTTATTCTGAAGGTGAAATGAAAGACTTGTGGGTTTGGAATGACATTATGGCGTGTAATGACAGTTTTAATTTTTGGCTGAAGTATCCCTTAAAACACCACTTTTTAGTAACAAATTTTGATTTATTCCACATAATTTTATTTGTAAACAAAAAATTAGGCTGTGATGTTAATTTAATAGCCTGTTTGTGTATCTTTTTGCTTTTCTTTTGTTCTAGAACATTTAGCTGATACACCTCAAAGTACTAGTATTATTCCAAATTAAATCTTGCTAATTAATTTTGTAAAATGTGTTGTTAAAATTAGAAGTATTACATTTTCTTAAATATTCCAGTCAATTGAACGGACTGCATGTCTATTTTTCAAGGCTTGGTTATCATACATGAAAATGTAATTATTTGATGCATTTGGACTGGACAGCACACTTCTGTTTTATGACAGAACCTGTTTGTGATATGATTTTCAATAAATGTTATTATTTGCATCCTTTTCTTTCGTCATTGCTTTAAATTAATGTTTTTCCCTTGTCTTGTGTAAGTTTATTCATTTGAGTTTAATCAACTTAAATCATTTACCGCAATCGGTTTCCTCAAACCATTTGAGTAGCTATATAGTTGTGTAGACTTGGTTAGATTTATTAAATAAACTCAAACCAGTTCATTTGAATTAACTTAGAATGTTTAAGTTACCTATACACTAAATGATTGACTAAATCAACACTAAATTATGAGGGAACATGACTCTTTAGTATCTCATGACTCATGACTTATTGTATCAATCATTCTCTCAAGTATGTTATGTTTTTGATCCCTTGTCAATTTAAGATGCTTTCCTGGATTAGTTTTTAAACTTAAACGGTAATTAGTTTCCTCAAATGGTTTGAGTTAACTTATTGGGTTTTACAGTGAGCAGAAAAGACTGTAATTTAAAAAAAAAACCTTTACTAAACAAGAGATAGTTCTTTTAAAGCAAGCAAAATACATTAGCTGTGAAAAATTGTGTGTGTGTGTGTGTATATATATATATATATAAATAATGTGTGTGTGTGTGTGTGTGTATGTATATATATATATATATATATATATATATATATATATATATATATATATATATATATATATATATATATATATATATATATATATATATATATACACACATACATACATACATATACACACACACATATACACATACATACATACATACATACATATACACACAAGGGCTATCAAGGGCTGCGATAAATGAAAAAGCTGATCTAATTGTTCAACAATTTCACAAACACAAAAACAGCTCTTTCAGAGACATTGTTTGCAATTTGAGGAAAAAAGCTGCCAAATTGTGTTGAAGCTTGTCAAATAACTGACTAGTGTTTAATGCAGTTGGCTCCAGGACAGAATAACTTTCAGATACCTCATCTTCAGATCCACTGTTCTGCTGCTCAGAAACTTCACTTTTTACAATCATGTCATTATATTCCGAAGCATTGTGGTGCTCCCTCCATTTGTGTGAATTGAAGGTTGAGTAATTATTTGTTTGAAAATTACAATTTCTATACGGACAAGTCACCATTTCAAATTTTTTCAAATGACAGAACATGTCCTGTTCTACAAACGGCTGCTTCAGTGTGCACAAAGGACAGTGGAATTCCTTAGACTTTTCACAGCCATGTGTCTCTTGCTTCTCAGGGTGAAACCTGGTCAAGTGTATCTTCAGGGAATTGTATGATTTGAATGTACACGTGCAACCTTCATACAGACATGGTATCGGACATATTGTTGAATGTACAAAATGGTCAAGTCTGTAATGTTTTAACAGACTTGGTCTGACAGAGCAGACAAATGGGCACAGCTTGCATTTCAAGAGCATTACAGTGATCTTGTTGAGAAATTCACATTTGAAAACGTGACAAGCACACAGCTTTGTCAGTCATTTTAACCTCATTAACCACAATTACGTGACTTCCTGACCTCCTTTATATAAGTAGCCCATTTTAAATTCGAGGGGGAATTTGAGGGAATCTTTATACCTTTCTCTTTAGTTGTCACATTAATGATGGTCGTTGTGAAAGATGGGTGTTGGATGGTCGTTGTGAAAGATGGGTGTTGTGAAAGATGGTCGTTGTGAAAGATGGGTGTTGGATGGTCGTTGTGAAAGATGGGTGTTGGATGGTCGTTGTGAAAGATGGGTGTTGTGAAAGATGGTCGTTGTGAAAGATGGGTGTTGGATGGTCGTTGTGAAAGATGGTCAGTCAGTCTCCTCGCTGTCAAATATAAAAAACTGCACAGGTTTGTCTTTGCTGAACTGTGAAATAAAAATGAAGAAAAAAAAAAAAAAAACAATTTAATTAATCTTCCACTGACAAAACTGTGGTTTACTCACAGCATAAATGCTAGAATATATGCCAGGTTGTATTACCTTTTTATTTAGTTTTTGCCAAGTCAATGACAGCCGATTTGGAGAATATCAGTCTCCTCACTGACGGTCGTTGTGAAAGATGGTCAGTCAGTCTCCTCGCTGTCAAATATAAAAAAAAACTGCACAGGTTTGTCTTTGCTGAACTGTATTAAAAAAAAAAAAAAAAAAAAAAAGAAAGAAAAAAAAACAAACCAAACAATTTAATTAATCTTCCACTGACAAAACTGTGGTTTACTCACAGCATAAATGCTAGAATATACGCCAGCTTGTATTACCTTTTTCTTCAGTTTTTGTCACGTGAATGAAAGTCCATGGAGTCAGTCAGTCTTCTCCGAACTGTGGAAAAAAATAAAATAATATTTTTTCCCACTGACAAAACTGTAGTTTACTCACAGCATAATAAAAGGAATAAGTCAGCTTGTAGTGCCTTTTTATTTAGTTTTTGTTGTGTGAATGACAGTCGATTTGGAGGATATCAGTCTCCTCACTGATAATGATCAAAAAATGCACGGGACGTTTGTCTATGCCAAAATGTGAGAACACAAATTTCAACTAATCTTCCACTGGCAAAACTGTGGTTTACTCACAGCATAATAAATACTGGAATATATCAGTTTGCATTACCTTTTGATTTAGTTTTTTTCCGTGTGAATGTCGGATGATAACGTAGTCTCCTCAGGGATATCACAACTGCGCGTGACACGTTTGGCTACGCCAAAATGTGTGAAAACACAAAAATATTAAATTTCTACTGACAAATCTGTGGTTTAATCAAAGCATACTAAATAGAAGAACATGTCAGCTTGTATTAGCCTACCCGTTTCTTAAGTTTGTCGTGTGAATGGAGAGGGACTAAAATCTTTGCGTGGCAGGGGGAGCTGCCAGGGGACCTGCCACCGTTATATGCGCCTGCCACGGGACCTGCCATCGTCATGTGCGCCTGCCACGAGACCTGCCACGGATATATGCGCCTGCCTCGTGACCTGCCACGGATATATGCGCCTGCCTCGGATCCTGCCACGGTTATATGCGCCTGCCTCGGATCCTGCCACGGTTATATGCGCCTGCCTCGGATCCTGCCACGGTTATATGCGCCTGCCTCGGATCCTGCCACGGTTATATGCGCCTGCCTCGGATCCTGCCACGGTTATATGCGCCTGCCTCGGATCCTGCCACGGTTATATGCGCCTGCCTCGGATCCTGCCACGGTTATATCGCCTGCCTCGGATCCTGCCACGGTTATATGCGCCTGCCTCGGATCCTGCCACGGTTATATGCGCCTGCCTCGGATCCTGCCACGGTTATATGATGCATATATGATATATGCCGATTGATGCATGCGTCCAATCCTGCTCTTATGTACCTATTTATCATCTTAACTTATATTTTATTCGCTCTTTTTGCCCATAAAGGAGTGCGTCTCGTTGCTCTTACTAAGCGTCGCGCCTGCCACAAGATCTCTCACTGTTTACAGCTGCCTTAATCTGATACACTGCGACAAAGTTGGTTTAACGTTGGACGTTCAATATTCGCAAATTTAGGGACCGTCTCAAAGTTACATACGACATTGGTATACACGTTTCTAACTTTAATAGCATTTGAACTGAATGACTTAAATCATAAAACCAAAAGTGTTCACCTAGGTGCTGTAATGTACACATTAACTATAATGTACACATTTTACATGTTTTATATTTATCAAAATAAACTATAAAATCATATGTAAACATAGCATTCTAGGCGGCAAAGGGATGAATTATTGAATGACTGTTTATATATTTATTTAATTTTTTATTTATTTATCTTCTCAAACTATCAGTTATGCTATATAGCTGTCACGAATGTGGCTTCCACGCCTCCTCCTCCGCACCACCGGAGGGAGCCGTCACCTGAGTATTGACTGTTTCCCATTCAGACTACATTCCCCATAGGCCCTCATTCCTGGGACTGATTACGCACACACCTGCACCCCATCACACTCACACTATTTAAGCCACTCTCACACGCACTCACATCGCGAAGTCTTGATTTGCCCCGGTGATCATTTCTGAGCGTTTTCTTGTGGACTGTTTCTCTGTTTCTTGCTATTGAGCTTCAAAATGATGACATATTTTGTGTATGAGCTCATTTACAGTAGTGAAAAATAACAATTTTTACATATGATTTGACAGTTTATCGTAATAAATATTACAGATGCACCTATATATTGGCCGATAAAAGCAAATTTTCACACCATCGGCTATTGGTTGATAGTTTAAAAACAGCCAATAATCAGGGTCAATATATCCTGTCAATCAATGATGTTCAATATTAACAGTAATTATATGAATTAATAACATTCAGAAAAATAAGAAATATTCGTTTAATCTTCAGAATTTAATGTGTTAATATTAAATTGAGTAATGTTTTATAACTGATAGCAGTTACTTTGAAATAAGTTGATAAAATGGAGAGAATTTTATCAAATTTTATTTGCACTTCCTTCAAAATTTAATAATTAAAAATATAATTATAAATTATAATGAAATTATCATTAATTTAAAGAATGTATAAAAGGTAGAACCCCCAAACTATCAATATCGTTATTGGTATCGGCAGATATCACTCTGAATAATCGGATATCGGTGGAGAAATTTAGTATCGGTGCATCTCTAATAAATCTAAAAAAATCTAAAAGGAGTGCACTATAAGTGAGACCTAGATGAACACTTTACAGTTGGTTGTATGACTAAGTCATTCTCTTCAAATGCTATTAAAGTTAGAAACGTGTATACCAATGTCGTATGTAACTTTGAGACGGTCCCTAAATTTGCGAATATTGAACGTCCAACGTCAAACCAACTTTGTCGCAGTGTATCAGATTAAGGCAGCTGTAAACAGTGAGAGATCTTGTGGCAGGCGCGACGCTTAGTAAGAGCAACGAGACGCACTCCTTTATGGGCAAAAAGAGCGAATAAAATATAAGTTAAGATGATAAATAGGTACATAAGAGCAGGATTGCACGCATGCATCAATCGGCATATATCATATATGCATCATATAACCGTGGCAGCTCCCCCTGCCACGCAAAGATTTTAGTCCTACTGTGTGAATGACGGTCGCTGGAGAATATTCAGTCAGTCTCCTGACGGATAAATTTGCGCGGAACACGCGTGTCTATGCCAAAATGTGAAAAAAAAACCAAACAAATATAAATTACTTTTCTACTAAAAAAAAAACTGTCATGTACGCACATCACATTAACTACTGCCGCTGATAAATAAAAAATATATATATCTTGAGTAACGTTAAATGCAATGGCAATGTCACGTTGGCTTGTCTTATCTATGACATGACACAAATTACCATAACTTAGCTAGTCGGTCTTCTTAAGATGAAGAGTCACGACAATACAAAACGTTACCCCATAATCAATATGATCGTTAAAAAGCTTAAAAGTGCTCTAAAGAGAATGAAATGAAGCAGTTTGCCGTGCTTACCTGTTAATCAAGGCCGCCATCCTGTTTCTGAAGCTGTGAGTTACTCTTCGACAGCTGTGGGGGATGGACAGATTACGCCTGTTTAAATTCGCGGGCTTTTCCGGTGCGTGAGGGAGAATGAGTAAAAATGATTTAAACTTCAAATTTATTTATTTATGTGTTTATTTCATTATCTATGAAAAATATAAAGGTAGGGTGAATTGCCCTAATGTGGGACACCTAAGGTCTATTGTTTGTAGTTCCCCTATAAATACATGAATGCCAGTGAAACTATGGTTAAGCAAAGCTGTGGTATCATGTGATCAAAATCACATGACCTCTCAAATATCCAATTATATATGAGGGTGGGGCAACCATCAAACAGGAAGCACATTGTGTGAAGACCACCCAAAGGTCAGTGACATAGAGTTTTGACAAAATTGATATTAAGGTGTATAAATTAATTTTAAACTGCTACTTTTTGGCCTAATGTGCTTATGAAATGTTTGTCCATCAAAAAATAGTATAACTTTGTATATATAAACTATATATTTTATATTTTTTATCAAATTTCGTAGTGTCCCACTTTAGGAAATGTGGTTTCGAAAAGTGGGACAGTATGATTTGCCTAATGTGGGACAGTACTTCAGTCAGCCAAAAATGTGTGGTGGGGCATGGTTTTATTGGACAAAATGGTTATTTACAGGGTTTAAATGTTTTTATGCAATATTAGAATGCTGTTACTGCAGATGTTTAAGGTCATGGGAAATTTTTATTCTTGGGGGATGACGGTTTGAAGGTCCTTTGTGTTTGTGTGTGTATCTGTGTGTGTGTGTGTGAGAAGGGAGTATACTATAGGTGTCTTAAAGGGATAGTTCACCCAAAAATGAAAATTCTATCATCATTTACTCACCCTCAGGTTGTTCAAAATCTGTATAATTTTCTTTGTTATGTTGAACACAAAGGAAGATATTTTGAAGAATGTGTTAAACTGAACATTTTTGGGGCACCATTGACTTCCATAGTAGTTTTTTATCCTACTATGTAAGTCAGTGGTGCCCTAAAGTGGCCTGGTTTCATGAAAGCTGTACAGAGAACAATGGGGTTATAGATGATGATGGTGTCTTGACATGCAAGGACTGCTTGTTTCCAGAGATGTAATGAGTTAACCTCTGCAGGTTGTTTTTATTAAGGTAGTTCTCAAGGTTTGTGCATGCTGGAGGTTTTCAAAAAGACTGTTATGATTCAATGCGTTTGTTGTTTAGTAAATATAAAACATTAGGTCAAATGGTTTTAAATGTTTTTAACTGCAGTTCACAGCACGTTCATGAAATCTAACTCAAAATTGAATCTAGCCCAAAGTTTGTTCAAGCTGTGGGTAGTTTTTTGCAAGTTGCAAGATTTTACATTTTGCCTTCAAATAGGCCTAGACTATGCCTGTTGTGAATGTATGTGTTTGTTGTTTGTGTTTGTTAAGTAAAATAAACTAGAGAACCATCAGAAATCTAGGCCTACACAACATAACAGGCCTATGATAATAGTTGATAAATGTCTTAATAAAAATTGCATCAAAACTATCATATTGTATAATTTGTCTCATGATGTTCAATTATACATGTTTCATTCATTCAAGTGAATTACTAACTTAAGAAGATTTTATTATTCTACATGATTTTGGCCTTTTATCATAGACTTTCCAGTGTCCCACATTAGGAAGCTGCAGATTTTCTCAGACGACTTGCACTAAGAGCACTAATATGTCTATAATTTCTTTTATGAATGTGTTATCTGCATTTTCTCTTTTGATTTGATTAGGACACACCCTGGGGTTTTTGAAATGGTATTTGATGTGGATTTAATGTTTTGGCTACACATCGAAATAAGTCACAGAATTCTGAAATGCAAAAAATGTCCCACATTAGGGCAATTCACCCTAAATGCCTTATACAAAAGTAATTTCTTGAAAAATATCATTTAAAAGAAATTAGAAACAAGTGTGTTTTCTAATTTACTTTTAAATTTTTTTTTTTTTTCAACCATAAACAAAAACTATATCCAATTAATTAAATTCAACTTTAATCTTTGAGGTAAAATAACAATAGGTTATTCATAACTTATTCAGTTTAAGTTGCTTAATGCATTGCAGTATTTGAGTTAACATCACATTTATTATTAAGTGAAATTAACTTTTTAAAAAAAAAATAAGTTAAATGAACTCATTTCATTTAGTGACTTCCAGTGTTAGGTTTTACAGTGTATATATTCGTATGATTGTTAATGCTTTTGTTTTGTCCTTTACATAGCAACAAACTAAACGTAACTATTTACATATATGATAATCATTGTTGGCAGTCTAGAAATGATACTGGTTTGATCCAAAGCACTATCATAGTGGTTGCTTCATAATATAAAAAAGGCAATTCTTGTTAGTAGGTGCTCAACCCAAAGCACAAGCTCAACACTTCACCACAACAGTAATCTCCAAAAAACACTAACATAACAAAAACTTTTACATAATAGAACATTAAACAGTAAGAAGTCTCTCCATATTCTCATCTTTCTAAAAAATGCATAAAATAACACTTTTTCAACATTTACTCTCCCAATTCAGGTGAAAGCATGAAGGGAAGTGAAAGTCCTGTTTGATTGGGTTACTTGACTGAAACGTTATTTCAAAATGAAAACATCAAGTGAGTTCTAGTAACCATTTCAAGTCAATTTAACATGAAGCAATCACATCTGATCCAGCAACAATGGTGTTAAATCAAAATAAATTGTTTAAAGTGAAGAGCATAAATATATATATATATATACACACACACACAGTGTATATCAATATCGATATATATCCAAGTAATACAAAGTCTTCTTTGAAACACAACGTTAATCTGAAGTTAAACCTGCCTTCTGGTAGGTTTAATTTAGGCCTCAATTTAGTCCTGGAGTAGCTCTAGTCTTCCTCCAGGAAATCATCTTATTAAACTCTAGACTAGACTAACTCTAGGACTATTTTAAACCATGACAGAGAAAGCAGATTTCTGTTAATCTGGTTTAAAGGGCCATTTTATTCTAGGACTAGGCTTAATCTCTGTCCGGGAAACCGCCCCAAGGTGATTGTGTAAACAAGTTTCAACTAAAACTACAACTAAAAGTACTGCGCCACCTTCTAAAGTTAAAGGGATAGTTCCCCCAAAAATGAAAATAATCGCTGTCCAAAAATTGGAGGCTCTGCAAAGACTTGGGGATTCACTTGAAATATTCTTACAAATAAAAAAAAGTTTTCTATTTTAAAATATTATTAAATGTAATTTATTCCTGTGTTGTCAAAGCTGAATTTTCAGCATCATTACTCCAGTCTTCAGTGTCACATGATCCTTCAGAAATCATTCTAATATGATTTGATGGTCAAGAAACATTTCTGATTATTATCAATGTTGAAAACAGTTGTGCTGCTTCATAATTATGTGGAAATGGTGATACATTTTATTTTTCAGTTTTCTTTGAAAAATAGAAAGTTCAATGAACAGCATTTATTTGAAATTATATTACATGTATTTATCAAATATATTGCATTTATTAAAGCATTTATTAAATAGAAATATTTTGTAAAATTTTCACTCACTTTATCACTTTAATGTATGACAAGTAAAGTATTAATTTTTCTCTTTTTTAAATCTTACCACAAATGTTTGAATTGTATCATTGTTTCCACAAAAATGTTCAGCAGCAAAAACTGCATTTTAACATTTATAATAATAAATAGTGAATGTTTCTTGAGCAGCAAATCAGCATTACTGAAAAATCATGTGACACAGTGTAAACAACAACAGAATTATAAACGAATCTAATGACGAATGTTGCGTTCCCAAATGCAAATTTAAACGTCACAATCAAAGTAGCATTTACAGTGAATCGAAAATGAAAACACAGCACTGTTACAGCAAGCCTGCATCGCGTCAGACTATTATTTATATAATTACATCACAACCGTTGCGAATTTTATATTAAATTCTCACCACCATTCATAAAAAAAGTTACCGGGCGAGTAACACGTTTCAGCGCTGATTCTACTCGCATTTGGCGCGTTGAACCATTTGAACTCTTTTAGGCACCGTTCATATGTCGTGTTCTCTGCGTGTGCGATTCCACCGCTTTGATGCCCACTGTACCCAGTTTAAAACATTTTCTACAAACGGCGCAGTTTACCTCGTAGACATTTCCCGGCACCGGCCTCAACCACCACGAGAATTCATCTTTCTCGAGCCATTTATCATTAAATTTGCACTTGCCCATTACGGCTACCTGCTACCTCAATTCTCTCTGATGACGCAACGCAATAACTACCGCGAGAAATAAAATCCTGTCCAATGATCAATCATTGCGTCTGTCAGACTATAGACATTTTTGCGGTATGCGACGAAAAATATTTAAGACCTATCGAAAATTAATTTAAGACTTTTTAACGCCTTTTATTAGGAAAAATATATTTAAGACTTTTTAAGGACTACCCTGGTTAAAGAATTATATCCTTTTTCTTCAAATAAACTTTCAATTTTTCAATACTTTTCTAAAGCTGAAGTTAAGATTTTAAGAACAAAATACTTTAAATACCCAGTTGCACCAAAAGCAAAGGAAGTCCACTTTAAAATTATTAATGGAATATATCCTCCCAGAGAGTTGTTAAGATGTCGATTTGGTCTTGATGTTAACAACTGCTCTTTTTGTGTTGATCAGATTGAAACAACAGAACATCTTTACTATGACTGTAACTATGCCTGTGCCTTTTGGGAGGATATGCATTACTGGTTATTTCCTAAAATTGAAAATTTGCCTGTATTAACAAAAGAAAATGTTATATTTGGTATGTTTATGAAAGAAGAAACATATGACTTAGCAATTAACACATTTATTCTTTTTATATCTTTTTTTTTTTTTTTTTTTAAATCAGCTGTCCTTTGTATTTTATGTTACGATGCTTGCCTATTGTCTGTTTAAGAAATTTTCTATGTTGTACCAGGCCATTTGTGGTTGTTAAATTCTTTTTGTTCAATAAAGTTCTAGCAAAAAAAAATAAAATAAAAAAATAACATAAAACATTCGAGATGGGCGTTGACATGTTACACAAAAACGTCAGTTTGGAGCCTGGGCATGCACAGAAGGAATCGTCAGTGGAGCCCGGAGGCGGAGTCACGCTATCAAACTTCCGCCCAGACGTCTGCATCATCAAGATCAGATCCCCTATTTGTTTTATTATCTATTTATTATATTTTTCTTTTCCTCCTTCCTTTTTCATTTGGCTTAATTACATCTGGCAAAGAGGAATTTACATTTATTTGAATGTTTATTAATGTACATTGTTCGTTTTCAAATAAATTACTAGTGATAACTACATTGGGATAGGTCAAAACAACATATCGTAATTGATGTATTTTAAATATATAAATTATACACAATTTAAAATTCTACCTGTAAAATAATATTGTTGCTAAAGCAATATTTTTGAAACAGCAAACTCAATATGTCACTAGAAACAACTCTAAAATGTCAGAAACGGTCGTGCCATTTTAAATCAAGTTGAACCAGTATTACAGGAGATTGATTGATGTAGACAGTGCTCTATAATTAATTAGAGTAGGCTATCATTAGTTTTGTCCTGCTATTATTTTATACCCATAAAAATAATTAGTAACTGACAGATAACGATCACCTGCTTTTTTCCGTCATGGCTAACGTTAGGCGTGTTATCTTGGCTAATAACATTTATTAATTAGCTTACAAAGCCCACATTTAACATTACCGAAAAAAGCTCAGTGATCCGTCAGATCCTGTAGGTCGGTTAGTACAGTTTACTGCTGAACAACTCATTTGTCGGTGTGAAATCACACAGAAATCGAAAATTAATAGTTATATATCTTCAATCTCCCCTTGAAGCTCCGACAGTCCTCAGTGAAGCTGTCAATAACAACTGTCAATCATAATGACACGCCCCATTTCTATAACATTAAATTGCTAGCTAAAATCAAACTTATCACAAACACGAACAATTGAACATATATCGGCATGATAACAACTACCTTAAAAGACCAAAACCATCTTTCGGAAAATTTTATTGGAAGTGTACTTTATCTTTTTATTTTGACTCAAGTCCTGTTCGTTTGCATGGAGAGGGCGAGGCTTATGACTTGTACTACATCCAGCCACCAGGGGGCGACCAAAGAGCCCGCAGCTTCACTTTTCAGGACGTATGAGGCACACCCGGATATTCCTCCATCTTGGCTGAGCTTTGTCCTGCAGATGGCGCCGCACGGTGCGCTCTCTGGACCATTCCGTCCATGACGTATTAGAAAACATAAACAATTAACTAAAAAACTGCAAAAAGGTTAAGGCCATTTTTCAATCATCATGCAGTAACCAGCATAACCCTGATTCGAATTGTTTAAAACAATTACAATTCTAAAAACTCTATTCTAAAACCTTTATCTGAAGTATTTTATACAATTTTGTTTTTATATATTTATAAAATGGATATTTTGATATATTTATTCTAAAACATAAAGAGGATATTGGATGATTTTTATCAATGTAGTGTAATGCACAATTGGCATTTATAGTCCGTATCTAATATTTTCTAATGTCTTGTACCTTTGACGGTGTTAACTACGGTGTCACATGGATGGGAACATGCATGGAAATGATATGATATGCATAGTAAAACTAGGCGTCATAAGCTTCGGGGAGAAGACAGGGTGGAGATGCACGTACACACAATCTTCCGCTGACTGGGATTTATAAAGGGATTTTTGCGCAGGTTCTGGTGTACGCATGGTTTTATAAATCTGAAAATTGTGTGTATGCAGAATCTAGCTTTTGCGCGTACGTACACTTTAAGGATGAAATCTATGGAAAGTTTTATAAATGAGGCCCCTGGACTTTGAATGGAGGAAAAAAACCTCTGAGGTTTTAAAAAAAAATCTTAATATGTGTTTTGAAGATTAACTAATGTATCATGGGATGAGGGCAAGTAAATGATGATAGGATTTTCATTTTTGAGTGAACTATCCCTTTAAGTTCTAGAAAATTACACTTTTATAAAACATTCTAAAGAATAGTTTTGTTTTGGTATAATTTATTCTATGACAATAAAGTTAAACTTTGAATGACTTTAAAGTTCTATAATTTAATTAACTTCATAAAAAATACACTGGGATTTTACTCACAAAAGACCATATAACGCATAATATGCACTAAACTGGTGCAAAATCGTTTAATCTCAAGCATTTTACATTCATGGTTCCAAATTACATAGTTCTTATTGTTTTTTGCAGTGTACCATAGATAAAGCCATAGCAGAGTCATGGGTGAACTGAAAGGCAAGGCATAGTGTTATATAGTCAAAGCTTTAAACAACAGCATCATTGCAAGAATGTAGCTTTCTACTTTATCGGTTCTGTCCTTCTGTTATCAACATGTATTTCCTCTGGATTAGTTACAATACTGTTATTCATCGGACCAAATCATAAAAACAACAGTTATGATACATCATGCTGGCGCTTTACACACATGTGACTGTGCTGACAAGAAAGAGACGCTTAGCAGATGTCGCAGGTGGACTTCTCACACCACCGCCAGCCACGCATGATCAACACATACAATAAAAAGGTATAGATAGAAACATGAGTGAAGTCGTCTGACAACACATAACTATGCAAATAAAACACACACCTCAGACAAGGAACCAGGCTGAGGTGAATGCGTGTAAGCTGGCAGGTACAAAAGTTACGAGTCCGGAGAAAAGACTTGATGCGTGTTAGGAAACCGTCTGGAATTGTAATCTGGGTCCTCCTTTACTCGTTTCTTGATGTCGTTTTTCAGCTGATAAAAAGAAGAGATTATATCAGTGGGTTTTGTCATATATAGTCATTTCAGGGTCAGTACATTTAAAAACACCTTTTTAATTCAGCGAAGACACTAAATTGATCAACAGTGAAAGTAAAGACATTTATAATGTTACAAAAGATTTCCATTTTAAGTAAATGTTGTTATTTTGAACTTTCTATTCATCTAAAATCCAGAAAAATGTGTTATGGTTTCTACTAAAAAATGAACAGCACAACAGGGATAATTTAAAGTTATTGTAAATTGTAATGGTATTTCACAATATTGCTATTTTTATATATCTTAGTTTCCGCACACCTGTTCACTGTATGCTTCCTGAAGCTCTGGCTTTTCTAAATCCTCTTGTAGGGCGTTGGGAGCTGTGATGGGCGTTACGCCAGCTGATTTGGCGGCTTGACTCACTGCCTCAGAGAGTGACAATTTGGGCCCGTCACTCTTTACCATCTAGGAGACAGACAACAAGAAAACATTTGTTTATTGTGATGCTTCAGGAGGGGCAAGGTTGAAACATTACAGTATAATGGCAAACCAGTCTAAATGAATAGAAAACAAAATAAAACGTACAATCTCTTTGTTAACATGTCACTGCATGAAACTGAATGTTTACCTTCCTGTAAATCTCTTTGTTAACATGTAGCTGCATGAAACCGAATGTTTACCTTCCTGCGCTTTGCTGGCATCCCATACAGATATGCGTCAGAAAGAGGAGGCTGGGCCTTTATCTTTCTCTGACTGATCTGGTCTTGTCTGATGATGGGAACCCACTCCTGCAAACAATACAGCTCATCAAGCCCACACTCACCACAAAATTCAATCTCAAGTTCCATGATCTGAACAAAGATGTCGTCAGATGCCTTGAAGGAATGAGCTCACGATCAAAGGTGCTCATTTAATACCCACAACAAAATGGAAAAAGTTTCATTTTTGATGGGGTAAATGATTACAAATGAGAGGTTTTCTGTTGTAGAAGGGTGATTGTTTTCGATTTAAGATCAAAATGTGTGAAAATATCTCACTGGAGGCAACGCAGCTGCCCAGGCTTCAGCATCTCTTCCTGCGTCCTCTCCTCCAACAGCTCCCTCACCTTCCCTAGCTGGAACTCCCACTGCTCCAGCTTCCTGGGAGGAGGCCAGAGCTTCTTCCGCAGTAGTAGCAGGTGTTGGAGAGAGACTGTCCCCCATCTGAACCATGTGTGGAAGAGGTTACAGGTAAGACCACAGAGTAACACCCAGAGCCATGTACGTACATGTTAAGTCTTTAACATCCAATGAGTTGCATTTCAACCTAAATCTGTTAAATCAGCTTCAAACCATCTTTCTATATTTGTATACCTCTACGTTCTGAGGCTCAGGATCCTGTGTGGGCCTCTCTACCGATTCTTCACTCTGTAAGAGAGATACACACATGAATTCTCAAAAGTCAAGATGAAACACCCTTCGAAACCCATGTAATAGGGGTGTAACGGTACATGTATTCATCCCGAACCGTGACGGTACAGACGTCACAGTTCGGTGTATACAGTCAGATGACAAAAACAGTCAGTCACAGACGATCCACACTCCAATCCAGAAGGGGGTGCACGGTAATGCAATGCTGTTTGCTAACAGCCACAACTGGGAAAAAGCGCAGAAGAATAACAAACGAGATATCTAGATATGCGTGTGATCTCTCAACCAGTGTTTCAACCATGGAAAGACATCAATAAAACAGATTGAGAATAACACCACATGTAGCATTACATTTACCTCAGGCAAGTCATTTATTGTCCACAGCATGATAGTTCACTAGAGAAATGAACTCTAGAGAGAAGCATTTTACTAAATATATGCACTACATTAGCTTATAAATTAATTATATTTACTTTACCTGTTAGTAAAGTCTTAATTATTTAATATATGTTATAAATAAATTTGTCATGAAAACAAATTATGACAGCTGCTGTGTAAATAATATTTCAAAAATGAATTAGAGTAGAAAAATAATTTTATAATTTGATTTAGAAGTTAACGCAAAATCTGCCTTGTGTGCAATTTAAATATTTTTTTTTTATTATTTTAGTGTTGATTATTATTATCATCTAAAAATAAATAGCAACTGAATTTAATAGTTTGGGCTCTGTTGTTAATTGGAACCTTTAATATTATAGTAATGTGCAAGAAAGGGCTACCTATATATAGTTTACAGCATTAGCAGAGATAGATTTTTTTTTTTTTATCCTTAAGAAAATGTTAATTATAATTGAATTTACTTAAAGAGAGAGACAACATTTGTTCAATAAACCACTGTTTAATAAAAAAGAAGAAAAAAGAAGCAATGTTATGTTTAGTTTTCTCCCCCTGCTGTACTGAACCAGTATTGAACCATGCCTTCAATACCGAGGTACGTACCAAACCGCCATGTTTGTGTACCGTTACACCCCGTAACTTCCATAGTGTAACATAGGTGCGTTCACACCATGTCAGAATTACCATAATTACAAGATTCTGACTTGTAAAAACCATTCATGTCCTCGTAGAACTCATAATTACAACTTGTAAACTGGTAATCTCTGACATGCACTCCATGGCTGCTGTACCACTTGATCTCCATTCATTTTGGCATTGATAGTGTTGCCATAGAAATGCATAAATCTATTACTGTAGACTGTCTATTACTATCATAACCTTTATTATGTCAACATTAACTACTGAAGTATTTTTAGAAAGGTGGCATTACCTAAGTGACAGTGACATGACATGACATGACGGAATTTGTTCTCTGCATTTAACCCATCGAAGTTAGTGCACACACTTTAGGAGCAGCGAGTAGTGAACACACACACACAGCCACAGCAGTGGGCAAGCATTTTTGCTGTGGTGCCTAAAACAATGCCTAAATAGAATGTGCAGGACACATTCAAACCTGCATGAAATATGTTGAATAATGACTTTAACAATTTACACCACTGAAATACAGTTTAAAGGTTTATATATATATATATATATATATATA
Organism: Hypophthalmichthys nobilis; assembly: GCA_037950665.1. Taxonomy (NCBI): domain Eukaryota; kingdom Metazoa; phylum Chordata; class Actinopteri; order Cypriniformes; family Xenocyprididae; genus Hypophthalmichthys; species Hypophthalmichthys nobilis. The sequence continues at coordinate 22,652,911 of CM075479.1, forward strand.
TATATATATATATATATATATATATTTATTTATTACACACACACACACACACACACACACATATATATATATATATATATATATATATGAAGACTTTAGATGCAAAAGCCTCTAAGTGCCGTCTGAAATTTTCTTCTAAAATGAGCATTTTTATCAAGCTCGTATGTTTAGGTTCAGTAATTTCACTTTAATGGCAATTAATAGGTCCTTTTCATTGCCATTAAAGTGAAATAACTGAACATAAACATACAAGCTTGATAAAAATGCTCATTTTAGAAGAAAATTTCAGATGGCACTTAGAGGCTTTTGCATCTGAAGTCTTCATATATATATATATAAATTCACCTTAGCTTTGAAACACTCCTTTGTGCAAACATCAATCACTACACCACACTAACCAGTCATAACAATTGGCAGCATTTGGTCTGGAAATATGCCATGGGAAGGTGTGGAATCAAACCTGTGTGTGGATGACATAATGGGTGATCTGTTCCTCTGTGATGGGGATGTGCTCCAGTATCACTTGCAGCCTCATGGTCATCATACTGGTTAACCAGTTCACCAGGCTAGGGTTTACCTCAGCAGACATCGTCCTCTGATAGAGGAGACACGCAAACTCACTTTAGGGATTCATTTAAAGTACATACACTTACATAACCACCATTTTACATAGATTAACTAACTAATTTTACATTTTAATAAAAGGCATAAATATAACAGAAGAAAGAGTTTAGTAAATTCTCCTTCCAGGCCCTGCAAAATCATTTTTACATTTTTGTTATATAGAAATTATAAATTTTTAAAGCTATTTAATTTAATAACTACATTAATAAGTAATATTTTCAGGTCTTCCATGACTGCAAACCCTCATCTAACGTGTCTAATCCCTAACGCCTTTATCAAAACGGTTTCCTACTTAAAACGCAAACGCAAATAAATCGAGTTTCCTGCATAAACGCAAGCCCCCACCAACATGGAAATGTCTCCTCCACAATTTTCATTATTCAGCGTAAAGGTCGTAGGATGAACAATAAACGAATAAACAAGACAAAGGGGGTGTAGGAATCAGATATTAGTTGTTTTGGCTACTAACAATGCGGTGGTTGATGACGGAGGTAAGAGCACTTTGTTCTCCGTTCAGACAATAGAGGTTGAGGGCCAGACACTCAAAGAGAGCACGGTTGCACAGCTGCAGGAGCCGGGGTCCAAATGTTTGATCTGAAGAAAAAAAAAAAAAACATTTATAATATTCAAAATGTCAAAATTCAAATCTCATCTCTTCTCATGATGCCTCTCGTCTAGACATACCGGTACAATGCAGAATGTGGGTGGCGATGCCTGAAAGTTGCTGTCTGAGAAAAGACCGGTTTGTCTGGGTAATATCCACCCCATCACGGACTGCGACGGTTGACTAGATGTGATTGACAGAAAGTAAACACCTCAATGCAAAACTTGTATTTCTTTTCTTTAAGCCAAGCGACATTTTTCTATGCTTTCAATTTGTACAGACAATCAACTTCATCTAAGTTTGTAAAAAGCACATAGTGTTTGCAGTCTACCAGTCTTCAGTGTAACATGATTCTTCAGAATTCATTCATAATATGCTGATTTGGTGTTAAAAAAAAATATTTATATTATCAATGTGCTGCTCAATTTTGTTTGAAAATTTTGTGCTCAATTCCTTGCTGAATCAAAGTATTAATTTCTTCCAAAAAAAAATGACCTCAAACTTTTCAACGGCAGTGTATAGGTAGATTTTCACAGGTTACCAGACTTCCACTGTAACAACATTAATGCAAACTGAGGGACTGGTGAAACTGACTGTCACAGATGCTTTTCATAGCTTGTTTTTAAAGAGTCAAGATCCAGAGATTCTTACAAAACTTTCTGTGATGTATTCCTCAAGTTCAGCGATTAAGTCATCAGCAGCTGCCTATAAAAACAGAGTAAATAAGAGATAGAAAGAAAACAGAAAGAGAGGGAAAATTGAAGAATCAGACAAGGGGAACCAAAAGCAGTGTACAGGAGAGGATAAAAATGCAAAATTGACCAACCACAGACAATTAAGCCTGCAAATAAATTTTTCACTTGTGCATTTTAAAAAACCCTTTTAATGTAATCGCACTGTTAAACATTTCTCAAGAATATTATATTCTAGTTATTATTAATATTATTTAAAAAAAAAAAACTTAAACTAAACAAATATTTAAACTATTTCAAAATGCAAATATGACTGGGAAATGAATGTATGGGCATTCAAATTCTTCAACAATTCTATGGAGGTAAATTGCGTGCCTGACTAAAGATAAAAATGTTCTGTGTACAATCTCTGAATGCTGTCTGTGATAACATCTTGTCTGCAAAGCATATGCTAACCTCAGTAATCTTGTTCCATTACTTTGTAAATTAGTCTTTGTGCTTTATTAAATTTGTGTTCCTCTGTGTGTTTGTGTTGAAGTTGTATTATCTATCACTTGTAAAAACAGATGAGGTAAAATGGAAAAACATTTCCAAAGCAAATTACAGTGACTTCCTGGTTTGCATTTCATTTTAGTCAAAGTAAAACCATGGGATTTTTAGGATGTTAGATTAGGGAACTCCAAAGGAGTCAATATGTTTTGGACTGCTGTTACTCAACATTTTGGATGTTTGGATGTTACCCATTTTAGGTTTTGGAGTCTTTACTGATGAGTCAAAACAGGTGTGTTTGATTAATGAGGTTAAGTTTTGGGGGGTATTCTAAGAACAGTGCTGGGTATCACTGAACCAGGGCAGCTTGAAAGTGAAAGTGACATGTGAAAAATACAACTTACGGTGATGTTGGCCTCTGTGGGTTCACGGCCTTGCAGGAAATGCTCAATGAAGAACTGGGCGAGTTGGGGCTGGATACGACCCAGAGGCTGGTGCTGCCCATGGAGCAACAACACCATGTCCACCATGGAGAAGTTCTGACACACCAAAGCCAGAAGATCACCAAAGAAACCTAAACACATACCCAGATTCTTTAGTTTCCTCATTCAGCTGGCAAAAAATGAAAATAAACTAAAAGAAAAAGCATCAACCCCATGAAGCTTACCCATAGCATCTCCAGTACCAGGGGTGAAGATGTTACTAGTCTGGGAGAGTCTCTGGATAAACTGAGCGATGCTCTCGGTTTCATTTTGAGGTGTACCCAGAGAGCCCATCATTGTGGACAGGACGCCCTGCACTATCCCAGTGAAGAGTTCTGGGTTCAAACCTTCACCGGGTGCAGCGGCTCCAGAAGCGGCGGCTGCGTTTGGTGGGGATGTAGGAGCGGTGGGTGTCGAGGTGGGAGGCTGTCCCGCGGGAGGCTGAGAGAAAAGTGTTTGGGAAGCCTGATGACAGAGATGCATAAAACTGTCTTATACACACCAGCATGCATTACAAAAATCAGTGAGAAAATGGCAGAAACATAGCGTAACTCTCTTTCACACTTAAAGTAAACAAGAGTCGAGAACCAAAAATGGCAAATAAGAACCTCAAGATGTATTGATCAAGATAAGTGGTTCATGTTTTGGTAGGACTGCACAATACGTCGGAATAAAACTGATATGGCAATAAGGCGATTATCAGATCACAAATAAATATATGTGATGCAGGTTTCCGAGTAAAGCACGACATTGTGTTCGTTTACACGCTTGCAGCTCATGATATGCTGCTCATATCTCATTCGAACCACACTAGAGTTCGTTCGGAAGCTGACTGAGACGCATCTTTTCAGAGGTCTCAGCCAGCTTGTATGGTGCGCACCAGGATTCGGATGGCAGCGTTCACAATGTTCAAATGAACCGCACTAACAAAGCAATCACACCAGGGTTAGTTTTAATAAAACCAAACATGACAAGTGTGAACACACCCTAAGAGATTTTTGTAAACATTTTTTCAAGGTTTCTTGCATTGCTTCTTGTAAAGACCGATGTGTGAATGCCCACATTTTTCAAGTTTTGCCCAAATCGTTTAGCTCCAAAAGGATGGTTCACAAAGAAAAATAAATCTAAGGGAAAAAAAAATTCAGCTTTTATTTTCTATGGAGATGCACTCCCCTACAAAATCACCAATCATTCTAGAATGGTTATTTCCAAATTTCATCTGATGAAAATTATAGCATTTTTAACCATCGCAATATGTATCACAGAAAAATAATATAATGTAAAACAATGTGTTAGTAAATGTTGACAGAAATGCTGTATTTTGGGTGAACTGTTCCTTGTAATCTTCATTGACTAGGATGGAAAAAAAGTCTATAAAGCCAAAGGGGCTATTTACCTGCATGAAGTCTGTGACACCCTGAATGAAGGTCGGGACCCCAGGCATAGTGACTGTTATAGAAGGGCCCTGGCCGCCTGTGGCAACAGCTCCTCCCAGTAGAGATCCCAACAACTGCTCCAGGTTTCCCCCTAAAGGATTTTCCTGAGGGGGTGGCGGTGCAGATCCAGGTTGGGGAGTGCTGGTACTGGTACTACTGGACTGCGTGGGCCCAGAGCCACTGGTGGCAGTCGTGGTGGTGGATGGAGTGCTTGTGGAAGCGGATGTGGAGAAGGTGAATGTTTGTGAGGAGGACGTGGTATTTTGGCTGGCTATGGATACAAAGAACAGCAAGACATATTATACAATGCCCTATCCAGAGGAATTTTATATTTGTATTTCATAAAATGTCTTCAGTCTACGTAGAATATCAGCAACATCAAGAGGACTGTGACCTCATTTGAGCTTATTCACATGTCAGTTATTAAACAAAGAGCTCATTATGTTATTGGCTTCACAAAACATAGGTCAAGTATTATCACAAGTATTATGCAAATATACCCATCTGCCCAGTAGCCCCTGTCAGAAGCTGCCCGACCAGTCCACCGATCATCTGATTAAGAGCGGCGGGAGGGAACTGTCCAGCCTAAGGGAAAACACATGCATCCTTATAAAACCAAACACACAATGAACAAGTCCAAGCCATACCTGCTATAAGAATTGATCATAATGCACAAATGCTTCCACATTTAGCCAACTCCCGGTGCAGAACTTTGTATGGAAATAGTGAGAAAATTAAGCACAAAATTAAAATTTGAGGAAGTGTCCCAAGCTAAACCTATTTAAAAGTTATGGAACTTATTACCCCCATCTTTAAAATAATATACTAAAATGTTATGTTTACTATATTTAATAATACATATAAATTTACTATACTGTAATATTAGTTGTGATCGACACATATGAAATATGACAGAAATTACTACCACAATTAATTTATAACATGATTCATTTTATCAGGATTATTTTATAAATGTTAAGTTCAAAAATACGGTTAGTTGAAATTGAATTTTTTGTAACAATGTGTAGCTCAGCCCCAAACTTGTTTTTACACAACCTGTGAATGGCTTAATATGGCTTGTTGTAGTTGCCTCTCTATTAGGGTGGGATAGGAGAAAGTATTTGAAACATTTAATAATCATAATAATAATAATTAATAAACACTTCCCATTTAATCTCTAGATTAACCACTCAGAGCTAAAGTTGATTTTTAATTAGTTACTTGTTATTATATATATAATTTAATGAAAAATTACCTAAAACATTATGATGTTCTCAAACAGCTTGTTAAATTCCCTGAACTGCCCGTGGTGGTATTTACACTGCTATATTCTAGAAATATCATGGAATTTCATTCACCTGTCCTGGCTGTTGGCCCATCATTGGTGGAACAGCTGCTCTGAGGTTGAGAGTCGCCCCCCTTGTAGTGAAAGTGGGGCTGGCCATCCTGTGAGTAAAAGAGGGTCTGGTGAAAACCACTCTGGCCTGAGGAGGGTAAGGGGGCATGGGGGGTGGAGTGGAGCCAGAGCCAACGTTTGCTGTAGGTGGGGTGGTCTGTTGCCCCTGCTGGCCAGATGAGGCAGCGTTTGCCATAGCCATGGCTTGCTGAGTGACTTGATGCATAATTGCTTGCATGAATTCTGGAGGTAGTCCAGGAATCTGAACAGTAGGGGGGGCACCTGCAACATGCAAACATATGTGTATCATATAAAACATGTTCATGTTGGTGCAGATCACTCAAAATAATTTTATTACATATGTATACAATTATAATTGTATAATTAATTTGTTTTAATATACATAGACACACAAATTGACACATATATTAGGGCTGTGTGATTAATCAAAACTGTAATAAAATCATGACGCAAACATCTGCAATTTCTAAACCGCAGAAAGCCCCCGCAGTGTGCAATCTGATTGCAATGCACTTAAATATAGGGTACCAACAGAACAGAGTGGGTTTACCATTACGACATGGAAGAAAGCAAGAAACATGGAAGGTGATTTCAGGGCAGGTTAAGGACTTGCCCCCAACAACTGTGTGTCTAAGGAAATATTGTTTCAAAATTGTAATATTGATCAAAAAATTATTTTTTGTCCATATCGCACATCCATAATATATATACCATTCAAAAGTTTGGGCTCAATAAGGTTTAAAATTTAATTTTTTTTTTTTTAAGAAATTATGACTTTTATTCAGCAAGGATGGACTAAATTGATCCAAAGTGACAGAAAAAAAAAAACTTTTGTTAGAGTTGTTTCAAATAAATACTGTTTCTTTTGGACTTTGTATTCAAGAATCCTGAAAAAAATTTATCACAGTTGGGACAAAAATAATAATCAAAAACTATTCATAGATTAAAGGGATAGTTCACCCAAAAATGGAAATTATCTCATGATTTACTCACCCTCAAGCCATCCTAGGTGTATATGACTATCTTTTTTTAGACGAACACAATCGGAGATATTGTTAAAAATATCCTGGCTCTTCCAAGCTTTATAATTGAAGTGAATGTGGGGCGTGTTTTGAAGCCACAAAAAATGCATCCATCCATCATAAATATAATCCAGAGGGCTCCATGGGGGTTAATAAAGACCTTCTGAGGTGAAGAGATGGGTTTTGTAAGAAAAATATCCATATTTAAAACTTTAATAACTATAATAACTAGCTTACGGCAGATGGCCGTGCACATCAATTTGTGGCGGAAGAGTGACCTCTGACGCATGACGCAATGATGAACACAGAAGCTCAGAGGATAGAGCAAAACAAAACACCAGTCACGAATTAGAAGAAATTTTAAAGAGAAATGTCGGAGGATTTCAATATAAGAGAAGAGGAGCTTGAGTTTGTTGCACAGCCATTTTTGTTTGAACCAAACAAAGCTGTCTAAGCTTACGATACTTCTACATCCTGCGTCATACATCCTGTCAGGGGTTACTCTTGTGGCGCAAATCGACTTGCGCAGTACGCGTACAGTCGTCTGGCGGAAGCTAGTTATTTTAGATTATAAAGCTTTAAATATGGATATTTTTCTTACAAAAACCCATCACTTCACTTCAGAAGGCCTTTATTAACCCACTGGAGCCGTATTGATTATTTTTTATGATGGATGGATGCATTTATTTTGGGCTTCAAAACATGCCCCCCTCCCCATTCACTACGATTATAAAGTTTGAAAGAGCCAGGATATTTTTAAATATATCTCCGTATTTTAAATATATGTTTTTTCGTCTGGAAGAAGTCATTTACACCTAGAATTGCTTGAGGGTGAGTAAATCATGGGAAATTTTCATTTTTGGGTGAGCTATCCCTTTAAGTGTCTCTCAGAGGATGAATTTCAGATAATCTAAGGACTAACCAGGCTGTCCAGTGCCAGCAGCATTCTGTTGTCCATTAGCCTGTGTGGCGTTTCCAGAGTCTGAAACATATTAAACAACTGAAATTAAATTCATTTAATTCATTAAATTACACCCCTCCATTCAACACACATACAAATGAAACCCACCATCAATGTTCATTTGCATCATCACTACAGGCTCCATAGTTTGATGACTGATCCGGATGACTCTGGGCCCTGGCTGTCCACCCTGCTGATTGGCTGGACCAGGCTGACTGGCAGGCGTTGGTCCCTGGCCTTGCTGATCTGATTGGCCAGTTGACTGAGGTTGACCATCAGCTGCTGGTCTGCCATTGGCTGACATAGTCACAGTTGTTCCAAGATTCAACTGCAGGGAAGTTAAATGTCAATTTAAAAATTATCTAACCTGTTTCAGTTAGGCCTATTTCAACAAATCATGTTTATAGACCCTGTGGTCTCAGTAGTTCCTGAAACTCTGGAAAATGTACGTCTTCCAAAAACACCTCAGTACTCATCTATGAAGTACTCTACAAAACTTTCACTTTCAGTGTTATGTACCACATGTTTCCTACTGCACGAGTCTCACAGACACATCTTTACCTGCATGGGGAGGTGATGCACACCTCCTGGAGCCAGTACAGAGGAGGTGTAGTGGGACATGGGGCGAATAACATGCAGGTGTCGAGGAGGGTTGCTCAGGAGGTTACACCGCAAGTCACTCAGGGCGACAAGGGCGTTTCCCAGGAGACGGAGGGCCTCCCCCACGAGGTTGAGAATGCGTTGGTCCTCATCCCTCTCTTGGGTCTGTTTTTCAAAAAAAAGAAAAAGAAAAAAGGATTTAACTCTTTTACCCATTCAATGAGATCATGCTCAAATGGAAATTAATCAACCTACTTTAAATTAATAAAATAAACTAATTATAATTCCTTTAAAATTAATAAAAAGAAAACAAAAAAAAAAATACTACTATATTCAGTCAGCCACATTTTGATTTAGAGTTGAAGTTTTGCTTATTTAGATAATTTCCGCTATATACAATACCAAGTTTTAATAACACTTTATTTTACAATGTCCTTGTTAGAAGTTACATGTAGTTTCTATAGTAATAACAATAAATCATGCATAATTAAATGCAACTAACCCTAATAATAAGTATATGTAGTAGGCTTGCTGTGATAGTTGGTGTTACCGGTGTTCAGCCGCAACACCGGTTACATCACTTGCCCACCGCGGCACCGCCCCCCACCGTCATTTTGATTTTTTATAGTAATAAAAATCATTTAGTTCAGTTAGAGAACAGACACTACAATTAAAAACTGAATGCGTCTGCTCAATTCAGCATGGGCCGAACAAGAGTAGCAGCACAGACCAGCAGCAGGAGTCAGATTTCACCTTGTCCATTTCGCCTCAATCTTGACTGACAAGATGATGTCGGAAGATTTGATTTCAAAGTGAAATGTAAAAGCACCTTAAGCGAGTTTGTCATTGTACTGTTTTGTTGTTGTGTTTTTTATTAAGAATAATAATAAACCCACCATTCAAACAATTGCCACCCAAGAATTGCTGGCAATTCGAAAGTGAAAGTAAAATGCGCACGGCCACAATGGCATTCATAATGGTGCGTGTCCTCTGGCTGCAAGGTAAAAAAAAAAAAAAAAAAAAAAAAAAGGGGAAAACCCCACCAAAAAGAGGAATAATTTCCTCACAGTCACATCCATAATATTTATTACTATTTAATAGTTTATTAAGAGTAGTTTATTAATATTACTCAGTACCTAAATAAAATAAAGTTTAACTGAAGTTTCTTTTGCTCACCAAGGCTGCATTTGTGAATCAAAATACAGAAAAAAAACTTTAATATTGTGAAATATTATTACAATTAAAAAAAAAAATTATATATTAAATATATTAAAACAATAGATTTTAATATTATGTAATTTATTCATGTGATGGTAAAGCTGAATTTTCAGCATCATTACTCCAGTCTTCAGTGTCACATGATCCTTCAGAAATCATTCTAATATGATGATCTGCTGCTCAAGAAACATTTATTATTATTATCAAATTAGAAATATTTTCAAAATAGTGAATACTGATACATTTTCTATTCAGGATTATTTGACACCTCTTAGAAACCTCCTAAAAATATAACTTTCAAAGTTTGTGCTTAAATAGACTACTCTTTTAAATGAACAGTAGAAACCTACATTATTGCACACATTTAAATACAAATACTGATAGAAGATCTAAGCTAATATCATGACATGAAAATGAAAGAATCACTAAATATTGATATACAGTCAAACCAAAATTTATTCAGACACCTTGAACATTTCATTCATTAATACAGTTTATTCACTATAGTTTAAAAATGGTAATAAAATATGACAAGATCTCAGAGTTAAAGTGTGTCAGAAAAAATGAATCTTAATTATGTCAGATAACACTTGAGCAAAACATGGTCAGGTTAAAGTGTCTGAATAATTTTTGGTTCCAAATTTTTATCAATTTTACTGGTAGTCCACTGTATGAAGAATTTTTGGGTATATGTTACAGTTTACTTTATTTTGCTATCCTCACTTACATAAATGAACTATAGTGTCCTGCACCCACTAGTAAAAATATATCAAAAATATCTGAATAATTTTTGGTCTGACTATATGACTGCATCTCTAGTCTAAATTTCACAACTCATTTTTGATATTTTTGTCCACTGAAAATGTGAAAAGATTTTTTTAATGTTCTGTTGGCTGAATAACTGATCTTGATTTCCAAATTCTTTTGCATTCACATTCAAGTAAATATGGGCTTCTTACATTGTTGTTGTAGTCTGCAGTTGTGGCCGCCTCTAGAATGAGGTGAGCTCTCTGAATGAAGGGCTGGAGTCTCTCCTCCACTCTCCTCAGCTCTGTTAACATCTCCACCATCTCGGCCGGGCTTGGGTGGCTGATGGGAAGACAGCATCATCATAAATCAATATTTCTGAATGCAATTTGCTTTAAAACATTGATCGTCAGGGCATCACTAATGGATTTAATAAGCTTGTGATACTGAAAATAAAAACAGACAGGCTCAGACAAGCTGCTGCTTGGTTTATATCACTGTGTAAGTGCAGGTGCAGTAGAGTATTATTAAGTATACAGTGAATAAATCAAAACAGTCTCTGCTTGGTCAACTAAACAAGACGGCTTACACCAAACATGACCTTTTGTTTGACACTCAAAAAGCAAGTCACTAGAGGTAAATATGGTGGTTTGTTTGACTTTTAAAACTGGTGAGTAGGATAAAGAAGTAACAGAAATAGTGGGAGCTTCGCTTTTCAGTGGCTTAGCAAAGGCATATTACCATAGCTAAACTCCCACTGTTGGTTTTAATCGTCTCTGCTGATTAACTGTGCATGAAACCGAGAAAATTACTCATCATCTATGTGGAGTGCTATTGTATGTATTGTATTATATGAACTGCACAGTTTTTTGATAAAACAACACTGATCACGTGCCTTAGTCAATGTCTCAACTGAACAATAAAACAACTGTTAATATTTTACCTAGGGAGAAAACCATGACATATTAGGGAACCAGGTAATAAATAAAAATTAATATATGATAAAAATCAACAGTAAAATAAAAGGGACTTTTGCAGCCTAAATGGGGAAGATATTACATAGTTATTTAACGGTAAGCTGCATTTTAAATCTACATTTATTCATTTAGCAGACGCTTTTATCCAAAGCGACTTACAAATGAGAAAAACAGAAGCAATTAAACAAAAGGGCATCAATATGTAAGTGCTGTGACAAGTTCCAGTTAGTAAAGCACAGCACACGTAGCAAGATTTTTTTTAATGAAAAGAAAAAAAAAACTGAATAAAAAGTGTTAGTAGTAATGGTTTAAGTGTTGTTGAAAAAGATGCGTCTTTAGCCGTTTCTTGAAAATTGGTCAGACTAAGTTAGGCAGGTCATTCCACCAGCACGGAAGTCAGCTAGCTTACTTAGTATATACTATCAATCAAGTTTGGGGTCAGTAAAAATTGTTTTTTTGTTTTTCTTTTATTCAGCAAATTAATATTTCAAATAAATGCTGCTATTTCAACTTTCTATTAATAAAAAAATCCTGAAAAAAAGCATCACATTTTCCACAAAAATATAGCAGCACAACTGTTTTCAACACTGAACGTTTCTTGAGCACCAAATCATCATATTAGAATGATTTCTGAAGGATCATGTGACACTGAAGACTGGAGTAATGATGCTGAAAATTCAGCTTTGCATTCACAGGAATAAATATATTACATATAAAATATATTAAAACAGAAAACAGTAATGTTAAATTATAATAATATTTCATAATATTACCGTTTTACTGATCAAATAAATGATTAATGAGACTTCTTTCAAAAACATTTTAAAAATCTTACCGACCCTAAACTAAATATAATTAATATATATATATATATATATATATATATATATATATATATATATATATTTACAGCTCAGCAAAATGTTATTTTCCTAAAGCAGTGAGGTTAATCAAAGAGACAAACCCACATTTCTTAACCCGATGTCAAATGTCAATAATGTCTAGGTAGACTGAAGAGATGCCTACTCATTCACTACTGAAACTTTGTCTCCCGGTTTAAAGAACTTCCTCTGTTTTATCTCATGTTGTAGGCGGTTGATTTTAAAGTGTCTGTACATTTCCTACAAGTTTCATTTTTGGGCCAAACAAAAAGGTAAAATGAGACAGAAGTAACATTGTTGTCAGGTGTTTATGAAACTGAAAGACAGAAACTCACATTTCATTTTTCCAATTTGTTAGTCATTCTTCAGTAAGACACAAAAATCAATCTTTCATGTGGCAATTCACTAGTAAATTAAATGGGGACGTTTTTAGTAAACAGCCATAGTTTGAGGAAAAAAGAAAAGAAAAAAAAAATAGAATCGTACATTCAATTTTCATTTGGGGTTTTCTTATTTATAATAGGGGTGAGACAAGTTCATTTGTGTCACATGCATCATAATTACCAAGTCATAATTCTTCCAAAAACACACTTTAGAAATCACCAGATTTCTTCCCACATGAAGCCATGATAGGGACAGGGTAGGAGGAAGTTTGAGCACCTACAAACCTTTATCAGGCTTAGAGTAAACTAACAGTCAACCATCCAAGTGGACATTCTCAGATCTATTAAAAACATACCCCTAAAATGCCCCAATCTGTTAAAATAGCATCAAGTGTGAATAACTGATGACTAAAACAATGACAGACACATCATGATGGATATATGCAAGATGGTTAGTCCTTATTTTAACTTCTTGATGTACATTTTGACTCATAACTTCACAATTTAATTAATGGTTCAAGAAGAACAAAAAAAGCAAAACACAAACGAATAGTCCATTGCTTCATCCAAGAATGAAAATTGTGCTTATACCATTCCAAACTCGTGCCATTAACAAACACAAAGCTCTTTCACATATAACAACAGTGATCAAGATCAAAAAACAGTGGAAAAAAAACACCATTAAGGCATTATAAAATAGTCAATACAAAAAAACCCCAGCTGATTAAAAAAAACAAAAAAACAATTATGTTTATTTTATTCATTTTAAACTACACTGTATCCACAAGTTTCCTACGCCCCATGAGGCCTTGCATCAAAAGTGGGAGTGTCTTCTGGTTTGAAGTAAACAAGCTGGACGTGACACTCATTCATTCAACAGTTCATTCAACAGTTGTCATTCAAGATTTAGCAATCCAAACTTGCTAACGTTTGGTCTTTACTTAAAGACTTAAGATTCCAGCATCAATATTTTAACAATGTTTTACAATAAAAAATGTTACCGTAACAGTAATTTATTAATTTATGTCAGGAGGGCACATCAATCATGCTGAATCCAACTCATATATTTATTGACATAAAGAGATCACATCCCTATTCATTTGCACCTGCTTCCATTTATTTACAATCACAAGAACGAACAAAACAACTCCATTAAGGCTTTTAAGTCCAAAGGCTTACACATTTAGAAAAATATTGATAACATACCCTATGTTTACGTCACTTTTCTGAGCATTTCTAGTTAAGTCAAGTCACCTTTATTTATATAGTGCTTTTTACAATGCAGATTGTGTCAAAGCAGCTTTACAGTGATAACTGGTATATAATTTTGGCTGCACAGCAGCTCTTAAAGAATAGTGTCAATGCCGGCAGATCAAAGCACTGTTGAATATCAAATGTCAAGTCAAATGTCAAGTGTCCCCAACTAAGCAAGCCAAAGGCGACAGTGGCCTCTAAATTATGCGATGACGGTAATCTGAGGACGTTAGAGCTATCTCTCCGTCTCACTATACTGTTATCCTTTCAGCCAGAGCAACAAAGGGAGCTCATGAGAGGAAAACAGGAGTTATGAGTTATACGAGTTAACCGGAGTGTGACTGATATACGGATACATTAGTCTGGTATCAACAAAGGCACAGGGAAGAGACAGATAAAACATTAAACCAAATAAATACACGATTATAATCATATAAAAATTGTCTACGTTCCTCAAGCAGTCTCTGGTATTTTCCATAAACGTGTGTATTTATTATCGCAATGGTGAACATAAGTAGCCTTTAGCATTGCATATATGACAGTGGAAACGCGACTGGCTCTGGCATGCACGACATGTATCATATTAAGGCTTTGGTGCTAGCATCAGTGACAGGTGAAGTACAGACAGCGGGATGTTCATGTATTACAAGGCCAGGATGCTCTTGTAGTCATGCAGCAGCACTTTTGTGGAAGGTCAGTAAAGTAAAGGACAATTAAGGGCACAAAAACTGTTTATTGTATTGTGATATTATTAACTAATAAATGTGAGTGCCCTGAATGCCGTAACGACATCTCTCATAAAGGTTTGCAACTTTACAAAGTAAACATTGATCCGAAAAACACTTAGCCTCTTCGCTAATTAGCACACAAAATACCATTGGCAGACCTGCCAACCTTGGAAAAAATTTTTGAGTACCAGTGTGATGGGACGGGACACGGGGTTTGGGCGGCGGGGGTCATATATTTTTTTACATTTTGAGAATACATTACACAAAACACACACACACACACACACACCTATCTTCGTAAATCTAATTTTGACTGTTAAAGTTTTTTTAATTTGACCCAACTGAAAAAAGTCACTACACCTGCTCAAAAGCATTTTTTTAATTCATGATTAATATTGCATTGCATAATGTTTGCAGGTTTTGTAATGAAAACTAGTCTAAAATTAAGAAACCCTTAGAAAACAGTAAAAACATTGAGTTTACGTGTGATTCGTTTAAAATACTTAATTTATTATTCTAATATCCAAATATGATACTAAATCCCACAGGAAAAATGGGTTTCTATTTGTAGCGTTCTGTCTTTCGATCATTGCACATTATAAAAAAAAAAATAAAAAAAAACATTCGCTGAATAAAGGTTAGCCAATACAAACATATTTATAGAAAACAGTTAACAATGAATAGAAAGGACCAATAAGAGCAAAACGTATAGAGTATTCACGAATATCAAGTAGAAGTTAGTCCGACATATAACAAGGGGTTGTGTTATCTAAAGCGTCCGTCATTTAACGAATCTTAAAAACACGGATGGATAATTCAAAATGTTTTCTGACAGAAAAAATAACAAGCAAGAACAAATTTTAAACCAAGCGTGGCAACTTTCATTTCACAATGATCTTCCCTCTCTCTGTGTATGTGCGCGTTTGTGTATGAGAAAGAGCTCGCACAGCACTGAGACAACAGTACTTTTAAATGCATAAGTAACTAATGTGCTAGTTTTCATACAAAATAAGTAGGCTATGTAACATAATTAGGTATTTTAGTTAGTATTAACACAATAACGCAACACATGTAGGCTATACGTTTCTCAACACTGAGAATAAATAAATAAACGTGTCAGTCAGTCACACATCACAGCACTTTCATAATCACTAAGCCATATAGCGATTTCAATTTTATTTAGATTTGTTGTTCAACATTACTTGAGCATTTTATACCCGTTTACCTTAAGGAGTTAAAAGTGCGTGACTACTGTACTGTCCTTGCTTGAGAATTCAGTCACTGAGACGGCGGGAGTGGAAGGAGGGATCGAGCGGGATTTTGTGTTGCTGTCAATTTGCAGTCTGTTTTTATTGATAGGCCATACGCATTTGTCAATCATCCCCTCTTGCTATTTGTGGAAATGAACCCAGCAGATTCGAATTTAGGTATTATGACTAAACTGGTCCTACCTGAGGCCTGCTGGAGGGGCTGGAGCACCCTCAGTCTGGGTGGAGGAGGAGGAGGATGGTGGGGTACTGGACGGAGGAGGAGAAGTATCCATGGGCTGTGCAGAAGGAGACGGAGTGGAAGTGGAGGAGGTGGGTGGAGGTGCAGAGTCGTCCTGGGAAGATGAAGCATCTGTGGGCTGCCCCTATTAATAAAGACAGAGATGAATGAATAATCAAAGAATCAATAAGAAAGGTGCATGCACATTTATTCGTCCTGATACCTGGGTATGCAATTAGCCAAGCAAGATAATTGTCAATGAAATTGCTTACCTCCAGTCTTTGGATCACAGCATTGGTGTCTCTCAGCAAGTTCTCAGCCAATAGCAGCCGCAGTCTGGGCTCACTTTGCAATGACTGGTCCAAATCTATCTGAACATTCACTGAGCCATTGGTCTGGAAGAAAGAAAGAGTATAAAGATACACATGTATAGAAATATATAATATATAATTTTTTGCTTAAGAAA
Source organism: Hypophthalmichthys nobilis (assembly GCA_037950665.1). Lineage (NCBI taxonomy): Eukaryota > Metazoa > Chordata > Actinopteri > Cypriniformes > Xenocyprididae > Hypophthalmichthys > Hypophthalmichthys nobilis. Next base: position 22,669,380 of record CM075479.1, read on the forward strand.
ATCTGTTCAAATTGTTACATTTGTCTTTATTTTTATTTATATAAATGTAAATCGAATGACTAATATTATATATATATATATATATATATACACACATGGAATGAACAAGTTGGCGACATTTTGCAACATCTATCTTTTTCCATTCTTCAAGAATGACCTCTTTTAGAGACTGGATGCTGGATGGAGAGTGATGCTCAACTTGTCTCTTCAGAATTCCCCATAGGTGTTTGATTGGGTTCAGATCAGGAGCCACTGAATCACTTTCACCTTGTTCTTCTTCAGAAATCCAACAGTGGCCTTAGATGTGTGTTTAGGATCATTGTCATGTTGGAAAAGTGCACGACAACCAAGGGCACAGAGTGATGGTAGCATCTTCTCTTTCAGTATAGAGCAGTACATCTGTGAATTCATGATGCCATCAATGAAATGCAGCTCCCCGACACCAGCAGCGCTCATGCAGCCCCACATAAGGACACTGACACCACCATGTTTCACTGTCGGCACCATGCATTTTTCTTTGTACTCCTCACCTTTGCGACACCATACAGTTTTGAAGCCATCAGTTCCAAAAACATTTATCTTGGTCTCATCACTCCAGAGTATAGAGTCCTAGTAGTCTTCATCTTTGTCAGCATGGGCCCTGGCAAACTCTAGGCAGTCTTTTTTGTGCCTGGGCTTTAGGAGAGGCTTCTTTCGTGGACAGCACCCATGCATGCCATTCCTCTGCAGTGTATGCCGTATTGTGTCATGGGAAATAGTCACCCCCGTTTGGCTTTCTACTTCTTAAGATAACTGCTGTGAACTTGCATGCCGATTTTCTTCAACCCTTCTCATCAGAAGACGCTCCTGTCGAGGTGTTAACTTCCGTGGACGACCTGGACGTCTCTGTGAGATGGTTGCAGTTCCATCTTTTTTTTTAATTTTTGTACCACTTTTGCTACAGTATTCTGACTGATAAGTAAAGCTTTGCTGATCTTCTTGTAGCCTTCACCTTTCTGGTGTAAAGAAATAATTTTCTTTCTCAGGTCTTGTGACATTTCTCTTCCATGTGGTGCCATTGCTGACAGCATGAAATGGGAAGGGGTTTTAACACCCTTTTATAGTCAACTGTCTGCTGGACACCTGTGTAATGACTAATTAGACTCACCTGTGGTTGAATTCTTGTTAAATTAGACATTTGTAGTCTAAAATTTAGCTTTGCTCCAGAGACTTTCAGTGGGGTGTACTCATTTTTGCATCACCCTAATTTGAGTAAAAGTGAAAATTTTGTTCTCTAAGTTACATTATTAACCTTACTTTCATGTTATAAGTTAAACAGGTGTTATATAAAACTTAGTCTTGTCAACATTTTGGAAATTGTTTTGTGTTTATTGAGATATTGTTTAAAATGTTACTTTTCAAAGGGGGTGTACTCATTTACACTGAGCACTGTATATATATATGTACATTCTGTATTTCTGCCTCATATTAATCTTTTAATCATATTATTGATGTCTTGACACCACAGCTAACAGCAATTTTGTCTATACTGTCCCAGATATATATATTTTTTCTCCACACTTTTTGCTTTCCCACTTTGATAAAGATTAATCTTTGTCTCATCTGTCCATAAAACTCTGTTCTAAAATTCTACTGGCTCATCTCTTGTGTGTTTTTGCAAATTCTAATTGGCTTTCCTATTTTTGGCACTGATCAGATGTTTGATCTCGCTGTGTATCCTCTGTAATTCTGTTGGTCAAGTCTCCTGCAAACAGCAGATTGGTAGACCATCACCCCAGCTTTCTGAATGTTGCTGGTGATTTTACTGACAGTTATTTTAGAGTTTTTTTTCCACAGCCCTTGTCATTTGTCTGTCATCAACTGCTGTTGATTTTCTCAGCTGACCTGGTCGTTGTCGGTTGCTGAAGCTTGCCAGTGGTATCTATCTTTTTCAGGACATTCCAAGTCATATTGATTTAGATTTAAATCCTATTGAACAAGCATTTCACCAGCTGAAGAACAGACTAAAGGCAGAAACTCCCCAAAACAAGCAACTATTGAAAATGGTTACATTAAAGGCCTGGAAAAGCATTTCAAACTGTGAAACCAAGAGTCTGGTGATGTCTATGGGTCACAGACTCGCTCCTGTGATTGCTTGCAAGGGATTTACAGTTAAATATTAGCTTTTACCCATTTACATTTACTTTAAGTTAAACCGTCCTAATATATGCTCACATTAGGCAGAGGAACGAAACTGTAAAAGTGCTGTACTTCTTAGTTGGTAAAACATTTTGTGTTGAAACAGTCAATAATAAAATGTGACATTCTGTACTTCTGCCTCATATTAATCTTTTAATCATATTTATATTGACACCACAGCTAACAGAGCAATTTTGTCTTTACTGTCCCAATACACTGTATATATAAAAATATATATAAATATTTTTCTCGCTATTATATACACAACTGTTCAAAGGTTTGGGGTCTGTACGATTTTTTTATTTTTTGAAGGCTGCATTTATTTGATCAAAATAATATGTTTCACAATATTACTAAATCTAAAATAAGCGTTCTTTGTTAACATTTTAAAATGCTCCTATTATGCTTTTTCATCGTTCATTTCAACATTTACTAACACATTTTAAAGTTGTATCTCTTAACATTAGTTAATGTACTATGAACTTACATGAATAATCAAGGTATAATTAATATATATTTATATTTAAAGAGTACAGTACATTTTCATCGTTAAGTGCTGTTTTTCAATTTTTGTAATAAAGTTTAGCAGTATTTTATGTGTTTGTTTTCATTCATTATCCATTTTAAAAAGGCTAGCATGGTCAAACCTAATTACCATTATCGGTAAAATCCACTATCGGTCGACCTCTACGCAAGACCACACCGAACGCGTTGAGTACGTGTTAGAAATCAGGAATGCTGAGAGAACATTGTGCTTGGTATTTTTTTCGTATTCAAACCAAACTTGGGTCTTATGCTGACAATGGTGGAGAATAGGCGATTTTTGTGGTAGTTTGAATGCATTCAACCACATAAACGCCTACACTATGAAAGCAATCTGGTCGAATGAGTTTTCGACTACCTCTGAAAGTACTCAAAAGTGGACAAGCACAAAACCTTTTAGACCCCATTTACACCTTTATTTATCATCGTTCACTTGTGATCGGATTAACGAAAATGCTTCTTAATACAAGGTGTAAACAGGGCCTTTGAGAAATTAGGCAATAAGCAATGTAAATTATAAGAAAGTGTTTTTTTTTTTTTTTTTTACCTTGGATGCATTTAAACCTATTGTAGGAGCCCTTTAAAATGTAACTGATTTCTATGATGGCTAAGCAGCCATTTCAGCATCATTACTCCCATCTTCAGTGTCACATGATCCTGCAGAAATCATTCTGATATTCTGATTTGTTGCTCAACAAACATTTCTTATTATCAATGTTGAAAATAGTTTTGCTTATTATTTTTGTGGAAACCATGATAATTTTTTTCCCCAGGATTTTTTGATGAACAGAAAGTTGAAAAGAACCGCATTTATTTGACAGAAATCCTTTGTAACGTTTTACTCTTACCTTCGGTCAATCTAACGCATCCTTGCTGAATAAAAGTTTTAATCTATTTAAAAAAATACTCACCCCGGTGCTGGTACTGACTCGTGGATTCCTTGCATTTTCTCCCAGGCCTGTCATCATCTGCTGAATGGACATCTGAGGAAAGTATACATTAATCAAAAAGGACAAAAAAATAAATAAACCAAGCCACCTGAGCAAAAAAAAAAATCTCTACCTGAATCTGCTGAGGGTCCATAATGTTAACCGGAACATTAAAAGTACCCAGCATGACGTAGCTGTTGGCATTGCGGTCATGTGTAGGCCCAAGAGGGGTCCCTTGGGAGCTACTGGTTGAATTTGGGTTCTGACTTCCTCCCTGTGTCACCCCAGAGGACCCTGGTACACCACCAGAGCCGGAGCCCTGTTGAGTGGTCTGCGGTGGGGCCCGCTCTACGAGGTGAATGACTTTTCCGTCCACGTCTAGACAGAGATGGGAACAGTACAGAAAAAGTCACAAGTCTGCAAAGGGGATATTACTCAAAAGCACATGCTGAGTTGGATGAAAAAAAACATGTAGTTTTGCCATGTAATTCAACTGAATTGCTTTCTATGGAATTATACTCAAGAAATAACAATAGCAAAAATGGAGTTTCTATGCATTTGATTTGATTTGCTGGTTTTATGCAAATCAACTCACTGTACTCTGTTAGGGTTTTCTCATCTTGAAGTACTCTGCCCTGGTAAATGAGTCTTTGTTTGTCAACAGGAATTCCAACGGAAGGCGATATGTGCTCCTTGAACTCTTTTACGGTCATCTACAAAGTGAAACAAGAAGCTGTCATTTCAAAACACAATTGGCAATGGACTATGGTCTTATTCTGCCGTCACGTAACTCGTTATTCACCTTGAATTGTGGTGGAATGGATAACATTAGGTCATCAGTATAAAGGGCACGTGACAATGTGTATAATAAAATTTTTAAAAACTCCAGCTCACCTGTGCCTGAACAGTGTAACTCCTGCTCTGGGAGTCCAGGGTTTTCACAGTCACTTCTATGGTACTGCTTGCTTGTTCTTCCATTCTGTCTGTATTATGCAAGAAAATAATAACCATGAAGAAAGTTTAAAGAAAATACTTGCTTCCACTGAATACATAAAAGTGAACTACACGTTATCACTGTCACAAGGAAAACCGTGTTGTGTTTCACACTGGCCACAACTGATACCCAACTGTCAAGCACACAGCACCTTTCCAGAAATGTCTTGCTTTAACTAAAAAGCATGTTCTAAAAACATGTTTTTAAGACCGTAAAGAGCAATTAGCTAAAGTATAAACTGAAAAGATTATCTCCAAAGTCCAAAACACCTGCTACAAACAACATGCTAGCAGTCATTTGCTGCTAAATAACCATCAAACAAATGTTCACCCAGCGTTTTTTAACATAGCATATGTCCATTTATTAAAAATACATAGCTTATTCACCCATTTCGACTGGCTGTCAGTGATAAACAAAACAACAATAGTAATAATCAGACAAATTAAAGTGCGCTCGAGAACATGCTAGCTCGCCAATGTTTATCCTACCTCGAGACACGGTTATTCCTGGTTGAAATTCGTTGTTTTGCATATACGTTAAGGTTTAAGGGTTTACTAACAGTGTGGTTGTATTTTGTGCTTGCTGGTATAAAACCGACTAGTTAAAACATTATTGATGTAGCGAAGCTAACTGCCTCGCGCTATCATGCTAGCCGGTGTCGCGCGACAAGCTGGAGGAAGTATACGATGACGTCACAGCGCCCACATCAACTTCTTCTCTAAAGGACTGCGAGATTAAAAATTCTAAATTATCATATTGGCATATGAGGTATTAATTGGTTTAATTTTAGAAGTAATAATGATAAAGTTTAGCAGAAAATTAAAATATTATTTTTACACGGTCACTGTTTACACAAACAGATAGCATACACAAGGCTTCCAGGCACTTGTGTAGGCCTTTTTTTGGCATAGAAAGAGAGAGAAAGAGAGAATCCTCACTTCTAATGCACATCTAACTAATTCACTGAGGTAAGAACTTGAATGCCATCATGAGATTTAGACATTAAAACACAAAACTCTTAATGGATTTGATTTCACATTTCTTATTTGTTCAGTTTGGAAATTTGGTTGTGCATAAATAATCTTTTTAGATTTGAATTAACACACATAGACTATTGTGCATATAGATGCAGTAAAATGTGTATTTGTGTGCCATTCAATGATTTGCATTTCCCCTTCAGCAGTGGTCTCTGTGTGGAACAGTTAAAGACCACAATTTCCATTTATGTTATGTATTTATTTTCTGGTTGGAAAGAAACAGTCATGCGTAATTTATTTTAGCTTTTAACACAGTCATCCGTTTTCTTAAATCTGTAGATTACAATGATAAGTTTGAAGAAAATGTGTGGTCATTTGGTGGGTATTCAGTACTGTAATGTCAACACTGAGATCCACACAGATATTACAGAGCAGCTGCGATGGAAACAGTCAGGTTAACTTCCACTAAATATTTGTTAGCTGCATTTCTGTGTCTCTGATAAACAACACTGACTGATTATGCAATGCAAAGAGAAAAACAGTGATGCAGCATATTAAGTACAGAGAGGGGGCAACGGAAAATGGAAAAAAAAATAAATATGGTGAGCCAAATTGGGAGCGAGCGAAGGGGAAGTGCCCCTGTGGAACAGTGCAGAGGCGTCAACTGATGAGAAGACCCATTCAAGCATGATATATATCAATGTAGGCTATGGTTTTCAGAAAAAAACCTGATCATGCACAGTGCTGTTAAAGCTGGCAATGGCAAAATGTGTTACTGTATTTTAATTCCATAAGTCTATTAAAATGCCAGTTAAAATAGCATGCGTCTATTACTTCAGGAGAATACGTAATTATAATTTCAACACCCTTACACTTTCATTTACATGTGATCTCATCGTTCTCAGTTTCTCAAAGCACAAGGAAACATTGCAGCATCTGATTGTTTGAATTGTATTTAGAATAAAAATATGCATAGCTCTCTGGGGGGAAAAAATTTGAAATTCAGTTTGATAATTTACATTTTACTGCAATTCCCATAATAGTTTGATCATGCAACACCTGCACAGCTTGATGAGCAACATTTCTGCAAAACATTTTCATGTCAGTTTCTGCCTTTATAAGTCATGATTTCTTCATGTGTAACAGGATTCATGGAATTAGTCACCCTTTCAAGCGTGCGTTTAAAATATTCTAACTGACCCCCCAGAGTGAGTTTTTTTAAGGCGACTGTTATTTTAGAACTTTTGCCCTTATTGTTTCCATGGCGACGCGTCTTGCGTGTCACGAGCGCTGAACGCAGCCACAATAACACTGTATGACAGATGGATCGCTATTATTTAGTTTTTCCTTTTTTATTTAAAATATTCGCAAACTTGCTTACCATGTCATCAACCATATGATATTCCGATTCTCAAATATATGTAAGTGAGTGTGTTCTGTCGTTTAAAAACCTTTATAAACGATCTTTATCTTGATCTATAATGCGAGATGGGCGCCGCCATCTTAGTTTGCGCTGCAGTTCACAGAGTCCTGTCAGCATGTGAATTCATCAGTTTCTCCCGAAATATATGCAAGTAAGTGGCTGGTGAACTGGAAGAATAATAGAGTAAACTTTATAGTTACTTAGGCCCATTATGTGTGTCTGATATGAATAAATGTCGGCAAATTATATTTAAATGGATTGTTATTACTGCTTCCACTGATGTCTGACATCAGTGTGTATTTTATAAACTCTAAATGTATTGTTTTAATGGTGCTTATGCGTATTTAAATGTCTGAAACCTTAAAAGAAGCATTATGTGGCTGAAAACACTGCATAGCTTTGGTATATGACAAGAGCTGCGCGCGTCCGTCTCACAGCCAAAGCGCGAAAGCACAGTTTGAATCTGGCAGTTATGTGACGTCGCTGAACGTTCGAAATCCCATATGTGGGACCGTACAGATACAATCTGATCATACATCTGCTTGCACTGTTTCAGCTCAAGTTAACTGCATTGCAGGAAATGCAAATCTAGCGTAGGGGTGGGCGATATGAGTAATTTTATTTCACGATAAGGATGTATAGCACAGTATCCTTTTTTTTTTGCTTTAAAAGTTCACTTTCAAATGAAAATTACTCCAAGCTTTACACACCCTCAAGCCATCCTAGGTGTATATGACTTTCTTCTTTCTGATGAACACAATCGGAGAAATATTAATAAATATCCTGACACATCTGAGCAGTAAGCGTTACCAAACGAGTATGAGCTGAAGAAAGGTGCCTCCATCCACATCCATCCATCATAAACGTACTCCACATGGCTCCGGGTGGTTAATAAAGGCCTTCTGAAGAGAAGTGATGCGTTTGTGTAAAAAAAAAAAAAATCCATATTTAACAAGTTATGAAGTAAAATATCTAGCTTCCGCCAGACCGCCTTCTGTATTCAGCTTAGGAAGAAAGTGTACAACTCTCGCAGTTCAAAAAGCTTACGCTACGTCCTACACCTTCTCTATTCAACTTACGGAAAAAGCTTAACTGACGCGACGCCAGTTTACACTTTCTTCCTAAGTTGAATGCGGAAGGCGGTCTGGCGGAAGCTAGATATTTTACTTCATAACTTGTTAAATATGAATAAAGGAACTAAGCCCAGCCCCTGAAAAACAACCCCACACCATAATCCCCCCTCCACCAAACTTGGCACAATGCAGTCAAGCAAGTACTGTTCTCCTGGCAACTGCCAAACCCAGACTCATCCATTGGATTGCCAGACAGAGAAGCGTGATTCGTCACTCCAGAGAACACGTCTCCACTGCTCTAGAGTCCAGTGGCGGCGTGCTTTACACCACTGCATCCGACGCTTTGCATTGCACTTGGTGATGTAAGGCTTGGATGCAGCTGCTCGGCCATGGAAACCCATTCCATGAAGCTCTCTACACACTGTTCTTGAGCTAATCTGAAGGCCACACAAAGTTTGGAGGTCTGTAGCTATTGACTCTGCAGAAAGCTGACAACTTCCTCGCACTGTGCACCTCAGCATGCGTTGACCCCGCTCTGTGATTTTACGTGGCCTACCACTGGCTGAGTTGCTGTTGTTCCCAACTGCTTCCACTTTGTTATGATACCATTAACAGTTCTGTCAGGATCACTATCGTCAAAGATGACTGGCAGTTAGTGTACAGTTTGAATTGGCGGTATGGTTCTGTTCTGGGCAAAAACTCCCTGCCCATCCATGCAGCCTAGCATGGATAAGAGCAGGGAGAGCAGCGTTAACCCCCCTTAGGGTAAACAGAACAGAGCCAAGTATTGCAATATCATTAATTTTCTTAATGACAATAATTAATGTAACATAATTAAAGAAAATAGTTTGATCAAAAGAAATATCAGAAGGTCAAGTCCTGACTGGATGAAGGAGGAGCTGGGGACGAAGGAGGGTAATTAGCTCCTGAGCAATGCGATAAAGCTGCTGATAATACTGAATGGACCATATATAAATGAATGCGGTGATAGGCGTTGTATTCCTATAGGTCAATGTGAATCAGCTGAGTGTCAGCTAATGCGAGCTTGACTAACGTGACCTGCCAGAACTAACGCTATACGCTTGATTTGACCGTGGAATATTTAGTAGTGAGGAAATTTCACGACTGGACTTATTGCACAGGTGGCAACCTATCACGGTACCATGCTTGAATTCACTGAGCTCCTGAGAGCGACCCATTCTTTCACAAATGTTTGTAGAAGCAGTCTGCATGCCTAGGTGCTTGATTTTATACACCTGTGGCCATGGAAGTGATTGGAACATTCAATGATTTGGAGGGGTGTCCCAATACTTTTGGCAATATAGTGTAAGGCCCCGTCCACACAGAGACGAGTTTAGCTGTATACGCAAAAATTTTGTATCGCATAGGTGTTTCGTCCAGACGGATCCGGCGTTTTCAGAAGGTGAAACTGCTATTTTTTGAAACCGGGTCCCAGAGTGGATAAATCTGAAAACGACGCCCTTTGCGTTTTCGTGTGTACAGCCTATCCGTATATTTCCTGAAACGATGATGTGTCGACCCTAGTCAGACACAGCTAACAGCACAAAACAGCAACAACAATAATAGCATACTACATGCTTGTGTTCGTGCTGCAGAAGCTACTATTTATTAAAATAAAGCTTTATTTCTAAGCTTTACTAAAGTTTGTATACAGCGCGCAAGGTTTATGCGCATGCTCCATGTCTTATTCTTTGTTTTTAATGTATCTCTATTGCAGAATTACAGAGCCACATACTGATCTGGCATGTATACTACATCGTTTTGAGTCGTTTCAGTGGTTTTGTGTGTACGCAGATATTTCTTGAGACGAGGAAAAAAAAAGATCTGATAGAGAAAGTTCTGGTTTCATGTGGATGTGGCCTAAGTGTGTATCACCCACCCTTCAACTGCAAATTTAAATAACACAGTGCTGCAAAAAGTTACAAACAGATTGTGTTTACATGCTAACTGATTAAAGAAAAAAAATCCGATTCACTGACTAATATTCACTGACAAAACCCCCCTGTGGTTTTAAGATGCAGAGGTACTATAAGTGGAAACATTGCAGCTTTCTTTTTTTTGTACAAAAAATACAGTGAGTTGACAGTTATGAAGCAATTTCTCACTCCCACGGGTCACCAGCAGCTACAAAAATCTCCACTGTCCGGGGCTGTGTTTTTCAAAAGCAACATGAGCTAAGCTGATCGTAAAGACCATTGGTGGCAATCGTACTGCAATGTGACTTAAGAGTTCACAAGTAAGGCTTCTGCTTGTTGACTGATCTTATCATGAGGTAGACTGCTTTAATTGATATATAATATAATATAATTATTTAATTATATATTAATATTTTCCACAGAAATACACTACATGTTGAAAATAGCCTCACCAGAAACCAACTATGGAAAGAAGTCAACTTGAGAGGAAGATGGATGCTGGAAAAATAGTTGGAAATTGTGACATAAGGGGCTGTTTATTCCATTAAACATATACCCTAAAAATGTAAATTAGTTAGTCCACAAACAAACAAACATAGGTGCCTTTGAGTCTGAATATCTATATGATGAAAGTTTAGTGAGCAGTATGCAAATTATTCCAGTTTTCATTTCAATTGATCCCACACATTTTGACTCATTTCCATGACCTTTCCTGCTATTTCTGATTATTGTGTAAGATATTTTTAGAAATCATTTCAATACCGATTTGTTTATGAATCAATGAGACCAATTTTTAGTTGATTTGAATGATTTATTAAAAAGAAGTGAGTCAAAACAACAATTTACTCACAAATCAGACATGATTGCAGGTGAGTTTTACTGTAGACAAGCTCTATAACCAAGAGCAAGATCTAGTCAATAATATATTTTAGAACTACAAAAATGTAAATCTATCATTTTTCCTTGACCTTTGCGATTTTATTAAAACACCTGTCTCAGGAATGCCTTTTCCAAGCTTGGGACATTGTAAAATTCCTTGATATTTATAGGTTTTCCATGCCCTGTTAGAAATCTAAGATGGCAGACTTAGAAAGAGAAATGTTAATTATAAACATCAAGTTCATTTAATACTGTAAAGTGTCACAAATATTTTATTTTAAATAAAATAAATGATTTTACTCATTCTTTTGTGTTTTGTAGCTTAGTAACATGACTAATGTCTAACTGCATTGTAAATAATTCTGAGCAGTAATTGCCACCTACAGGTATGTGGAAAGCGACAAATCAGTCACTTTAGGGGTTTCTTTTCAGCACCTTATTAAAGGAGTCATGAACTGGATTTTTTTTTTTAATTTTATGTTAATGTGATTTTTTACATAAAAAAATTGTCATAATTTCGAAGTAAATGGCTTTTAGCCCTCTGATTTGAATGCTGTTTGTAGGGGCTTATCTGCTGTGAGTCTTCAATGTAAACGCCCACTGCTGTGATTGGCTAACATCTTTGCATATGAAATAAGTATTACATGTGGAATCCTCTCAAATACTCTTACTACATTTCTACTATTACAGCTGTCGAAATTAAAGGATAATTAGCCTCAAAATTACTCACCCTCAAGCCATCCTAGGTGTATATGACTTTCTCGTTTCTGACGAAGACAATCTGAGAAATATTAATAAATATCCTGACGCATCTGAGCTTTATAATGGCAGTGATGGGGTTCAATGAGAATGAGCTGAACAAAGTGCTTCCATCCACATCCATCCATCATAAATATGTGCTCCACACGGCTCCGAGGGGTTAATAAAGGCCTTCTGAAGCAAAGCGATGCGTTTGTGTTATGAAGTTGAATATCGAGCTTCCGCCAGACCGCCTTCTCTATTTAACGTATGCAGAAAGTGTAAACCTCTTGCAGTTCACAAAGCTTACACTACGTCATGCGCCTTCCCTGTTAAACTTACGGAAAAAGTGTAATTGACGTGACGCCAGTTTACACTTTCTTCGTACCTTGTATACGGAAGGCGGTCTGGCGGAAGGCCTTTATTAACACTCCGGAGCCATGTGGAGTACATATTTATGATGGATGGATGTGGATAGAAGCACTTTGTTCAGCTCATACTCATTGAACCCTATCACTGCCATTATAAAGCTCGGATGCATCAGGATATCTTTATTAATATCTCTGCAATTATGTTCATCAGAAAGAAGAAAGTCATATACGCCTAGGATGGCTTGAGGGTGAGTGAAGTTTGGGCTAATTTTCATTTCAAAGTGAATTAATCCTTTAACGAATCGTGGAAAGTGTTGATTATTGCATTATATTTAGATCTATTGATTCTATTCCTATCACATGGAAGGTTGCAGTGATGAGCATTGAGCTTTTTTTTTTTGTTTGTCACCTAGAAATGAGGTGCATTGTGTGAGTTTGTTGTGTTCAGAAAGACTTTAAAGTCTGGTAGTGTGTGATCCTCAGTCATTTAGTGTATTATTTCCAGTTTTTCCTCTCTAACCATTTATAAAGTCGGAAAGTGTATGATGCCTATAGTTTTATGGGCAACAGCAGTCAACTATAGTCAACTATACAGTTTTACTTTCATATCCAGTTTTATCTAGGTTTGAATCAATAGATCTGTTTGTACCAGCTGTACAATACAACGGTGGGGAAAGCACAGGACATTTCATAAGCATTGTGGCTAACCTCGTAAAGAATGTCACCTAACTGATGGACTATTGAAGAGAACATGCCACAGATGCTCCCAAAATCTGATCTCAATCTTTCCTCCTTTCTGTCTCTCTCCCTCTCTCTTTTGACTCCTTCACCTGTTGTAAACATGTACATCTAAATGTGTCTTTTCCCCCTCCCCTACAATTGAAAACAGAGAGACTCTCACAAAACATGCTAGGAAGACTGACCTGAAAAAAGTACCAAGAGCAAGTGTGAGAGTTTCCCACTGAAGAGTCTCCACCTACAATCGGTTATTGACCTTCTATTTTTATCTCAGCATCTGATCTTATCACCAGCAAGCATCTGCTTGAGTTTCCCTCTCATTAAGATATGAGTCCCCACCTTCATTAATTAGAAAAGGAATCCTGGTTACATTTTCAAACATTTCTCTTTCGTATGCAGTTTATGACACATGTACATACATAGTTGATAATGTGCTAGACTTTCAGTACAGTAATTGTAATTGTTGTACATGTAATCTATTCTACAGTAAAGAATACCTATTCTTTTAAATACATTAGAGTACCATGATACATGAATATGTTAATTCATATTCAAATAGCAAGTTATTTCAGAAAAGTACTGGCTGTTTTGTCAAAATGAGAGTGATTTTTAGCTGGTTGTAACATTATCAATCATCAGCTGTTCTGAAAGTGACTCCAACATTATCGTTATAACACTGTGCTTGTAGACTTCGCTATTCTTACAGAATTTAGAGTGATTATAGTTACAGTATTGTCCTTAATGTGAACGTCCCTTAACGACAATTTCAAAGATCGTTGGAACCAGTTTTTTTCCAGCTGATGAACGACTTTAAAGAGCTTGAGCATTTAAAGCTTGCGCTTAAAATAAACACAATGGTGGTGAGGACGCCAATATAATGTTCGTTAAGGCCAATTCACACCGCACAGACAAACACCAACAAACACGTTTGTTGGGTTTTGTCTGATCAGTGTGTTACCCCTGTTGGCATCTGTTAGAGTTGGTTGGAGTTTGTTTTCACCTGACTGACCATAGTCAATCAGTGTTTGTTGGGGTCTGTTGGGGCAGTATGAACATGACCGTTATTTTTCATAAAATGTTTAAATCCAACTGCCAACTTGTTTGTTGGTGTCTGTTGGCGTTTGTCTGTGCGGTGTGAATTGGCCTTTATAGTTCTCTTTCTTGGGATTAACGGTACTTAAAGGGGTAGTTCAACCAAAAATGAAAATTCTGTCATCATTTACTAACCCTCAAGTTGTTCCAAACCTGTATGTAGGGCTCCATTGACAGCAAGACAATTAACACTTACATTGCCCAGAAAGCTACTAAAGACATATTTAAAACAGTTCATGTGACTACAGTGGTTCAACCTTAATGTTATGAAGCAACGAGAATACTTTTTGTGCACCAAAAAACCCCCAAAATAATGACTTTATTCAACAATATCTAGTGATGGGCAATTTTAAAAACACTGCTTCATGAAGCTTTGAATCTTTTGTTTCGAATCAGTGGTTCGGAGCGTGTATCAAACTGCCAAAGTCCCACCCCAGTGGTGAACTGCTGAAATGTCAAAACACTTATAACATGAAGCCTCATTTACTGAAATCACGTGACTTTGGCAGTTTGATACACGCTTCGAACCACTGATTCGAAACAAAAGATTCGTAAAGCTTCGAAGCTTCATGAAGCTGTGTTTTGAAATCGCCCATCACTAGATATTGTTGAATAAAGTCGTTATTTTGTTTTTTGGCACACAAAAAGTATTCTCGTTGCTTCATAACATTAAGGTTGAACCACTGTAGTCACATGACCTGTTTTAAAATATGTCTTTAGTAGCTTTCTGGGCAATGTAAGTGTTAATTGTCTTGCTGTCAATGCAGGCCTCACTGAGCCATCGGATTTTATCAAAAATATCTTAATTTGTGTTCTGAAGATGAACGAAGGTCTTACTGGTGTGGAACGACATGAGGGTGAGTAATTAATGAAAGAATTTTCATTTTTGGGTGAACTAACCCTTTAATCATTTTCACACATCTAATCATTTAGCCTAGATATTATCTGAAGGATTCCTCCACATATAGTCTAGGAATGTGTTATGTTTATATATTGATGTAACACCAGGGTTGTTCGCTTCACTATTTACAATTGAGTGGCAGGGACAGTACAAGTGTTTGTCTTTGCGTGGGCTGTGTAGGAGTATGTGGTATGCATGTCTTCATAGGAAAGTACAAGCATCTGAATGGGGGATGTCCCAGCACATCCAAGAGAAGAAGAAAAAAAGAAATGCACTGGATAAACATGATAGCCACCCCCCCCCCCAACCCAAGATGAAAAACCACAATTGTGCATAAATCTCATATCCCCTAATATCTCCTTAGGCAAACCACATTTTCCTCTTTTTCAGAAGTTTGGTAGAGCTGAAGAGAAAGTGCTTGATGTGAATGTTTTAGGCCTGACATGTACAGTATTTGCCTAAACAGCAGCCACATGTCATTGACCTTTTATCTTCATTTCATCTCCGTTGTGTTGCCGCTGAAATCTCTGCACCTGTTACGACAAATGGGCAAAAATGAAAAGGGGCATTTGATAGCCGAAGTGTATGTTCAATCACTTTTAGCAACTTCATACTTAATTTCTGTCACTGTGATGTTCTGACCATCCACCTTCTCTTTTGTTTCCAACCACAGCCACTAGCGAAAGAAACGGAGGAAGACAGAGAAACACACACCACACACAGAGAGCGAGAGAGAGCGCGAGAGAGAGAGAGCGAGAGAGAGAGAGAAGGTCCAAGGCTAGAAAATGAGAGCATGAAAAGGGGAAACCCTGTGGGAGAGACCATGTCTAGATGCTCATTCAATTTCACTGCCACATTTCACACTACAGCACACACTAAGGTGAGTGAAGTAACCTCTCTCTCATATTATAATCTAATACACAAAATTGATGGTATTGCTTAGTGATTATGCTTAATGAATATTGCCATTTGATTGTCATTCTTTATATTCCTTACATCAGATTTTAATTGAACAATTAATTTCCATTGGGGTTTTGAATTTAGCTATAGGTCAGTGACAAATGTACATATAGTCTGTCTTTATATAGTTGAACAACAACACATTCAGGGCCATAACCACCATAGGGGGATGCGTAAACCATAACATTCAGATTAGAAGTTGATCAATATGCAATTTCCAATAACCAATTCTTAAAATTTAACTATTGATTCTACCAAACTTGGTTACATTCTTGAACACAATGGCCATCTACAGGCTTCAAGGAGTCTCCTGTTTAAAATAGATTTATTATACAGTATGACACTATTTTTAAACTAGACTAATTAGTTAATTGGTCAGTCTGGTAAATGAAGGTTCATTTTGTATTGCTGATTGGTTCTCAGAGAGCTGAGGGGAACAGTAATGGGAAACTCTTTGGAAAACTCTTCATGACAGCATAGACATTGACAAGACTTTCTTTGCAAGAACTAATCGATTCTGTCATCAAATCAAAATGTCACATCAGTAGTAAAACATTTATTTTGGAAGATAATTGACCGTATACAGAAAAATGTCCAACTTCAAAGAATACTGGGTAACTTACGTTCTACCCACCTGGGTGTGAAGACTGGGTATCTTTGTGGGCAACATGGGAATTCACCTTTGAGACAAACATATCACTGCTCTTTTAGCCATACAGACATGCAAAACTAGAAACCGGTGTGGAGAGAGAGTAGATGGTCTATGGGTTTAAATATATTTGCTCATCTGATGATGTTGTACTAAGCATTTAGGTCAGCAGGCTGTATGGTGGTTTCTGCCACATCATTCACTGTGAATGTATCATTGGTTTCACCGATTAATTTTCTCTATCTTTGCTATAGTCACGGAGATGACCAGCTCGAATAACCCCAGGTTCCGCCTCTTGGTTGGCTGGTGCTGCCTGATGACTTCAGCCCTTTTGCTAATGACTGCATATATTGCAATAAGTTTAAAAAAGGTAGAGTAACCTGTGATTCCATCCAACCTCACTGCCTCTTATCATGTAGAAAAACTTTAGTGTAGCCTGTTTTCAAGCATATTCTCCCATCTGGCACTGGTATACCCAATGGTCCCACCTTATGCTATAGGTTGAGCAAATGTAGGTGGTTGGGTTGCTCAGATAAACAGAACAATGTTTTGAAAGTCACAGTTTTAGAGTACAGTATTGTAATGGCACACTTCAGTTTTACTGCAATATTACCTGATATTTCTCAGTTGTTTGTTCATTTTTCCAACACAGTCTCATGGCAATTTGTAACAATTTTACATTTTGGTAAATTGGTGCTAATTCATATAAAAATTCGTACAATCCAATTCCTGCCTTTTTTTTTTTTTTTTTGGTACGATCTGCTTATGTCCCAGTGGTGGTTTGGGGTGGACCTTTATGCTTACTTTTTTCTAAAAATCATTTTTTGTACAGTTCATATTGTACGGATTAATACTTAATTGTCAGCATGTAAAATAGTTACGTTTTCCTGTGAGATTAGGTCATTTTGAAATAAACATGATTTTATTTTTTTCTTTAGCCTGACATGTCAGAAAATGAAAAGAGGTCCAATTCAACAGGTTTGCTGATTAATCTGTTTTCCTCCACTTTTAAAAAGTACAATTTAATGAAAAATTGCATACCTTCATCATGAAAGTAACAATCTAATACTCTTTTACAGAAACCAACACCAAAGCTGACCAACAGATAGGTGAGAAATGTTGAACTTTTTATTATGAACAGTTATATCCAATGTGAAAAGAAATGTAAACAATAGATGAAAAGCATCAGTTCTGTCGATAGTCAATTAGGCAATTCATTTTTACCAAAGCTATCATCTTTCATTCTGGGAAATATTCCTATTTAGGGACAGTTTGTATCTCTTTAAACAATAGTTTTTGTTTTTTTGTTTTTTGTAAAGCGAAAATATTTATGTTGCACTTTCAGGATCCCAATACGGTCCGTCTTTTAACAACTATATCTGTCTTATCAGAGGTGAGGTAACATCTTTCTTCCTGTGGATCTCTATCACTTTTTCAGTTTCCCATTTCCCCCTTTTGCACTTTCCCTTTTGCACTTTTTCTGCATTTCTTGCTTCTCTCTATATCATGAAAACAAGAGACATCGGGACTTTTGGTTGTGTCATTATGTCTCTTGGTGTCTCTGCTGCATTGAGGAAGTTGAACATGTGGTTCTCTGCTTTTAAAGAATCTTTTGTGGCCTAAAAGTGATTTAAGTCAAGTTACCACTTTCAAATATAAACATCACATCCATAAATAAAGCTCAGCCTAGTCGTTTTCTGCGAGATAACTTGAGGTCACCTGGTTCACCTTCACTCCATTCAAGTAGGAGGTTGTACCTTTTTTTTTTTTTTTTTTTTAAAGCACTCTCATGTCATTCGTGTGACTGTCGCCTGCACTCGCTTGTAAGATGAACCAGATTCAGTGACCACAGTGACACTTCTGAGGTGATGCTGAATGTTTATCGCAGAGGCGTTGTGAATCAGTGGAAATATAACTAGTCTAAATGTGCACGGCTCTATGTATGAGGAAGGAGGTGGAAATGTTCCTTTAAAAGTCTCTCCTTCCCTGACCTCACTTCACGTCCTGTGTGAAGTGTGTTTTCATATATATGTGGGATGAATGGCAGCTCCGACCCCCACAAATGGAACATTTACACAAGAAAATGAAAAGGGCAATTAAATAAAAAATAAGACTCTTTAATGTATACATGTTAGAATTAAAAATGAATGAGCCCTGTAGCAACTCTTATTTTATTTTATTTTTTAAAAATTTGAATAGCAGGTTTACATGTTTAATGTTAATGTTAAATAGATCAAAAGTGAGTAAAGCAGGATTCTTTGATAAATAGAAAGTTCAAAAGAACAGCATTTATTTGAAATAAAATCTTTTATGACACTATAAATGCTTTGCTCACTTTTGATCAGTTTAATTTAAATTGTCCTTACTAATCAAAAATGAGATAGATAGACAGATAGACAGACGATAGACAGACGATAGATATATAGATAGATAGATAGACAGACAGACAGACAGATAGATAGACAGACGATAGATAGACAGACAGACAGACAGACAGACGATAGATAGATATATAGATAGATAGATAGACAGACAGACGATAGACAGACAGACAGATAGATAGACAGACGATAGATAGATATATAGATAGATAGATAGACAGACAGACAGACAGATGATAGATAGACAGACGATAGATAGATAGACAGACAGACAGACGATAGACAGACAGATAGACAGACAGACGATAGATATATAGATAGATAGTCAGACAGACGATAGATAGATAGATAGATAGAAACAGACAGACAGACAGATAGATTGATAGATAGATCAAAACCGGCAAATCGTGGTTCATGACTGTAACGTAAACTGAGGCTGAATTTGGAATAGCATGCTGTTTGATAGAGTAGTATGTTAGTATGGTATTAAAATTCAAATTCAGCCAATCCCTTTAACTTCCTGTTTTATTAAATATGTCAACACAGGAGAGAATCTTTAATGGGGGTTTGAATCATAACAAACTTTTTTATATATTAATATAAGCATTGTGTTCCTCCTAAAAGCACACAATAAAGTGTTAATAACTGGGAAAGGTTTTCAGACTGCACACTAATATGTCCATTCTCTTCCTCAGACCAAAAAACCTGGATATTCAGTGATTCACGCAAGAGCAGCTTCCTCTCCTTAAATAACGGCACTGTCAATATTACAACCAGCGGTCTTTACTATATCCATGCCCAGGTAACCTTCCATAAATCCAGTCATTCAGCAAAAACACAGACGAATGTTGTTTTGCTCAAAAACAAAGGTCCTGCGACACAAGCCAGAAAACTGAGTGAGGTCACAGGCTATGAACCAGGATCACTGACAATGATCCGGATGGTCAAGCTGAGAGAGGGAGAGAGCATCAGCCTGAATATAGAACCTGGATCCCTGGTCCTATCACGTACTGATTACGATACGTACTGGGAAATCTTGCTTTATAACAAAGAAGAAGTCTAAATCTTTCAGATTCTTCTAAAGGGATTTAGGGTTTAAAGGAACAGTTCACTATACCTTAAAGAATTGCAAGACCCACAATTCAGTTTCTGAGTGTTTGTTAGCCCGGTGTTTCGCCTGAAGAATTAAATCCGTCTGTATTTATATTTACAAAAGTAAATAATAAAAGATGTTTGTATGGTTAGTTCTCAAGCCCTTTATGGGTTTCAAAGGGAATATTTTCTTCTTTATATGTGTTTAAACATAAAGTATTTTTATATGACATATTTTAGAGTAATTGTTTAGAGATTTATTGCTGAATTGCAAATGGTTTCTCAGGTTATTTGTGTATTTTATTTTATTTTAATTTTATTTAATTTCTTTTTTAAAGTAAAGTGCTGTAAATAGTCTTCAAAATGTCCAGTAATTTGTTAATTTAATAAATAAATCATGATGAACTGAAGTCAACGTGATCATTTGAAATGAACTTGTTTTTTTTTTTTTGAATAATTTATTTGTGAACTAATGTTGTTCTACCTGTAAGCTATGTCAAAATAAAAGTCTTTTAACTGCAACACACATCTGTATCCCTGCTTGAATTGAACTCAAACCCAACTGTGAGCAACAGCACAACAGTTTTTGTACAACCTCTGACTCACTTAGCATGTAGCTTCCCATTTACTACGGACAGCCACACGAGGGAGTCATTTGTCACAGGAACAGTGGCCTTCCTCTTGGTCTTCTGAAAGCAAACCACCGAAACTTAAACCCACTTTCGCCGCAGATACAAACATTGTGTTTCGATTGCGTACGCATGCATCATATCTAGAAGGCCAAAGATATGAGGAAGCTTCCCCACATTGCAGAACTACCTAACTTGATGTTAAGGTATGGGAAAACGGAGTATGTCAAGGTCAATATTTAGCACAAAGTCTAGTTTTGGTTTTTCGGTTATAGTCTCCTGAAACAATGTTGACATTTTAAGTATCTAATCTTGATTGGAGTATACTGTATGAAGTCGAAGATATTTCCAAAAGTCTACCTTCGCTGACAAACTGTAACCGCAAAAGACACTGACAGCTAATTTCATGTGCTGTGAGTCACAATTCTGAATTCCCCGTATCTATAAATCCTCTTCTTTAGTTTATTCCTCGGCCCACACTGAAAAGTCATCTCACCTTTATGTCTTCAATCATGTCATATGGTGGTTGAGGTAGGGATGAGTTGCATAATGTATAAAGAGCATGTGACAACAGCGTTTGGTGCTTCACTTATTATTAAGGGAAAAATGAATTCATGCATGAATTCACAATTTCTGTTTATTTATTTTTATTTCAAAAAGATTTTGTCCCACTGTAGTCAATAATTTGATCCCTTAAAACTCATCTTTGATCACCAAAATTACATATTTAAACGTTTTTTCCTGTGAAAACCATGTTCACATTCACGAGTCAGCTGCCTTCAACAGTCAGTATCCTTAGAAACCCTTTGAACAACTCAATACGTCAGTGAAGAAAGGCATATAGTTCATCATAACATCGTAATATTCATCATACACCCGCTATATTGCTAAATCTACCCGATTTTTCATTTCAACAGAAAAATATAACCTTTTGAGACTCCCTTAAACGGTCAGTTAATGATATGCTAAAGCCTGCCGGCACGTTGATGTGATTGGTTACAAGAATTGTGACTTGCAGTGACTTATGAATTTGCACAGGGTTTGTCTCAAAGGGTTAGTTCACCCAAAAATGAAAATTATGTCATTTATTACTCACCCTCATGTCGTTCCACACCTGTAAGACTTTGGTTCATCTTCAGAACACAAATTAAGATATTTTTGATAAAATCCGATGAGGCCTGCATTGACAGCAAGATAATTTCCTTTTTCAATGCCCAGAAAGCTACTTAAGACATATTTAAAACAGTTCATGTGACTGCAGTGGTTCAACCTAATATTTTAAAGTGACGAGAATAGCTTTACGAAGCTTTTGTTTCGAATCAGTGGTTTGGAGCGTGCGTCAAAGCGCCAAAGTCACATGAACCATTGAAATTTCAAAACACTTATGATGTAACGAAGCCTCGTTTACTGAAATCATGTGATTTTGGCGTTCCGAACCACTGATTCGAAACACTGAGCCATCGGATTTATCAAAAATATCTTAATTTGTGTTTTGAAGATGAACAAAGGGCTTACAGGTGTGGAATGACATGAGGGTGAGTAATTAATGACAGAATTTTTGGGTGAACTAATCCTTTAAAGCATGTTAAAAACACCAGATAGACATATGAACAACATTAAAAACTTGATTTTCTCCACAAGGGGACTTTAATGTTTATCTAGCCTTAGTTGTAAGACCCTCATGTTCACTACAGTGTAGCGTCTGACAATTTGAGGCTTAGTTTATTTACTTCCTCTCTTTCTATTAGTAGTTGAACGATGTGGAAACTTATTTGAGGAAGCAAATCATGCCATTTTTAAACAAACATTATATTTTCAGATAGGTTTTTCTGTTCTTCTTTCATGGGACTGACTTCGCCAAAGTCATCAGTATCACTGAAAATGACATTTTTTCATATCTTTACTTTCGTAAACAACGCTTCCCTTACGTCCTGTGATGAACCAGCCCCTTGCACATTTTTGGTATGTTTATGGACATAGGACTATTTAAGTGTGTTGTTTAAACCAGATTTTGGTTTTTATTTTTTATTTTTTTTAAATAAAAAATGCAAACTTTACCTGAATGTAAAAACTTGCTTTAGCATGTAGGACTGGAAGGACTGTTTGTCAGCGTAATTCTGTAGCGGTATGCAAAGCAATTGCACTTAGCCTTTATTTGTAAATGTCTGTTTGTGCACCGTCAACCGTTTCCTGTTAGCTTGTGGTTTTTTGCACACATGCACAGACTCATGCATTGAGCAATATACATATACTATATTTTCACATGTTTTACTCCAGTGAGTATTTCTCTGACTGGTGTTATATTTGAGATTTCAGTAGAAACAAACCATAAAGTCTTGGCTAAAAAGAAAAGCTCCGACCCTTCCACTGTTATTCCACAAGACACAAATACAGTTCATTAAATGCATGGACATTTTTTCAAACAATAAAATGTACCAAAATATCCCCAATAGCGGTGAATGTTTAAATTTACTTTTATGCACTTGGCAGACGCTTTTATCCAAAGCATTCAAGGTATACATTTTATCAGTTCATGCATTCCTTGGGAATCGAACCCATTACCTTGGCATTGCTACACCCATGCTCTACTCTTTGAGCTATTAGAACGCATGTTGTCATACTAAATGGGCTAAGTTGTCAGAAAGAGAATTAACATTAAACCACATATTATAGGTTTTTCAGCAGAAATGAACAGTAAAATTTACAACTTAAAGAGTTAGTTCACCCCAAATTGAAAATTCTGTCATTAATTACTCACCCTCATGTCGATCCAAACTCGTAAGACTTTCGTTTATCTTTGGAAGATGAATGAAGATCTTTTTGATGAAATCTGAGAGCTTTCTGTCCCTCCATTGACTGCCTTTGCAACTACTGCTTTGATGCTTCAAAAGTTCATAAAGTTCATCAATGTGGTAGTTGCATAGACTATCAGTGCAGGGAAAGAAAACTTTTACGAGTTTGGAACGACATGAGGGCGAGTAATTAATGACAGAATTTCCATTTTGGGTTGAACTATCCCTTTAAATAGTACAAATATTATGCAACAAACAACAAAAGGTAGTTTAAAGGTGCAGTATGTAGGATTTCTGTCCGCTAGAGGTCGCTAGAGGCCTATGCAAAACAAAGGCGTAGCTTGATGACGCCAAGTTTGAGCGTGGAATCTTGGGACATGTGGTCTTCACCTCAACGGACGGTGCAAAAGAATAGGGATAGGACTCAGGAAGATGCATGTTCATGGATGCGATTATTAACGTTATTGTAGTATGAAGCAAAGCAGGACCGAGTGTTGTGGGAGCTGAACGAGGCCGCTGGAGCAATTGCGCAACACACGCCTCACGAACAGCGGAACTTTTATTATGACGCAGTCGCCGGCGCTGCTTCCGCTTTTCTGGTCATGAGTATGAGGTAATACAGCTCTGTTTATCATATTAGATACATTTGAGAGTGAATGATGTTATGACATTACTCTGTGCGTTCACTCGGTGGCTGCTGTGAGACACTTGTTTGAGACACACTGCAGTAAGATAGATCGATTTTAGAATATAATATTAAATGTTGGATGGCTTGTGTTGATAAATGGCATGCAGTTCATTTTTAAACGTATTGTATGATGGAGAAAATTCTGTATCACTGTTACTAAAAGTAAAGCTGCATCTGATTATGCTATGTTAGCTACTTGACAAAATAGTGTTTTTCTCTGAGGCATGGTAAAACATGGTACTCGCAAAAAAATCAAGAAAATTAGATTTAAACAATAAGACTAAACGTGTTGAGCTGTTTAACAACAGTTAGTTTTCTGTCTATAAATATATCAAAACAGTTGTTCCCTTGTCTATTAAAACATGTAATATATTAAAGCGTCTTTGGTGTTTCCATAGTTTCTACAAAATAAAACCGGAAACCAAGAGTAACGCGGGTATGACGCCATTGACAGGCGACTCCTCACACGTCCCGGAGCCTTGGTTAAAATTGCAATTTTCTCACGATTTACAAATAGTTGGAAACATTTGGGATATTGTAAGTACTCAAGTGAACAAAATATATAACACTGGCCTAGTGGTTTTTGGATATTTTACTGCAAAAATCTTACATATTGCACCTCTAAAAGGTAATATTCAAAAATATTAAATAATTATTCTGGCTAGTAAATACTCTTTTTTTTCTATTTAATACATTTCTAGCTTTTAAAAATGTGACTATTTTGGATAAATTTCACAAAATGTGAAAAGGGTTTTGAACTAGATATTTGAAAACAACATGCAAAACCACTTAAAATACACATTAGTGTAATTGGACTTTTGACTGAAAACCTCATAGTTACAGAGATAGAGTTACCGAGTTGGTGTACTCATAACACACATTGGCAAATCCACTCTGAAAATTTCCTTCCATGCATTTCTATCAAGTTTATGTGTCACATGGCAACAAAAAACAAGGTGCCAGGTGATAATGATGGTGACATGGAGAGTTACAGGATAGAAACTCGTGCTACTCTGTGCATCATGCTCTGAAAAAAAAAATTGGTGCTTTTTTTCATCTTTGTGGTAAAAGTGTTAACCCATATACAGAGTGGAGCTGTGAAACCAACCGTGCTGTACGTCACGTATCCCTTCCCCCGTGGAGCATTATGGGGAAAAGAGAAAAGGGAAAATGGAGAGGGGTCATAAATGTGGAAAGCATGGAGGGAATCCTTACAGAATCATCAACCCAGACATACCACTGCATAACCACATTAAAATGACCTAAAATAATGGGGTTTTCCCACACTTCCCCCTCTCAAAGATCTGCCCTTTGATGTTACATCACAGGTGCTCTTTGAACGCGGAGCTCTCTAAAGGTTTTTTACACAGAGCACCTGCTATGGCCACAGATTTACACTGCATGTGAATCTATACCTCTATTATGACATCGAAAATTTTAAAGCAAATCCTGGACTCTCAACACAGCCGCATACATGTGCTAGAAAACATGAAACATAAAAATAAATCTAAAACATGGCTTCATCTCACAAAATCATGGAGTAATAAAAACTTGAATTACTTATTGTCAACTTAAGATTTTAAGATTTGTGAAGCTTAAAAATAATCTTTGAACAATAATTTTAGTGCTAATATGATAAGAAGGTCAAGTTTATTGAACAAATAGTTCACCCAAAGGTTAAAACTGTGTCAATTTTTTACTCACCCATATGTGTTTCCCAACCTGCATATCTGTCTTTTGTTGGAAGTCACCTATACCTAGAATACAATGAAAGTGAATAGCGACTGATGCTGCCCAGCTCCAAAAATGGCAAAAAGCATCACAAAATATATAAAAATATTCCAAGACTTCTAAAGTCATCTTTTAGTTTTGTGTGAGAAACAGACAGAAATATAAGTTGTTATTTACTGATAATTTCTTTGCCACAGCTTTCAAATCTCATTCCCAGTTGCAGGTGTCACATGCCATTGGTTCTCGTAACCGATTCACCCTTCACCCGGAGTTTGAATGACAGGTGATCTGACCAATCATAACGCCGAATCCACCATTTTGTCCAACAAGCAAACCAGACAGGAGGGTTAGTAGATTACAGTCGATGGACTTGAAAATTGTCTTTCTGCGGTTAAAACGGCATACCTTCTCATGTTCATTCATTTCCGCGGTTGAAACGACATACCTTCTGATGTTCATTAATGTTTATTTCGTGCAAAAACCAGGAAAAGATGATTGGTTTATGTGTCGATTGAACTGAGGCACTTTAGCGATCTGTCATGACACATTACGGTATTTATTATTTGAATTTCTTAAATAAAATGACAAAATTTGAAAGCTAAGACTTTGTTTCATACCAAAATTAACCTCCTCTGTCTTGTCTGTCAGCAGGGCTTGACATTAACTTTTTTGCTCACCAGCCACTGTGGCTAGTGGTTTTCCAAAGTTACTAGCCACTCAGCATTTTCACTGGCCACAATTTTGCTATTAGGAAATTACATTTTATATGATTAAAGTTGACTTTGGCATGCTTAAATTACTTGATTTTGAGTCATTTTACTTGATTTAGAAGATTTATAACCCTTTCAATCTTTCAAATGCAGAGTGACCACCCAAATCAAGACTACATTGTATATCAGCTGGTATGTACATGTGGGCAAAGGGTGGGCAATATAAGCATATGCTATTATGATAAATTTTATTAGGCTTTTTGTTAGGCTATATAAAAGAACAAAGAAGCAAATTACAAAAACAACAATCAATTTTAAAAAAATCTTTTTTTCAGATACAGTAGGTTTATTTAACATGTATACATTTATTTAACATCTTTATAGTTGTTTGATTAACATTAATGACAGGTATTTATTTGGGGGCTGCTGAATGCATGGACGTAATGGACACATATCCAGTTTTTTACCCACCTGTTTACGTCCACTTAAGCCATAACCGACTGTATTCACGCGAGATACTCCACACGATGGACATTTTGACAACTATGTGCGCGTGTATTTGACTATTCAGGTGCGAGGAGAACTGATCGACAGAGAGAGGGCGCACGCGAGAGAGCGCTTCTGTTGTGTGTCATTCAGCGCGATTCCGCCTATCCCGCCTTCACTAACAGCAAGTTAATCGATAAAGAATTGTAATTGAATTGTGATTTTATGATACGACGATCTTGGCATTTCAGTTGGCTGTAGGCTGAAAATGATTCAACCCACCAAAGTGGCTAGTGGCAGTGGCTGTCTTACCCGCCACAGCTGAAATCTACCCGTATTTGGCGGGTTGGCGGGTGTTAATGTCAAGCCCTGGTTGTCAGTGTCCTCTTTGCTCCACAATGTATTTTCCATTACGTGAGAACATGAAGTGTGGCGTGAGAGAGCCATGGCTTGTCGGACATAGCAACAGTAACTAAGGGGGGCGGGTCTTTGCTAAGGGTCAATTGTGACAATTCAATTTAAAATACAAAAGTGTGACTTGAGATATAGAGGGCAAGGTATTCGGTAAGACTTGGATTTAACTGCTCGATTCATACTGACTACTTTTATGGTGTCTTTACGACCTTTTAGATGCTTCAAAAATTAGATGAAATTAACCTTCAATGGCAGGACAGAAAACTCGCAGGTTTTATTAAATATATCGGTAGCACTTTATTTCACGGCCCTGTTCCCCATGTATATACAATGTACTCATTATGGTAATAACTAGGTAATAACTAGGTACTAACCCTGAACCTACCACTAAACCTAAACTTAACCAATGTAGTTACCTTATATTACCCAGTATTTTCTTAGGTAAGTACACTGTAAGTACACATACTGTAAAGTAAAGTGCAAACCAAAATATTTTCCTTTCATTAATTATGACAAAATAATAAATAATGACAATTTTCTAACTTTACTTCACAAGACTTGAATTTACCACACAAATTGTATGGACTAAATTATAGTGCTTTTCAGTAATTTTTCAAGCTCAACAGCGTTCATGATCATTCTGAACAGTGTGAAGATTCATCCTTCATGTCCTTTTATAGTATATTAAAGACATAAGAACGTCAAATATGTTTATAAAGACATGAGTCAATGATGACAGATTTGCATTATTGAGTAAACAATTCCTTTACAGGCAAAGTTGCTTTACTCCTAAATATATCTAGTGGTCATTCCACTCCCTGATGTCATTTACATAACACTTTGTTTATATCAGAAAACTCCAGAAGGTTTGTTTGTTGCCGCTATCACTGAACATGGATGAGAAATATAATAATGTTAAAGGTAATTTACATTTATGCAGGGACAACCTTTCAGTGCCTACATATAGATCCAAATTACCGCACTAAAATGTCATGTCACCCCACAGCTACAGAAAAGGACCTGATAAATATCACTTCATGTTGATACGCAATGCATCATTACAGCAGAAACCACAAACAAGGCCCGGGAGCCAGATCCTCAACGAAATTGAGGAGGGCATAATGAACAAATAGTTTCCAGTGCATTTCCTTAATGAGGCAACAACCGAATGAGGAATTACTGTGGAACAGTGCATAAGCCACATGGTGCAATCATGGAAGCAATCCTCCCATGTCGTTCATGTATCTACATGCTATTTACGTAGTATGTAGCAGTAATTTCATAACATGGCAGAGCAGCTTAAATGGGATGACTCATTTTAAACAAATAAACTAGATACTGTGAGTAAGAGAGGAATGAGTTAACACACTTTCTTTAGTGTTTCACTCAAGCTTTTGCGGAAGGGGAAAGCATGATGGAGCAATGTGATATACTTCATTTCCTTTCTCAGTGATTAGAGGAAAGGAAATGCAATAGGCCTATAATAGCATTACTGCGTATATAATTTAAGACAGCAAGGCAGCATAAACCACATTAATACCCTATACTCTTATATGTTGCAGGCAGGCAAAATAATAAATTTGAACCACTGATCCATATATACATATATATATATATATTAATTTTTGGAAAATTAATATATTATAAAAAATACATAAATTTATATATTAATTAATATATTAATTTTTTATATATATTAATTTTTGGTCTAGAGGTCATATTTTCAACTTTTCATTTCAAAATATTAGTTACGTAACACTAAATTGTCAACATGATCAAAACTTTGCTGAAAAAACTGTTGTACACAATCTATATGCCTTCTGTAATCTGATTAATTCATATTTTAGAAGTACCTAATTAGATACAAATGGCTTTGGGGAAATGTTTATTTGTACATCTATCGATCATCTCTGTATTATCCTATACGTTATGATGAACGGTGTGCTGTTTGAACGGAACTGTACCAGACAGCTAGTTGTCTGTCGCTTGTTTTCATGTGTGTCACGGTAACTTACGGAGTCGGTCATATGAGTTCCAGTCATTTCTTGTCCACCGGAGCTGCTCCCGTCCGTTTTGCAATGTGCCCGTGACTCCTCTTTTCCACTCAGCTCCACAGCTTCCACTCGGGTAGGCGAAAAAAGTAACTGTCGGTTACGGGTGAAGTCACGCCGCGAACGAGTTCGTTTCACGTCAAATGCCAGACATTTCTGTATGAGGGAGGACGCCATCTTTGATTTGTACTTTACTCATTTAGACTAGCACGAGAAGAGAAATTTAATCGACATTGGATTGATATCGAATTCGTTCACATTTGCGACTCGAATAATGTATGGAAGTTTATTGTGAGCAAGCTGGTTTGAGAGTCACATAGGCTATGTCATAAAATATTGTTGTCAATCCCAAACTTTTAACATAGCCTTAAAGTGGAAAGTACGGTAGTCAGCAACATAAAAAGTTGGATACATAGGCTACTGAAGTAGCCTAAACCAAACAAAATAATTATATTGTGTAAACCCAAATAAATAAATGAATCTTTACACCATTCATTACAGACTTAACTTTCCGCTCTTTTATCTATTTATATTACAGATATAGCCTATTGGCCTATGATATATGTTTTCGCCATGTTTTAAATCAAGACCCCCCTTCACATAATGTATCATCTAGAAGTTCCCCACTTGTAAATAAGACTTAATTTGGTCATTCATGCGCTCAAAATATTTCCGACTCCAATTAAAGTGTTAGTTCACCCAAAAATGAAAATTCTGTCATTTATTACTCACCCTCATGCCGTTCCACACCCGTAAGACCTTCGTTCATCTTCGGAACACAAATTAAGATATTTTTGATTAAATCTGATGGCTCGCCTCTATAGACAGCAATGGTACTTCCTCTCTCAAGATCCATAAAGGTACTAAAAACATATTTAAAACAGTTCATGTGAGTTCGTTGGTTCTACCTTAATATTATAAAGCGACGAGAATACTTTTTGTGCACCAAAAAAACAAAATAACGACTTTTCAACAATATCTCATGATGGCCGATTTCAACACTGCTTCGGAGTTTTACGAATCGAATCAGTGATTCGGATCTCCTATCAAACGGCTGAACAAAGGTCTTACGGGTGTGGAACGACATGAGGATGAGTAATAAATTACATTATTTTCATTTTTGGGTGAACTAACCCTTTAAGGCCTTATCTGAGTTCTTTCCAGCTGCACCAGAAATCCAAAATTTACAATTGCCACAAATTTATCAGGATTTTTACTTCAGCTCTGAGGTTATTTTTTAGCAATTTCAAATTTAATCAGCATGTTCCCCTTTTTTTTTTTTTTTCTTGTGGGGAATGTTGTGGCACGTTACGAAATAAAAGAATTAAAATAATCTCACACTATTTTTCATGGGGTTTTTAAGAAACCACAAACAAAAGATTAGATCTCAGAGTCTGAAAAAAATGTATATTGCGAAATGGCTCAGGTTTAATAGGATTGTGTCTTGCAATAGAAAGCTTTTATGACTGCTACATGAACAAAGAAATACATAAATAGACTTCCACTTTAATAACAAAAACCTGTATAGTAGCTTTTGGCACAGAAGCGAGCGAGAGAGTGAGCGAGAGTGAAAAGGAGAGAGAAAACAAAAACAAGACTATAAAGGCCAAAAGAATTTCAGGACTTGGAATCTCCCAATAGGAAGTAAGTCAGCTGTGTGTTGTTGGTCGTGTTGGACTGGCTGTTATTACATCACCAAATGGAAACTGAAAGTGCCAGTGGCATATTAACATTAACCACATGGAGCTGGTTTATTGGGTTTTATTGCGAAGTCAGAGAAAGGATTATGAAATTCCTTATTACTAATATAATCCTGTACTATTAATAACATATTAAATACTTAACTTATCGTGATATCACTTGACATTTGATATTCAACAGTGCTTTGATCTGCCGGCATTGACACTATTTTCTTTAAGAGCTGCTGTGCAGCCAAAATTATATACCAGTTATCAATGTAAAGCTACTTTGACACAATCTGCATTGTAAAAAAGCGCTATATAAATAAAGGTGACTTGACTTGACTTGACTTTAACTATCTAAAAGCCATTAATGAACAGATCAGTAATTCACAAGAATTTAATTATGAATACATATATATATATATATATATATATATATATATATATATATAAAAACATAAATCACAATTACATGTTGTTTCTAATTTAAAAGTACATTAAGTTAATTAATGGTCTGTTAAGCATAATATAAATGCAATATAAGATGAATTAAACTTATAAAGTGAAACAATGAACAAAAGCATTATTTTAATGTAAGTGTAATAGTTATTGAAAGCGTAAAGAGGATGTAATATGTATTGCTATTGAGCATGCAGAGTGTGAGGGTGTGTATGTGTGAGTGCTGCGTTTGTAGGCGAGTGTGTATATGTGTGGGTGGAAAGTTGGTGTTTGAGAGCTGAGGGTGTTCTTTCCCTTTTCAAACCAACCTCTGTTCCTCAAGCTGGTTGTTCACTGACATCACTGGAGTTTCCCCCATCTTTAGTGTATATAAACTTCGTTGAACAGCAGATAACTTCATTTTAAAAACTCACACAATAAGGAACAGATCTCGGAGAACTAACAGCAGCATGGTGAAATACGAAACAAGAATAGTAGATCTGGAAGCCGGCGTAGGGGGAGTTTATCAGACAACGGTGGCACCTGTACCAGTGAAGTCCTCCAAAAGCTGGATATGGAAGACAGTCGTTGTAATCGCTTTTCTCGGCCTCTGCGCCACAGCAGCTGTTTTCTTCGCCTGGCATATGACGGTAAGATTGAAACTTTAGTGTGGGACGAGACATTATTCAAGTACGTTACAGTGCAACCTAATTTCAAATGAGTCATTAATAAGCAACATTTGCTATGTCTTTTACAGAAACCAAGCCAAAAAGAAATTCCATTCTTTTCAGAGAAACAAATCAGCACACCACCAGGTAAACAACATTCCTAGCTTTCCATCTCTGTTAGCACTTTTCAAAGTCTTTATCAGCAACTATTTTACAAGGTGGCATTTTTGTATGAATTCGTATGATGTGATTTGTATGGAAATGTACGATTTTTAAACCCTAAATCTAACTATCAGAGGGGCGAAAGCAGATACGAATTAAATCGTACAAATGTATACAAATTAGCCACCTGTTCGCCAAAATGTAAAAATAGTAATTGCCATGAAATGTTCTTTTTACATCAGTGTTTTGCTTTTCTAGTTATTTTAAACTTTAATTAGCTTCTCTTGTTAGACTCAGACTGTGAAACTGACTCCAATCCTCTTTTCTACAGAGCAAGGAAAAACGCTAAAGCAGATCGCTGAGAAAACAAAGGCAGCCATTCATTTACATGGTGAGTCTCAAACTATCTTTGACTTTCTCTGTGCACCGGTCTCATATACGTCATAGGTTATCTCATTTCAAGGGACTGAATTGAGTATTCTTAGTGAAGATCATCTTTATCAGATACTCAAAAATCTGAGATTTCTAAAAAGGCATTTGTTGCCATAGAGCTGCCAAATGGCTTGTCGGTTGCATCAAGACTGAATGTTTAATCAAACATTAGCTAATGTGGATTTCCTAGTCTAGTGGGAATTTATCCAAATACAGTAAAATAGAGCTTCCTCACACATATTTACTTCGCCAAGAGGTGGGGACACTCCAATAAAATTTATGATTACTACATTGCATGCTCTACTGAAGATAAAGACTGTGATTATTAACCCAAACACCCAAAAAACCTGAAACAGGCTCACTTCAATACTAGTTTATGATCTCAGATTTTAAGATTATATATTAAACACAGGTAGATTTCTCACAGGAAAGAATTTGAATGTTGTTTTCACCATTTTGATACATTCTAAGTGCCACCTTCTCACACATTTATCTTCTCCATTCCCAGGTCAGCGTAAAGGCAGCCCAAAGCAGGAATCACTGGAATGGGTCACCGGCGTGGATCAGTCATTTGAACAGGGCGGTCTTAAGCTGGAAAAGAACGAGATTCGCATTCCTGCCGACGGCCTTTACTTTGTGTACAGCCAGGTGTCCTATGCCATACAGTGCAATATGGACGACGGCGATGATGATGATGATGATGATGCAGCAGCTCAGAACTTCCTCAGCCACAGTATCTGGCGTTATACGGACGCAGTGGGCATGTCGATGCCTCTGCAGAGCTCTGCCCACTCCGTCTGCCAATCAAACGAGGACGAGGAGACCACCTACAGCACCGTCTACCTCGGTGCCGTCTTTCAGCTAATGGAGGGCGATAGGTTGTCAACCAAAACCACCCGTGTGGCAGATGTCGAGGAAGATTATGCCAAAACATTCTTTGGAGTCTTTGCGTTGTGATTTATTAGCCACATGAGTCAAGTGGCACTGGTACAAAAGACAAGTGTTTTATGTTAAAACTCTGAAAGTATGTTCTCAGGGCATTTGTTTTTTGATTAATGATGAAAGTCCTTATTGCATCATGAAAATGTTTTGGTTCTAAAACACATTAGATGCAGTGAGAGCCATGCACTGAATACCATGTACTCAGTCATGAGCACTATAGCAAGGGCACTACACCTCGTATACTTATTTTAAGCTAATGTGATGTTTATTATCTTGCATATTTCGTTGTAGAAATAGTAAGGATGTTCAAAAGAATTTTTTCTTTTTGTGGATTATACAATTATTTATAACTTTTGAGTGTATTTAATGTATTTTTTATTGTGTTATTTATATTTATATATTTATGAATGATTGAATATGCTATTATTTGGAAAATGAATGTACTGAAATTGTTGACACTCATCTTTTGATTCTAACATTTTAATGGTGAATAAACAAGAAGTATTACTGCAATACACTTGACTTGTCTCATTCCACTCAAAAAGAAGAAGCAGCTTGTGGCAGGTCATATGAACACAATGGGGAATTTTTGTATTCCAGTACGTGACCTGTAGTTCTTTATCCTCCTAAAGTCTGACAAATAAAAGGAAGTCAAAGTGAGGTTACTGCTTCTTTTTACCATGAACGTTTCCTGCTTTCTCACAGGTGTGAATAGAAAAAAGCCCAGAGCACTGAATTAACAGGATTGCATCACTCTCTGGTTACTCTCGTGAAGGGCGGAGATCTCATACTTTAGTGCAACAATGTAACTGTGAATTCCAGTGAGTTCTTTGATCTGAAAGCCCGTCTACTGAACAGACTCTGATATTTGTGTCCAAAAACTACTATTTAAAATCCAAAATGAAATAGTTTAGTTGCCTTTACAGCTAAAATAAAAAGTCTTGTATTTGTGCAAAAGATTATCAGACTATAGGATACACACACACACACACACATATATATATATATATATATATATATATATAATTTTTTTTTTTTTTTTTTTTTTTTTGCCTTAATGTTGAGGTAGGATAGTATTAGAGCACCGGCTCTCAACTAGGCAGCTGCATGGGGCCTCAACAAACTTTCAAGGTGACCTAAAGGATTAGTTCACTTCTGAATGAAAATTTCCTGATAATTTACTCACCCCCATGTCATCCAAGATGTTCATGTCTTTCTTCCTTCAGTCAAAAAGAAATTAAGGTTTTTGAGGAAAACATTCCAGCATTTTTCTCCATATAGTGGACTTCAGTGGGGTACAACGGGTTGAAGGTCCAAATTGCAGTTTAAGTGCAGCTTCAAAGGGCTCTACACTAGAGGTCTACAAAGAGGACCCGAGACCCAACCCGGGACCCGCACGGGTTCGGGTCTATATTTTAAATGGCCAGACGGGTCCGGGTCGGGTTCCAATCTATTACTTCGGTTCCCAGGTCTGTTTAACATTATGTGTATACCCGAGCCGATCTGATTCGGAGATCACCTGGCCGTGTTGGGAGTCAGTGTTTGGAGTGCGTGTGTTTTGTAACTTGCAAAGAGCCGGGAAATAAGGTGAAAAAAACACGAGCGACCCCAGCCATCAGAAGCAGAGCGGGCGGAGTTAAAGCAAGCGAACGGTGATCATCGAGTTTTCCTATTCCTATTGTGTGCAACAGTAA
Organism: Hypophthalmichthys nobilis; assembly: GCA_037950665.1. Taxonomy (NCBI): domain Eukaryota; kingdom Metazoa; phylum Chordata; class Actinopteri; order Cypriniformes; family Xenocyprididae; genus Hypophthalmichthys; species Hypophthalmichthys nobilis. The sequence continues at coordinate 22,704,754 of CM075479.1, forward strand.
TGCAAACAAACTTCAAATCTCAAAAACTGCTTGTAGCCTTGCACACTCGCATTTAAATAACATTTCAAATCATTAACAAAATCTGAGATGAACTATCACAGGAATGTTTTCTATGACGCTCAAAATGCGTTTAAAAGCTTACGTTTCAGGTTGCTCCAGCTAACGCGCATGTGCAGTCTCATGCGAGCGCACTTTCTTTCTCCTATTTTTATAATAATATTATGAATGAACCGTCTTGTTATATCTAAAGTTTTGGGCAGACTCGGCTCAGAAAGCACAGAAATGATCACAAATAAGTAATGCTAACGTCAGCGGCCATGTCACTGAACAAGCAATCGTTATTATAGTTCAAAAGGGCAAACAGTCAAAGTTATTTTATTATGTGAGTGGACTCGAGATACAACAAAATGCAAAACTGCAAAGTCGCATTTGTCATCGTGACAGCAAGTGGACTTTTAAAGCTGGAATAATGAGTGGATTAAGCATTTCAATCGGCAAGAGAGGAATAACATGGATGAACTTTCTTGGCAAGGAGGATTGTGCATCACAGACAGGTACAAGGGAGAATATAGGTAAGACAAAACGTTTTATTTTCGCAACTTGTTTATTGACTTATTAATAGCATGTGCCAATCGGGTCCAGTCGGGTCTGTGTATTCCCGGCCGGGTTCGGGTCCAGCTTTCAAATAATAGACGGGTCCGCATTGTTTCCGGGTAGTACATTTATGGCATTTCTCGGTTCTGCACGGGTCCGGGTCCAACTTTCAAAATAATAGTCGGGCCCGGGTCGGTTCCGTGTAGCACATTTACGGGTCTCTTCGGGTTCGGGTATGAATTTTTGGACCCGTGAAGACCTCTACTCTACACAATCCCAGACAAGGAATAAGGGTCTGATCTAGCAAAACAATCGGTCATTTTCTAAAAAAGATAAAAATTTATATACTTTTTAACTACAATTGCTTGTCTTGCACTGCTCTGCGATCTGCCACGCATGACGTAATCACATTACAAAGGTCATGCGTGATGTAGGCAGAAGTACCGATCCAGTGTCTACAAAGCCAACATGCAAAGATTAAGACAAACGCCCAAACGAGCATTTGTGTTTTAAAAGTACATAAATGTTTATTTTTTTTAATAAATGACCAATCGTTTCGCTGGATAAGACCCATATTCCTCATCTAGGATCATGTAGAGCCCTTTAAAGCTGCATTGAAAGTACAATTTGCACCTTCCACCCGGTGAACCCCACTGAAGTCCACTATATGGAGAAAATCCTGGAATGTTTTCCTCAAAAACCTTAATTTCATTTCGACTGAAGAAAGAAAGACATGAACATCTGTGGGTGAGTAAATTATCAGAAATTTTTCATTCAGAAGTGAACTAATCCTTTAATATTCAACAATATTACTGATCTGACTGCAGTGACACTATTTGATGAGAACTGAACTGAGCTGGATGATGACATCACTGTTTTCCACAGAGCTGCTTTATAGCCGAAGTAATTTGATAATTAATGATCTTTACAACGGAACTGAATCAAGTATTAGTATAGAGAGAGAGAGAGAGGGAGACGGGACCAGGAAAGGTACCTAAGCTGGGACTGGAACTCAAGTCGCCCGAAGTGCAACCGCAATCGCGCTACATGTTGGAACGCTGCCCACAAGGCTGTCTGCTCCAACTAGCACAAGTACTTTTAAAGTCCCTCATGATCTTTTGTTTTGACTTCCTTTATGGCATTCAAGCCTAGGGTTTCACGTCTTGCATTGTTGCTTCATCAAGAACAATCCTGGCTGCACTCCCAGTGCAAAATAATGAGTTTATTGAATGTTGACATCCAGAAAGTTTGCATATTTAGAGAAACTTTCTAAAGCTTAACATACATAGTTTTTGTCATTTGAAAAATTACAATTACATTATTTTTAAATACTTGGAAGTATTAAAAAAACTCCTTGTGGTACAGTGTACACACCTGACTACTAAACAGTACATTTAAGGAAAATCCATAACTGCTGCAACAGCAGGGCCTTTAGAGAAATAAATGCCTCAGTATAATAACAACCATCCCATGTACGTCAGCGGTGACTCCACACAGATGTTTACAAAGAACCCCTCCCATCCGTTCAAAAGGCACTGTTTCAGTAATTACAGATTGTACCTTTACCGTGTGTCAAGTGTTACAGTATATAGTCACACACCCTGAGCTACATTACTAGAATGCTGATATACTAGAGGAAATGATGTGCTGTACTATGCCTAGTTGTCCAGTCTGTGAATCATTGCTTGTTATATGTTAGTTTATACATGAGTACTTTTCATACAAGAATGAAACATGCAGCAATGCACAACTCTGCCTGAAATTAAAATCCCCAAATATTGTATTACTGTGTAAACAAGTATTACATGATTGTCTTACTATAGGAAATAAAGATTAATGTAATATTGCAATAAATCCAAATATACATAGAGATTGTCCACAAGTACAAAATTTTAAGCATTGACTCAACTTGTAATAAATAAATTAAAAAAAAAATACAAGAGGAGAGAGTCAATAAAATTGTATAGATCTAAGTATGGTTATAGTTTTGATGATTTCTGCCACTATGACAGTGTTTATGAAGTGATAAATAATTGGGAAAGCTTTCAAGCATAACATTTGCGTTTAAATGTCACAGAATGGTCATAAATATCATCTTAAAATTGTACAAAAAGTGGTTGCATATGAACAATTGTGAAGAGCACTCATTTGTCTACTGATACAAAATAATTTTTAAACAATAAGTGAAAAATAAAACATCAATAAAAAATTAAATAAATTAAGAAATATTTAAACAGTGACTTAACTTGAGGAAATAAATAAATAAATAAATATTGCACAGACCAAGTAATGGTCTTGAATTTAGAAGAAGAAATATATATATAATTTTTTTTTTATTTTGTTTTCCCCACAGACCAATAATCTGGACAGAGTGCTCACACAGGAAAAAAACAAAACAAATCATCTTATAATGTTGTGTGATGTGAGATGTGTGATAAATCTGGCCCGAAAGTGCAAAAGCTACTGAAGCTGTTTATAGGCCTGTGCTTATTTTTCACTCAATCTGTGACGTTACACAAATCACAAACATCATGGATGATTTGACAAACAAAAAAGCCATTAGCGATGATTTGATCGGGAGTATTTGTGACTGTACGCTAATATGGGGGAAAACAAAATGATGCTAATCTTTATACTGTCCAGGCCAAAACATACTTCATTCTTTCTTTTCCATTTCATTCCACTCCACTTCTACAACTACAGTTGTAAAAAAAAATGGGAGCAGGAGAGGCTGAGACAAGGACAGAAAAGCCATTAAAGCACCCTGGCACACGGCCTTAGGGATTAGAGGAGAGAAAGCAGAGGAAGAAAATAGAATATCGACAAGACTCGGGTCAGATACCTTTAGGAGTGAGTAAATCACAGGTGTGGCTAAATCCTTGTCTCATTTTCTTTGTGAACTGGGTGAGTGAGAGCAATTCATCTGATACTGTCTCTTGATGCAATGCAAGGTCTGTCTCATTAAAGTGACAGTCTCTTCAAATGCTAAGCGAAGCACGGAGACACACTCTTCTTCCTTCGCTGTCACTCAACAAAATAATTCAAAGAAATGTTTGACTGGTTCTGGCTCCAGCACCCACACAATCCTTCCTAAACACCCCTGTTCTAGTGCTTAACAAACGCCTTTATCCAAAAGGATTTTCGGCAGTCCAACTGCAAAAACAGTCAGTTCCCCTTGAAGAACTCCAGTTTAAGTGCTATGGTCAAGGGCAAAATAATGACAGAGCACAAACGAGATTTAAGTAACTCTCAGCTCGTCTACCAGAACCTCTAGCATTCGGACAGCAGTTTGGCCTTTTCGTTAGCATTGTTAGCTCTTCAGAGAATATTACAGGTTCAGTAAAAGTTAAGCTCAATTGACAATGTTCATTACTACAAAAATTGCCATGTGTCTCCTTTTTCTTTAAAAAAAAAAAAAAAAAAGCAAATATCTGGGTTACACTGAGGCATTTACAATGGAAGTGAATAGGGCAAATCTGTATATGTTTGAAGTCGCGATGAAATGGAAGTAGCGGCAGATCATTTTTTCTGTATTTTGATGCACATCAGAGTGTAATGGATTCTTGAAAAAGAAAAAATATAGGGCAGGGACTTAGTTGTATGCATCGGTTGCAGATTGGACTTTGAGATGTGGAGGCAGAGTTTGCAGGGGTGGTGTTTCACCGGAAGGTCCAGTTATGACATTTTGATAAAGTATTATGAGGTCAAAATGTTTTTTTAACAATGAGACATGTACATGGCTTAATTATTCATAATAAGATCTATAACATGCGTTTAGAAAATAAATAGGATGAATTTCCCGTGACCCGACAGGAAGCACAGAGAATGGATGAATGGAAAGGGTGACTTAAATATGATTTTAGAGTGATAAAATTGCTAACTAACCTTTTCTGTGTAAAATTATACTGTATTTTACAACCGTCACCATGACAAAGTAACACCATAAACCCTGAAACCCTCAAACAACTGTAAAAATTATGATTTAAACCGCTTTACAGCTCAAATAATACACTGAATAAGTGCTTTTTCTATATAAAAGCTTCACATTTCAGAAAAATTCCCCATTTACTTCCATTGTATGTGACTAAACTGGACAAGCCAATATAAAACATTTTTATGCTAATTAACATAGAACAACACATGCTGTCACTGGAGCTTAACTTGTACTGAATTCAGAATATTCCTTTAAAGAAGGTTTGATTAATGGGCAAGAAAAGTTATTTTCTGACATCATTGGTTTTTGGTGGCTAAAAGCACCGCACTTGTTGACTGTGCAACAGAAATTCGTTTTCGTACACACTATCATTCAAATGTTTAGGGTCACTAAGATTTTTTTTGTTGAAAGAAATGAATACATTTATTCAACAAGTTTGCATTAAATTGATCAGAAAATGACAGTAAAGGTATATACAGTATGTTACAAAATATTTTTATTTCAAATAAATGCTGTTTTTTTAACTTTCTATTCAACAGACCCTAAAAAAAATATCTCAGATCATGTGACACTGAAGATGATGATGCTGAAAAATCAGCTTTGCATCACAGGAATAAATTACATTTTAAAATATATTAAAATAGAAAAGAGTTATTTTAAATTGTAATAATATTTCACAATATTTCTGTTTTTACAGTATTTTTGATCAAATAAATGCAGCATTGATGAGCATAAGAGGCTTCTTTTAAAAACATTACAAATCTTACCAACCCCAAACTTTTGAACGATAGTGTAGCTGGAGCAGAATGTGAATTCATATAAATACAGTAAAAATGTTTTAAATAATATGTGTATTTTATAGCTGAGATAGGGAGTTATCAAAAGTAAACAAAGAAGTCAGGTTCAGGAATGTCAGAAATCTAAAAGCGGAGTTAAAAACCCACCAATTTCAAAATAAAGTACATAAATTACCAGTTTCTAGATACAACTTTACATTGCCTTCTTGAGATTCCACCGTCCTGGACTCATTTGTACAGCAGGGGCAGACGGCTGTTATGGCAGTTGTTCCGACTCAGTTTGCCCTCGCCCTGGTAGAGGTTGGAAGAATTGGAGAAGGATGGAGGCAGGGATTGTTTGTCCGTTGCGGGGGAGTAGCTGGGGGGTTCCGCATGAGAGGACGGGACGCTGTGGTTCTGGTTCTGATTCTGGACGGATGTGCGCCTGCGAGAACGCAAGGCCTGACGTTCCGCAAGTTGATTCCGCAGCTCTGTCACTCTTTCTTCCTTCTGTACAAAAAAAGAAAAAAAATTAAATTACCAATCAAATTAAAAACATATCTTGACTTTGAATGTGCCACATTTGAAATTTTACAAATAATAATAATTCTCTCTCTCTCTCTCTCTCTATATATATATATATATATATACAGTATACACACACCGATCAGGCATAACATTATGAGCACTGGCAGGTGAAGTGAATAACACTGATTATCTCTTCATCACGGCACCTGTTAGTGGGTGGGATATATATGATGGGCGGCCAAGGCTCATTGATGCACATGGGGAGCGAAGGCTGGCCCGTGTGGTCCGATCCAACAGACGAGCTACTGTAGCTCAAATTGCTCAATGCTGGTTCTGATAGAAAGGTGTCAGAATACACAATGCATCGCAGTTTGTTGCGTATGGGGCTGCATAGCTGCAGACCAGTCAGAGTGCCCATGCTGACCCGTCCACCGCCGAAAGCACAAACAGTGGGCAAGTGAGCATCAGAACTGGACCACTGAGCAATGGAAGAAGGTGGCCTGGTTTGATGAATCACGTTTTCTTTTATATCACGTGGATGGCCGGTTGCGTGTGTCGCTTACCTGGGGAACACATGGCATCAGGATGCATTATGGGAAGAAGGCAAGCTGGCAGAGGCAGCGTGATGCTTTGGGCAATGTTCTGCTGGGAAACCTTGGGTCCTGCCATCCATGTGGATGTTACTTTGACACGTACCACCTACCTAAGCATTGTTGTAGACCATGTACACCCTTTCATGGAAACAGTATTCACTTATGGCTGTGGCCTCTTTTAGCAGGATAATGCACCCTGCCACAAAGCAAAAATGGTTCAGGAATGGTTTGAGGAGCACAACAAAGAGTTTGAGGTGTTGACTTGGCCTCCAAATTCCCCAGATCTCAATCCAATAGAGCATCTGTGGGATGTGCTGAACAAACAAGTCCGATCCATGGAGGCCCCACCTCACAACTTACAGGACTTAAAGGATCTGCTGCTAGCATCTTGGTGCCAGATACCACAGCACACCTTCAGGGGTCTTGTGGAGTCCATGCCTCGACAGGTCAGGGCTGTTTTGGCAGCAAAAGGGGGACCAATACAATATTAGGAAGGTGGTCATAATGTTATGCCTGATCTGTGTATTATATATACATATATATATATATATATACATACACCACGGGGCTGTTGAATGCTCGAATCTGATTGGTTGATCAACGTTCTAAGGTGCGCAGTTATTTTCAGGGAAACGCACGGCTAAAGTAGTTCTAGCAGGTCTTCACCACATTACAGTTCCTTATCATTTCGCCAAATTATTCCAGTTTTTTCAAAAGGCCCTTACAGCCTATAACAGCAAAAGAAACAAAACCCACAATGACACCGAACAAGCAAATAAATATAGTAAACAACAGGATGAAAACGACTAATTAGTGTCATGGTTTTTGCCACAAAATACATTTTATTGTGTCCTGAAAGCGCATACTCTCTCACACACTCTCTCTCTCTCTCAAATGTAACAGTTACACGACACACACTCGCACAGAAACGTTTTGTCAACGCTGCTCTGACGAATTAATCAGTAAAATGACTCACCAGCGAGGTAAAAATAACTATGTAATTCTCGAGTTAGATAAACTTACAGTTTTGTTTCGCTATTAATAGAGACAGTGCTGCCTTGAGAGAGGCACAGACACTCAGGTAAGCTTATTCACATATGTTCATTCTCTCTCTCTCTCTCTCTCTCTCTCTCCTGCATTAATAACTGTTTCAAAGGTATTATTCTGCTATCAAGGCTCAAGCCTCCATTACTAGTTCTGAAATGACGTTTTGGAATTAGCAACAGAGGCTTGGGATGAGATGCGTAAGAAATTAGTCCCACACACAAGAGTGTTTTAAGGACAAAAACCTGTCAAATGTCTCGAAATACATCATCGGAACAGTGTCTTGAGGTGTGGTAACTGTAGTATAAGCGGAATAATTGACTCCGGGCCGTTGAATTCTTAGAAAATAATGCACACCCGAGGTTGTGGCGGCATTACCACCTCGGGTATGCATTATTTTCTAAGAATTCAACAGCCTGTCGTCAGTTATTCCTTACATATATACAGTATAAAACATATTCTGGCCTTACTGAATGAACAACATGTGAAAGCACAGCCATGTGCTCAGAAGGTCAAAGACAAGGAGGTGTATGATATCATTTCAATAATTCATCCTACCCTACAGATTTGTGGTGTGTTCATTTTTCAAGTCGCAAGCTGTGTGCACATGAGGAGAAGAGGAAGTGACGGATGTAGAGTGAGAAAAGGAGCACGTGCCTCTTGAATGATCTTCTGGAGTTCCCTGTTCTCGCGCTCAAGCTGTCGTGACTTTTCCTCATCGTTGTTGTTGGTGGATGAGCCAGTTTTCAGTGTGTCCTGCTGCTCCGACTGCCACTCGCCACGAGTGATCAAACGCCGTATCTGCAGAAATGACCATAATAATCTATGAGACACCACAGGGAAACATCACAGAATTTATGAAATATCAATCAATAGTTTATATGGGTGATATTGTGCAGGAGAGAACGGGTAATAAGTAAGGGATAATTTACAGCCAGCCAGTCACAACATAAATCACCCTGAAGGGTTTACTTAGAGATAAAGATTTTCTGTACATTATTACAACGTTACCTACCTAATAATAAATAAATAAGTGGACATGAAATACTGATTTGAGTAGAAATTATTTAACCTATGTGAGAAGAAATAGACCACAAAGCAGGGTTATTATTGACAAAACTAAAACTATGTAAAAAAACATTTTTTTTAATAATTGAAATGAAGCTGAAATAAAATAAAATATAAATATTACATGAAAAACTAAACAAAATGTGGAAATGTTTCTTAGCAACTAACTGAAATAAGTTTAAGTTGAAGCACTAAAATTACTAACTGTAAATAAAAGCTAAAACTGAAATAAAATCAAACAAAAAAAATAAAAAAAACTAATAAAAATTACAAAAGCTCATTTAAAAATTACTAACTGTAAATAATAATAAAAAAAAAAATTAAACTGAAATAAAGAAAAAAATTAACTACAAATAAATTGAACCTAAACTGTAAAATTAAAAATAATAATAAAAATGACAAAATCACATTTACTGGAAATAAATAAAAAATAAACACCGGAAGAAAAAAAAAAAAATATATATATATATATATATAGACACACACACACAATTAAAAATTTTAATAAAAACATAAATTTAATAAAAACAAAAATATTAAAAAAATAAAAATATTACACAGTTAAACGGGCATTATATAAATGTATTTGACTGCATAATGCCATGAATGACCAGTCATAATCAAGCATCCCCGAGCACTGTGTAAAAATAATGCATAATAAAGAGAGCAGTTTCCAAGATGTTTTGTAAAAACACCATTTTGCAGTGACAAAAAACGAAACCCTGTCGAGGGAAAGAACCGAAATCAGACAAAATGAGAAATCTGTGTCCACCATAAAGACGAAGCAGCATGAATGTGGAAGTGATATAAAGCAGGGGATTGCTGAAGTGCATGGACCTTGGGCACGAAGAGCACCACGAGGGTGATGTAGACTGAGAAAATGATGGCCAGAGAGGCGAACGCAAATGAAGCGTCTTGCTGAGAGGAGAGGATCATGGTCACTGGAGCAGTAATCATGCACAGCACCTGGAGACAGAAAGAAAGAGTAACGTTAATCATGTGAAGCTATAACTGATACGGTTTTTAAATCAGATCTTTAGGACACACTTTCTCTCATTTTGCAGGTAATTAAAATTAAAATTAAATTAATTTTTTTTTTTTTTGCTGTTCAGACTACAAAAAAACAATGAATTTGAGTTTTCTTTTATATCAGAAAAAAAAAAAAATTGCTGTCTAAACAAGACCTATGTGTACCAAACTATCACGGCCACTAGAGGGCGTAATTAACTAAGAAAAAGTTCATGTGTGCCATGAATGAGAACTGAGAAACTGATGAGATTGAGATAGTGAAGAGGTAAATAAAGGAGAACAAGAGAAAAAGAAAAAAGAGAGTGAGAACCGTTGATGAAAAAGAGAGAGGTCATTTTGTCAAAACACTTGCAGTGGGCAGCAGAGAGATGAAGATCTTATACGTTCACTGGAGATGTCAAATCTGGTGAACAGTGTAGAAAAATAGCAGGTATTTAGCTTCAACAGCCTAGAATGACTCTACGGACAGATAACTGGGAGCAATGAACCGACTGCCTGGAGCCAAAACAACGTCCAGAGCACCACTAAAGTCCACTTCCTCTCTGACCTCAACAGCATTGGAGCGATATGAGCTGCAGTATTCTGTGCTATTATACCTACCGTTCAGTCACACAATATCCATCAGAAGTAAACTGCTCATTACGTTTGAGAGCTCAACTAAAATATATTTTTTCTGCAGATTTGTACTTTCCCTGGTGACTCGTTTCTGAATCTTGCATCACTGTAGCGTAAAAACATACAGTAAATCCTTTGCTTTTGAACAACAACCCCGAGTAGCATCAAAGGAAGCATGTTATTACTGACACAGAGTAAAAACATGGTGCAGTTCTGGGACTTAAACTGATTTTATGTAAAATAGCTGTAGGACTGATGTAAAGCATTACCAGTGAAGTGTTACTTGTTTCCTCATTAAGATGTTTTAGTCTGGGTTTGAGCAAATGGGTGCAATTATGCAAATCATCCTGCAAAGCACTTGGAGTCATTGCCGGAATCAAACTGTTTTCAAGCGGTTGAGCAATTCAGAGTGACAGTAATCAACACTTCATTCAAAAACTGTGCTAAAAAAAGGCTTGTACACAAGGCGACATGTTGATGTTGATAAAAATAAATATGCTTAAAGTAAGCATCATGTCAATAACTATTATTTTGTTTTCACAGTGAGTCTTTATTTTTAGCTTATAGATCATTTTAATACACACATATGAATATTTATATAAATATATTATAGTATAAATAAATTCTATTTATACTTTTCAACCTATCAAAATAGACTAACAAAATTAATCATCAGCTATAAAGAATAAAAGACAAAATGTATCTTGAATTAAACTATGAGTACAAAATATTATTATTGATGTCGAACTGCTGCTTGTTGACAATAGTGCAAAATTCGCTGAATTTTCAGCATCATTACTCCAGTCTTCAGTGTCACATGATTCTTCAGAAATCATCTAAATATGCTGATTTGGAGCTAAAGAAACACTTATTATTATTATCAATGTTGAAAACAGTTGTGCTGTGTAAAATGCTTTTGGAAACTATTTTTCCAGGATTTTTTGATGAATAGAAAGTTCAAAAGATCAGCATTTGTTTGAAATAAAAATCTTTTCTGACACTAAGTGTCTTTACTGTCACTTTTCAGTTTAATCAATTTAATGCATCCTTGCTGAATAAAAATATTAATTTCTGACCCCAAACTTTTAAACGGTAGTGTATATATTAGGGCTGTCAAGCAGTTAAATTGCACGATGTGGCGATTAATTAATCTAATTAATGGTAAATTAATCGCACATCAAATTTGGCTGAGAAATTACCCCTAAAGATAATTTAAAGTCATTATTGTGTTAAATGAGAAAAGCATCAAATAGACATTACACAAAGAAGCTTTGAAAAAAAAGTATTTATTTGATTTAACATGGAATTTATTACACATTTACACACTTTTAGGCTTCAATAGCCATGAGGGTGAGTAAATGATGAAAGAATTTTCATTTTTGGATGAACTACAGGCAAAAAATTACCTTTAATGAGTTTTTTATTAATATGGAAATATGATGACATTTTTTAAAATGAAATAACACTCTAAATAAGAAACTAAAACGCAATGTGGCGGTAGGCGCGACGCAAGTGTTTTTTGCTAATTTCAGCCCGACGCAGTTATCATTTTCACGTCCTGCGCCACGTTGTTTAAATAACAAATGCATTTGCGCCCATTTGTGCGCCCATGGGCGTGCTGGTCTGAAAATGAGGTGTGTTCAGGCGCGTTGTTGGCACGTTACTATTTTGAGGCAACTGAAATAGACTGCGCCACTGACCAACTGACTGAAACCTGGTCTAAAGTCAATGGCGCAATATTTGTTTTGTTATTTAAAGAGTGCGTTAGTAATATGCACCTGTAGGCGTGTGGACAACACACATACACTCTGCTTATTACACACACAGGGACACGCAGCAGCACACAAACATGCCAAATATTGAAAATAAAAGGATTACAGTGTAAAAGATTATTACTGTGTGCATAAAGATAAATATGCTTTGGTGGAATCCGGCTTTTCCCGTAGATGATCTCCTTGCGCATGAGCAGATCCGTTTCCTCCCTAGAGAAGCGTTCAGTTTTTCTGCTTGCAAAAAGCACAAGCGCAACTGGCTTTTAAAGGGAATGGGAGATGAGACTGTGATTGGTTTATTGCACATTACGCCCAAAACACACCCATTACTCATTAAGAAAATAGGGACAACCCTTTTAGACCATGCGTCGGGCGCGCAGACCATTTTTACCATCCTTAAACTAGCAAAAGTGGATTCGGACACGCTCTAAGTGCACTTGCGCCGTGCACTTTAAACCATGCGCTTAGATCATTAAAATAGGGCCCATTGAGTCATTCATTTATTCAGTTCATTGGTTCACCCGATTGATTCACTCAAAACGCAGATTCATTCAGAAACGAAGCACCCCTGTGTGTTGCTGGGAGACGCACAACAGTTGTGCTATGGCTTTATAGGTAATATTTTCATTGGCAAAACTGAGCAAAGCAGACAATAAATAACTGGAAGATGACCTACATAGGTCTTAAATGCGTATAATTGCGTACAATAATTTTAACACATTCTTTTTTTTCCATAACTAATTAATTAAATTAAATTAAATTAAGTTAAATTGACAGCCCTGGTACATATAATAGCTATTAGTGCGCATTTTATTTAGTGATTTGATTAACTTGACCTGTACTGTACAGCGCTACTGTATTCCTTCATTTTTGTCTTCTAGCAGGTAAAGATACATACTTCATAAGCAAACCATTTATCATAATTCAGATAGCATATAAAGTGTGAGGTGGAGGCAAAGTCACCTGCTGGGTCTCAATTCATTTTCAAGGAGACGGGCGAGCAACATAACACCTGCCCAGAAAATGCTATAGCCCTGGGCAACAGTTCCCGCCACTGCTCATTAGCAGTTTCATTTAATTAACTTTGTCTTTTTGTCATACATTTATAAAGGAGTCACATATCGTCGCTGTTAAACACAGAAAAACACATGGGGAAGATATAATAGTTAAACAGTTTTGGCTGGAAGGTCACAGTATTCTTGCTACACACTGATACACATACAATATATGTATCAATTTATTAATAGATGAAGCAATCTCGGGTGTTTCGCCCAGCTGTCAGTTACGGTTAGTCTACACTGTGAGGACATTATATACTGTGAAAATAGAAATAGCCAACAGTCAGACTTACAGCTACATTGTAGATGGCCATGCCGACCGCTCTATGGTCATTAATCTTCTCGGTGGAAATGGACTTGGTCTCATAGGCCAGAAAGATCCCCAGCAGCAGCAGAAGTCCCTTGTAGCCGTACACCACACCTGAAGGGACAGGCATTACTTAAAGTGAGTGCTCTTAAAGCTTCGAGGCTGTTTAAGCTTTGGTCACATGTGGAAACTGTATGCTTTCTATTTCTGTGATACTTGAGGTATTTGTCATGGTTTTGAGTCCAGCAACATACAAAACAAATGTAGGCAGAATAACTCAAAAATAGTGAACCCACCATTGTCTGATTTTCAAACAAATTGTTCATTTGAACCAATTATTTTTAATGATTCTTTCAAACTGAAACAAATTTGAAAAACACTTCACTGTAAAGGAGTTTTTATAATAAAATGGTGAGATGAATGACACCATCTACACTTCCATTCAAAAGTTTGGGATCAGCAAGATTTTTATTATTAAGAAATTAATACTTTTATTCAGCAAGGATGTATTCAATTGATCAAAGGTGACAGTAAAGACATTTATAATGTTTTAAATAAATGCCGTTCTTTTGAACTTATCAAAGAATCCTCAAAGTTTCCACAAAAATATTAAGCAACACAACTGTTTTCAACATTGATAATAATCAGAAATGTTTCTTGAGCAGCAAATCATCATATTAGAATGATTTCTGAAGGATCATGTGACACTGAAGACTGGAGTAATGATGCTGAAAATTCAGCTTTGCCATCACAGGAATAAATTACATTTTAAAATATATTCAAATTGAAAATATTTACATACAAGTAAATTTCACAATATTATTGTTTTTACTGTATTTTTAACAGAAAACAGTGAAAGAGATTAACTAAAGATGCATTTTACCTGGAAAAAAAAAAAATATAAAAAGGGTATTTAATAATATATAATATATAATAATATATAATTTGAAATATTTCAGAGTGATGTCATGAATGAAGGATTCTATTGGGATTTGGGTTGAGTCTATTAGACTTCTCAAAATGACAAAAGAAGAGTCTGGGGTGTCTGGGTGTTTTGTGCATTACAGTACTTTTTTTTTTTCATATTACAGTAATAAACCCTGGTAAAAATGTGTTCAATTGTCATGAAGGTAGTGCAAAACTTTCAAAACATTTGACATATGACCCGGGCGTGTATGTGAGATTCAATCTTGGAGCAGTGGCATAGCGCAAAACCTCTCTTAATTTTCATTGATGACTGCAGAGAGTGTTAGTATAATAATTCATTTTAATTATAGGCCTATAATTCATTGTATAATAGATCTAAAAAATGTTTAAAACATTTTCAAAGAGGAGCTAATAGCCTAATCTTTTATTATCCTCACAGAACGTCAGTTATGCGGTGATGCGCTATGAAATTATTCCGGGGCAAATTTATTATAATATTAATTTAATAATATAAGTAGCCTAACCTAATAGTAATAATAGTAGACTAGAAGAATGTAACAGGCTTACATTAATTGGAAATGCCAAATCCTTTTAATATTGCCAATATTTGATGCTTTTGACAATATCTCTGGCTATCGTCGATATATGATCATCGTCTGTTGACACAACCCAGCTCAGGGGGGTTATCGTGGGGTTACAGTGCGTGCCCGTCCACTACGCCACCGCCTTGGAGACTAAATAAAGATAGATGATCTCTGTCCAGTCTATATATCCATATTTAAAAAATTGTGAAAGAAATTAAAAGACAAAAATAAATAAATAAATACAGGAAGAATGGAAAAGGAAGTGAGAAAGAAGAGAGGGACTAATAAGTCACATTAGAGTTTAATCTCGTTTTGAGTTCAGGGAAGGGTTTTTTTTCTCTGTAATATTATCTCCCTGTACAGTGTGAGAGAGTCAGGCTATGAGATCCAGACCTGGGCACTGACCCACAAAATTTAATTTTACACTGCGGCGCTCTGATAGGAAGAGCAGGAGGAAAAGTACGAGAAAAAAAGATAGAGAGAGAGAGAGCGAGGGAAAGAATGAGTTGTGAAATATTGAGAGGAATACAAAATGAACTGGCGGAAAAAAAGAAACTAGAGCAAATAACAAATAATTATTAATTTAAATTTCAAAGATAGATTATATCAGTGTAGAGTGAGAAGCAACCATATAGATAATTCATATATATATATATATATATATATACACACACACACACACACACACACATTCTGAGTGGAACCCCCACGCCGCATCGCTTAGGACACACTTAAAGACACAGAAAATACTGATGGGAGGTACGATTCTTTTCCGCGAACTGGTTCTTTCAGACAGTTCATTTCACTGAACCAAAAATGACGCTCAAACATTGAAATAAAGCAAAACTGGGATGTTTTACATGTTTAAAGCATATAAAGTAAATAAGCTAGTGTCATTCAACTCACCTTTTCACAAAAACACGTGAAACCGAAAATTACATTTCATCCCTTCATTCAAAAAAAATTCAGGCCTGGTGCTAGTGGTCTTTCTAATTTTGCTTTGCTTGAGAAAACATGAAAAAAAAATCTTAACTGCATATTTTTATTTGATTTAGTCGAGTTCGTTGTGCATCAAACACAATGTGATTTTCAGTAATCGAGATCTGACAGCAACAGCACATTTTTTCGCTTGGGCGAGCGATTCGGGGACAACTTTAAGAATGCGGAACAAAGCTGGATCTGCTTACTGCCACAGATTTGCTGAAAATTACAGTCATTTGGCAAATAAATTATTTACGATCAGTTACATGTGTAATCCCAACAATGCAAGTTTTATGTTACAATTCAAATGACAAGGGAATTCATATTAATGTTATTAATTTTACATCCCAAACTCATTCTCTGAAATGGCTTGGGTATGCAGAGCATTCGTAGGTTATATGGACCGCACACCCCTGATATATATTCATATTCTTGAGTTACTCAACAAAGTTGAATATGGGTTTGTTTAAATTAAAAAATCCTTAGTAAAAAACACTAAAAAGTGTCACAGAGAGAGCACTGGACACGGTGAGTGAATACTGGATACGTACCAAGCCATGTGTTCATCTTCTCTGAACTGCAGTGCTCGAGAAGAGGCTGAATCAACACATCCAGATCTTCTTTAGGAGCCTCTTTAGTGAACTTCTGCTTAGAGTGAGAAAACGAGAGAGCGAGAGAGAGCACTTTAAAGGACAGAGATTGAGGTCAATGCAGCAGAGCACTGCACTACAATCCTTCACCATTAACACCTACTTTCATGCGCTTGCTCGGCAGAAATTTCGAAGGCATCTCTGAGGAAACACATCATAAAAATCAAAGTAACAACATGAAAAGGAAAAAATAAAGTGTCACCACACCTCCACAGTTATGTGCAGTGGGTCCATGATCTGCCAGATAAGCAGAGAGAGAACATCAATAGCCAGCAAAACTGCAACGGTCGCATATAGCTTCCACGGCTCCAAGTGCTGCGGCGAAATAACAAGACCATAATCGTTAGTCAATGGTACACAGTCGCAAAACTTCAAGACAGTAACAAGCAACTGCTACAAAAGGGGAAATAAAAGTTTCATTTATGCAGGGTCACAGCAGTTGTAGACATTACTGTAAACTCGGTATATCATTACTTTTTCTGTGGAACAAAAAGGAATACTTTTTGAAGAATCTGCATGTATTTCATGCAATATATGTATTTTAGATATATAACGTGTATCTTTAACTACACATCGTCATGTGACCAGTCAGTAATGATGATGATTTAAGTTTTACATACCTTAATGTACACTAAGAAATTAATACTTTTATTCAGCAAGGATGCATTATATTGATCAAAAGTGACAGTAAAGACATTAATAATGTTACAAAAGATTTGAATTTCAAATAAATGCTGTTTTTTTAAACTTTCTATTCCTCAAAAAATCCTGAAAAAAAAGTGTCATTTGATTTGTCAGACTCAAACTTCAAACCGTTGTCTTGTGGGTTGGTGAGACTTGCTGAGCAAAGAACCAGCTCATAAGAGTCATTCTCTCATGAACCGGCTCATAAGAGTCATTTGTTCGTGAATCGAACAACACTAATCATGCTGTATTTATTTTTTGCGTGCAGCTTGTGAAAACAACTTAAAAGAAGTTTTCTTTTCTAGTTATTATTTTGTGGTGTTTTTGCGTCATCGCATTCAATTCAGACTGCAAACCCACATTCGCATGAACCAGATTCCTTTTGATAAATGGTGAAAAAGCTTCGAAAAGGCCAAAAAATTACAACACAAACACCATAAAAGCATTACTAAGTATAGCTTTGTGTGAGAAGCAGATTTTTTAGCTTGCAAAACATGCAGTAATGAAAATTATCAGTGAATAATTACAGTTTTACACAAAACTATCGTATGATTCCAGAAGGCTTGAAATACAGCATATAAGCCATATCAGCTACTTTTATGGAGATGTATTTGCCATTTTTGGAGATTAAACGTCATTCCATGACAAGAGCTGTATAATTATTCTTCAAAAACTTCTACTTTTATGTTTAACAGGAAAAAAGTAAAAGCATATGGGTTTGGAACGACACGAAGTGTGAGTAAATAACGACAAACTCTTTCAAAGAACCAGCGCCTTCAAGGTGCTGTTCTGAATAACACGTTTATTTTCCTGTCAAGGTAAATGATGGAATTGCTCTGACACCATAACAATTGTGTTTACTCCATTGCACGGAGGGTAACAGGAAAGCGGAATGCCAATCATCAGCAAACATGACGAAAGTCATGTGTTGCAAATGTGGTGTTATTTCAGTTCCCATTCCATCCATTAATCCGTGGCCGCAGGCTCCCTCTGGGCCGTCAGACTGGGAAAACGGGATAGAACCGAGCTTCGCAGCACACTTTCTTTTCTCTCTCTCTCCCTTAATCGCCGTGAAGGCATCAAATGACCCGAGAGCCCCGTTTCTACCACATTCAG
Source organism: Hypophthalmichthys nobilis (assembly GCA_037950665.1). Lineage (NCBI taxonomy): Eukaryota > Metazoa > Chordata > Actinopteri > Cypriniformes > Xenocyprididae > Hypophthalmichthys > Hypophthalmichthys nobilis. The sequence continues at coordinate 22,723,014 of CM075479.1, forward strand.
CCTGAGCGCCGAACTTTCTTCAAGTGCTGTCGAACCACTTAGGCAAATTGCCCCATTACGGACATCGGGAGAGTTGAAAGTCATTTCGATTCGTCGTGCAGAGCGCTTGAATAATAAAGCCCCCTGAAGGTCGGATTTCCGTAAAAGAAGTTTAATGCTCATTCATATTCATCCGTATTCCATAGTTGGGGTAATCTGGCTGTCGTTTGATGAGGTCTTAGGGTTTCCTTAACGCCGTGTCTTATTGCTTTAGGACACAGGATCAGAGCGAACACATGTGTCAAGATGCTAATAGTGTGTTTGTGTTGTGTAAGGATGAAACGGACAGAACTTCTCCCAGCAAGAATAAGCGAAAGGAGGGGGGAGGTTCTTCTCTATTTCATTCTGGGAAGCTTCATCTAGCGCTGTAGAGTCAGCGGTGTGGGATTCTTTAATATGCAGTAGATAACAGTGAACTCGGCAGCGCTGCATAACGCAAGCGTGCTGCTCGTCACATTTGCAGATTCTGCAAAATTATCCAAAAATAATTAAGAGGTTACTGAAAAATGCAAAGTCTACAGCCCTGTCATCACTGTAATTTAAAAAAAATTAATTTATGTGAAATCCAATACTTAAAAGAATAGTTCATCACAAAAATCCTGCCATCATCATCGTTTGCCATTGCTCACCCTCGTGATTTAGAATGGTTTTCTTTCTATTGTAGACCACAAGTAAATGTAATATGGTAATATATATCATTGAATATATATATATTCATTATTGTGTAAGCTATTCTTTTAAATGCAAGATGCATTTTTTACCCACTCAAGACCGATTTACCTTCCTCTTCTCTTTTTTCTCATCTTTCTTGGTGAAGACGGTGTGAACCCACCAGATCTTGGTGAACATGCTGCCATAGGCTAAACTGAAGCCTAGTCCTAGCAGCCACAGGCGAAACTAAGAAAAAAAATCAGAGAGAGAGAGCTCAAATGGGTACTTAGCTCCAAAGCAGCCATTCATTTTTAACAACAAATCTCCAGTGTGCTCAAAGGTCAAGGCTGAACTAGAGGAAACGGCAATATAAAAGGTGAGTATAACATTTATGACTCTACCTGGCACACCACGGGGAACTGTGATCTATGGACATGGAGGCCATCGATGCCCAGAGGAAAGACAGCTGCCAGTGCCAGCACGCATCCCACCGCGGTCATGTTGTTCAGATAGGGCTGAGAGTTCTGAATGTATCTGTCAGAAGAGTTAGATCAGACTACAACTGAGCTCACAGATATATTACACCTTTTCAAAATGAGAAATCCAAAACATTTTATGTCGGGCTGAAATATTATTTTGTAAGCATTCAGAAAAACATTTAAAGGTGCAATATGTAAGATTTTTTGTCCACTAGAGGTCGCTAGAGGCCTATTCAAAACAAAGGCGTAGCTTGATGACGCCAAGTTTGAGAGCGGAATCTTGGGACATGTGGTCTTCACCTCACAGCCGGTGGAAAACAATTGGGATAGGACTCGGGAAGAAATCATGTTCATGGATGCGATTATTAACGTTACTGTAGTATGAAGCAGAGCAGGACCGAGTGTTGTGGGAGCTGAACGAGGCCGCTGGAGCGATTGCGCAACACACGCCGCGAGCACGGAACTTTTATTATGACGCAGTCGCCGGCGCTGCTTCCGCTTTTCCGGTCATGAGTATGAGGTAACACAGCTCTGTTTATCATATTAGATACATTTGAGTGTGTTGAAAATGATGTTATAACGTTACTCTGTGCGTTCGCTCGGTGGCTGCTGTGAGACACTTGTTTGAGACACACTGCAGTAAGATAGATCGATTTTAGATATTTACATATTAAATGCTGGGTGGCTTGTGTTGATAAATGGCATGCAATTAATTTTAAAACGTATTGTATGATGGAGAAAATTCTGTATCACTGTTACTAAAAATAAAGCTGCATCTGATTATGCTATGTTAGCTATTTGACAAAATAGTGTTTTTCTCTGAGGCATGGTAAAGCGTGGTACTCGCAAAAAATCAAGAAAATTAGATTTAAACAATAAGACTAAACATGTTGAGCTATATAACAATTAGTTTTCTGTCTAAAAATATATCAAAACAGTTGTTCCCTTGTCTATTAAAGGTGACCTAGAATTTAAAATTGAATTTACCTTGGCATAGTTGAATAATAAGTATTCTGTACATGGAAATGACATACAGTAAGCCTCAAAAACCATTGTTTCCTCCTTCATATGTAAATCTCATCCGTGAAAAACACCACAGAAAAACAGGCGAATCTCAACATAACACAGACTGTGACGCAACAGTCGGGATCATTAATATGTACGCCCCCAACATTTGCATATGCCAGCCCATGTTCAAGGCAAGTCAGTATTAACGTCTGGAGCTGCACAGCCGAATCATCAGACGATCTGCAGGTATTGTGAAGCAAGCAATGACAACAGCGAAAATGGCAGATGGATCCATAATAACTGTTCATGATCCATTTGACAGGCGACTCCTCACACGTCCCGGAGCCTTGATTAAAATTGCAATTTTCTTACAATTTACAAATAGTTGGAAACATTTGGGATATTGTAAGTACTCAAGTGAACAAAATATATAACACTGGCCTAGTGGTTTTTGGATATATTACTGCAAATTCGTACATATTGCACCTTTAAAGGACAAAAACATTGAATTACCTTTATCTTCTAAAAATCTTCACCAGTTCCAAATGGGTTTTATTAAAACTTTTATCCATGATAATTTAATTTCAATTGTGTGAAATTGTGTTTTGTGAACAAGCCAAAATGTGATGCAACTTTGTGATGAGGCTGCGCTTCACTGCAAAAACCAAACTAACAGAAAAAACAAAAAATTTTCAAAACATCTAAATCACCCTTAAAGACTCCCTGTAGTGAAAATCAAGTTTTTAATGTTTTATATGTCTATCTGGTGTTTTTAACATGCTTTAAGACAATCAATGTGCAAATTCATAAGTCAACACCATTGCTGAGTATTTTCTCTTTAAAACTGCAGTGAAAAAAAGACAGTCTCAAACCCGCGGTTTGAAATCGCTGGTGTTTCTGACGTCACAAACGACCTTGTAACCAATCGCGTCAACGTGCCGGCGGGCTTTAGCATATCATTAACTGACCGCAGCGTGCAAGGAAGTCTCAAAAGAAGGTTTACCTCAGTAAGTTGACCGAGTGGATCTCTGAGCTTGTGCAAGTGAGTGGAGGCGGAGCTAATTAGCATATTCATAGAGCCATGTATATTAAATGAGGCAAGGGTGTAGAGTTACATTAAAGCTATTTTAAGGCATTTTTTCAAAGGAAAAAACATTTAAATATGTAATTTTGGTGATCAAAGATGAGTTTTAAGGGATAAAATTATTGACTACAGGGTGACTTTAAAACAAGATACAATTATTTGATGGCTTATTTTTAGACAACATATCTTGAATAAAGTATTTTTAAAATATTGAATATTAAAATAATTGTTTTCCTACCTCATTGGCAAATAGTTTTTTTATAAATATTAACCATAAACTTTGACACATTTTGATAGATTTTTTGCAGACGGGGTGACAAAAATAAAATCGATAAAAACTCAAGATATAATAAAAATGATACATATTACTTATTGGAGGTGTGGAGCCATAAAAAGTATTCAAATGGACCAAACTGACATACTGAACAACACAAAATAATCATAAATTTACTGTTAATTGTACGATTTTGGGCTCAGGGTGCCATTTGATTTTAAATGATGGCATCTGCTATGAACACACTGTAAATGGCTTGTAAATAAGACATTTGGTTTACATGACAGGAGATCAAAAAGGAAGAGAGCAGGGCACAGACTGAAGGAAGACTAATGTCAATGCATAAATACACTGACAAGACCTTTTCTAGCAGTCAAACATAAATATAAAATCAATAGATTCAAATTTTGATGTCATCTTTTATACAGTTATCTGAAACGATATTAGGGACATTTTTGCTATTGTACGGCAAAATGAAGATAATAAAAATAATTAGTTGAGACAGAGAAATATGCCTATTATACTAAGTCAAAATAATTGATTAGTCAGTAATTGTAATGTTTTACACAACACTTCAGATCACTTGCATGTGGATTTCTTTTGAACACAGAATACTGACCTGACGCTACTGTTGTATATGTTGAAAGAAAGGCAAACTATGCCTAGAAGGATTCCCAGCCCAGCAAAGACAGACACTGATACAAAGAGCTTCTGGGAAAGATAACGGAACTCCTTAATCACCTTGGTCTGGTCTGCCGGAGGGCCGAGGCCTGTCAAGAGAGAAACCAGTCAGGAAATATCAGAGAAAATACAGAAACCCGGTGGAGAGCAAAGAGAACGGAATGGCAGATAAGAGCGTAAAGATCACAGCATGGTGATACATAAAAACATGCTGAAAAAAATGTAAGAGATTGACTTTATTGACAGTTTTAGGAAAAAGGGAAGTATCCTGGATTAGTTCAGAGAGTCATTAGCTACGTCTGTGCTGTCAAACTTCAGAAACACAAATAAGAGAGAATATTAATGGAATTTTTTGACAGACAATTTTCTGTGAAATAGGGCCACTGGGTCGTTTTTACACGTCAAGCGTCTGGAAAATTTCAAGGGAAAAGGAAGCGCACAACGTTCACACATTAGCAGGGCCAGACGGAATCTGACTTCTTTCACACTTTTCACACTTTCTGCGTTCGATTTGGAGGGAATTCTGCAGAATTCTGTGAAACAGATTTAAAGATGTGTTAAATGGGAGTACTACTCTTTTTTGCTAGCTCAAAGAATAAACAAATACACTAAAAATATTTAATAAGCAAACATGCAAGGGACAAGAAATGTATAAAACTGGCTGTTCTAATTCTGAGCGGGTCAGAGCGGGTTAATCTCTATTAACAAAAATGTTGCAAAATGATAATAATTGTAAATAGGGATATTTTAATGATTGCATCTGGTATGAACACATTGTAAATGGCTTATGAATGAGACATTTGGTTTATATGACAGGACGAGAAGTGGAAGAGAGCAGGGCGCAGGCTAAAGCAAGAGGTTACACTTTATTTTCACTTGATCCACTTTCTGCTAACTATAAGTAAATTGGCAACTACATGTCAACTAACTCTCATTAGAGTATTAGTAGACTGTTAGGGTTAGGTGTTAGGGTTTGGGTTAGTAGAATAAGTTGACATGTAAAGTATTAGCATATATCAAGCAGACAGTCTACTACTAATACTCTAATGAAAGTTAGTTGACATATAGTTACAAGTAGAATGTCTAAAGTGGACCATCGAATAAAGTGTTACCAAGGAAGACTAATGTCAATGCACACATATACTGACATAAACATTCAAACGATTTTAAACCATTCAAGCGCAGGAGACGCAAAAGAAACTTTGAAAGAAAAAGTGCGCACAGACAGAGAGCTGCGTCTCAGCGTGCCATTACCAAACTGAGTTCTCTTTTGAGTCTTAAATGGATGAATACACAAAAATTACGCGAGTATCCTTGTTAGCAGTCTTCACTGAGTTAAAATAAAAGTATTAATGAACGTAAACAGTTGCATTTGGTTTTAAAGTGACAGTAGCCTAATATACCTGCTGCTGTCTTGTGTCAATGTTAATTAAAGAACAAAAAAACCCTCAAATGATCAAATCTGCTCTTGACTGAATAACTGTGGCTTTAATAGGATTAATATACATTTAATTTATACATTATAAAGTTCTGTATTCCGTACCTGAATACTGCCTGAAATCTGTTTATGTTATTTTTATTTTATGAAGTCTATTATGCTCAGCAAGGCTGCATTAACTTGATCAAAAATACAGTAAAACAGTAATATTGTGAAACATTATTACACTTTAAAATAACTGTTATTAATTTTTAGTGTCACATGATCCTTCAGAAATCATTCTAATATGCTGATTTGCTGCTCAAGAAACATTTCTGATTATTATCAATGCTGAAAATGGAATAGCATTTCTTTTAAATAGAAATCTTTTGTAGATTATATACTGTATATATATACACTACCAGTCAAAAGTTTGGAATCGGTAAGATTTTTAATGTTTTTAAAAGAAGTTTCGTTTGCTCACCAAGGCTGCATTTATTTAATTAAAAATATAGTAAAAACAGTAATATTGTGAAATATTATTACAATTTAAAATAACTGTTTTCTGTTTGAATATATTTATAAAGTAATTTATTCCTGTGATCAAAGCTGAATTTTCAGCATCATTACTCCAGTCTTCAGTTTCACATGATCCTTCAGAAATCATTCTAATATGATGATTTGCTGCTCAAGAAACATTTATGATTATTATCAATGTTGAAAACAGTTGTGTACTTCTTTTTCAGGATTCCTTGATGAATAGAAAGTTCAAAAGAACAGCATTTATCTGAAATACAAAGCTTTTGTAACATTATACACTCCCGTTCAAAAGTTTGGGGTCAGTAAGAATTTTTATTTTTCTGAAAAGAAATTAAAGAAATTAATACTTTTATTCAGCAAGGATGCATTAAATCGATCAAAAGTGACAGTAAAGACATGTATAATGTTACAAAAGATTATATTTCAAATAAATGCTGTTCTTTTAAACTTTCTATTCATCAAAGAATCCTGAAAAAAAAAATATTGTACACAAATATTTTGTACAATTGTACACAATAAATGTTTCTTGAGCAACAGGATCATCATATTAGAATGATTTCTGAAGGATCATGTGACACTGAAGACTGGAGTAATGATGCTGAAAATTCAGCTTTGATCACAGGAATAAATTACTTTATAAAATATATTCAAACAGAAAACAGTTATTTTAAATTGTAATAATATTTCACAATATTACTGTTTTTACTGTATTTTTAAATAAATAAATGCAGCCTTGGTGAGCAGACAAAACTTCCTTTAAAAACATTAAAAATCTTACCGTGTCCAAACTTTTGACTGGTCGTGTATTTATATAGAGAGAGAGAGTTTTTCCTTTGTCAGAGGCAACCATTACCAAAGACAGAAAGCTGACCATGAGGGAAATGTGTCCGTGAAAGACAGCTGGTCCTTGGGTTTGTCAAAGTGACACAATGTTTGTTGATACATTTCAGAATGTCAGAACACTGACAAGTCATGAGTGACACCTGACATTTGCTACTGCAATGTGGCAGCAATACTGTGAGAGATAAGTGTGTGTGAGAGAGAGAGATAGAGAGAGAGAGTGTTACAAAGCTCTGTCCATCAGTTTATGCATTCTCACAGTAAACCTTCCGTCGTCCTTGATCTAAGAATCAGGACAGGGTGTTGCTATGGAGACCTGGCTTAACAACAGTTTCCACAGCAATTTGGAAGAGAAAGTCATACTAAAGTGGTTGTCAGGAGCTACTAAGAGATGGTTGAAAAGCAAGGGCACTGCCATATGGTTCAAAAAGACATAAGAACTCAAGTCCTGAGTTCTGACCTGAGGTTACATGTATTATATGTTTTAAAGGCTACCGTTTTATTTGAATAAAAATTAAAAACCCCATAAATGCTTGAGAATCTCACCCAATGGATCCCGGAGGAGGTTCTGCATTATTTGGAAAGAACATCTGCTGCTTCTGTTATTATCAAGGGCAAAGAAATGGCAAGCAATGTCACCCATTCTACGCTCTTGTTTTCTCAGTGGGGGAGAGCGGAAGAAGTGACTAAATAGGCCATAACTCAGTTTTTTCTGAAAATAGCCGTGATTGGTTAAAAAGGATGTAAATTTGCTACTGAGGGAAGAAAAACTTTTGAAACTATGTCAAATGGCTTTTTGGAGGGATTTATGCCCTTTAGCAGAGAGAAAAGTGGTGACAGGAATGGGATCATGATATGACACAGCCCAGGCTTAAAGCTCTGACTCTGAAGTGTCATAACCATGTGCGCTACTGCTGCTCTATGTCAAATACTTCTCAAGACCCCAAAAAAATGGCTTGGCGATAGCGTTTTTCTTTCACATGTTGACATTGTTAAACTGGAAGTTGGGGCGGGATGTACCAGATCATCTTGGAAGGGCTTGTCTCTTTTTTTTTTTTTCAAACACACACACACACACACAGGTTTGTTTTTGTGAATTGTGGGGAAATTCCAAAGGCGTAATGTTTTTTATACTGTACAAACCGTATTTTCTATGGCCCTACACTACCCCTACCCCTAAACCTACCCATCACAGGAAACTGTGCACATTTTTACCTCCTAAAAAAAATTAATTCTGTATGATTTATAAGCCTTTTGAAAAATGGAGACATGAGGTAATGTCCTCACCCTCTCCTTGTAATAACTATGTCATACCCATGTCATTATACAAATTTGTGTCCTGATATGTCACAAAAACGCACACACACACACACACACACGCACACACACACATTATAATTCAAAAGTTTGGGGTTGGTATGATTTTTTAAAAGTGTTAATTTTTAAAGAAGTCTCTTATGCTCAACAAGGCTGCATTTATTTGATCAAAAATACAGTAATACTGTGAAATATTATTACAATTTAAAATAACTGTTTTCTATTTTAATATACTTTAAAATTTATTCCTGTGATCAAAACTGAAATTTCAGCATCATTATTCAGTTTTCAGTGTCACATGATCCTTCAGAAATAATTTAATATGATGATTTGGCACTTAGGAAACATTTCTTGTTGAATGTTGAAATGCTTCAATGCTGAAAACAATTTATTTGAAGTAGTAAACAATGTAAATGTCTTTACTGTAACTTTTGATCAATTTAATGCATCTTTCTTAAAAAAAAATATTAATTTCTTTTAAAAGTCCTACTGACCCCAATTGGTTATATACGCTCAAAAATCCTTGTTCGTATTACTTTAAAACTCATGTAACTTCATGAACTTAATTTAACTGAGTTGTTTCTACTAAAAATGAGTATTGTCAGCTTTACTTAATAAGTGTTTGTTAAGTTTGTTCAACTTAAAATTGCTGAGTGAAATGCACAAATGAATGTAGACATAACTAACTGGGCAGTGGATCTGTAGTTCCCAGCATGCGTTGCAAGGGACTGCATTAGGAGAGAAAATTTAGGGATTATTTTATGTGTTTTTCAGGAAAGGGAAAGATGTTGTTAGTTTAAATGTGTTCACCTTATGTATTAAACTGCACAAATAAATATTATGTAACAGTGACAAATTCAAATTATTTGTATTTACTCAAAGAAATTTTGTCAGCTTTATTTGAATTTCTTTTGTTTATTCAACTAAATTGTTGTTTGTACAAATTACTCAATATAGTTGTATGGAACACAATTGACACTGCTTGTTTACTTGTTGTAAATCCAACAATTAATTTTTTTGAGTGCATATATGGCCTCAAAGTAGAGCTGCACGATTAATTGTTTAAAAAAAAAAAACAATTTCAATTCAAACATTCACGGGATCTTATTCCTTAATGACAATGATTCGGCTAGATGTCTCTTAAACCTTTGACAAGTATATGATCACACTGGATCATTCAGATCTGCGCTACCACTGAACAGAGAGCAGTTGTCATGTAAATGTATAAAACAGCTTCACAAACAGTCTTTTCAACCACACAGTATCATTATTTCTGAAGGAAATACAGAAATACTGGGATAAAAGTTTATAGTTTGGATATAGACACTGATGTCTACGGTAGTGATCAAAATAGAGTAACTTGATGCTTTAAATAAAGATTGTATCAATTACATTGTTACACCAGTAGGTGGTGACAAGTGGCTGTCATTGAATTATTCATTCGAGAGATTTGTACAAAAAAGTAATAAAACAAGCTAAATCTTTACAAAGCCACGTTTCCACCGAAATTACCCGGAACAATTTGTCCTAGGAATTTTTTCCCCCAGACCTATTGCTAGCTGCGTTTCCATAGCAGTCTAAAGTACCATGAAGATAGTCCGGTGACGTAGGACTGCGTGCGACTTTCCAGTTCCCGCTGGATTTCGTCCTCCACATTTAAGCTTAATAAAGCCTGAACCTCGTCGTCGGTCCATCTGTCGTATTTTTAAACTCCATTGTTAATTCGAATAGCAAAAAACTCTTACTGCACGCACCGCAACAGACTTTAAAAAAAATGATGGTTGAAATAAAATGTTGTGTGGAGTCAACCAATCAGCATGTTCAGCACCCAAGTCCCACCCCCGAAAGTTCCTGAACTTTGAAAAAGTACTACCTAGCGAGCAGGTACTTTCAGAGTGGGAATTTTTACCCAGAACTTCGCAGTAAAACTTCTGCCTGTAGCATTGATCTTCACCTTGTAGCCATTCAAAAAACAAGCACTGGTGAAGTGTGAGGTCATTACTCGTCTAATGTAGGGCAGTGCTGCTTTGTTACAGTCACGCTGGTGGAATCCACTCAATGGGATCACAGCATGAAGGATTGATTAAAGCCTAAATCAAGAATGACTCACAGAAGAGGACCAGGCAAATCCTGCAAATAATCGCCTCTGTATCTCTTGGGAGAGAAAATACAGGATTTTGGTGGTGGCAATTCAATTCCCATCTCTTGGCAGAAAACCAATTTGTGGGGTAATAGGGAAGGCACCGTTTGGTGTTTTGTAAATGATTTACTAGAATAGTATCCCAGCATCCAAGCAGGAAAAGGAGCAAGTTAAGCAGCAACTGTGTTTTTTTATCGAAGCTATTCTAGTGAGGTGACATTACACCTGACAGGAGGCTTTAAAAAAAGTAAAGCGGTTTTTTTTTCTTTGTTCACACTGCATCTTTAGGACTAACTGGCAAAAAAGGATGGGAAAGTGAAAATGAATTTATGAGCTGCATGAGACAATATAAAAGGCATTTTTGTATTATTGACACATTCATGCATTGCTGAGTGTGAAACAACATCCGTTTGCTCATTCAGTACACTCTGAGTGCAAATGATGTGAGCGTAAATCAGTGAATTCATTCACAGCCATGTGACGTTACAGTCACCTTGCATCCCGAATAACAACTCAGGGCTCCAGACCTGCGCGACCACCACAGCGTTACCCAACATCAAATGGCAAATGAAATGAAAGCGGAATGAAACTGAAAAGCATTCAAATTCACCGCAGAGTTCTTCATTATTAACCATAGATATCAGATCAAACAGCACTGACGTGGAAACCAGGAGAAACATTGTGCAATGAATGAAAGTTATAGAAGTCTTTTCAATCCACAAATCACCAACATTCACCATGGAGAATGAACCTCATTTGGTTCTTGCTGAAGCTCAAACGTGCTGCTTCACATGAAAATGAACCTCATTGGTTCTTGAGGAAGCTCAAACATGCTGCGTAACACACAAGAATGAACCTCACTGGTTTGCGCACGTCAAGCAAGCATGCTTGAGCCTCCATTTACCATAACTGATGTGTGTGGATGAATGTTTATATGTGAATAAAAGCCTAAAGTAAATCTGTTCATCATATAAAGTGATCGTGTCTCTTTAGAAAATTTAGATTAAACTGCTTGATTCATGTGGATTAATTTGAATGATCTCTTTATGAACTTTTTGAGGCATCAAAGTGGTAGGTGCAGGGACTATCAATGGAGGGACAGAAATCTCTCAGATTTTATTAAAAATATCTTTATTTGTGTTTTGAAGATTAACAAAAGTCTTACGAGTTTCGAACAACATAAGGGTGAGTAACTAATGATAGAATTTTCATTTTTGGGTGAACTAACTCTAAGTTGTGATAATATTTCACAATATTACTGTTTTACCATGTCTGATCAAATGAATGCAGCCTTGCTGAGCATAAGAAACTTCTTTCAAAAAACATTTAAAAAATCATATCATAATCATAAAGAAATAATCACATAAAAAAAAATATATTTTGCCAGAATACATAGCTATTTTGAATGACTGTCAATGAAAAAAAGATGCTTTTTAGAGCCACAGTGAATCATGCTAACAAATCACACCTTGAGCCTTTGTTACAGACTACAAACAACTAAATGGATCAGAGTCAAAGATGTCAAAATATTGGATTTTTGATGCCTGTCTGAACGAAACCTTGGTTTACCTTTCCCACAAGAAGATTAAATTACTTTTTTCAATTTCACACTCTTTCCAACATTTTGAACTTTACCATTTATCGGCGAGTATCACACATTTTCATTTGATCCACACTGTGCCTTACATCAGTTTCATCAATACCAGTTTGTCAATCGAGAAACTTCACAGAGCTGCACAAAGGTCAGAGCGAGCCATGAACGGCACAGCGGCTCCGTTCCCCAGGGAATGTATGGCCTCCTCTAGCAGAAAGGACAGCTAATTGTTAGCGCGACAGGGCTTTGTTGAGCTAACAGAAATCAATACTGGTAAGCCTCAATCTCGATGGGCTGAGCGCGGCTGTGAAAGGTGATGGGAGTGGAATGGACAGAGCTGTCTTGATGTACAGAAAAAAAGGCTGGTTTCTCTTACCAATCCATTTGTCGTTTCCATACCAGGACAGGTTCCCTTTTGTGCTGTCATAGTACCCTATCTTCTTGTAGCTTCCACCTGAGGAAAAAAAGGAAAGCTATGAACAAACGTTCTTCCAGTAACATTAATAAACAAATTTATATTTATTTACATTATACATTTATATTCATTGCTCTTGAAATGTTTCACTTGGACATTCGTCTAATTTTTTTTTAAACATTACTACTTATTACTTGTTTTAAAACATTCAAAAAGTAACATTCCCATATCGTTTTTAAAATTATCAAATGGAACCCTTTAAAAAAAAAAAAAAAAACTGGACTTTTTTGAACATTCTGAGAACATTCAGAAATAACGTTTCCATAACTTAATGGGAACATTATCAAGATATTCTTAGAACATATTTTTGTCATCTGGGTAGACAGAATGAAAAAGTAATGTTATTTTTAAAGGCTTGTATTAAAAGTTTTCCTGTGTAAATATAGCATCTAATTAACAGTGTGTCAACCAAAGGTCACATTAACAAAACCTGCTTTCACCAAGCACTGCAATAAAAAGCTTCAAAAGAGGCCTGACTCAACAAATCTGCAAAAGTAGTCGACTTAAAGCTGCATCAATAGGTCGACGATAAAAAACAAGCCCAACTGCATTAATCAAAGTTAGTCTGAAAGGGAACATATTGTAGAAAATCCCTTCTCGCACTTCAAAGACTTTGATGTACTATGTAGGCAAACTTCTGCACCATAAAAGTTGTGAAACTTACCAGTCCAGACCATTTATTGAAACTAAACATGAAATATGGGTCATTCCGAAATCCTAAACACTAAAATGTGACCGCAGGCATAGTGAAGTAATGAGGAAGTAAGTAAGTAAGATAGATGGGCTTTTCTTTAACTAAAGGCAGTTTTTGCCCTGTGGACTTTTAGAACGTTTTTTCTCTAAAAACCACTTTTCACACTCTCACTAGTTTGATTCCTCTATTAACAATGCATAACAGTGGACATTCATACATCATAGGTCAATTATGTTTTTTTTCCCCATCACAGTGTCATTTCCACCATAACTAAAATTATCCATTTAATAGCATTCTGCCCCTTGTGAAAAAGAAATACACTTCAACATACTTTAAAAAGAGTTCTTATAATATACTTGAAAACAATATACTTAATGAAGAACAGAATGTAGTTTTTTTGGGAAACTTAACTGTATTTTAAATGCAATTAAATGAAAATGTATTACAGTTTAAATTTATATTTAATGCAATTAGCATTAACTTTAAAGTGATTTTTTATTTATTATCTTTATATGTAATTTCATAATTACTTCTACTGTCTTTAATACTGCCAAATGAACTGACAAGCATTTATGGTAAGCTCAAATTTATTTTTAATGTCATTTCTATTAAACCTCTATGTCTTGTATTTAAAAATATTTGTAATTATGTTTGTAAAAATCTAAGCTGCAATTTAGTTCCTTTAAAATATGGTATGTTAGACAATACATAAAAATAAGTGTTCTTCAAGTACAACAAAAGATTATTAAAACAATTCAAATGTACTTTAAAGTAAAACTTTAATTTGACATTATTACAAAGTGCACTTTTTAAAGAGAGAGTGTTACTCTCTTTAAGTACACTTGGCTGCCTATATAGTAAAAAGGCGAAAAAACTGAATTCGGTGCTACCTTATTAAAGAAAACAGAGAAAAAAGGCTGTTGTCTTCCCTTTTGCCTAATAGGAAGAAAAACTTCAACACCCATAATGCACTGGGCATGTTGCCATCCAAGGCCACTCCCAGCAGTTTTCTATGGATACACTTAGAGTCAAATACTGCCTTGCTTTAGTAGGAAATACTTCCTAGCAAACTTTTAGTCACAATGATGTCAACTTGTATCGTTAACCCTTTCACACGTAAGTTTAAAATATTCTGGCTGAGCCCCCAGCGTGAGTTTTTCAAGGCGACCGTTATTTAGAACGTGTCACTTTATTGTTTCCATGGTGACGCGTCATTGCTTGTCACGTGACACACCGCAGCTCTGTATGACTGATGGTCTGCTTTTATTTTCATTTTTCCTTTTTTATTCAAAATATTCACAAATTTGTTAACTATAGCATGAAATATCTGATATTCTGATTATCAAATATGTGCAAGTTGATGTGTTTTGCTTTGCTTAAACACCTTCATAACGATCGCGTTAGTTGAGCTATATGCGCGATGGGCGCCGCCATGTTAGTTTGCGCCACAGTACAGAGAATTGGATCTGTTGGATTTACAACACGCAAATTCATCCACTTCTCCCAAAGTACATGAAAGTAAGTGAGTCGGTGAACTGGGAAGAATAGAGTATGATGCGCTGAACGTTCTAATCACACCGGTGTGATCGAATGCATCAAAGGGTTAATGAGTGCAAGAATTCAAAGAGTAAATGTTTAGCAGGAGTGAGTTACTTTAGGTCTCCAGTGAAGGAACCAGTGCATTGTAAACTGGATGACGACGAACACAGTGTTTTAGGCCAAACAGAGGGGAAAAACTGAAAGAAACTGCCGTTCTGTCAGTTCCACCCAAAGCAAAATGCCGTCGCGTACAGGTAAGTGTTCCATTTTTCACTTTTCTGCATAATTTGACAATATTACAGCTTGAATGGAAATAAGTGGTGTGACAGTCAAAGTCTTTAAAAAACTGGCATGTTTTTCACATAAAAATACTGAAATAGTGTATGTTTACTGGTTAGTTGATGCAAGTACATTTTACTAAAATCATAAGTGAACAGTCATCAAAACAGACAACAATACAACAAAAATGATGGATGTGACCCTTTAAAATGCAATTAAGTGCAATAGCGTCATCATCTACATTAGTTTTAGGGTTTTTCTGTTTTGTTTGTACCTTGCAGTTGCTCAATGAGAGTCCAGGCCATACGTGAACCCTGAGCGTCAAACACGACGTGACCCTACGAGACACATATGCATAAATATAAATAGTTAAAAAACATTATGATAAAGACACGCCAATACAAAATCATCATAAAAGAAATCCATTTGTGATTCATCATGAAAACAGAAGCATAAAATCTGTGGAAAAATAAAGGCTGAATCATCCTATAATGAGTTTGAACTCAGATTCATTGTGTGCATTATAAAAACAGAATCATCTGAGACTGATGAGTGCCACAGCGAGTTTAAAATTTAAAAAGGTGTTCTGACAGGTCTGAGAAATGAATGTCTGGAGTATTTTATCTCATTGTTATTTGACAGCTATTTCTCCATTGCTTTTCATCAACTTACAGACACTCCTTCAAACGAGCTGGTGTTGAGGGCTCGGTATATTTCAGCAGTGATTTCCTTGTTGTTGTAGTTGAAGTCCTCCAGTGCCCAGCCTTTGGCCCTCAGTGGGGCCACCGTTTTATTGAGGGCCAGTGCGAGAGCCCACACGGCATCATACGCCAACGGAGCTTCCTGAAACCCGCCCGTTTCTTCTGGGTTTTTGCCCCCGAGACGTGACATCAGCTGCACCAGAAACTCTTGGGAGGTCTGTGAAGGATTGATCCCATCGTGACATTTTCATAGTTGTCAAAGTCTTTGTCTGAATTAGTCTTGAGATCCACTCACCAGGTTGGAGGCACCGCGGACGGTCTCCGGGTTTAGCATGACGATTTCTGTGGTGACGTGCCCTTCCACGGCTTCCGTCATGTTCTCCACTGTGCAATTGATGGCCGGATCTTTGATCTTAAACCAGTTGTCTGCGTACCAGCCGATGAGGAACCAAACATACTTCTTACCATAGAGTTTTTCTTTGAAGACCTGCCAAAGATGACACCATGTTTTGAAGGTCTGTGCTTAAGCAATAATCTTATTCAATATTTTAATCTCAGTTAAGCCCCAGTGAGTTAACTCAAGCTGAGTAGAAGCATCGAACTGAATTGTGTTGAATTGATTTAAAATAAATTGACAGCTCAGATGTATTTGTAAAAAGAATCGCAGTTGTCACTTACCTCACAAAACACCTTTCTGGCTTCAGTCTCATAAAAGAGGCCAACTATGATTCTAGCATCTTGACGCTGGAGACGGATCAGAGAAAAAAAAGTTAAAAGACAACAAGACAAAGACGCATCACACAGTGTGACGTATAGTAAAGTGTCACTAGCCTGATTTACATCCATATATTTATTACCATTTCTATTTTTCACTATTTTCTGTGCAAGTGACAATTTTATTCTCCTGAACACATGGGATGGAACTGGAAGCGAGGCTTTATGCAAGCATTCTTCAGATTTTACACATAAATTAAATTCACAGCTTGGATGGAAACAGCAACTGATAACAAACTGCAAGAATTATTATTTATTATGATTTTACCGTGATTTGTTTAACGAGCTGCAGTCAAGGATGCTATGTTGCTTGGCAACCGCAAACAGCCTACAGAAAATAGACTATACTAGGATAATTTTTTATTTTGCTTTTATTCTGAATTATTAATAATAATAACACTCTGTTGAACATTTCTATATTAAAGCAATAATCCGCTTGTGTGATTTTGCAACCTTCTTGTGACTTATTGCTTTAATATACTCTGTTTATGACATGCTTTAAATGTGAAGTGTGTAATTTCTGCACCATTAGCATTACCAAACTGAATTGCTAAAATGATGACTGTTTTTAAAATCTTTCCTGAACAAATTTTAGAGAAAATGGAATCATACCGGATTCCTTACAGTTGTTTCTGTGTATTAAAGGATTATTTCACTTCAGATTTAAAATTTCCTGATAATTTACTCATTCCCATGTCATCCAAGATGTTCATGTCTTTCTTTCTTCAGTTGAAAAGAAATTAAGGTTTTTGAGGAAAACATTGCAGGATTTTTCTCCACATAGTTGACCTCGCCAGGGATCAACGGGTTGAAGGTCGAAATTGCAGTTTTAATGCAGCTTCAAAGGGATCTACGCAATCTCAGCTGTGGAATAAGGGTCTTTGCTTTGTAAACACTTGCTCAGTACTTTCACCTACGTCATACGTGACCTTTCCAACATGATTACGTAATGCGTGGCATCGCAGAGCAGTGCAAGATGACCATTTGTGGTTAAAAAGTATATATATATGTATATGTATACACATACATACATACACTACCAGTCAAAAGTTTGGACACGGTAAGATTTTTAATGTTATAAATGTTTCTTGAGCAGCAGATCATCATATTAGAATGATTTCTGAAGGATCATGTGACACTGAAGACTGGAGTAATGATGCTGAAAATTCAGCTTTGATCACAGGAATTAATTACTTTATAAAATATATTCAAACAGAAAACAGTTATTTTAAATTGTAATAATATTTCACAATATTACTGTTTTTGCTGTATTTTTAATTAAATAAATGCAGCCTTGGTGAGCAGATGAAACTTCTTTTAAAAACATTAAAAATCTTACCGTGTCCAAACTTTTGACTAATAGTGTGTATATATTAGAAAACGACCCATCGTTTCGCTAGATAAGAAGCAGCATTGAAGCTAGAAGCTGCATTGAAACTGCAATTTGGACCTTCAACCCATTGGTCCTTGTTGAAGTCCACTATATAGAGGAAAACCTGGAATGTTTTCCTTAGAAACTTTAATTTCTTTTCAACTGAAGAAAGACATGAACATCTTGGATGACATAGGGGTGAGTAAATTATCAGGAAAATTTTAATTCTGAAGTGAACATCCTTTAAGGTGGGAAAGAAGAAAGTATTGTTGCACTGAAAAAACAAATTACGCACATCACCTTTAAAAACATAGATTTTATATAATGTTGGTCTGAATGTTCAAATCACAAGGCTAGACGTATGCCAAAAAAAGTCAAGCATTAAACAAGACAGTCCTATCCTCATGAGATCTTCATGCAATATAATTTTACAATACATAATGCTGTCTAACTATCCGAACCGTCACTTGATCTGACGAAGGAAACGGATCCTTCGGAGTGTTGATATATTTCACATAAGGTTTTCATGTCCTCTGCCTGCTAGCTAGCTACCCGACATGGGCTGAGGAGAGGAAGTGAGCAGCTGGTGAATTTTTCATCAAAGCACCTTCAGGTTTTTGACAGCCACTGCGGGATCCGTGAGGAAGCTCTGTCTAACGCTTATCTCGATGCCGGCCTCCTTCACACGCTCCTCCAGATCATCCAAAGTCTGGAGAGAGAAAGAGAGAGCGGTGAGACAGTGGGACTGACAGGAGAGGAGTGATGTTTGTGAGAGTAGAAGACAGACAGGAAGAGAGCACATAAAAAGATCAAGGAGCGAATGAAAGAGAAGAACAAAGGGTGAATGGTGAAAGCTCAGACCAAATGTAGAAAATGATAAAAGTAAAGGAAATGGAAAAATAAAAGATAAATAAAATATGGGAAAACAAATGGAGATACGAAACCTACTGACCACTCTAGATGCAAAGGCTAAATATTAGGGCTGTCGATTTAATGCATTAATTTAATTGATTAGTTATGGAAAAAATAACATGTTAAAATTATTAACGCATTTGATGCACACACCCCGCCCCAGACCTGTCATCTGACATTTCATTCAGTTGATGTGATGAACATGAAGCAGAGCAACAGCTCACAGCGTGATGTAGTCTATAGAATGCAGTTTTATGCCCATACAATTCAAGATATTGGGGCAAAAATGCCCCTGTATGTGTTTTTGTCTCATATTTATATATGATATAGTGATATAGTTAAGCAATATCACATGAGTAACGAGCGCAATATCACACAAGTGCTGTTTTTGTTCCGACTAGCATGAGTGCAAATGTGGTATTGATTTTATACAACAGTTCAATAAATAAGAAGTGGATATTGTGTTTATATTTTAAACACAATATTGTCTGTTTTTGTCAACGAAATATAAAGCCACAGCAGAACGATTGTGCATCTCCGAGCAACATAGCGGTGTTTCTGAATGAATTCGCACTTTGAACAAATCAGGTGAACCAATGATTCAATGGCCCGTTAATAAAGAGAGCCATTTAGTTAAAGGTTCAGTGTGTACATTTTAGTGGCATCTAGTGGTGAGGTTACGAATTGCAACTAACGGCTCAGACCACCGCTCACCCCTCCCTTTCAAAGCATATAGAGAAGCTACACAGGACACAGGACAAAGATGTCGTCGCCTGAGACAATAGAGAGTAGCCAGTCAAGCAATGAGGTCTCTTCTTACTTCTAACAATGAACGGTCTCTGCTTCTAATAAACTAGACGACTACTACTACTTCTTATTTGTGCGTATTCAATGTAGTAATGATCCAAGCTGCTTTTAAAAACACCACCGAAGAAGAACAACAACAACGCAGTGACGAAACACGCTCTGTAATGGAGTTTGTCCATTTAGGGCTGCTGTAGAAACATGCCGGCGCAAAATGGCAACTTAAAATGTAAGGGGACCCGCGGTGTATGTCATAGAAATGGCTCATTCTAAGGTAATAAAAACATAATGGTTCATTATGTAACGTCTTTATACACCACTGAAAACATAGTTATGTATATTATATTGCATTTCTGTCAATAGATCTTCCTAAATATTACACACTGGACCTTTAATTCCTGAATGAATCAGCCGTTTGAACGAAAAGAATGAATGAATGACTCAGTGACTTACTTATTTAGACATTTCCCGTCACCTACTGGCAGTTTTAGTTTCTTATTTAGAGTATCATTTCATTTAAAAAATAATGTTGTATTCCATCACAACAAACAACAACAACAACAAAAAACATTAAATGTATAGTTCACCCAAAAATGAAAATTCTGTCCTCATTTACTCACCCTCATGGCCTAAAAGTTTATGTGTAATAAACTGAATCAAATATAATATTTCTTTCTAAAGCTGCTTTTTTAATGTTTATTAATGTTTATTTCTTGTTTAACACAACAATGACTTTAAATTATCTTTTAGGGGTAATTTCTCAGCCAAATTTGATGTACGCCACATTGTGTAATTAATTAGATTAACATTTTTAATTGCTTGACAGCTCTACTAAATATATATATTTACTCCAAATCACTCACTTATAGAAGCCAGTTACCTACCTATGTTTTTTACCTACCAAAGCTTTTTTTGGAAAAGTGCTTTTGAGACATCCTACATCATGGGGGAAATGGTGAAAGAGGATGTGAACAAGAGAGAAGGATTGGGATGAAAGTAAATGAGAAAAAGAGATGAGCTGGTGAAGAGATGGAAGGGGATCATTAGCCTAGCGGAATTACACTAGCTCAATACTGAATCAATGCATGAGAGATTTATGACTTGGTCAATATTCCTAGCAGCCAACATGAAGAAAAATGACTTTAAGAGTCCTTCATCACTTAAGGAGAGAATAATCAACCACGGTCTTTGCCATTAACTCTAAGACATTAACCTTAGAGTAAAGGAGCAGCTAAGCTCGCTAACAGTTTTAAGAGGAAAAAGAAATTACTTTTCTGGGAAATTACTTCCTTTAAAGGGGTCATATCAGTTTTTAACATTTAATTTTCCCCCTGAGGTCCACTTACAGCGTTTATCAAACTTTTTGTGTAAAAATTTATAATCATAACCATCCATTTCCATCCTCTTTGTGACATTTATTTATTTATTTATTTTTGCTGTGACTTTTTTTGCATGTGAAATGAGTTACAATGCTGTAATGCAGCCTCTTTACAAAGCCTGTATTACATTTTGACAGGTTCACAAAACAATCAAAGCTGAAATGTGCCATAAAAAATGTGAAGGTCTTGTCTAATGTTGGGATATGCAGAGTAGTAGGTGCTACACACAGCCAAGAAGATGGATTTGACTACATTTACCCCCATTATTAGTCCTTCAGGTGTTCAATGAATATTTCGGTGTTTAGGAATAACACTGGCCTGTCTATTTTGCTTCCTCCTTACAGACATGTCAAGTCACCAAATAGGCATTCAGTGTTACCTTATGTGGATTTTTGCATTTTAGTTTCAATAAATGGTCTTTTTTTTTAATCAGGGGAGGAAGTTTCTTAAAGTAAAGTAAAAAAAAAAAAAAAAGTGCTAAGCTTGTAAGACTAGTCTTAGTATGAATGTACTAAGTAAGATAAATAAGAGAGAAAGCTCTGCAAGCAGGACTGACCGAGGTAAAGACTTCAGTGGTCTGCTGGATGGTGGCGATCTTTGTCCATCCCCACTTCTGGAAGAGCCGCACACGTGTAGGATTATGCAAAGTTGCTGACGGGTGCGTACGGAAGAAAGTGGGAAAGCGCTGGCGGTTGGATAATGCTGGGGAACTAGAGCCGTATGAAAACTACAGAGAGACAGCAAGAGAGAAACAGTAGGTAAAAAGGTAGAAGGATAGAGAGAGCACATTGAAAAGATTTGCTCAGCTACTGTATATGGTTGACCTTATTTCATACCCCTGAAAAGACTGAAACACAAAGCAAAAGCAGAGCAAAAATAGGAGTCAGATTTCTGTGCACACTGTAAGAAGGGTAAATGTCAACCCAGGGAAGCCAGAAGCTTTGCGCAAACCTGAATAAATAAGCCAATCTGTTTCTTCATCCAATGTTGACGTGTCAATACTTAGAAACGCACAGCGGAGGAACGCTAACCAGTTTCAGACTTTCAGAACTAAATCTTTGTATTTCAAGCAATGAACCAGGTTGCTTGATGAAAAAAAAAAAGAAAAAAAAAAAAACATTTCCTTGTGAAAAAGAAGTGTGCTTCATTGTATCGAATGTGTACTTCAAATCTTAAAAGTAATGTACCTGCAGATAAAATAACATTTAATAACAACAAAATAACAACACATAGTCAAATTAAAAGTTTTACTTTAAAGTAAATATTTACTCATATTTTAATAACATTTTGTCATGCTTTAAAGAAGTACACTTCTTTTGATTTGTTGACTAACATACTAAAGCACATGTAAAGTACTTGATTATAATTTCAACTGTAGTGTGTTATTAAATATTGAATTTAAAATGAATATATTTTAACCCTCTGGTGCTCCTCACCTTTTTATTTTAATGAATGTACTATATTTTAGTTTAATAATGTTTTTTTATTTAATATTTTGTATTTTTAGATGATTTTATGTTACTAAATTATATTTATGCAGTAGTTATAATCCATTTTTTCACTTTTTGAGCATAGACCTGAAAATGAAATTTCCAACATAAACTGTCATAAATCTTGAATGCAGACACAGACTTTGTTTGGTCTCTTTTTAAAGAAGACACTTAGTAGATTATTGCTGTGAAAAACGTTTAAAAAAAAATACAGTCAAACCAAAAATTACTCAGACATTTTTTATATTTTTGATATATTTTTACTAGTGGGTGCAGGACACTATAGTTCATTTATGTAAGTGAGGATAGCAAAATAAAGTAAACTGTGACATATTATACCCAAAAATTCTTCATGCAGTGGACTACCAGTAAAATTAATAAAAATTTGGAACCATGTTTTGCTTAAGTGTTATCTGACATAATTAAGATTATTTTTTTCTGACACAGTTTAACTGTGAGATCTTGTCATATTTTATTACCATTTTTTAAACTATAGTGAATAAACTGTATTAATGAATGAAATGTTCAAGGTGTCTAAATAAATTTTGGTTTGACTGTATATATTTTCCAAAACATGTTTTATTCTAAAACTGTGAGAAAATCAAAACCATAAATCTAAACAAGTTGTGTTCCAAATTTGAGCTTGATATCTCAAAAAATGAGCTTTCAGTAAGATTTTTTTGGGGTGCAGTACCAATCGTTTCCACTCGATGAAATTCGCTTTCCATTTATTTCCGATTCTGTCATTTTTGACAAGTTTCATACCATTCCGATGAACTAAAAATGACCGAAGAGCACCAGAGGGTTAAATGTACTAAACTGCAATGTCATCATTAATAATGTGTTATTTCAATTATATTTAAATACACAACATACAAAATTCAATAAAAATTACATTAAAGTATATTTTAGTTACCAAAGAAGCTACACTACATTTGAAGATGAACATAAATCACACTAGCACCCTAAATTCAGCTAATTGCATATAATATGAATTTAAACTATAATACATTTTTTATTTATCTGTAATTAATAAGTGACAGAAAACATTACATTTAGTTTGCACTTAAGTATATACTATTTCTGTAATAATAAGTACTCTTTATAAAAGTATGCTAAAGTGTACTTCTTTTCACAAGGTTGATTTTGCCTAAAACTGTCACATATAAGCACAGTTATTTATTTTTCAAGAGAATCTCTTCCGTAATCTACTCGAGTACAAACCCACTGAAGACTGAAGTCTTTCAGAAGGTTTCCTTGGAGAGTTAATTTGTTAAAAGCAAACTCACAACTCACTTTTCCAACTTTTTCTAAATTGCATGCAGCAAACGCAACTTACTTCACACAAGTAAACTTATCCAATGAGAACAAAGTCATTACTTTCCAAATTCCTGCAAACCTCAGCGGATGCCAGATGATTGAAAAAAAAATAATTGGAAAAAAATAATTACTAAGGGTACCTTGTGTATTTCACTCTCTTTTTTCACTTTCACACTCTCTTCAGTTCTCTGACTTCCTTGAGAGCCTCTTTTGACAGTTTTAATTTGTCAGCTTTTTCAAGAGTGTAAACAAACTACAGAAAGTCAATAAGATCACAAGTCCAAATTCTTTTTGTTCCTTGACCCAAAAACAACACAGAACCCCTTGTTTTGTGTGGCATATTTGTTATTCCAAATCTCTAATCTAGTTGTAGCTAAAGCTGTAAAACAACTGTTTTATCATTTTACCATTTTGTTCAATCAGGAAAGGACAGTAAACCAACTTCTCAATATGAAACTGTTCGATAATGTTCGATAGTCAAATCCAGGTGTATGGAGAAAACGATGATCAACAATAAACATATATGGAGTTTAGACACTTAGCAAACACACCACTATAAGGTTCCACATGCGTGCCGCCTCAGCCACCAGCGTAGAAACGGAGCTGCAGCCCGGCATCAAGACAATCTTTATGGGCTCTGTGTACAGCAAGTCATACAGCAGTTTGGTGGCCTCTCCTGGATCACACTGAAGGAAAGAGAAAAACAACATCAGGACAGTCATAATTAGCCTACTGTCTTTGAAAAAGTTAACTGCAGCTTGCAGGGTGTAAAAGCTTCGTGTGAGTGTGTCATAATCTTTAAGGGATCAATGAAATCAGCACAGAAAAACAGTATCTCATTGCCCAGAAAAACGATCTTGGACTGCAGTGAAGCTGTCACCAAAGACCTCTCGTGCTGCAGTTCACTGTGACAAATACAACAGGAAGTGATTCACAAATGAGGGGGTGTCTGCTTGAAAGCAGGAGATGCAGTCACACTAAAATGGTGCCCTTGGTAACAATCAGCAGAAGCACTTAATTAGGAGTGTAATGTACAGTTTTATTTTTGTTAAAGTTAGAACTAAATGGCATGGTGCTGGCTTCAAAAACAATGGCAGTCAGAAAGGAACCACTTTGGATCCGTCTTACAAGGAGTAGATTAGATTAGAGATCATTCCAAACCAATAACTCACTCCCACTAAACTTTTACTCTTTGAATTCTTGCACCTGGTAACAATACAATTGTGACTAAAAGTTTGCTCGGAAGTATTTCCTACTAAAGCAAGGCGGTATTTGACTCTGATAAGCATATCCATAGCAGATGGTGGGAGTGGCCTTGGATAGCAATATGCCCAGTGCATTATGGGTGTTTTCCTACCTATTTGGCAAAAGGAAAGACAAAAATGCCTTTTTTCTCTGTTTTTTAGTCAGGTTGCAATGAATTCAAAAAATGCTTCACCTTTCTGCTGTATAGGCATTTTATTGAAAGTCCATTTTGCCAGAGAAGTACCCCTTTAAAGGTGCAGTATGTAAGAATTCTGTCCGCTAGAGGTCGCTAGAGGCCTATTCATAACAAAGGCGTAGCTTGATGACGCCAAGTTTGAGCGCGGAATCTTGGGACATGTGGTCTTCACCTCAACGGATGGTGCAAAAGAATAGGGATAGGACTCGGGAAGAAATCATGTTCATGGATGCGATTATTAACGTTACTGTAGTATGAAGCAGAGCAGGACCGAGTGTTGTGGGAGCTGAACGAGGCCGCTGGAGCGATTGCGCAACACACGCCTCACGAACAGCGGAACTTTTATTATGACACAGTCGCCGGCGCTGCTTCCGCTTTTCCTTTCATGTGTATGAGGTAACACAGCTCTGTTTATTATATTAGATACATTTGAGTGTGTTGAAAATGTTATAGCATTACTCTGAGCGTTCGCTCGGTGGCTGCTGTGAGACACTTGTTGCACACTTCAGTAAGCTAGATCGATTTTAGTATATCATATTAAATACTGGATGGCTTGTGTTGATAAATGGCATAAAAATTAATTTTAAAACGTACTGTATGATGGAGAAAATTCTGTATTACTTTTACTATAAATAAAGCTGCATCTGATTATGCTATGTTAGCTACTTCACAAAACAGTGTTTTTCTCTGAGGCATGGTAAAACATATATCTATAAATATATCAAAACAGTTGTTCCCTTGTCTATTAAAACATGTAATATATTAAAGCGTCTTTGGCGTTTCCATGGTTTCTACAAAATAAAACCAGAAACCGAGGGTAACGCAGGTATGACGCCATTGACAGGCGACTCCTCACACGTCCCGGAGCCTTGGTTAAAATTGCAATTTTCTCACGATTTACAAATAGTTGGAAATATTTGGGATATTAAGTACTCAAGTGAACAAAATATATAACACTGGCCTAGTGGTTTTTGGATATTTTACTGCAAAAATCTTACATATTGCACCTTTACAAAGCAAAATATTAAATGTTAAGGTCTTTACACACTGAGTCCAAAATTTTCGTATTTGTCATCCTAAAAATTTGTCACGCACAGAAACCTTGCACACTGAATCCAATGCTTATCAATTAATCTATTGCGAAAAAATTCGCAAAACAATACAATATGGAGTCTTCAAGCAGTGAGGATGATTTTGTTGTCCTCTCTCTTCTTAAAAAGAGAAAAAGAAAGAGGAATATTGGGTCCATCCAATCCTGAGATTCCAACACTTTATCAAGGAGCTCCAGTATTATCCTGAACGATTCAAAGTTTACTTCAGGATATCAGTGGCTCAGTTTGATGCATTGCTAGCGATACGATCTTTATATTCCGCACTATGTTTGTAATACAATGCTTTGTGCTGCGGGCGAAAAGGATCAGCTTGTCAGAAACCATTCTGGATTTTGGCGTTCGCTTGTACGGTGGCTCTGAATTGTCAAAACACCTCTCAAAATGCTTGCTACCGGCGCAAAAAAATGCAGAAAATTTAACCCATTAAATAGATCTGAATTTTTTTATGACGGACTAAAGTTTCGGAGGCAGTGTGTAAATGTGACTGATACAACGTGAGGTTATATTTACTTTTAACGTGCAAAAATTTCGGACTCGTGTGCAAGGACCATTAGTTCACCCAAAACTGAAATTTCTGTCATTAAATACTCACCCTCATGTCATTCCAAACCCATAAGACTTTCGTTCATCTTCACAACACAAATGAAGATATTTTAATGAAATCTGAGGGATTTCTGTCCCTTCATTGAAAGTCTATTCACCCAAAACTCTTATCTTTCAAAACATTCATAAAGATAATAATAATATAATAATAATAATAATAATAATAAAAAACATTTGAATCGAGTGGTTTAATCAAATTCTTCTGAAGAGACATGATGGCTTTATATGATGAACATATTTAATTTAGGCTTTTACTGACATACAAACAGTGATCAGTGAACGTACACAGAGCTCAACCGTACTTGTGTACAGTGTACAATACAATAATAATACAAGTGGCAGGTGATTTTTTGCAGTGGTAACAGCAGTGCGGTAATAATACCTGAGGTATTAAATTGCAGGTAACAATTACTGTTATAGTAATTCACTGATACTGTATAATATGAAGAAATATTAATAAAACATTGTAAACAGATATTGATAAAGATACACTTGTGGTGCCAAGTACTGGCAATAATGAAAATGGTTCTGTGGTTATTGCAGTTAGCCTCAGTGCAACAGTCTAGTCTTTCTCCAAGAAGTGGAAGGTGTCAGGGAATTGAGTAGTTACTAGAAATCGCTAATAATAATAATATTTTTGTGAGATATTACTCATTGGATCAATCTAGTACAATTCTGAAAGAGCCACGTGTGGTCTCTCTTGGCATCTCCGGGGAGCTGAAGCATTTTTATTCAGTCCACGGGCTCGGAGAAGCAGCCATCGAAAGCCGCTTGACGTGAGGGAGGCATCTGTGTTCTTAAAGTCCCTGGGGCTGAAGGTTATGCAGGTCTCAGGACTGGAATACTGAGTGTCAGCTAAAAAGGGCAAGAAGACGTTTTCTCACTGCTGCTGGACACAATGACAATTTTGTTTTTGTTGGGTCTGATATAACAGTGCAGGCAAAATTCAGAATTGAAGAATTGGCAGTCTTTCAGTTGACGATTTGGGATTTGAATTAATTTGGCCACACCTCACAGGAAGTTCAACTAACCTCACTATCTAACCTCTATCTAGGAAGTGCGTGTTGAATGTGCACTTGGACTATATATTAAAAAAAATTAAATAAAAGGCCAGTGTATTTAAAGAGAGTACACTTTCATGATTGTCCCAATAGTGACACTTGTGGTCTTTGCAATTAATTACTTGATTACTTGTATTATTAATATTATTATTATATTTATTATAAGTTTTTCTTTTTTCTTATTTTTTTTTTTTTACAAAACCTTCAAACAAGGCTTTGTCAAGCCAGCATTTAATTCATTGTCTTGACAAACTTCGCTATTCTAGTAAAAACTACAGTTATATTAATTTACCCGAATTCTAGTTTATTTTATTTCTACTTCCTTAGATTTAAATTTGAATTGCAATTCTGCATCCTGTTTCTTACCGCAGTTCAAATTTAACATCCCATTCCTTCTTTCTTACTAATAATTTCCATTATGTATCTAACTATGATTGAGTCATAAAGGATATTTAGTGAATGTAAGCACAGTGTGCATAAAAATAAAGATACCATCGCATACAGCGCAAGCTGGAAGCCACATCTGTAGCTTCGACTTTGTTTACTATACAGATTCAAATGCTAAATGTCTCATTCCAACGAAGCAAAACGCATCCTCCCGTGACTCAGACCGTGAATGAGTCTTTATCTGCTGTTCTGCCTTATATTAAATTGCAAGTGTTGATTTGTTATTTCTAAACTGCGATTCTGCATCCCTAAACCCTGATGAGAATGAATAAAGCATGCATTTGGATATGTAAATCCTTCTCGTTACAATCTGGATACAACAGATGCCAATTAAAACAGGGAAAGCACAAGTATCTCATCAGGGCATCGGTCTCTCTCTCTCTCTTTCTCTCTCTCTCTACCTCAGTCTCGCTCTATCACGGTTAATAATTGATCAAAGTTTGCAGACTGAGCTTTGATATAACCATGGCAACTGTCTGGAGAGGGTGAGTGTATCTGTGCAAGGGGGTCCCTGTAAATATCTGAAATATCTCACACACACGATGGACCACAACTTCTAGCACCAGTGCCTGTGAACAGCTCTGACTTTGTGATTTCCATATCATAGCAATGAATCAAAAGCCAAAGGCAGTTTTTTATTATAAAATGTGCAATTTTGTATCATTCTAATTATAGTGACAACAGTAATTATTAGTGGTGTGTGTTAATGCAAGCATAAATATTGCTTATACTTTTAAACAAACCCCTAAGGGTAAGTATTACATTTGTTGTGCAATTCCATGCTGTTTGTATTATGGATATTAAGTAAATGATACCTCAAAATATTAGGAAGAGGTTTGATATTACTTGTCTAAGTGATCAGATGATGGGAGATGATAAAATGTAAAAAGAAAAAAAAAATCCAAAACTTACATTGAAGAAAAGGCCCACGCCATATCTAAAATATCGTAGAAACTTGGCGGTGGGTTCTTTTGAGTTGTGCCAATAAGCAACCACCTAGCAACCAATCACAATGCCCTGGCGACCACCAAATAACCACTTACAACACTGTAGCATCATGTAAGCACGCTTTGCATGAACAAGCACTACATTAATTTTCTTCTTAAAAAGTTAAAATCTAGTTGGTCACAATTAATGTGGATAATTGGATGGATAATTTCCTAAAAGTGGCATTTTAAAAAGGAAAGGAAAAAAATGGATTAGAAAAAAATGATCTGTGTTCTGCAGGCAGAGCATTGCAGGGGTTATATTAACACTCATTTATGAAATAAATATTTATTAAATGTCAAATGAAATTGGAATTTTGAGGTGACTTTCATGTTTCTATGCAAACATTGCTCTGCGTGATAATTGGCTATTTGAGAGAGATTAAACGAATGCCCCAAACACGCCTGAGATTCTTTGAACAATAATTAAATGCAAAACCCACATCAAATTTGATTTTCTCCCTTTGTAATTACATTTCTGACACCCAAAAGCAATTTTGATTAGAATCTCATCCAGGTATGAAGTGCTCACCAATCAAGAGGAAATTCTCAAAATATCTGCCGGCTTAAATGTCAACGAGTCTGAGCACTTCACACCTGCTCTTCCATCTCCAAGGCATACTAACACATGACATTTATACGTCGTCACACCTGGCCTCTCCGAATATTGCATTTTTCTACTTTTTCACTTGCAGTATGCCTCAAATTTTTATTAGGATTAATGCTAAATTAAAACAGAGACTTGCATCATGGGCCATATGGTGACATTTCTAGAAAGCTGTTAATAATATCAGGAATTATGCATATAATTTTCATTAAATCAAGAATTAAGGTGAATTAAATCAGGATTGTTGCAGTACAGCTAATATTGCTGGCTCCTGTATGATAAATTGGTTATGCTTTTTCTCATTTGAAAGTCACTAAATAAAAGCATTTGCTAAAAGATTATATGTAAGCTGAATATGACCGCTATTTTTAAGTATAAGAAATGGATTTTTTTTTTTTTTTTTTTTAAACGTTCTATTGTCTTTCTAGTATTCTGGTCATTTTTATCGGGGGGTTTTATTCACGTTTTATACACTTTTAACACAATCATTACATGTCATTTAAATATTTAAAATAAATAAATAAAAGGTCTTGTGACAGTTTTTTATAAAATTATTTCTTTCTTTCTTTCTTTATTTTAAAAAAGGGTTCCATGTTTTTCTTTAAATATGAACCCATTATGGCCTTACAACTTTGACCCAAAAATATTTTGTTCACAAAGGCCCTTAAAGGTGCAATTAGCAATTTCTGAGAAACACTGTTGATATATTAAAGGGTTAGTTCACCAAAAAATGAAAATTCTGCCATTAATTACTCACCCTCATGTCGTTCCACACCCGTAAGACCTTCATTCATCTTCAGAACACAAATTAAGATATTTTTGATGAAATCCGAGAGGTAAATGACTCGTCCATAGCCAGCAATTTAACTGACACTTTCAAGGTCCAGAAAGGTACTAAAGACATCATTAAAACAGTTGACGGGACTGCAGTGGTTCAACCTTAATTTTATGAAGTGATAAGAATACTTTTTGTGTGCAAAAACAAAACAAAAATAACGACTTTATTCAACGCCATTCTGATGTAGAACCCAGAAGCGCTGAACCTAAACAGCGTATGAGAATGACACAGAAGAGAAGATATTGTTGAATAAAGTTATTTTTGTTTTGTTTTTGAGCACAAAAATATTCTCATCACTTCATAAATTTAAGGTTGAACCACTGCTGTCACGTCGACTGCACCTTTCTAGACCTTGAAAGTGTCAGTTAAATTGCTGTCTATGGACGAGTCATTTACCTCTCGGATTTCATCAAAAATATCTTAATTTGTCTTACGGGTGTGGAACAACATGAGGGTGAGAAATTAATAACAGAAATTTCATTTTTGGGTGAACTAACCCTATTTCACAAGGTGTAATATAAGTCTAAGGTGTCCCCAGAATGTGTCTGTGAAGTTTCAGCTCAAAATACCCCTTAGATTTTTTATTATACAATGTTTTAACTGCCTATTTTGGGGCGTAATTAAAAATGCGCCAATTCAGTGCGTGTCCCCTTTAAATGTTCGTGATCCCCGCCCCCAAGCTCGCAACTCTATAATACATTGCATAAACAAAGTTCACACAGCTAATATAACCCTCAAAATGGATCTTTACAAAGTGTTCATGATGCAGCATATCAGAGATCATGTAAGTATGGTATTTATTTTGCGGATGTTTACATTTGACTCTGAATGAGTTTGATAGTATGCTGCGGCTAATGGGGCTAAAGCTAACGTTACACACTGTTGGAGAGGTTTATAAAGAATGAAGATGCGTTTATGAATTATACAGACTGCAAGCATTTAAAAATGAAAATAACGACATGGCTCTGGTCTCCGTGAATACAGTAAGAAACAATGGTAACTTTAACCACATTTAACAGTACATTAGCAACATGCTAACGAAACATTTAGAAAGACAATTTACAAACATCACTAAATATATCATGATATCATGGATCATGAACAGCTATTATCGATCCATCTGCCATTTTCACTATTGTCCTTGCTTGCTTCACAATACCTGCAGAGCGTCTGATGATTCGGCTGTGCAGCTCCAGATGTTAATACTGGCTTGAACATGTGCTGGGATATGCAAAAGTTGGGGGCGTACATATTAATGATCCCGACCGTTGTGTCACAGTCGGTGTTATGTTGAGATTCGCCTGTTTTTCAGTGGTCTTTTGCACAAATCAAATTTGCATAAGAAGGAGGAAACAATGGTGTTTGAGACTCACTGTATGTCATTTCCATGTACAGAACTCTAATTATTTAACTATGCCAAGGTAAATTCACGAGCGGTCACGCCCCCTACTGCTGATTGGCTAAAAGTGTGTTGTGCTGCACAGTCCAATCCACTTTCAACAGCGTTTCTCAGAAATCGCTTACCGTACCTTTAAGGGTACTTAACACAGCAACAATGTACTAAAAACAGAAAAGTTTTTCCTTTGCGTTTTTCGCATAGAGACGACAACGTTATCAAAACAATCCCCGTTCAAACGGATCAGCGAAACGACTAAAAACGCTGTATTATGCTGCTAGGCCAGTAGTTGGCAATGTCACTTTGTAAAGAAACACTACACACCTATAGACTGAACACATAATACGCACAACGTCACGGTTTACACAAATTTGCGTTTTTCAGTTTAAACAGAGGTGACACCAGTTTTGTTTTCAAAACTTGCACTTTGAACCCCATTTTCAAAAGTTTGCGTTTTCAGGTCCCCCAAAAAATGCGCATTTTCATTTTTTAGTTGAAAAGGGTGTTGTGTAAATGGCCCTCTAGATGTAATTACTGTATCTCTTTTCCAACAAAAAATGTGTAACTTTATTCAATATAATTTTTTTATCATAACACATTTTGGGATCAGAAAAAAAATCCTTAATACACCCATTGTATCCCAATCATTAATGGATTTTTAATGCTTTTCAATGTGGGTCAAATTCGACACAAGAATCACAGGTGGATGTGGTTTCTTAAGCCAGTAGGAGGTTTAATTAACTAACTGGGAAGATGATGATTATCTTGACATCTTACAGATAGTTATGATTCATCTGTAAGAACCTTTCAATCGTGAGCGGTCAGACAGGTACTGCAGATACACAAGAGTCTGCAGAAGAACCTCCTTATCCTTACAAGATCTACAGGGATGCAAGTTTGTTTGAACTGTGGTTTCACTGGTGGCTGTTGCCATGCCAACCCTCCTCTCCCTGATTCTTCCTCTATATTGAGTGCGATTGCAATGCAGAGTGTGGTTCACCAATCACAACCATGATACAACACATCTCTGTCCAGTTAGAGCACTCTTTAACTGTTTCCTCACCTATATGAGGTGCTCAGAACCGTCACACCAAACTAAACTAAACTGGCCCGCTTTGAACTTCTGAAAGTGCTACGTATTGACTGGCAGTGATAAGAGAGACATCACAATTGCTCACTCTTGCACATATTTACTATCGGACATTTTAGATATCAAACCAGCTCTTATGACGTATTTAAAAGCGCGGTCATCTATGGGTGCTAACAGAACTGAAACCAACTTTTGACAAAAGTCAGAAAAATTTTCTCTTGATGCATATTGCACAAAACAATTGTATTTAAAAATAAATAAACAAAATATACTAAGGAATACACTTTTATGGGTGATCTTTCGAAAACTCCGCAACGCTAAAGGCATACATAAGCATTCATGGTGCATGAATTTGGGAGTATTTTTAGGAAGCCAAATTACTTTATGCAGCTGAAGCCTTACAGGCTGTTGATAACAGCCAAGTGCAGTGAGTTGTGAAATATTAATGTACCAACAACTGCAATGTCAACTTGACACCAACTCCTGAATCTCAAGATACAATCAGTGCCACAACATTAATGAAGCACCTGCTAAACACTGATAATTTCATGCCATCTTTAATTAACATCTGGTACTTATCTATGTTTCAGTCCTTGAACATGAAATATTTTAATAAATTAGCAGAAGGTAAAGAGGGCAACAACATTTCTTCTTATTAAAGCACTTAGCAAAAGCCCTTGAAAAATATTTATTCATTCTACATGGATGAAAAACACTACTTCTGATAAAATGCAAATAAACTAGTTAAAATGACATTGGGATTAGGAGATTGAAAGTATATAGAATATAGACTTTAATTACTGACATGAATTATATTAGAATATTTCGGCAAGTATTCAGTAACTTACTTGTTGTGTATGCTATTGTATAACATGTTTGCATAAAATGTGCTAAAATGATTTCCAAGGGAAGTGCATGGTGGTAAATTAATTACATCATATACACACACACACACATATAGCCCATATATATATATATATATATATATATATACACTACCAGTCAAAAGTTTGGAAACGGTAAGATTTTTAATGTTTTTAAAAGAAGTTTCGTCTGCTCACCAAGGCTGCATTTATTTAATTAAAAATACAGTAAAAACAGTAATATTGTGAAATATTATTACAATTTAAAATAACTGTTTTCTGTTTGAATATATTTTATAAAGTAATTTATTCCTGTGATCAAAGCTGAATTTTCAGCATCATTACTCCAGTCTTCAGTGTCACATGATCCTTCAGAAATCATTCTAATATGATGATTTGATGCTCAAGAAACATTTATTATTATCAATGTTGAAAACAGTTGGATGCGATTTTTTCATGATTCTTTGATGAATAGAAAGTTCAAAAGAACAGCGTTTATTTGAAATATAATCTTTTGCAACAAATAAATGTCTTTACTGTCACTTTTGATCAATTTAATGCATCCTTGCTGAATAAAAGTAGTAATATCTTTAATTTCTTTCCTAAAAAAATGGCTGACCCCAAACTTTTGAACGGTAGTGTATAATGTTACAAAAGCTTGTATTTCAGATAAATGCTGTTCTTTTGAACTTTCTATTCATCAAGGAATCCTGAAAAAAAAAAAAGTACACAACTGTTTTCAACATTGATAATAATCATAAATGTTTCTTGAGCAGCAAATCAGCATATTAGAATGATTTCTGAAGGATCATGTGACACTGAAGACTGGAGTAATGATGCTGAAAATTCAGCTTTGATCACAGGAATAAATTACTTTATAAAATATATTCAAACAGAAAACAGTTATTTTAAATTTATTAATATTTCATAATATTACTGTTTTTACTGTATTTTTAATTAAATAAATGCAGCCTTGGTGAGCAGACAAAACTTCTTTTAAAAACATTAAAAATCTTACCGATTCCAAACTTTTGACTGGTATACACTGCCATTCAAAAGTAAAAAAAAAAAATCATGTTTTTAAAAGAAGTCTCTTATGCTCACCAAGGCTGCATTTATTTGATTAAAAATACAAAAAACAGCAATATTGTGAAATATTATTACAATTTAAAATAACTGTTTTCTACTTGAATATATTTTAAAATGCAATTTATTCCTGTGATGCTGAATTTTCTGCATCATTACTCCAGTCTTCAGTGTCACATGATCCTTCAGAAATCATTCTAATATGATGATTTGCTGCTCAAGAAACATTTATGATTATCAATGTTGAAAACAGTTGGATGCGATTTTTTCATGATTCTTTGATGAATAGAAAGTTCAAAAGAACAGCGTTTATTTGAAATAGAATCTTTTGCAACAAATAAATGTCTTTACTGTCACTTTTGATCGATTTAATGCATCCTTGCTGAATAAAAGTAGTAATATCTTTAATTTCTTTAATAAAAAAAATGGCTGACCCCAAACTTTTGAACAGTAGTGTATAATGTTACAAAAGCTTTCATGTCAACTGCAATTTTGAATGAAATTATATGATTAAATGCTGAGCAAAACAATAGAACAACATGTAGGCTATATTTATATATCAGGAAAACAAATATATAATATGGAAATTGTAAATATGAAGTGTTGGCCAGTTCTTACCATGCTGTCGTAATGAATGAGCTCCAGCTCGTAGTCCGGCAGAATGTCGCTCCGGTTGTTCACGAGATCTAAAGCCATCTGGGCTGCGGGGAGACACGCTTGACCACCGGGCCATCCTCCACTCATGGGAAACAGAGCTCCGATGTACAGTTTCTTCTTGCCTGCAACCGCACACGGCCAGGAGAGGAAGATAAGCAGTGCGTAAAGGAGAGTCAAGCTTCTCCAAACTCTCCCCAAGGTCCTGATCCTCTCCTTGGATGCCATCAGTATCCAATTCGATATTTATACGTTCTGAACTTAAACTGTGCCTTTGTGTGCAAAGCTTAAAGTGTCAGCACGTGCGATGTGTCCAGTTTAAAGTAACACAACCGTGTTTGGAACGCGCAAAAACACTTTAAGCGTAAAGTAATATTTAGACACGCAAATGTCAGTCCTTGTCAAAATATGAAACTGCTGGACATTAGTTGGGACTGATATGTTTACAGTAGTTATAGTTTCATGGCTGGTATCAGTAGCACTGAGCTCTTATCGTCTTAATGTACAGTTCTTGTAGCTTAAGTCTTGCGAACGTGTAGAATCTTTCAGAATCTTTACTCTTTGGAACTCTGCTTAATCTTCAGAAAACCTTTAGAATCTCCAGAACCTTCAGAATATTTTAAAGTCTTCCAAAATCTTTCAGTCTTCAGAACCTTTTGGAATATAGATTTCAGAATCTTTGAATTCTTTAGAATCTTCAGAATGTTTTAGAATCTTTAAAGTCTTCAGAATCTTTATCTTGGAATCTTTTAGAATCTTCTCAATAGTTTAGACTCCGACACCAAATCATTAATGTCCTGTCACAGAAAGCGCTTCAACATAAACCAACTGTCCAAACATGTAAAAGCATAAACTACAGAAATCACGCTTTCATTGTTGGGTAAAAACAAATGCGCCATCGGGCAGTTATTGTCTCTTTCCCTTTCACAGTCGGTGTGTTTGTAGTACAGCTAGGCTCATGGTTCACAACAGGAGAGAAAAACAGGTGGTGTTGAGCGACATTGTCGGTCAGAACGCGCTCCGCAAATCCTCTGGCGTTGCTTTATCTACCGCGCCGCTCGCGAAACGTGATTAAGTTTTAAACTGTCGAGCATATTATCCCGGCATCTGATCAGAATATAGGAAAATAACAATTGTGCTGCAGCATAATCCTTTAATCCGTCGGCAGGAGAGGGGGAAAATTGACCACCAAACGCAGTACACAGAGATCCGTACTCAGAGCAGACAGCAGAGAACTGACTGAACCACTGACAGACGAACAGTACTGTTGTATAGCAGGAAAGCGGGCGGGGTTAAAGTTAACGCTCTCTTCTAAATCAGAATCACTTTCACTGAATCAGAATCATTTTCAAAAAGTCATGCAATCTATCTATCTGTTCATCCGTCCATCCCTCTTTCTTTCTGTCTTTTTGTCTATCTAGCCATCATCTATCTATCTATCTGTATCTGTCCATCTACTTATCTGTTACAATCAGCACTCAAAAAAAAGAACTTTCACTGTTGTTAGTTTCACTCAAACCATCCTTGTTCACATTACCTAAAAAACTCATGTAACTACATGAACTTAATTTAACTGAGTTGTTTCTACTAAAAATGAGTATTGTCAGCTTTACTTAATAAGTTTTTGCCAGTCACCTTAACATTGCTGAGTGAAATGCACAAATTAATGTAGACATAACTAACTGGGCAGTGGATCCGTAGTTCCCAGCATGCGTTGCAAGGGACTGCATTAGGAGAGAAAATTTAGGGATTGAAGTGTTATTTTGTGTTTTCCAGTAAAGTGAAAGATGTTGTTAGTTTATGTTAGTGTTTAATGTTCAGTCAGTTATGTTGGACATTTAGAGGAGTTTCTGTAATGTTTTTGAATTTTGTGGTTACCATTATGCAGAATGGCGCCTGTGTGTAGGCTGTGAGCCTCATATATGCATGATTATAGGATAGGATTCCTGCTCTCAATTCAGTTGAGTTTGTTCAATGAGTTATTTTTTGAGCACATTTTGCAGAGCAAATAGTTAATTTAATAAGGTAAATTAAGTCAATAAATGTGAACCTTACGTAATAAACATAACATTATTAAGTAAACTGCACATATAAATATTATGTAACAGTGACAAATTCTAATGATTTGTATTTACTCAAAGAAATTTTGTCAGCTTTACTTGAATTTCTTAAGTTCATACAACTAAATTGTTATTTGTACAAATTAGGGATGGGCGATACCACTTATTTTGTTTTCGAATACGATACCGATACTTTCAAGGCCAATATTGCCGATATCGATACCGATACGATACCTCTAATATGAACTTATAGATTTTAACATTTATTCAATTATTGAATTATAAGAGTAAAATGGGTTATGATACCCACTTAACATTATATTTGAAAGGCATTTTAACATTCAATATGCCTTAATTGCAGTTTATTAGATTATATTTTTGTTTACAAATGGTTCAAATGTTTACTTGGTAAACCATGGAAAATCTACAAATAAGCCTATATGCCTAGCTGAATTATGGTCACTGTAGTAATGGTTCATTTTCATAAGGAACTGCCAGTGACAGGCTTTGCAACCATAAAATGAAACATTTGTATTCTGACAGAACATCAATATGAACTTTTAACGTTCAATTTAAATCTACTATTTCATTTTGTTTATTGTGAAATAACTAATAATAATAATATTATATTTTACTGTCTTCTGTTAAGCATTGTTCTGGGCTGCGTTTCCCAGAAGCATCAATGGTTTCTTACGATACTAAACGCAGCCCTGTTTGAATGTAGTGTCGGCTGTGAGCGAACGCTCTCTGTGATTGATTGGTTCTGACTTGCAGCATTTGCGTGTTCAGATGAGCAGGAAAATACTTCTACTACATATTATTCGCTAACATAGATTATTTGTCCAATTCAATGCATATTGTATGCATTAAATTTATTGTTAAATAAACAAAATAACTGGTAAAAAAACACCTTAGTATCGATATTTTAATTTGAGTATTGATACTTTCAATACTCAATGTCAGTATCGATATATCGATACTTCATATCGATCTGCCCATCCCTAGTACAAATTACTCAACATAGTTGCATGGAACCACTTGACACTTCTTTTTTAAGTTAATCCAACAATTCATTTTTTGAGTGAGTGTTGGATGTAACGCATTACAAGTAACGCAAGTCAGGCTATGTAATCAGATTACTTTTTCCAAGTAACTAAAACAAAGTAACTCATTATTTTTATATTTACAACAAAATATCTGAGTTACTTTTTCAAATAAGTAACAGAAGTTGCTCTTTTTCCCATTTATTGACTGACAGCTCTCCTGTCCCCATGTTGAGAGGAATCGAGGGTAATCTTTGTGTGCGCTGTGAGAACATGATGGTTATTCTAAACTATTTCTAGACTAAATGTGAGCACACAATTACTCATCCCACTTGCACAAAAACAGACTCAGTATTCCTTAAAATTAATAAAAACAGTGAAATGCAAACTCAAAATATTTTGCAAACCTGCAATAATGTTAAATAATAGAAATATACTTCATGTATTTAATCTCACTTTATAAAGTAATGTCTTTGCTGCTGACTTTTGATTATCCAATTCAACAATACTAAAAAGCAAAAATGACTTTAGATAAACATTTGCCAAAAAAAAAAAAAAAAAGAACAAACAAACAAACAAACAGCCCAGCCCAGATGGGAAAAAGTAATGCAGAGGTAACGTAACGCATTACCTTCCATAAAAAGTAACTAACTCAATTAGTTACTTTTTTGGGAGTAACGCAATATTGTAATGCATTACTTTTAAAGGTGCAGTGTGTAAATTTTAGCGACATCTAGCGGTGAGGTTGTGAATTGCAATATAGAGAAGCTATGGTGGCCAACACAGGACAAAAATGTTGTCATCTAAGATAGCAGAGAGTAGCCAGTCAAGCAAACTCGCTCTGTAGCAGTTTGTCCATTTAGGTTACTGTAGAAACATGCCGCCGCAAACCTGCGGTGTATGAGGTAGAAATGGCTAATTCTAAAGGTAATAAAAACATAACAGTTCATTATGTAAGGTCTTTATAAACCACTGAAAACATAGTTATGTATATTAAATTGCATTTCTGTCAATAGATACTCCTCAAATTTACACATTTCACCTTCAAAGTAACTCTCCCCAGCACTGGTTACAATCAGGCGATTCTGTCTGAAAATTCTTGTAGATGGGATTTTTTTTTTTTAATTTTACATGCATTTGAGCACATATATGTGATAAATCAACCTGGATCTACCTATCCATCTGTCTGTCCGTCCATCCATCCATCCATCCGATCTCATCTGTAGTACATTTGCATACTTGCCCATAATGACACCTTATACAGCATGTATGTCACTCTTATTGTCCCACAGCCCTCTGCATTCCTTATTCACTTTAAATACTCTAAAACAACAGAGTAGCGCTGAAATTGATGACTTGAGCCACTGTGAACTTCAGGACCTGAGACGCTCCGGTGACATTTGAAGCTCCCTTTGAATCCACTCTCTCCATATGTCAGTCATTAATTATTCATCCCTGATCTTTAGTTGTTATTTAATAAAAGAAAGGCCGGAGAAGCCTCCTGTGAGGATATATAATTACCCTTTAGTTTATGTGATAACTAAATATGTTTACAAAACAGAATGACATTTTATGTTCTTGTTCATAAAGCAACGGCATCTTATAGAGGGGTTTATAGAGGGCTGGCAAACAAAAGGTCACCTTTATGCTGAATTATCCTTTAACAAGCACAGTAAGAGCAATGTAATCACCACCGCGTACACACAGGCTTGATTTTATGCACACACACATAAACACACACTGTGCTGAGATACACACATAACCTCATATACATTCATATAAACACAGGGCAGAAACACACATATCTACACACTCTGGCCGAGTGTTAATCTTCAGCCTGCTGAGAGTGCACTAAGTAGGCGGTGATCTCTCGCTGTGAGTTAACAGAGGGAGTCGAGAGAGAGAGAGAGCGAGCGCATTTGCGTGGCTTGATAGTCTAAATCAGCAGAGCTGAAAGAAACGAAGGGAAATGAAAGAAAGGACAGAGGGATTGAGAGGAATGGAAGGCAATTAAAGGGAGGGATGGATGAATGAGAGGGTGCTACAGTCGTGCTTGCAGGAGCGCTTGTATTAATGCTGAGAGACTCTGGCAGCCTGAAGAATTATAATGAGATTCTATAGTCTGGAAGGTGACATGAAGTCCTACTACTACATTGCATCTAAAACTATTTTAAACAGCATTTTGCTTATTCTTTATTATTTTTATGCATGAAACTTATATGACCTCATTTAAATAGGATTTTTGTCATATATACATAGAATACTAGTATTTTTCAAGACCCTATGTTATCAAAATTAGTATCTTTTGGATCATGTGTGTTATCTTTTAAGTCATCGACTGTATATGTTAGTGTACTAAACATGTTTTTATCTTCTGGGAAAAGAGAACAAATATTGATGACTCATCCTGCACTACACAGATTTTTGACCAATCAAATGGTCAAAAAAAAAAAAAAAAAATCAAAATTTCTATTGAGAATGGCCCTCCATTAAGGCCTTTAATCCTCATTTAGGGGTTAAATTCGTACTTCTCCCAGTCATAAGTGGCCGAACATCTCAAATGTACCTTTTTTTTTTTAAATAAAATCATTGTAATATAATTTTGTTTAATATTATTTTATATTTATTGATATATTTTGAGGGAATTTTATGGTATTTATGCAATAATTATTACCTATTTGTTTCCACAATTTGTTATTTTGCCTGTATATATATTAGGATGTCTACGGCAATATTGTGCACTTTAAATGGACGCATGTCGTGTATCCGCAATTATATGGCACTGATGAAGAGTTCTCAAAAAATGTAGCACCTTTTTGCACATCTTTTTGTGGCACGTCTGTTGAAGTGTAATAAACAAACAGCTGGAGAGCCTTTGCCCTATTACAATTTTTACAATATAATTTCATTTTCTTCAATTTACAATTAACCCCTTCATTGCTGTGTGCTTTTTTTCCTGCATCATGGCTGATTGGTAGATTGTATTCAAAAAAAAAAAAGGCCCCCCCTCCACATTCATTTCTATGGCAGAAATTTTTTTAAGACCATTTAACCTTTTCGAATCAAGTCCACAATTTTTTGTGTGTTAAATCCGATGCAATCCGATGGCATAAAAAATAAAAAACCAAAACGTAACATTTTCAGTCAAAAGTGACCAAAGAGCACCAGAGGGTTAAAAAAGTCTTTATACTGTATAGCCAATTCAAAATAACTAATGACGGTACAGAGGCTTCTAAATATAAAAATAAAAAGAAATGGCGACAAGTTACGGGATCACTTTCACATATGCATATGACCTTTATCTAAAAATCATGTTGTTTATCAAATTATAAATTAATAGTATTATGAAGTACATCCACAGAAAACAACAGTTCTCGACATAAAATATTTATTGTAGCAATAATCATAGGAACAAAAATGTTCTGGATGGTAAAATAAGATAAATTTATAAAGCAAAGCATGTTTTTTATAATATTTTAATTATTTTAGTGCTACACATACAGTATATAGCACTAAAATAATGGAGATTATTTGTTTTCACAAGACTGATGGTAAAATACAGCCCCCTTGTGGGTAAATAAAGCATTACAATTTAGATTTTCACTCAATGAGAGTTGTGTTAAAAAAAATTTAAATATAGCATATTAACATTCTCATTATATATTCTGCTATTTTTACATATTTGAAGCAAACTAAAGTGGACTATTAAGTGATAAACAGATTATAATGGGATGTAAAATATTATTTTGAGTCCTTGGAAAAGTGACCTCTCACAT
Organism: Hypophthalmichthys nobilis; assembly: GCA_037950665.1. NCBI lineage: Eukaryota > Metazoa > Chordata > Actinopteri > Cypriniformes > Xenocyprididae > Hypophthalmichthys > Hypophthalmichthys nobilis. Next base: position 22,765,880 of record CM075479.1, read on the forward strand.
AAGAAATGAAATAACTCTTTGAGATGATCTTATGTCTTACCTGTATAGTTACTGTCATCTGATGATGCATAAATATAAGGGGGAAAAAACAAGAGCCACATAGAGTTAAACTGATCATTCATATTAATAAAATGTGTTTATATTAATGTGTTTGTGTGATTGACAGTTAACTCAAATCATATACTCACAGACACAGAGTGGTTTAGGTGAGTCCCATTTGCCCAGTTTGGTACAGTGAGAGATATTGAAACCCTCCAATAGAAAGCCAGCATGACAGCTGTAATGAAGAACTGTGCCCTCTACTGGTTGTCCTGAGGGCTGCAGAATCGCCCTCCCGTTCTCCAGAGACATCCAGGAACGTGGGCAAACCAATACTGAGGATTTTAGCAACACTTTAAGCAGATGCTGACACCATTTTAGTACTAATATATGTATATTTAGTATATTAACTTGAAATTACACAGCTTTAAAGTGTCATGCCACTATCACAACAACACACAGACAATTACATTTAAATAAAATACTATTTGTTTTATAGTTGTTGTTTTTTTTAATTGAATAATATATCACATAAATTATTCTAATATACCAATTTGGTGCTCAATTTTTATTGGTACAAAACTTTTAATAATGGTACTTACTATTTTAAATATTGAAAACAGCTTTCACAGCACAATATTTTTGTGGAAAATCATACATTTTTCAGGATTCTTGGTATGAATATAAAACTTAAAAAACAACATTTATTTGAAATAGAAATATTATGTAACATCATAAATGCCTTTGTCGCTTTTGATTAATTTAATGTGAATAAAAGTGTTAATTTCTTCTTCTTTTTTTCTTATTTACCTCAAACTTTTGAATGCCAGTGTGTCATGGTTTCCACAAAAATATTAAGCAGTAACAACTTTTTCAACTAATAAGAACAAATTGAAATCTTGAGCATCAAATCAGCATATTAGAATGATTTCTGAAGGATCATGAAAATTCAGCTTTTCCATCACATTAATAAATTACATTTTAAAACATTAAAATAGAAAACAGTTAGTATCCTACATGGATACTTACTAAATAAATTAATAAATGGATGTATTGATTTGCAGTAATTTTATTATATGAGAAGAACGGGAGCAATACAAGACTTAATACAAGCAAAATTGGTCAATTATAGAGTTTAGTTCATTATACAAATGCTTTTGACCTCAGAATGCTGTTACTGACCAATCACAATCCAGTATTCTAGAGAGCCGTGTAATAATATAGATATTAATCAATAGAACAGGACAGCAAGGGCACTTACAGCATCTGCTGAGCTGGTTTATGTCAGTCCAGGTGCCATTGGGGAGGCACTTTCGGACCTTGGGCCCCACAATAATTCTGCTTCCTCTACAGATATATTCTATCTCATAGTCTACTGGCAAGATCTGCACACTGCGGATCTACAGAGAAAGAGAGACATTTGTAGATTGAATTAGATGTTGCTAAGGGTCAAATTCCCATCAGAACTGACATTGATGTTTATGGCTGCCAGTTTAATGTGCTGCCGTAGACTTTTACCTGTTCCTGAGTCAGTCCTCTGTAGCGTATCCCTCCATCTCTGGGGGGACGAATGATTGCACATCCTGAAAGAGAGTAAGAGAGATGGGGGAGGATGAAACGAATAGAGAGAATGACAAATGTTCCTGGTAAATTTACATCTGAAATATTAAATTTGAGTCCTCTTGCAAGACTGTAACACACTGATGGTTTATAATGATTTTAATGATACTGTCTCATATGAAAATACAGTTCCATACCGCTTGGAGAATGTTTAAAGGGGCGGTTGTTTATGATATCACGTTTTTAACTTTAGTTAGTGTGAAATGTTGCTGTTTGTGCATAAACAACATCTGCAGTTACGACGCTCAAAGTTCAATGCAAAGGGAGATAATTTCTTTTACAGAAATCGCTTTTTAAGGACTACAACAAACGGCTGGTAGGACTACAATGAGCCTCTTCCAGGGTTAGTGACATCACTAAAATTTAAATAAACCCAGGAACACGCAGCAAAGGGGGTGAGGTCATGTTGGGCTGCTTTAGAGAAGAGGAAGAGTTGTTGTAGTAGAGTGATGTTAACATGCCGTCATTTTACCCCGGACTGCTTCACAAATGAGGGTCAATTCAATGCTGGATTTGCACAAAAAATTAACATGACGGCACATGCTAGTCGATGAGTTGAATCAACTCCACAGCAACTATATAAATTTATCCACTAAACATTCAGAAACGTCCAGATACATTCTAAAAGTTGTAACTTCTTCTTGAGTCTCTCCATCAGTGTCCGACTCCGGTTTGAACAATGTAAGGCTGAACACCGTTACTGACAGTCGTCATTTTGGCTGTGTGAGATTCTCCAGCTTTGTTGTTGTTGAGCAACCGAAGCGTGAGCTGTTAAAGCTCCGCCCTCTTTTGGAAAGAGGGCCGGGAGCAGCAGCTCATTTGCAGTTAAAGGGACACACACAAAAATGGCGTGTTTTTGCTCACACCCAAATAGGGGCAAATTTGACAAGCTATAATAAATGATCTGTGGGGTATTTTGAGCTGAAACTTCACAGACACATTCGGGGGACACCAGAGTTGTTGTTATTTTATGTGTTTTGCAGTAAGATGAAAATGGGGGATGCTTGATAGTGTTTAATAATGTTCACTGTTCACTTATATTGTAATTATTAGAATGTTTTAAATTTCACTGGGTTACCATTGTAGAGAAGAGTGGGGCATTTGCTTAGGCTGTGGACTGATGCTTCAATATTCAATTTCAGTTTTGTGCCTTAAGCTAAGATTTAACATGCTAGTGTGTGTACTATTGTTAGCTAAGAGGCTGTTGACTATCTAGTTCATTCTAATGAATCAATCACATAACACATATATGAAGTTGAATTGAATGAAAGAACATATTGGATAAATAGATGTTTTGAAAGAATGAATCAATGAATCTTACAAAATTCGCTTTAAGACTACTTAATTAGGTCACTTAAAAATTACTTAATTTCATCATGTTGAAGTTACATTAACAAATTATATTTGTATAACTTAATTGATTCATGTGGGACCGATGTACACTATTAAATCATGTAAATTCAACATACTTTTTTTTTCAGTGTGCAAGTTAGATGCTATTTACACTAAGTGACAATAGACCCTTTTCACAGACTGTGATGACGCATTTTAAATCCTGCAAAGTTTTTAATATTTTCTTTTTTTTTTTAAATGTATGTACATTTATAACACTATACATTGTATTATATTACCTTTGCATCACATTACAAAAAAAAAAACTAGTTAACACTAATGTGAGGGTGTTTCTAATACAAATGACATCTTTCTCTCTTCTGACTGCCGTTATCAATCTCTCTCTATTTTTTTTCATCTTTTTGAAAGTTGTGCAGTTTTTCTTTTGCTATTTGTGCAAATGGAATCACAAAAAAATATATTTAATGAAGTCTCTCATTCACCGCTATAAAAGTTAACCTAACTATGACGACTTCAGCTTCAGAGAAACCCGGAAATGTGAAAAGGGTCTATAGCAGCATTTTCTTAGCGATATGTTATTTACACTTCTATTTACAATGTAAAAGTATCAGTTCTTTGCAATAAGAGTAAATAGTAATTAGATGCTATCTATACTTTATATTGGCAGATACTATTTGCACCAATATATATATATAAACATTTTAGAAACCTTTTGCAAGGGGTATGTGAACTTATGAGATGTACTTTGACACTGAATTGCTTTGATTCACCAAGATTGTGTAGGCTATATATTGCTTTCGCAAAGAAAAGGAGACCTGACATTGCAATCCATTTTTTCCTTCTATAGTTCCGGCAGAACATGATCCTACAAGAACTGAGGGCAGATCGCTCTTTGAAATCCATAAAACTCAGTTTACAGAATCTTATGCCCTCTAATCTCACAAAGCTACAGAGGTGGGCCACTTTAGACATTCTGTGGTGTTAAATTCAACATGCACGGACCAGACATCATCCCACACACACACACACATTACCTCCGGTCGTTGAATTATGTATGGACGAGATGAGAGTAGGAAGCAAGTAGAAAATTACAAGAAATAATAGCTGCTCCATTACTGCATCTGAACAAGAATGAGAGAGAGAAAGAGAAAGAGAGATGACTAATAATACGCTTGATTTCAACAGGTTACAATTCATGCTCTATTCAACCCAATTAAACTGCTCGTGGCATGACAAGATCTTGTTGGCATTCAGATGTGTTAAACATAATAATAACCTGCTGTCTCATTTAATTACACCACACACGGCCGTGGAGGAGGAGGAGGATTCGTGGAACATGGAGGCAGTTTGCCGTCCCCGCACTGTAAAGATTTTATGAGCTTTCCCTCAACCACACTTAGAGTGGAAAAGCACATTCAGGGTGGGTCAAACAAGAGCATGCAACACAAACATAAGCAGACAGGTCTAACACACACACACACACACACAGCTTCTTATAAAGACATTTCAAGAGCACAAAGCATAGAACAGAGAGCGCTTTCATCAATATTGACTTCTGTATAGAATACACTTCAACCTAGAGGTCAATGTAACTCATAGATAGATAGATAGATAGATAGAGGAAATGGCAGAGAGAGATGTAAGGAGAGCTTTGGGGACTCCATGGGAAAGAGACAGGAGATGATTCAGGAGGTGAGGATCAGAGGGATCAGTTAAACTTTAAACATGTCTCTACAGCACTCCATCTCATTAATTCTGTACAGCACAGCGGCGGAGCACGACACTCGAAAATCCAGAGTTCAGAGATTATAGTAATCCAAACATGCACAGGACGAATAGGATGCACTAACAGTGATTGGTTTGCATTGCACTGTTGAACAAATAGATTTTCGGCTTTTTCGATTATCCTAATTGTCCCTGTAGTTCACATAGTACTTTTAAACAGTAAACATTTCATGAAGACTTTATACAAATGTGGCAGCTGCATGAATGTGATGTTTTCTAGGGAGTGGATGTGGATGGAGGTTGCTTTTTTTTTTTTTTTGCTTATGTTAAAACAGTTGTTTGGGTTTATATTAAGAACAAAAACTTTAGATATGCTCAAATATTCGTGTTTTTTTATTATTGACCCAATACTCTTCTTCGTTGGTTCATAAATTCATCATTTATTATTGTTAGTATCAGTATTATTAGGTTATTATTTTGTCTTGTTCAATATATGAGTGCCTGTTATGCCAAATCTTCATTAGATAATGAGAGATATTCCTGGTAAATTTATATTTGATAGGCTAAATACAGAATTTCATTATTTTTATAGTTTGTTATAAATTATAAGCAGATGTTGCTGATCTCATATAACACCATTAAGCAAGAGTTTCTTTCTTGTTTTGAAACAGTTTTTTATATTAAGAATGTTCTTTCTTTTTCTGACAAAACCTTAAAAATATGCTCAAATGTTTATATATATATATATATATATGATTGACCTCATTTATGTTTAAGTCATTTACTATTCTTCTACTTACTTCATTTATGGGATATGAATCATTTTTACACTCTGCTATATTTTTTATATTTAATCATTTTGACATCAAATCTCCCTTTTTATACTTCTTTTTAAATTTTAGTCTATAAAATGAATAATTTTCACTGTTGCACAAATATACCGTCAGCTTTAGCTTATATTTCAGGTATTAAACAGTCAAAATACATCTCTACAAGACTGTTAAAGTGTCATGAATGTGATATTGGCTCGGTTAATGTTTTTGTGAGAGGTGGCGAAATATTTTCAGCACCACGGACAAGTACTTTCAGCTAGTCCCCATAAAGATGCACTACTACTGCATTATTACTCTAATAACGTTCTGTGTTGTATAATATGACATACAATATTACGTTTTCTGGTCTAAAAATATATGTTGTCGGTGGTGATGATGCTTCCCTGAAGTTTCCATATTAACATGGCTGCGAATGTCGTCAGCGTAGTCTACACCTTTAAGCGCACCGTTTGTGAAGTTTTGTGTCCCGTACAAAGCATACTTCGAGGGGGGTTCGTCAAACAAAGGATATCTGTCAAATATGCCTGATAAAACAGCCGTGAGCTACTTCTTCAAATAAAACACACGCAAAACACAAACGCAAAACTCGAGCGCAGACATCATGTGAAAGTGTTTTACTCACAGCAAAGGCCCGGTGAAGCTCCAGCAGGACCGACCCGAAGAAAATAAGCACAATTTCCGTTCAGTGAGAGTTTAAATATGATATCCACACATATGAGCGCGATGTCGCTTTGATCTGTGCATCACATTTGAGGACTGATTTATGGCTTTTAGAGAAGGGTCTGTATTGCTTTTCATTAGATCATCGCAGGTGTAAATCACAGGCTACATAGAGTAACATTATCTACATAGCGCTCATCCTTCCTCCTTCCTTCCTTCTTTTTTTCCACTCCCTCCTCAATCTCACTTACTTGTGACGTAACGGGGGAACGCAGCATACGTCATTTCATCCTTGCATCACGAGGCATCTTCTGTGAACTACTTATATACCCTAATATATTGTATTATTTTTCCTCTCTCTCTCTTTATGTATGCTTTACTTTGTAATATTTTTCTGACTTCTTATTTATTTCTGTTTTGTTATTATGTGGATAATTTAAAAGAAATTTATTTACCCTATTTTGTATTTCCTATTTTGTCTCTTTCATTTTATTTTAACTATTATGTGTCAGTTAATTAATTACAATAGTTTCACAATGATTGAAATTGCATATATTTATATATATAAAGAAAAATATTGTTCTTAAGTTTTAAAAATGCTTTAAAACATTATTATATGGTACTGTAGAGCAGACGATTTTATTCTCAACAAAGTCATATTTTCAATTCAGTAAACAATATTGATATTTATTTATATAACACCTTTTAAACCTATTGTTTACTAAGTGCTTTGCGAAGTGAATATGTATATGTGCAAACACATAGTTAGATATAAATTTTATATTAGTTTTCCCTTCCTCAGGATTGTCTTCTGTTCCTCTAAGGCCAAGTTATTCATTATGGGCACAGTCGTCTATTTATACTTTGAGCTTTAATAATTGAAAAGAGATGAATCCTTTTGGAGAGTCTATTTTCAAGACGATGTTCACTGTATAAAAATGAGGTTTAAGTTGAATGAATGAACTTAAAATGTCAGGTAACCTTAAAAATGTAAACTTTGCCTTCATTGTAACAATTACCTATTTACTACTATAAGGTAATGATTAGCGCTATACGAATTGTTCTCTTTATTTACTTGGTTTTAAATGGTTTTTAATTGCATGTCCATAATCTCATGTGTTCTGTGATAAACATCAGCAAAATCATATAAAATACCTTACACCCTCAAAAGTAAATGTACCAAAAGGAAGTATGCCATAGAAGAATCATTTTTTGGGGTGAACAGTTCTTTGTTCCTTAGTGAAGAACAATTTAAAGAACCTTTTTGTAAGAAGCCAATAAATAACCTTTATTTTTAAGAGTGTACTTGGTACATGAAATATGACAAGGATAACAACTAACTGATTATTTTAATATGAGGAATAAACTCATCCTGACATCACAACAGAATCAACACAGTCAAAATGGCAAACAGTTGCTTGCTGGTTCAACTTAAAGGGTTCACCCAAAAATTAAAATTCTGTCATCATTTACTCACCATCAAATAGTTCCAAACCTGTATGAATTTCTTTGTTCTGCTGAACACAAAGGAAGATATTTGGAAGAATGTTTGTGACCAAGCAGATCTTGCCCCCCATTGACTACCATAGCAGGAAAAATAAATACTATTGTTAGTCAATGGGGGACGAGATCTGCTTGGTCACAAACATTCTTCCAAATATCTTCCTTTGTGTTCATACAGGTTTGGAACTATTTGATGGTGAATAAATTATGACAGAATTTTCATTTTTGGGTGAACTATACCTTTAATAAGTACAAAAAAAGAGTGTATCATAATAATAGAAAATCTGCACTGAGATGCATTACTTGTGTTAAGAAAGATACACAAAACATACATATTATGAAAAGCTATAAAATATGTTATATATAATTCTAAAAAGGTAGGAAAAGGAAAAAGGCAAGTCATAATCTGATTGCACACAGACCAGGGCAAGGAAAAGAATTTTGCAACAGCACCATGTGAAATATTTTTGTCTCTTTCTTTTTCAGGATCTAAACAGCTCAGGAGTCAGGAAGGTAAGCAGATGCTGTGTAAGAACTGACAGGATGGTACAAGTTTCCAGAGAAAGATCGCAGGGATGACTTCAGAGAGAATAAATTACAGTCAAAGTGTCTTATTTCAGTCATCTGCTGGAGTTTCACTTTCATATCAGAGGAGAGACTGCTCACCTTCTCTGCCCTTGCAGTTCTGATGGTGGCAGTTTATTAAAATCAGGAACGACTTTGGCTGGCAGATTTTGGCTGTGTGTGTGTGTGTCTCATATATATATATATATATATATATATATGTGTGTGGGTGTGGATGTGGTTGTGCCCGGAGTGTAAAACGTTCCATGTTTCAATTGTAAATCGTTGGTGAAAATGGCATTTATTTAATCAAAAATACAGTAATATTGCAAAATAAAATAACTGTTTTCTATTTGAATATCTATTAAAATGTAATTTATTTCTGTGATCAAAGCTGAATTTTCAGCATCATTACTCCAGTCTTCAGTGTCACATGATCCTTCAGATATCATTCTAATATGATGATTTGCTGCTCAAGAAATATTTCTTATTATTATCAATGTTGAAAACATTTTTGCTGCTTAATATTTTTGTGGAAATTGCGATACCATTCAAACATTTGTGGTAAGATTAAAAAAATAGGTAAAATGCAAATAAATGCTGCTCATTGAACTTTCTATTCAAAGAATCTTGAAAAAAGTATCACCATTCCCACAAAAATATTAAGCAGCACAACTGCTGCTTCAACATTGATAATAATAAATGTTTCTTGAGCAGCAAATCATATTAGAATGATTTCTGAAGGATCATGTGACACTGAAGACTGGAGTGATGATGCTGAAAATTCAACTTTGACAACACAGGAATAAATTACATTTTAAAATACATTCAAATAGGAAACAGTTCTTTTAATTTGTAATAATATTTTGCCATATTACTGTTTTTACTCTATTTTGGATTAAATAAATGCAGCCTGGGTGAGCGTAAGAGACTTTCAATATCATTAAAAAATTGTAATGTTTCTAAACTTTTAACAGGTACTGTATGTATATGTATATATATTTTGCAAACATGATTTTAATATCTCAGTTTCCAACTTGCCTTTAAAAAAGACATTAAAATCCCAAAATAATATGAATTCATAAATACACATTTATTGTTCCATCAGACGTCACTGTGCACATCTTCACACAGAACACTAGTTAAAGACAATATCAACATAAGGACATCCAATGCTCACACTGAAAATTAGCCAAGATGTATAAAGCACACTGAATGAACAAAGGCTCTCAGATAATGAGGAAAAACACCTGAAATTCATTAAATGAAAATAAATTCTGAAATATAGAAAAGTGATTGTCTTAAACAGCAAAACATCAAATGTTCAGCGGCAGGTGTTTTACAAACCCTGCACTGAGAATAAAAATCACTTCATTGCTCCAACTGCACAAAACCTGTTCTTCTGTCGTAATCAATGTTTCTTCTGATGAAAAGACCGGAGTGCACCAATGCAAACGAGATGAACATAAAGCAAACTTCATGCAAGCATTAAGAACTATAGGATTTGATTTGAAAATATATTGCAGTATACAGTAAAGCGCTTTTTGTAAACCACCATTTCAAAGTCAGCATGGGACTAATACATTAAAATAAAAAGAAAATCAATTTTAAAATAACTTGGGAAAAAATCATAGTGACATTTTAGAGCTTAGCATTAGCTAATGGCATTTTACCTTCAAAGAGTGATTATGTCAGTAAGTGAACTAAAGTTAATCAGCAGTCAGTAAAATCCGATAAGCCTCATTTTATCATTATGTCAGCTGTAGAGACTATAATATTACGATCGTGCGTATAAGACACGGTTTTATACGTTTGCATAGAAAAATATTAGGTGCTTATTAGGATGAAAAAAATATATATTGTTGTATTTTATGCAGGGTTACTATCCTTGCAAATACTGTCAGTCTTTTACCACTTTATCTGAGATACTCAAACAGGAGGACAAACCTCTCATGTAAGGGTTAGGTAAAAAAATAATTAAAAATAATAATAATAATAACTATTATTATTATTTTTCTCTTTTGTCTTCTTTTCAAGTACTGATAAAAATGCTCAACAATAAATAATAATTAAGAGTTGCTCTGTCAGTCAAGAAACAAGCTCCTAGCGTAAGGAAAAGATCAAAACATAAAAATGAACATTATTCATGGATGCGCTTATAAACTAACACTTCTCATGTGTTGTTTGAGAAACTCCTCTGAAATGTCAACATTTTTTTGACAGTTTTTATCATCCTCCATCTTGTCTCTCTCCCCCTCCTCTCCTGAGAGACTGACGTCACTGCTGAGATGACCGAGGTGTTCGACCGAGTCGCACTTTTCAAGATCGGAGATGATGGTCCGGAAGCTGACGATGGAAAGAGAGTCTGAACCAGATCTCGTCACCTCAGCTCTTCCCATGTCCACCCACCTGGAGTTTTGATGCGTTTCCACCCACTCTCTGGTATTAGTCACGCCTTCTTTCCCATCCACCCAATTGCTTGGTCTCGGGTAGCCTCCACAGGCTCCGCCTTCGGTACCCGTGTCGCTGATTGTCTCTGCTCCTACAGGAGGGCTCCGCCCACCGCATGTTTTGATTGGTCCATTCTTTGGTTGCTCCTTCTCCCTCTGGGCATGGATCTCCTCGCTGATTTGCTCCAGTTGGCGCAAGGTGCTGGAGTAGTTTAACTTGGCTTTGGAGATATGCTCCTCTAACTCTAAAATTTTTGACTTGTGCTCCTACAAAAACATTTTTGAGTATGTTCAGCTCACATATTTTAACTGTAAATGGTTCATAGTAAATCTCAATCAATCAACCGTAGACCATATTAATCTTAAAGGGGTATAAAAGAGTAGTTCACCCAAAATTAAAAATGGTCATCATTTATTCACCTTCATTTTCATTAATAACAGTTTAAATATTTTAAAAATGTGTTTGCTTTTTATGAGGGTTATAATAATTAACTAAAATTATTAAAAACATTTCTGTTAAATTAAATAAAACTGAAATAAAATAAAACAAATATTAGCTTTAAAAAATTAAGCTAAACAAAAATGAAAAATCTTTCTTGGCAATAACTGGAAATAAATTAACTGGAAATAAAAACTATAACTAAAACTGAAATAAAAATAAATTAAAACCTAAATGGCACTAAAAAAAAAAAAAAAAAAACTAATAAAATGACAAAAGCACATAATGAAATGACTAAAAAAAATAAACTAAAATTAACATTAAAATAAAAGCTAATTCAAAATATTAATAACATTACAATAAAATAAAATAACTAAAATAACACTATCAAAAAGCTATTTTAGGGATTCAGAAGTCTTGGAAAATGTATACTTTTATGTATTTTTTAAAAAGTAATATGGGTTTGGAACAATATGAAGATGAGTAAATGACCAGATTTTAATTTTTGGTCAATCTGTTCATTAAATTTTAATAGGCGTGGCCATATTTTTCAACACCAACACTATACAGTGGGCTCCACAAATATTGGTAAATATGAGCAAAACTGACTATGACTATTTGTTTATGCCATTTCATCTCTTAATCTTTCATTCAAAATATTTCAAAAAATAATTTAAATACAATTAATTTACAAAATGTTTTTCTCCAGAATATGAACACCACAATTATTGGCACCCCTACAAATTCTAATGAGTAAAAATCTAACTGAAGTATATTCCCATTCATATCTATATTTTTAAGTTCACCTTAGTGATCAGGAAGTGTTAAGTCAAGTCTTTCTGTTTCACTGGGCTCTAAATATGAAGTGAAACACAGGCCAAATTCCTATAGTCATCCATTACTGTGGGAAAGACCAGAGAGTACAGTGGCAAAAGTTTGCTGAGCTGCACAAATCATGAAATGGTTATAAGATAATAGTGGTAGCACTTCATTTTACAGTCCTGTTTCGCATGTACATACTCTGTACTTATGTAATGACACTAATATACACCAACCCTGAACTACCCCTAAACTTAACCTTAATTAACCTTACATTACTCAGTACTTTCATGGGTAAGTACACTGTAAGTGCACATACTGTAAAGGGGGTGAGGTCATGTTGGGCTGCTTTCGAGAAGAGGAAGAGTTGTTGTAGTAGAGTGATGTTACCATGCTGTCATTTTACACCGGACTGCTTCACAAACTAGGGTCAATTCAACACTGGTTTTGCACAAAACATTAACATGACGGCACATACTAGTCGAAGAATTGAATCAACTACATAAATGTATCCACTATCAGTGTCCGACTCCGGTTTGAACAATGTAAGGCTGGACACTGTTACTGACAGTCGCCATTTTGGCTGTGTGAGATTCTCCAGCTTTGTTGTTGTTGAGCAATTGAAGCACGAGCTGTTAAAGCTCCGCCCTCTTCTGGAAAGTGGGCCGGGAGCAGCAGCTCATTTGCATTTAAAAGGACGCACACAAAAACGTCATGTTTTTGCTCACACACAAATAGGGGCAAATTTGACAAGCTATAATAAATTATCTGTGGGGTATTTTGAGCTAAAAATTCACAGACACATTCTGGGGACATCAGAGACTTGTATTACATCTTGTAAAAGGGGCATTATGGGTCCCCTTTAAATCAACTGGAGATGGTAACAATCTACCTGGAAGAGGATTTGTTTCTATATTGGCCCCACAAGCACTGAGGAGGATGGTTTGAGTCGCCAAACAAACCGTAAGGATCATAGTTGGAGAATTACAGATGCTAGTTTGGTCTTGGGGTCAGAAAATCTCAATCTATGAACAGACCTCACCTATATAACCACAACTTTTTTGGGAAGGTTGCAATAAAAAAAATCCTTTGGTGACATCAAACAGCAATCTCATGCAACTACAGTTTACCAGGGGTTCCCAGGTGAAAAAAAAAGTATATTTCAATAATGTACTTAAAGTGCTCTATTTAGTTACCACTTATAGTACACCTGAACCCATAGTGTACTATAAGTGGTAACTAAATACACTTTTTAAATACAGAGATAGTATTTTAAAAGCTCATTTTAGTTCATATTTCATAAATATAAATGAAATAGCACAGTTGAGTACACTTAGGTGTTTCTTAAGATTATCTTAAGAAGTACCAAAGAAGAACTTTTAGTATATTAAGTACAAAATTAGTGTGCGAAAATAGAGCACTTTAAGTACATTATAGAAATGTACTTTTTTTTCACCTGGGTTACTGGAACTTTCAGTGGGACTGGTTTTTATGGTCAGATGAGACCAAAATAAAGCTTTTTGGAAAAACACCAGAGGTGGGGTTGGCATATACAGAAACATAGCCATGGAGAAACGCTTATCCCCACTGTGAAGTATGGTGGTGGATCTTTAATGCTGTGGGGCTCATTTTCTTCCAAAGACCCTGGACAACTTGTTAAGATACACTGTATCATAAACTCCAAGTACCAGCAGATATTAAATCAACACCTGACTGACCCTGTCAGGATGGTTAAACCCGGCTATGGTTGGATCTTTCAGAATGACAATGATCCAAAGCACATCTCAAAATAAACAGAATAGTTCACTGACCACCGAATGAAGGATTTATCCATGGACATAGCAGTCCTCGGAGCCAAATCCCATAAAAACCTGTGGGATGAGCTGAAGAAAAGAGTCCACAAACATGGCCCTCTGAATCTGAAGGATCTGGAAAGATTCTGTAAGGAGGAATGATCTCAGACCTCTTGCCATATGTTCAACCACCTTATTACGCATTATAGGAGAAGATCCAGAGATCTTGGCAAAGGGATGCTGCACAAAGTATTAAATGAATGGGCGATAATAATTGTGGAATACATATATTTCAGAAAAAAAAAAAAATTCTTTCAACTATTTGTCTTTAATTAAAGGCTAGATTTTTGTGAATATTTTGAATAAAAGACTAAGAGGAGAAATTGCAAAAACAAATTTTCACAGGCAGTTTTGCTCATATTTACCAAGGGTGCCAATATTTGTGGAGCCCACTGTACAACTGTAATGAGATCGCAACACACCTCTAGAATGTCATTGAACTGCGCCTTAAGCTCGAAGTAAGACTTGGACTTCATGATGGATCTCTTCAGTGACTTCTGCAGCTCCTGCACGCGGGCTTCGGCCTCCTGACACAGCTGGGTGACACGCATGTGCTCGTGTTCACTCTTCATGCGCTCCTCCTCCGCCTCGTTCACCTGGACACCCCATAAAAATTGTTTTGAACTGGACCTTGTTTTCTTTGTACTTGCAGATTCTATGGGTCATATGGGGGGTTAATTGTGCATTTGTTACATATTGTCATGTACATAAACAGGATTTTTAAGGCACGAAAGTTCCAACCAACCACAAACATTACACACACACACACACACACACACACACATATATATATAGTCATGTGAAAAAGTTAGGACACCCCATTGAATTCCATGGTTTCCCGTATCAGAACATAAAAAATCATCTGGTCCTTGGCAGGTCTTAAGATTTGGAAAATAAAACAGTTGAACAAAAACACATGACATATCTCACTGTGTCATTATTCATTTAACAAAAACAAAGCCAAGATGGAAAAACCATGGGTGACAAACTAAGGACACCCTGTATATATACTTGCAAATTTATGCAGAATGCTAATATGCTACATGTTTCTGTCACGTAACCGAAGTCGGCTCATTAAGAAAACATGCTCAGAGTTCAAGGTTAGAGACTTAACTGCTTGATACAACTTGATAAGAGGAGTTGGAGGGAAAGTGGCATACCTTTGAGGTAGCATGATTCAACATCTCTTGCCAGGTTGGATCCAGCGTCTTGACTGCAGTGAGGCCCTGTTCAGCCACATGGACCATCTCTCGAGCAGCCGAGTGCATGGACACCGCTCTCTCAAAGCTGAGTGCAGCTTTCTGGGTCTCCTGCTGGGCCTAAGAAGAGTGAAACCAATCATATTGTACTGAAGAGACAATAAGATTTTATCAGGTGAAGGTTGTGAGCATAGCCTTTGAAACACAGGCATGTTTTCCAAAATGCTAAACAGAGTGTGTGCCCAGCTACCTCCTTTGCTTTCCTGCGTGCCTCATAGTAAGGCCTGGCCTTCTCAATGCAGGACCCCAGTTCTGAACTTTTCGCTTTGAGTTTAAGCACAGATTCATTCATTATCCTCCTGTGGCTGGACCGAAACTCCTGACAGCAAAAACAGATGCATACCATTCACAACAAGTTAATAATAAAATAAAGTGTGTTTATCAAGCAAGATCAATCATGACTGTTTATCATGTTTGGCATTAAGAGAGAGAAAATCATAAGCCATATCTTATCTGAATTATATGGGGTGGTGGTTAAAGGTAACTAAGACTAAAACCATTAAAAAAAAAAAAAAAAAAAAATTCTTACTTGAAATAAATGTTAACTGAAATAAAATAAAATATATAAAAATAAACAATTGCTAAGGCAACATTTCCCATTTTCATTTAGTTTATCTTCATGTACTAAAACTAAAACTGACAGAAAATTAATAAAAAAAAAGCTATATAGACATACTTAAAAAAAAAAAAAACAATAACAAAAAAGACACTAAAATGACTAAACTTTAATATTAAAATGAAAACACAAAATATAAAAATAAAAACTAACTCAGAATATTAATAAGAACTATTATAGTACCTCAATGATACTAAAATAACACTGGGTGGTGGTTACTGTTTTATAATCAGTGTTTAATAATCAAGCTAGGCTTGTAGCAGAAAGGTTGCAGATTGGATCCCAAGTACAATCTACCTAAAACCTGAGGTTATAATCCTGTACACTGAATTAAAAGTGTCAAGCTTTTAGTGCCGCAGTTCACTCCGACTCACCCAGAAAAAGCATAATTGTGAGAAATCAAGATTAATAAAAACACGACATGAAATACAACCCATGTACTGACTTCTCTAAGGTGAGAAGCATTGTAACAAGAAGTGATCACGTTCACATCTTTGCATTCACATTCTGACTGTCATCAGACAAATGGAGTTCCGGTCCGTCCAGTACACGGATACTTTTTTGGGGGGGATTTCTAGGCATTCGATTTCATGTTGCGTTTTTATTATTCTTGATTTCTCACAACTTGTGTGCTTTTCTGTGCGAGTCGGAGTAAACTGCGGCGCTAATATAGTCTTGCGAATGTGCAGTCTTGCACAGAAGACCAGCGGCCGAGGTCAGGATTTTTATTAAATAATACATTAAATTTTGGTTTGTTTTTAACAACCCCTATGGTATACCCCCAGAACACTTGGAATATACGACGTGTTGCATGGGACTATTCTGTGAAACTTTCGCATGTTTTTTAAAGCTTCATGCTGGTCGATTTCTCCTTTTGTGGGCCAAAAAAAGAATGAACGGTATACTGCATTAGAACACCAGGGCCAATAAATGATTCTGAACATTCTGAAGTTTCCACATACTTGGAGTTCCAGTTCCATCTTGTTGATTTCTTCACTGGCCTCATTCAGACGCTCTAGTTCCTCCTAGACACGGAAACACAACAGATGACAGTTGCCCAACAGTAAGTTATGGGGGTAGGATTGTAGCAAAATTCCAAATAAATAGATTATGATCTACAAATAAATGTAAAGATATTCACAAAAAATAATCGTATCCACAAATGAATAGAATGAGATCCACAAATATATGTTAGGAGTTTCACAAAAATTAATTGAATTCACAAATAAATAAAATGAGATTCGCTAATAAAAAACATATTCACAAATATGTTTTTATGTCACAAGCACAACTTTGCCTGTATTTATTTGTGAATCACCACCTGTACATTTGTGAATTGCTTTCTGTGCATTTGTGGATCGCTGCACGCATTTGTGAATCACCTCACGCATTTGTGGATTCTGAAACAATTCTAGCGTCACGACTGCAGACAAATCCACAAATAGGTCGACTCCACCCACCAACTACTCAAGCCAATCAGATAATGGCCACGTTGCTCTGACCAATCACAGCACACTTTCGTTACAACCAATCACGTTTTGCTTTACAATCGAGGGCGTTCTCGTCCTGCATTGGCTTAGAAAGGAAGTAGAGGGTTCTTAAACAATGGTACAGTAAAAAGAGGTTTAAAATTGATATTTCGTTGAACAGAAAGCCTCTAGTGTAGTACCGGTACTTCGGTACCAAGTCGGTACTGAAATTTTGAAAATGTGACGATACCCGCATTTCTGTAGTACCGGTAGTACAGAGAATCCGGGTACATTCGGTACCCACTGTTATTTTGTGAATATCTGTGAATATCGAGTTATTTTGTGAATATCTTTACATTTATTTGTGGATCATAATCTATTTATTTGGAATTTTGCTACAATCCTACCCCCATAGTAAGTGATCTTCGTTTGTGGTTCAATACAAAATAAAGGTGACCCAGAAGTCGAAGAGTTATTGAGATAATAATAACATCATGAAAATACATTTGGTAAAAAATGTATAATAACTAACATTATTATTATTATTATTATTATATGATGCCCAAAGTGTACACATCCAGAAGGGTGGTGATGGTGAATCTAGGAAGCAAAGTGTGGTGACTTAAAATAAGCTAAAATAAAAAGACATTTTAGATTCTTCAAAGAAAAGAAAATATAACATAGGATTTTAATGACATAATAATAATGAAAATAGTAATAAAGAACAAATATGTTTGTCTAAATGTTTTATTGAAAGTGCACATACAAAACGAAATGTCAAGGAATTTTGATTTGCATACATTCATAACTGAACGTCCATGAACTTCGAATCTGTTAAGCATTATATGATATTGGTTAATCATTTATTAGTTATGAATTTGACAAAGAGATATCAGATATGGCTTGCTTGATTTTAGATCAAAATATTTTATAAAATATCAATAAATAACTTCAGTGTTGAACAGTGTTGTGTCAGAAATTTCACACGCAATACAATGTGATGACTGAATGTCAGTTTACCTGGATTCTGGGATCTAGTTCCTCCTCAGTCATTTTTCCATTCAGTGAGTTGTCATCGTTACAGTTAGATCTCTCGCAGTCTTTACTCTCCATCTCTGTGTCCTCGGATTCCCCATCAGCTTCTCTGCCGTCCTCAGCCACCTCCTCCTCCTCCTCCTCCTCCTCCGTCTGATTTCCTCCTCGCTCCTCCACTGAAGTTGATCCTGAACCCGCAGGACTTTCACGCAAAGCCGCTGGATCCATTTACAGGCCTCTTCAGATATCCAAGATCAAATGTTGCCGATTAACACAGTGAAAACTGTCAGATCGAAAGCGAAAATAAAAGGTAGCGTCCCTTAGCTTAAATGGCGTTGCTTTCCTTCATTTCTATTAAAGTTTAGCTTTCTCGCTACTGCAAATGACTATCATCAAATAAATAAACCGGATTGACGAGTTTAAAAGTTCCATGAAAGGTAATATGGAGATTACATGACCAAAAATCGTTTCATTTGCAACAAAATTACCCCATGGCTAACATCGTACTCCTTCCGCCATTCAATAATTCGAAATGTGATACACAAGTGAGGTAAATAGAAAACACGAAACCAAACCTTTTTGGACTTTCTGGGCTACTGTAGTTAACGTTATGCAACATGCGTGTAACGTAATAGCGTGGTTGCGCAATGACGTATATAATGAGTCTTTTGCGTGGCTAATAATAATTTTTAATTGGTAAACCTAACATACACAAAAGCAAAAAGAGTAATTGTTTTAAGGTATTTATAGTTGCTTTTCTTTTGTTTATTGAATCGCTTAAGTGTATTGGCAACAAAACATCTAGATGTACAATTTTATTTGCTAGTAAGTAACAGAAAAGTAAAAATTTGAACTGCTGTCGAATTTTTAATTTTAATGTGTGTGTTTCCTTATTTGTAAGCCTGCTAAAAGTAAAAATAATTATATACACACTACCAGTCAAAAGTTTGGAATCGGTAAGATTTTTAATGTTTTTAAAAGAAGTTTCTCTGCTCACCAAGGCTGCATTTATTTAATTAAAAATACAGTAAAAACAGTAATATTGTGAAATATTATTACAATTTAAAATAACTGTTTTCTGTTTGAATATATTTTATAAAGTAATTTATTCCTGTGATCAAAGCTGAATTTTCAGCATCATTACTCCAGTCTTCAGTGTCACATGATCCTTCAGAAATCATTCTAATATGATGATCTGCTGCTCAGAAACATTTATTGTGTACAATTGAACAAAATATTTGTGTACAATATTTTTTTTTTTCAGGATTCTTTGATGAATAGAAAGTTCAAAAGAACAGCGTTTATTTGAAATATAAACTTTTGTAACATTATAAATGTCTTTACTGTCACTTTCGATCGATTTGATGCATCCTTGCTGAATAAAAGTATTCATTTCCTTAATTTCTTTAAAAAAAAAATTAAATAAAAATTCTTACTGACACCAAACTTTTGAACGGTAGTGTGTAATGTTACAAAAGCTTGTATTTCAGATAAATGCTGTTCTTTTGAACTTACTATTCATCAAGGAATCCTGAAAAAAAAAAGTACACAACTGTTTTCAACATTGATAATAATCATAAATGTTTCTTGAGCAGCAGATCAGCATATTAGAATGATTTCTGAAGGATCATGTGACACTGAAGACTGGAGTAATGATGCTGAAAATTCAGCTTTGATCACAGGAATAAATTACTTTATAAATATATTCAAACAGAAAACAGTTATTTTAAATTGTAATAATATTTCACAATATTACTGTTTTTACTGTATTTTTAATTAAATAATGCAGCCTTGGTGAGCAGAAGAAACTTCTTTTAAAAACATTAAAAATCTTACCAATTCCAAACTTTTGACTGGTAATATATATATATATATATATATATATATATGTGTGTGTTTCCTTATTTGTAAGCCTGCTAAATGCAAGGAAAAAATAATAATAATGTGATAATGTAAGTTCATTTACGATAAACTGCATGTTGTCATCTAAATCATTTGAATAACATAGTTATTAATATAGTACTATTATTATTATTGTATAAGTAAGAAATAATGAGGCATTAATTTAAATTTAACAAAACATTTATTTTCCTCTCAGAAAATCCCAGTATATAAGTAAAACACAAAACATAATCAAGTGTTTTTTCTCAACATATTCCAATCACAATGCTATGAACCGTACACATGATTTAATAAAGACAGTACACAGAAGTGAATCAAAACTTCCTACATTTATAGGCACTTAGAGCAGTATTCACAGTTTTAAAAAAAATAAGTGTTACTTTTTTAATCATATTTACCTAATTTTCAGTTCCTAAACAAATAATGGGAAAAATGTGTGCAACTGAACGGTATAAGATTTCCGTTTAATCTGTCAGTTTAATGATGCAACTAATCAAAGTTATCAAATAAATCCTAGTTGACAATATACATACAAATAATGAAACCTGAGTAAAAAAAAAAGTCTTGAGTGATCAATTAATCTGTTATTGTCTTTGGTATCATATTATATTCATCCTGAAACCCCTTCCTAAAGTTTTTCCATCATAAAGCAGCACAATGGAATTTTAAGACAATTACTCTCATAAATGCTGTGAAGGGAATGATGATAACGCATAACATGCAATATTATTATTATGTATGTGCTTTGCACCTTAAAAAATAAATTTTGTGAGGTAGGCACAGCCCACCTCAACTCCAGCTTGGATCATATTGACTCCAACCAGCAGGTGGCGCTAAATAGACCCTCTTTCCACGAAAAAGGAAAGTAACTACACCTCTATACCCAGCTCGAGGGACTCCTGACTTCAGGTCGTCCATTACACCAAGATTGCGAGCCAATGTTTTAAAACTGTCAGGACTAGAATACTGCACCCGAAATGGCCCAGACCCAGACAGTTTCCCACTCTGCAAGTCCTCCACGGTGACAACCGAAGCACTGTAAACCTCCTTCTCAAAGCTCTCATCATATTTCTTCTTTTCTAAATACGACAGGTCTATTTTTGTAAAAGGCACAAATTCACTATTGAGCTTAATAAAGCGGAGGTACTTGTCGTAAAACTGCCCCAAACTCACACCCTTCCTGCCGAATGTTAAAGTTCTGGAAATTTCTGGCCTTATGCAGGACCTGTCTCTGCGCTGATCTGGGTGCCGCATCCAGTCATCCCAAAACGAGGCCGGCCATTTTGGCTCAAGCTCTGCCCAGAGATCATTTGTGAGCATCCAGCCCAAGCCTGGGAAAAAATCTGTCCTGTACAACAAGCTCGCTTTTCCAGGGTCCACGAATCCTTCCCTGCCATTGTCATTCCAGGCAGACACGCACCACAGAGTTGGGTCCGATTTTAAAATAGGATGAAGCGATCTGAAGTACTCAAAAAAATCGGGGGCCACCTGGAGAAAAAAGATCAAACATATCATCAACAAAATAAAATGTGTTTGTGATATTCTCAAAGGAATAATTCACCCCCAAAATGATAGTGGAACACAAAAGGAGAAATTCTGAACATTGTGCTGAAGCTTCAAAAAAAAAAAAAAAAAAGGATGCAAAAGCTTCCATAAAAGTATTATAATGTGGTTCCTACGGCTAAATGTGCAAAATGCCACGTCTTCTGAAGTTAAACAATGGCTTAGTGTCAGAATCAAGAGGAAATTTAACTAATTATTCACTGAAACTCTTCTTCTACAATGAATTGATTCTCTGAAAAGATCTGACCGAAAAGAATGATTCATTCACTATTAAGACATTGATGCTTCTCTTATGAACATGCCAAGGACAGCTATCAACATTTTCAGTGAATAACAACATAGAGTTGAGCTCAAAAGTTCACATACCCCTTGCAGAATCTAGAAAAATGTGAATCATTTTAACAAAATAAGAAGGATCATGAAAAGTGCATGTTATTTTTTATTTAGTACTGTCCTGAATAAACTATTTCACATAACAGTTGTTTACATAAAGTCCAAAAGACAAAAAAATAGCTGAAATTATAAAAATGACCCCGTTCAAAAGTTTACATACCCTTGATTCTTAATACTGTGTGGTTACCTGGATGATCCACGACTGTTTTTTTGTTTTGAGATGGTTGTTCATGAGTCCCTTGTTTGTTCTGAGCAGTTAAACTGAGCTCTGTTGTTCAGAAAAATCCTCCAGGTCCTGCAGATTCTTCAGTTTTCCAGCATCTTTTGCATATTTGAACCCTTTCCAGCAGTGACTGTATGATTTTGAGATCCATCTTTTCACAATGAGGACAATTGAGGGACTCAGACACAACTATTAAACAAGGTTCAAACATTCACTGATGCTCCAGAAGGAAACACGACGCATTAAGAGTCGGGGATGTAAACTTTTTTAAAAGGGCTCTATGTAGGAATGACACCCAGTGGTCGAAATAGGTACTGCAGTCCAAATTCAAAATATTATTTGCACCGCCCCCTCCTTCAAAGACGCAGGTTGCCAGCTTAAGGACACGCATCAAGAGGGAGCGCAATTGACAATGAAAGTGTGGAGACTTAGCTGATGAGTTGATTTATCTGTGTTGTGATATGCTGTCGTTCATAGAGATTTTTAGATGGATGCAGAGGCTTTTTAGGTCAGGTAGAATCTGCGATTCTCTGACCCAGTTTGTTTGCTGGTTTCCATGGCTGCAATACGCGGTGTTTTCCGCCAACTGGCAACCTGTGATGTCGAAATACTACTGGATAAACTGGCAGCACACGGTTTTGCACAAACCAAAACAAAGACACATTCCGACACGGAACATTTCAAAGAAGAATATCTGGTTGTAGCATTGTTTTTCTGAGAAACAAGTAGGTGAACTTAGCATGTTTCCTAAATATCTGCAAACATATTGGGGTGTTTTTATGCTTTATTAAAGTAAAAATCTTACATATAGCCCCTTTAATTGGATGAACAGAATAAATTGTACTTTTTTTGTCTTCTGGGAAACATGCAAGTATCTTTTGTAGCTTCCAAGGGGCAGAACTAAATGAAAACATATGTTCTTTAAACAAAATTTGCACATCAACTTCTTGTTCAAAAGTTTACATCCCCGACTCTTAACGCATCGTGTTTCCTTCTGGAGCATCAGTGAATGTTTGAACCTTGTTTAATAGTTGTGTTTGAGTCCCTCAGTTGTCTTCAGTGTGAAAAGATGGATCTCAAAATCATATAGTCACTGCTGGAAAGGGTTCAAATATGCAGAAGATGCTGGAAAAATGAAGAATCTGCAGGACCTGGAGGATTTTTCTGAAGAACAGAGCTCAGTTTAACTGCTCTGAACAAACAGGGGACTCATGAACAACCTTCACAAAACAAAAAAACAGTCGTGGATCATCCAGATAACCACACAGTATTAAGAAACAAGGGTATGTAAACTTTTGAATGGGGTCATTTTTATAAATTCTGCTATTTTTTTGTCTTGTGGACTTTATGTAAACAACTGTTAAGTGAAAGTTTATTCAGGACAGTACTAAATAAAAAATAACATGCAATTTTCATGATCCTTCTTATTTTGTTAAAATGATTAACATTTTTGCAGACTCTGCAAGGGGTATGTAAACTTTTGAACTCAACTGTACATTATATATCTATGTATACATACATACATACATACATATATGCAGTGTTGGGAAAAGTTACTTTCCAAAGTAATGCATTACTATATATTACGTTACTCCCTAAAAAGTAACTAATTGTGTTAGTTACTTTTTATGGAAAGTAATGTTACATTACTTTTGCGTTACTTTTTCCTCACCTGGGCTGACTTTTCAGCTGTTCAGCCATTCTGGACTGAAGAAGAATAGGATGCAGGAGAAGAAAGTTCAACACGCTTACTTCAGCAATAAAAAAAAAAAAAAAAAAAAAGAAACACAAATGTGATGTTTATCTAAGGCCCTGTTTACACCTGGTATCAAGGGTGCATTTTGGTCAATCGGATCACAAGTGGACGACGCTAAATACAGGTGTAAACGGGGTGTAAAACGTTTTAAGCTTGTCCACTTTCGACCACTTCCAGAGGTAGTCTAAAATACATTAGACTGGATTGCTTTCGTAGTGGAAACACTCACCTGATCGAATGAGTTCGAACAACCACAAAAGACCGTCTACTCTCTGCCTACTGACCTAATACATAAACATTATGGGAAGTGCACTAACCAGACGGGATTTAAACTTTGTACAATGTTCTCTCACCATTCCTGATTTCTAACATTCACTCACAGCGTTTGCCGCGGTCTTGAGGTTGTCAAAGCAGAAACGAAAGCTGCTGCTTTCCGTATGTTTTTCCGTTGTCTCTATGCATGTTCATATGTAAACTGCGCAAGATTATTTCATCAATTAGATCAAAAGATCTGAAAAAAACCTTTATATTTACCCACCCATAGACCATCCCCTCGAAGAAATCAGGACAGAAGTGGAAAAATACCAGGTACTTGCAACACTGCATATATGAGTCATAGCAACCATTTTCATAACACTTTTTTGTGCTTTTACAGTTTACTGAAGCTTGAAAAATTCAGTCCCCTTTCACTGTAATTGCATGGTAAAAAAAAAAACTATTGGTCTTAAAAAAATTCTCCTTGAATATCATCTTTGAATATGGGATTAACTGTTCCTGTAATGACAGACTTTACACAAACAACATGCATTAAAAGGAAGTTACCTCCAAATCATCCTCCACAACGACAACCGTTGAGTATGAAAAGGTGTTGAAAACCTGGCTGAGTGCCCAACGATAATGCCGAGAGATTTTGTAGTAACCCTGGAACTTCTTATGTTGTGAAGGTACTGAGATATCTGAAAGATCAGGCTGTTTGATATGGGTCAGCTGACTGCCATACGAGGCGATCACGTCAGACGTTTCTGCATGTCCGCAGTCCTGGCTCACTATGATGGGGTAGAGCTCGGCCGAAGGTCGGTGCTCAATGAGTTTGTCAAGACAGCGTTTCACTGTCACACGATTGCAGGCAATGACTAAAATAGGGATGACCACCGGAGCTGAATGTTCGACTTCTGAATTTGGCTTAGCAGCTGTCACACCGCCTTTGTTCTCCAAAACTGACCACTGGTTCTGGATTTGCAATAGGATCTTCCTCTGCGAATCAAGTTCAGCTTCAAATTCATCAGCTACGCGCAGCACCTCATTCATAATATTTCCGAACTTGCCTCCTCCGGCTGCGTCCTCAGTGTTACCAGGTTCACCATGGCTGTCCTGAGACCCTTGAGTGGAAGGGCGTCTCAAGAAGACAAAAATAAGAATGACATTCCAAGCTAAAAATATGAAAGCACCACAAATGATAAGAGAACTTTTCTTGCGGAGCATGGCCTGATGCGTGATGGGACAGAGGATTCAGGAAGGAAGAAATGGATGGAGATATGAAACGGGCATTTAGAACAGGAAGGTTTGATGGATGGATGGACAAGAAGAGTCTTGTGGATCTTTTAATTTTTTTTCACATGCTTTGCATGATATTTTTCGATCAGCAAAAGTAAAAGAAATTTGTAACATTAAACCAACCGAAGGTGAAAATAAGACATATTCCAGGTTTCAGGATTCTGATATAGGTGTTACAGTCCAAAGTGACACAGTGACTTTCAGCAGAGCCTGTAAAGTAAGCAAGATTTAAGGTCACATGTAATGTTTGCCAACTGTACTGAATCGATATTAAAATTTATGTTTTATAACCAAACGCATGAGAAAGCTTCTGTATTTTTCTCATTTGAATCCTTTTTGCATACAAGTGTGAATGTTACAAACTACAGATTAGAATGGAAAAAATCCACTTCTTTTGCATTTCACTCGTGCAAACTTTGAGTGGATTTGTTGCGTGTACGTAAAAATGTCTAAATGCAGAACACTTAATTTAGTCAAGCATGTCTATCTTTTTTTATACACTGTTACTGTGTAGCTTAGTTTTTATTTACAATGTGGTACATTTTCACCTTACACAAATTATTCACTGAAATCTCAAACGACATGTGGTACACGTTAATTTAGTATCACTAAGATACTATTATAGTTTTTTTAAAATTTGAATTTGTATTATTTTCATATTTTCATTTTCATTTTAGTTAAAGTTTTCATAATTTTGTTGTGTTTTTGTCATTTAGTGAGTTTTTTAGAGATGTCTGAGTAGTTTTTTATTTTAGTTTTAGTTCTTTTAGTACATCGAGTTTAACTAAATGAAAATGAGAAAAATTGCCTTGGCAAATAGCGGAAATAATTTTTTTTTTTTCAGTTAACAATTATTTTATTTCAAGTAACAAAAATGTTTACATTAACTATAATAACCCTGGTACACTTTAATGGAAAAGCCCCTTATTTCCCTAAAAAAAAAAAAATTTCCCCTTATTTTCCCAGCAGGGAAGTTGGCAGTCCAGCAAACAAGATCTCACTGAGATTAATTTCTGTTTTTCATAAAATAAAAAAACAAATGTCAGCGGTCTGATAATCCATGCATTAGGGTATTTGAAATGAAGCAGTGGCAGTGGTGTACTGCAGTATAATCCTATTTTAAACATTTTGTATGATTATTATTGACTATGTTTTATGTTCTCATATTAATTGCGAGACCACATTACATATTTGTACTTCAAAATCTGCTACTTGACTGCAATTAATTTGACTGCTACTTAATTTAAATAATTTAAAATACATTTTTAAAACTTAATAGCTAAAGTGTAATTTAAAATGATGGAAAAGAAATTGTGAATTGTTACAGCATAAAATACGTAAATTAAAACTAATGTATTTGTCAACTACATTATCATGAGAATTTATCGTGATTACTAAAGTACACCTTGAAATAATACTAAGCTCAGCTGTCGCTGTTATTGTTTGACTATGCATTTCTAAATGTACCTTCCCATTAGTATTGTATGCGAAAATATGGTAAGGCATTATCAAGAAGGTTCATCCGTCGATCAATAATCTCACCTGTAGCTCATCCAAAACTCTCAAACACAACTGCCTACAGTAAGAGACTAACCGGTCTGTTTATCACCCATGAGAGCTGAGATTAAGCAACACAATGATGCGTAAAAATGCCAATATATCTGACTTACATGAGTCAACGCTCGCTCATACTCTGTCATGTTTCCCGTCTTCTTTAGTCTGCCAGTACATTCATATTTCCGTCGCTTTAAAGATTATGTCCCATTTAAACTAACCCAAGTCATTTATTTGAATCTGATGTGGATTACACGTTGAATAATCCTTAAATTAAACAGCAGTAAACTTCCTTCCCGTCTACCCTTCAAGCTTCGCTCAAGAATGTAAGAGTACTTGACTTCCGGGTAGCGTCATTTTTAGGAAGTCCCTCCCCCTCCCGTGTTTACTTTAATGAAGAGATACGTGTACATATAACGCATTTCCTTTGTGTTCGGTCGGTGAAAGGTTAGAGTCGAGGTAAGGTTTCGTCATCTGGATATACGTGGTTGTAGGGCCTCACGGTGTTTGTGCTGATCCCGCGAAATTTATTAGCAGTGTCTCTGCTGAGGATCTTATTACAAGAGCAGCGAGAGGTGGAAAACAGGTGTCCTCCTCAATTAGAAAAGTGCCAGACATTGGAACTTGTGGATCATGGAATCGTCCCACAGTCACTGCAAACCTGGATATATCACCTGTGATTTGGAGTTGACCTGTAAAATCAAGATAGTAGAAGCAAATCCCCTGTGGAGCCAAATTAAAATCTCAAGACATTTTGTGGAGTGTAGTATTTGTACACAAAAAATGGCATTGATAATTTCTGAAAATGAAATAATGAATTGCTTTTATTATGTGAGTTTATATATATATATATATATATATATATATATATAATGGTCAACATATGGGGTCTTGTTTCAAGACAGAATGGAGTCGGAGACTAATGATTTAGGCCCAGTTTCACAGACAGGGCTTAGATTAAGCCAGGATTAGACTTTAGTTTAATTAGGACATTTAAGTAGCTTTTATAAACATGCCTTCACCATTACTGGTGTGCATCTTGAGACAAAACAAAGGCACTGACATATTTTAAGATATGTCAGTACAAGTTTATTTCAGTTAAAACACCTCAAACATGCATTTTAATCTGGGACTAGGCTTAAGCCTTGTCTGTGAAACCGGGAATTGGTGTTTTGTTTTTTTTTTCTTTTCTTAATAATTAAGTTTAATTTTGCTTAATAATTATACACACTTTAAAAGTATATGTATGCGGTGCACAGCCTCAAAATCATCCTTCTGAAAAAACAAAACACATGTTGATTCTGTTCTTTTATTAAGACTTATCACAGGAGCTATTTTAAAGGGTTAGTTCACCCAAAAATGAAAATAATGTCATTTATTACTCACCCTCATGCCGTTCCACACCCTTAAGACCTTTGTTCATCTTCTGAACACAAATTAAGATATTTTTGTTGAAATCCGATGGCTCAGTGAGGCCTGCTTAGCCAGTAATGACATTTCCTCTCTCAAGATCCATTAATGTACTAAAAACATATTTAAATCAGTTCATGTGAGTACAGTGGTTCAATATTAATATTATAAAGCGACGAGAATATTTTTGGTACGCCAAAAAAACAAAATAATGACTGATGAATAACAGTGATGGCCGATTTCAAAACACTGCTTCATGAAGCTTCGGAGCGTTATGAATCTTTTGTGTCAAATCAGTGGTTTGGAGCGCCAAAGTCACGTGATTTCAGCAGTTTGGCGGTTTGACATGCAATCCGAATCATGATTCGACACGAAAGATTCATAACGCTCCGAAGCTTCATGAAGCAGTGTTTTGAAATCGGCCATCACTATATAAGTCGTTATTTTGTTTTTTTGGCGCACCAAAAATATTCTCGTCGCTTTATAATATTAATATTGAACCACTGTACTCACATGAACTGATTTAAATATGTTTTTAGTACATTAATGGATCTTGAGAGAGGAAATGTCATTGCTGGCTATGCAGGCCTCACTGAGCCATCGGATTTCAACAAAAATATCTTAATTTGTGTTCAGAAGATGAACAAAGGTCTTAAGGGTGTGGAACGGCATGAGGGTGAGTAATAAATGACATTATTTTCATTTTTGGGTGAACTAACCCTTTAATGAATATCAGCACACCTTTTAACAAGAGGCCTAATTATTAATAGACACAAAGTCAAACATGCATTGAAGCATCAGTTACCTGATCATAAAGGCTGCTCATGGTCAGCAGTTTTGGTAATATTTATAGCTTATTTATCCCTAAAGGGAAATTCTGGTGCAAAACATTTGGCAAAAGTATAAATTATATAAAACACTGCAGTGTATTCCACAAAGCTGAAGTGAGCAAGACAGTGCATGAAAGAATATAGAGTACAATTACTGATATGCCATACTATCTATCTATCTATCTATCATGGGTATAAAAGTGCATTTGTCTGAAGTGCATGTCATCAATAAGTGTTATAGCCGAAGACTCATTCCCCAGGTTCAGCTCCTTCCAATGTTTTAGGTTGATCCTCATGATGTTCAGAGGTACATTTGACACACCCACTCAACTTATACTAAAAAAAAAAAAAAAGAAAAAGTATTATAATATTAGCCATCATCATTACACAAAGCATGCTAATAGCAGTATGTGCCAATTTCTCACTAAATCTTTTATTTTGAATTTTTATCACAAAAATAGTATTGTTATTATATTAGCCAGCCATCATCATTACATAAAGCATGTATTGTTATTATATTAGCCAGCCATCATCATTACATAAAGCATGTATTGTTATTATATTAGCCAGCCATCATCATTACATAAAGCATGCTATTGCTAATAGTAGTATGTGCCAATTTCTGACTCCTAAATAATTAATTCAAATATTGCTTAAGCAGCAGCAACCTCTTCATTCAACTGTGATATTTTCTGTAATTTTATGTAGGAAAGTCCTCCTTTATTCTTAATTATGAATTGCATGTCCTCATGTATTATCTGGAGATTTTATTTTTTTAATTGAATGTACTTTTAGTGCAACAGTATTGAGGTCAGTTATATATGTCACTTTAGTTCTTTCCTGCAGATATTTGTGTATTAGTGACGCTGTAAAAGTAGGCTATATAATATAATAGTATATAATAAATAGGCTATATGATAGTATATAATAATCAGATATTCTGTAAAGAATTATAAGCAAAAAATGTTTGACTTGCGACCTTTTCAAACCACATTATAGCGGCCACTTACATCCGGATGAAGCTGGTTCCTGTGTATTCCAAGGTGAGTCCGCACATTGCCTGACACTGTGGTTGTAAAATTGATCAGTTTGTCCTTTAAAGAGCATAACAAGCCAAGAGAAAACAACGGATTCATACTACTGTGGTCAAGGGTGCTTATATTCTGAGCGCAAACTACACAAATACATAAAGTCCATGGATTATCCGAGTTTAGTTTTCGTAAATGCGAGCCATCCAGTCGAAGCACCAGGTTGGTTTTGGATGAAACACTACAGCGTTGAGATTTAAAAGAAAAACTATAGTCCGACATCACTTTCGTCTTTGGCCACTGACTTGCACTGGATGCTTTCATAGTTAACATTTTGCTGCTGTCAAACTTTGGAGAGTGTCTGACCAGATGATCTTTGGATTCACAATTTCTTATCGAAGATTTTCCTGAACAGGACGTTTTAAATCGTACTGTCACGGACAGAACTCCGGGAATATCCACTCGCTTCCTGTGAAATAAGAATCCCCAAAGAGAGCGAAAATAAGATTTGATCGAATCTCCATATGTCATCCCGAGCCCGTAAGATGAAGCTCGAGGCCGCTTCTTGTTCGCCTGTTTTCGGGCAAGGATATTCCCCTGACACCGGAGAACAGCCGATAGGGCTGAAGCGGAGGGTGTCGAAGCCATCGCAGACTTTATTTTGGGACTCTTGTGGTCCTTTTAAATGCAGTCCTTATCAATATTTTAAAGTGAAATCAGTTTTTGATGCTGATATAGGGACCCCAGAGCCCGAATTTGACTCTGAATGACTTTATCTAGCGTTATTATGTGTAGTCTTGGTACAGGGCTTGCGTCAGATCGAGGGGTGTTGGTTATTCAAGTTGCCTGTGGCCAATATCGTGTGCTTCACATGCCCACCTCGTGTACACAGTGTGCGAATTATAGTTATTTTTAGAGGAGGATACTACCTTTAATTTTAAGGCACTTATAAGAAATCAAAACCTTTTTTTGGCCATCTCAAATTGACTTGTTTAGGATGAAGCCTGCTGCCTACCTCTAGCAGTTTTTCCACCATATATGTATATTTAGCATGAAAACCCCTATACATATTATTATATAAAAAGAAATATGTATATATTTTAATAAATTAGGAAGGCCAGAATCCACCAGACCCCAACCCTCCATATACAGACCATTTATAGAGCAAAAATATGATTGGGCCTCTTGACCTATATTAAAAACATACTCATATGATCTTGACAGCCTGACAGCTATGTTGTATAAATAAACATTTGTGATTTTGCACATTTATGAGGACATAACAATGTCCCAGATATTCTATATTTTTAACTGTCAGGACAACTGGACAGGTAGGCCTGCATTTTAGAAGAAATCAGACTTCTTAAAACAGTCTAAAACTGTAACTTGTGAATGAAGTGTACAGAATGTACACTGGAGGGCATCTGAGCTCACTTATTGATGGATACCTAGTATGTAGGAAATAGTGATTTATTCTGTATAATGTGACACAGAACTGCAAGGGAAACTGATAGTTTTGCAGCGTAACATGTATTTTAGTATCCATATTGTCCAACAGTGATATAGAGATAATTTGCGAGTTTGACTGGATGTATGGACTTGGCATCAACAAAATATATCGGGAATGTTTTGTCCTCTTTTTTGTTTGTTATTCTAACTATGCAAGTTAGATTACTTGCATTTTATTATTTGCATTTAAGCATCGTTTTTTATCCTACTATATCAGAACAGACCTGCAATGCATTTTGTTTTGTTTTTGTATATGAAATTATATCCTATATTAGTTATAACCCTTATTTATGAAACTAAAGTCTTGCTGAAACAGCCGTTCTCATGCGCTGATCTGGCTTTTACTGTAATTGACATGGGTTCGAATCTGCCTTTTGGTGTAGGGAGGGTTTTTGTTCTCCCAATAAGGCAGCATCCAATTAATAATTTTAATAAATATAATCATTTACACTCTATGCTATTATTGCATCCTGTTAATGTACAAAAATACTAAGGTGCAAATAGTATTGTCACAGTTCCCGGACTCCATTTCCCATGATCCTCCTGTTTCCTCACCTGCACTCACTTCCTCGTCATCTCCCCATCATCACCGATCACCTGCACCTGGACCTCATCCTCTGCACTCCCTTTATAATGGACTCACTCCCTTCACTCCTTGTCTGTTCTTATTGTTAAGTAAATGTGTGTATGGTTGTCGTTCTCTCCTTCGTTCAATAAAATACCCTGTTTTGTGGAAGTCCATGCATGCCTCATCTCTATCACACCAGCACCGTAACAAGTATCTACCAATATAAAGTAGGCTATAGATAGCATCTAATTTACACTTCTTGCAAAGAACTGATAATTTTGCATGGTGTAAATAGAATCTATCACTATTTTTACCCGGTGTAAATAGCATATAGCTAAGAAAATGCTGCCATTGTCACTTAGTCTAAATAGCATCTATCGTTATAGCCGTGCAAATAGCCGCTGCCGATGTTTTTTTTTTTTTTGATTGCTGCATCAGTTATGTGTGCTGTGTACTTCTGGTTGTTTTCCTTTTTTTTGTTTTATCATTGGTGAACTTATAATTGTAGGTACACTCTAAAAAGTAATTCAGGGGACCACAACCTGATTAAATGCATGCTTTCAAGATAAAAATTCTAATTTATTGACTTAATTAAACCTTTTAAGTTGCAAAGTTTATTGTAATTAGTTCTATTGACATATACTAATCATTACATCAACTTAACATTGTGTGAAATTTAAACTGAAATTTTTGTATTATGTTGAAACTATTTGGAACATTTATAAGTAATCATATTTTGAATCAGTGCTTATGCTACAAAATTAAGTTCCTCTAACTCAGTGTAGTTTGTTGGTTGAGACGTAATTTTTGAGCCAAAACATTTGTTTTTAGAGTGTATATATTCACCCAACCAGAAAATGGTCTAAAACGTTTATTATTTTCCACATTTTTGCCTCTCCCCATTTGTGCAAAAGAACAAAAAACTATGAATATACATTATAATTATACATATCAGAGTATATTATTTACATCATGTGCAACGTAAGTCAAAGACTTATACTTTTTTTTGTATATTTCTAATAAATGTCTTTCCAACATGAGAAAGAACATTTATGAGCTTCATTTGTGTTTTCATGTTCATTTTTAGATTATTTGCATTGATGAGTTGTCACAGTTTTGTCCTTACCATGCATCAATACCACAAACCATAAGAAATACATTACAGTACATGAAAAAATATACTTCTTCATTAAATTAAATGGCATAGTAATATTGTACAATGATATTATTATTTAATATTATCCAGCCCTTTTTGGAAAAAAAAAAAACAATTGATTCATAGTCTGAAAAACACAATTTATCACTGGTCAAATAGACGTAATCATTGCCTCTTGTTCTTAAAGACCTTTGCATAATAATGTTTCAGTCTGTGTAAAATATGTCCATGCTCAACAGCCTTCAGTGTATCATATGTTAAAGTTTTTCCAGTTCATTCCTATCGAGCCTGTCTGAAGCTTCTTACACAAAAGCAAACAAAAACGCAATGTTGTATACAATGCAACAGGCTCAACTAAGAATCTAGCTTGTTTTGCTTTGCCATTCGTCCTTCTTCAGTGCTGTGCGTTTCCTCATCTCTTAAGGCGATGGCTCTGGAGAGGTTTGGTTCGGGAATGTATGAATTGGTTTATGAATAAAGGGCATCACCACAAAGGTGAAGATGCCTACCAGCATCAGAGCCACAGTGATTATGATAATGGCTGCAAGTACGGCATAATAGCACTGATTGGAATATAATAACCTTCTCATGCGACCCCTCATCCTACTGGGAGGTCTTCCGACATCAATCATAGTCGCCTGGCCGAGACCTTCCTCCATGGCTCCAAGTGGGTTACTACCGGCCTGCTCCTCTTTCTTCTTTAACACCGGCAGGCTTAAGCTGGTCTTAATGGAGCTGTTTGATGGAGGATTCTTGAGGACGAGTTTGCCTTTGCTGCGTTTAAAACGCACAGAAAGTGCCTTTTGCATCTCGGCCGGAAGTTTCCTGAAGATGTCTTCGTTATTTCCTAGGTGAGGCAGATCTCGGCCGTGTCGGATTTCCGTCAGCTCCCGACAGATGGGGCAAGTCAGTGTCTTGAGCTCTGGAGAATTGACGTTGATGCGTGCCAGGCATTCCAGGCAAAAGGTGTGTCCGCAGGAAAGTAACTTGGGAGCCTTGAAGACGTTGTCGAAGCTGCAGAAGCACACAATGCACTCTGTCTCTTGCAGTTCGTCTCTGGGTTGCTCCGTCTTGTGGTGTCCAGGCTCGTGGTCTCGGTCTTGCCTCCTTCCCTCCTCGCTGCGACCCCGTTGTTGCTTTCCGCCCTCCTTCCGGTCCCGTTCTCTACCTCGGCTACCTTCACGACGCCGGTTTTCCGCCTCATTGCTGCGGCTTCTCCTAAGAGGCTTGTCGGCCTTCTGTCGTCCCTCTGAAGTTCCCAGGTTGAAGCTGCCCTTGCTTTTTGACTTGACTTTGGGCCCTTTTTTGCTGCCATGGGGTTTTTCTTTGCCGTCACTCATCGTGTAGAGCCTTAGAGCAGGTTAAGAGAAAATGGAAGAAAAGCCTGCAAGGAAAGATGAAGCAATACACTATCAGTCTAGATTACAAATACAATCGACGGAATTCACATTCAGCAGGCACGATTTCATTTAGGATCTGGAAATTCTAAGATTTATAAGTGCTGTATGACCTTTAAGGCTCTTGGTTGTATAAGGAGGTTGCACAAGAATGAACGTGTGTCACCAAAGTGTACAGCTATGAAACTCAAAGAAAGGTGGAGATCGTAACATAAAATGTACCATTAGCAGTCAAGTGTGATGAGAACATTGCTTGTTACAGTGGTTATTGCTTGTTTTTCTTTGTATTCTATTATAGGCCTTGAATGGCCTTGAGTTTCCCTCAGTGGCCATCTTTCATATTTGAAATGGTTAACCAAGGGTCATTTTCACCCATATAAAGCTTACTTTTTCATATTTGATATGATATGCAGGCCTCTAAATGATCATCATGATCAAACCTTTGCTGGAAAACTTGTTGTACACAAATTTTCTACAAGCCTTTATGTCATATCATTGATATTTTACAGATTTTTAGCGAGTAAAAATCCTTTTAGTATCATTCTAAAAATGTGCCCCTTCAGGTTATGGGTCACGCTTTGAAATCTTTAATGATTTCTATAAATAAAGCGTAAGAATAACTTACTAATTTTATTGTTAGTATTATTTCAAGATGAACATTTAATGGACCAAAGCAACGTAGGTTTACGTTGTTATCCGTACATATGTTTTTTTAGAAAAGTCATGTTAAAATGTGAGTATCGAATATGATGCTTTCATTTCATCTCTCAATTCATATGACTTTTAGGTCAAATACATATCAGGAACTGCACCAAATGCTAAATCGACAATGCCAAAAAATTTTTTTTTCCTCCTCAAGTGTGAGCTCCATATTCTCATTGTATAAGCCATAAAAGCATAATCTATCAAATATGATACTCAACAAAAAACACAATAATATTTTGTCTAAAGGCTCAATAAACTGTTCCGTTTAAAAAAAAAAAGAATAATAATAATTTCTGACAATTATTTCATATGTCAGGCTTTACAGGGTTAACATAATTCTGAGTCATCTTGTTCCATGTTTTACAATGTTCTTATGTGATCTTGGGTTAGTAATTAACACAATGTACAATTGTTAACCTCAGGCTACTATTCTTATTTGCATTTTTATGAGGTTGATAACATCTGTGCACTTATGGCTAGGTCAATCTGTTCATAAATGAATATATTCATAAAATAATACTCATCACCCCAGTAAATGTGATTGATATCAACATTTAAACTGCTCACATGCTGAAACCACAAAGTTTGTTACTGTAGGAAGTACGTGAATATTATGTACTGAGGTAATTTATGACCGCCTGTCGCTAAACAACATGTTGTATTGTAGCACCAATATTGTATCACATACTATTGGCACCACAATTAAAGTTATAACCTAGGGATAAAGTTCTAACCACCTTTTGACAAAGGTTTTCAAATTAACCCAGAATTAGTGTGAAAATCACATAACAGTGTTGATCTAAACTCAAAAGTGTACAGGAATGCAAACCAGAATATCAAGTTTTTACATCAGGGTGCAGATCCCAGTTTCATTCTGTATGCTTAGTTAAGCTTTAACTCTATGAATCAGATTAAGAACCTCATGAAAAAAAGGAATGTTTAATAGCAAACAATTCCATGGTCTGAAAATGATTGAATGTGATAATATGAACAAATCCAGGTTGAATTTAATTGTTCAGGAATCAAAACTAAGTGCTATAGGTGATACAAACTGGCCATATAAAACACAATAAAAACATTTATTTTTAGGAACATTTGAGCCGAAAGCAGAACTAGTTCTTTTTTCAGAACATGTTCTTGTATGTATAATTAATATATTCTGACTAAACAACTTCCCAAACGGAAGGCGCACACCCACAGGTTGAGCACAAACCAGATCAAGTCAGTTAAGACCTGTGTCACTACTATGACAATAACACACCTACATTTGAAGGAGAGACCAGGGCTAGTTGTCACACTTTTTACTTAAGATAAAATAAACAGAGAAGACATGATTTGCTTAACACGCCAATAGTGGGGCATGCTGTCACATTGGAATTATAGAATTAAGTAGCCTGTGACAGCATGCATAACAAATTACAAAATAAAACATACAACGTGTGACAAAGTATACCAAATATTAGCAAAATTATGAAATTTAGGACAGAATTCACAAAAAAAAAAAGATTCAAATTCAAGAGTTTATTTTTAGTCTTTTACATTCTAAAAATTATCCATCAGACGACAAAAGGCATGTTGTAGATTGTGTGCAACATGTTTTTCAGCAAAGTTTTGAACATGATCATTTAGAGGCCTTAGAAATGTATCAAATATGTTACATAGACTTTATGAGGTTAAGAATGACCATTGGTCAATATACAAAACCACTATCGGAGAGAATATATGTGTAATTGGATTGTTCACTCAGAACCTTATAGTTTTAATAGCCATGTGACAACTAACCCTGGTCTCCATGTTGTACCTGCATTTATAAGTTAAAATCACAAAAAGAGTTTCTAAAAACATGCCAACTACCTATGAGCTGAAGAGCGGTTGAACTCCCTGGTGTTTAGGTGCCTGTGAAGTTTGCCTGGCTCCAGAAGCACATATTCCAGTCTAGGTGTGCATCCAACAATACAGTGTGAAAGGTGTGCAATCCAGTCCGTTCTGTCTTCCTCAAACCTATCACTATGCTTTTCATAATATGTTAGTTAACGTAAGCAAGGTATCTCCTCCTCTTCTGCTTGTTTATCTCTCTCCCTCCCTCCTTATTTTTACCCTGTCATACCTGTTGAACTTGTCCAGTTACTCCAGTTTGAATGTGAGGAACACTGACTGATATACTTTAGCTTTATGTTTCTGACCTTGATTGAGACTGAATCCACCAAGTGTGATTCTCAGTGCTCTAAATATCAAAAAGTCATGTTTGTTCATGCAAAACTCACAGCCATGATTCAAACAGTTCCAGGATGTTGCTATGCAGTTGATAGGGTGTTCTGAGTGGTTACTTACAAGTCCAAGTCAAAAGAGCCTACCAGAGTCTCATCGAAAAAATGTAAACACTTAATAGTGATCCTTTCCTTATCAAAAACGGCTACAAGTGCACTTAAGATGAGGGTTTGAGGAAATTGCCATTGTAATGGACACCGATTCCATAAAAAAAAAATACTAGTTCACATCGTTTTGCCTACTCCATGACATATAACAAGAAATACACCATTTAGATGCATGGGAACATAAGGAAGTTTATTAAGATCCCAGGAAGTTGCTGATAAATTGAGTCGGTTAATGATACACACACACACTCCCTGATAAGGGATAAGGAAGCACTATCCCATTCCTGGACCAGCATGTAGAAATTTTATGTTGTAAAGGTCGATCTGGTTTGTTGTGGCATGAATCACTTCACTTTATCACACATAGCCGTCATACCTGTACTTTTATCTTGACTACAACACACTATTGCCACTATTGATTCACTGTGAGAAAGAAGCCCAGAAGAGCAACTTCTAGATGACTGGATATAAGCCGTATGCAAAATACACATGGCTGCGCTTGGAGGATCAGATTTCCAGACTGTTTTTAGATTAGAGGGCAGATGTGTAGCGGTTAATGGTAGTTGATTGTAGGTTTGAACAAT
Source organism: Hypophthalmichthys nobilis (assembly GCA_037950665.1). Taxonomy (NCBI): domain Eukaryota; kingdom Metazoa; phylum Chordata; class Actinopteri; order Cypriniformes; family Xenocyprididae; genus Hypophthalmichthys; species Hypophthalmichthys nobilis. The sequence goes on from CM075479.1 coordinate 22,804,624, forward strand.
GAAAAAAGCATCAGTTATGTTACTAGTTTGTAAATGAATGAAAACCAGCTTATTCGGTCTGGTGTTTACGACGTAGAACTGTTTGATGGTTTGGTTTGAAAAACTTGAAATTCTGAGGAACCTTAAGGGGCCGTTCAATCAATACACTCTCATGGCAATTCATTAGTATCTTATGTTTTGGCAAACTGGTGGCTAATTCATATGATTTTTCATATTCAACAAAATAGGAACTAAAATCAAATCAAAATCAAACCTTGTGGTACACTTTTATTTATTATAAGTAAGGTAGATTAATAATTATCTCCCGAAACACTGAGTTCTTTTAGATAAATAATTTTTAAATCAATTTAGCACCATTTCACTTAAACCTATAGATTTTAATCTCTGTAGTAACAAATTATGATCAACCGAGTCAAACGCTTTAGATAAGTCTACAACAAGAGCTGCACAATGTTGTCTAGTATCTATAGCTCTTATAATATTGTCAGTAACAAGTGCTGCTGTTGTTGTACTGTAGCCTGCTCTACAACCTGATTGAAATTCATTTAGGGCAGATGAACTTTAATAAGGGGCCGTTCACATGATACACTCTCATGGCAATTCATAAGTATCTTACGTTTTTTTGCGAATTGGTAGCTAATTCATATGATTTTGTACATATGTTCATATGATATGATTACGCCTCACAGTTAGGTTAGGTTTTTTTTTCTTTTTCATTTCACTGCCCTGCATTTCGTTTTTAATGCAAAAATACGTTGAGTGTGAATGGCCCACTAAAGTCGGTATGAAACAGAAGTTGCGAATGCGATAGTCTTTTCTTCCCTATTATGATGTATATTCGAGTGAAACGGCTTTTATGATGAGAAAAATAAGGCAGGATATTAATTTGTCCTTCAGGAATTGATTGGATCAAGTGTATGGACGCAGATTTTAATGCCAGTTTGCAGTCATTTGTGGAGAATATTTAGGCTATGTTCAGAAAATTCAGATTTTTTGCATATCCAGATGGGTTTTTTTAAAGTCTGGATGGCAAAAAAACAAAAATTAAAGCTGCAAGCAGCGTTGAAAGGGCCCTCGCACCTGGAGCCACCACCACCCTGTGGCCTTAGGAAAACAGTGAACAGTGGGCGACATGCATTTAAGTGGGTAAATATAGGAGAAATATGGCAAAGTCATTTCGACGAGCCACGCTTTGACCACAACTGAATATTGGCATGTAGATGTCTTCAGGCCAGGACTATTATCAAACATGTGAAGTTTGGGGCAGATTGGACATTGTATGCCTGAGTTACAGCAACTTCCTGTTTCGTGGCATTAATTACATACATTAGCACTTAGCCAAGTTATAAGTGCCATGATTTAACGTGTTTCTAACATGTTTGGTACTTCATGGCATATTTAAATGTGTTTCTGGGAGTGAAGTACAGTGCAAAGCATGCCATTTCCTGTTGCCCACAGGTGGCGCTATGACTAACTGAATATTGGCATGTAGATGTCTTTGTGATGCTTTGCAGACTCTGCTGTTGTGTTTTGAAGAAGGCATGGCTCTGAAGGGAGGATGGGATCTCATGCTTTCAAAGCTAGCTTGCTATTGCTAGCCTCTCCGAAATTACCCACCTTACCTTTAAATGGATTTCTGGTTAAGGAAAAAACATTTCTGTTGATTTTACTACTTTAGCTACTCATTGACTAACAGATAATTTCGTCTGTTCTTTCTGTTTATCTGGGAGCTTTAGGGGAAAACTACAAATGACAGGGAATGTCATTGACTGTTGGCTATATATTAAACATTCTGGCACAAGAACTTTTCAGGGGACAGAATTATGCTTTTTTTTGGTAAATATAAATAAATAAATAATTGAATTTAAAAGTTAAAAATCGCATTTTGCATGTAGAAAAATCTGCTCTTGGATTAGGTTAATATATCCATACTGAAATATTCCAAGGAACTGCAGGGTGAGCCTGTTATAACACATTAACCTTTCTGCATTAATAAAAACATTTTATTGCACAACCCTCTCCTTTTCTTTTGATATGTCCATGGTTAAACATTACATCTGTCCATCTTATTTTATCCATATTAATATCCCTATTTTGGATTATGGAAATTTCCTCCTGGTTCTCTTCCCTAATATCTTCATGTATTTTAGAGAATCATCTGAGGTCAAAAGCCTTCACAGACACGTGCAGGAAGTTCAGCGTAACAGATACTGCCGAAAACATCATCTCTGTTTATTGATGAAAACACTGTTGTCTTAATAACCTTAAATAACATCCTTTGATAACACTCTTCTCTTGGTCCACATCCAGGCATATCTCTTTAAATAGCTTCAGAGGTCATATCCTATATCAGCATATCTGAATAATAATAAAAAACACGTGTATACTTGTAATCAAAAATATATTTCCTCATTCAAACACATGAAAACAACTTTAGCTCAAACATCAACAAAACATCCGACAATTTCCAACTGAACACTGCTGGAGATTCTCACATTGCTGATCTCCTGTCTGTCTGTGCAGATTCGGTGTATTATTGGGTGGAAGAGTCTCTTGCTCGTCTTATCTCAGGATCAGCCCAGTTCTTCACGGGCTTTGCCTTGTTTGCGGGGCATCTTTTTACTGCTGCTGTCCTCTAGTTCTTTGTTCTTATAATAATGAGGAGCCACTTCCAGCAGCCAGCCGTTTTCAATCTCTATCACCTGAAAGACAGATGAAAGGATTTAAATAAAGCATATTTTTTTTGCATTTTCTGAAAAAAAATTTAAGTGCTTGCCCATTCAAAACTTGCTGGCAAGACTTTAGGGTATTTACAGTGGTTGCTAAAGCATTACAATGTGGTTTCTAATGGTGTGTTCACACTTGTAGTTCAGTTCCAAAAAAGAAAATTATACATTATTGTCCTGGTTCACTTAGCATTATTTTTACACTGTCATTTTTAACACCGAACCTAAAGATTAAAAAAAAAAAAACATTTTCTGACGTATATTTTGCGACGGAACTTACTGAACATCCAAAACAATGCTGTGTGTTGGGCTAAATGCTCTTGTTGTATGCGTGTACATATGATGTTATTTTTTAATCAGCTGAGAACTCAACAAAGAGCTTATAAAATGTGTAAAAAGGAGTAAAACACAGTACCAGGAATTCATTCGTTTTGTTGGCCGTATGAATTCCTTGCCCAATGTCATTGATATAAATTAAAAATAAAATAGGAACTAAAAATCGAACCTAAGGTAGAGGAATAATTATCTCCTGTAACACACAGTGTTCTTTTAGATCAATAATTTTTAAATAATTTTAGTGCCATTTCACTTAAACCTATAATTTTTAACCTCTGTAGTAACAAATTATGAGTCAAATGCTTTCGATAACAAGTACTGCTGCTGCTGTTGTACTGTCTTATTAGCTGATTTCCAAGAACAAGGTAAAATACAAGTAGATAAAGTTTAAAATAGAAGCCATAGGCTCTGAAATAAAGTCAGCAGCCATTTTTAAAAATAAGGTTCAATTCTATCAGGACCAGGTAATTTTTTTTACAATCTAATTTCAATAACATGTACAGTAGAAATAGGTAAGAAGTGAAATAGCTTTGCAGGGCAAAGAGAAACAACATCAACATGTATCATTTATTTTATTTACATTCAAGTCATTATTTAAAGGAACTGGACCAACATTAATGAAATTATTTAAAACTTCCACTATATATATATTTTTTTGTCACTAATTACATTCTGATTTACGTTTAAGAATTAAGGTAAATTAGAAGATGAATTTGTTAGTTTTGTTAATTTCCAGAATTTAACTGAATTATTTAAATTATCATTTAACATAGAAAGATCATATGAGTTTTTTTTTTTTTTCCGAATTTTTGTGCATTTAATTATGTAATGTTCTATAGATAAGCCAATCTGACAGATTATTTGATTTCTTTGCTTTAGCCCATGCGGCATCCCTGGTTCGGATGGCAGCGTTCACACTTATTAAAATGAACTGCACTAACAGAGCAATCAAGCCAGAATTTGTTTTAATCAAACCAAACCTATCAAATGTGAAGCCAAGTGTGAACACACCCTTAGGAGGTTAGGAGTGGATTTTAGTGTGTTGCTTTGCGGTTGCTTACAGGCTCATGTCAAAAAGAACCAGAACAGTAAGTATGAGGCTTGGCTTCAATAATATTAGTTATATCTGACTAAAAATACAAAGAATGTGAAGGACAACTCCATACCTGTCTCATGAACTCTTTGGTGGTAAAGACCAGCTCGTGGTAGATCATCCAGCGTGGCTGTTCCTCAAAGAGTGAGCTGTTGGGATGGACGTAAACAGTCTGCTGGTGTTTGACTGTTTTATAACCCCCTTTACTCAAGCGTGCCGTGTGGTAGAAATATCCCGCAGTCACTGCCTGGAAGAAAAAGCAAGCACATTTAGCTAACGATCTGGTGAAGTTGCACTACAATGTCTTAATAATTCTTATTACACGGCTCTCTGAAATATATGATTCTGATCAATCGTGGCATTCTAAAGTCAAATAATTTTTATATAATCACCTCTAAACTTACAAATGACTGATTTCATTTTGCAATAATGAGCAGCATTGCAGAAAAAAATGTATTTGGATGTTCCAACATTTTCTTCTATTGTGGCTGAAAGACAATAGGATTTGTGCACTTGTCCACAAATGATTCTTAGTCACCTAACCCGCATTCATCAATGCCAAACTCTTTTAAATATACAAAAGCATCTATTAAACGTAGTAACGCACAGTCAGCAAGTATGCATGCATTCAGCTATTGTGTTAAGTGTGCCTCTTGAAATGCTGACATGAAAATCACATCGTCTTTTTTAAATACTGATGATTCACAGTGACACTAGTCTCTCACAGAACAGGAAGTTCTGAAAAACAAAAGACATGAGAGACACAGATTTACTCTTGAAATGCTATTTTAGTGAAGTTTGATTGAATTTCCCTGTTCAACATTTTAAACCCGGGGAGTATTCCAGAAAGCAGGTTATGTGACATACCTGGGTATGTTTAAGGGTAAGTAAGCGCATAACCTCAACTTTCGTTCAAAAACGGAGGTAACTTTCAGGGCATGTAAGTAGCCATAGCAACATAGCGGGGAACATACTCTGGGTTGGCTGAACTTACTCCCGGACGTATTTTTGGAACCAGCATACCTTGAGTAAGCAAGGTTTGGGTTAATCAACAGAGAGTTCAGGGTATATGTGGCGGTAAGATATCCTTGCTTTCAGGAATACCCCCCCGGACTAAAAAAGTGTTAACCTCGGGTTAAGTGCAATGTGAAAAGGCCTAAAGAGAAATATTTGACAATGCAAATTGCACCACAAATTCTACTTCAATCTTTTTAGCCAACAAGGGCCACAAGTAAGAGTGTCTCAAAACGTAAGTGAATTCAGTTTATAAAGCTAAATTTAGGTTCATAAAGTTAAGATAACGATCACATGCAAAACAGCAGGCTTCTGCCCAAACACAATATATCACTGGAGGAAATGCGAGAAAGGAAGCGATGTAGGAGGAAATGAGGAAATCACCTTGCGGATGGGCACGCTGTCACCATTGGAGCTGCACAGTTCCACCTCGATCCGGTCCATCAACCCCTCCAACTGATCACGCACATCTCGGGCTCTCTTCATAGAGCGGAACTGGATAAAGTTCTCGAAGCACCACTGAGTGGAGTAACCGCTCTCTACCCACTGACAGAAAAACAGAGAGACTATTGAATACATTTTCTTTTCTCTGCACGCAACAACTAACAGTGTGAGCAGTGAAGTCTGATTTGCAAACAAATGACTCTCATGAACAAATGATATTCTTTTTACTGATTCAGTCATAAATATTCACAAAACTCACTTGTGAGTTAGTGTTTTTTAACCTGAACGAAAGAACATAACCGTTTATAACCTACTCCCTTCAATGATCCATGAATCAATATAGATTGGTTCCTTCGAGATTTTCCTATGGGTTTTTATAATGGGCGTAAAATAAAGCCTGTGGAAAACATAACTTGATGATACATTGAAGTTTTATTCTACAATGTAAACTACACACACTCAAACTCTAAACCACCTTATTTAGTTACTTATTAGAAACATATGTTTTTAAAAACTCCTGCAAACTCTAAAGGGGTGAAAAATGTGACATGTTTGCAAAGTAAATAGTAGTATGGGGGTCTGGGGGCAGGAGAATTTTGTATGATTTTAACTTGTAAACTAAGCATTCTGGTGCATTCTGACAAGAAAATAAATGGAAAAAACATTTGCTTCAAGTAAAAAAATAAAAAAGAACATTTATTGACACTAGGGCTGGGCATTGACACAAATTTCACAATTGGATTCGATTTTGATTCAGAAGCTTGCGATCCGATTTCAATTTGATCACCTTCAATTCAATAAAGATTAATTTGGGGCCTATCAGGTACAGTACATGGCAAATTTCCTCAAAGAAATTGACACACTTTTGCTGTAAGCTATACAGGGAACCACAGCTGGTACATCATTATAATATTAAAGGTTAAAATTAATTGATTTGTACTTGCATATAAATTACACATTAACACAAAAACGTTATAACAAATTTTTAAAGACATAATTATGTTTCTGCTCATTTTTAATACTATGTTTCTATTCGTTTTAAATATCAGCCTAAACGTTTAAATGGTGGCCGTCATAAGACAGTTTTATACACTCAGTATTGAAGCACATGTTAAGTACATGAATATGCAACGGCCTATAGCCACAGTGGATATATATCAAAATGCTTCTCTCTAAGTTCATTTTTGTAGCAGACCAACAAGTTTTTTGACATTGAACGGCTTTTCTGAGGTAAATTTTTACAAGCTATTTTATTGGCGCTTTTCCATGGCTGAAACAATAATTGATCGATCAACGTTACATATGACATGATATGGATTTCAGTAAGTTGTACTGCATCTTTCAACATTCATTCATGTTTATTTCGTGTTCTAAAGCGGAAAAGATGATCGGTTCCTGTGCGCTCTGCCTGTGTTTGAACTGAAGTGCTACAGCGATGTCGATGTGTCAGTCACACCCACCACAGAGCGCCAAAAAAGATCACAACAGCTCGAGAGACGTCTATGGTCTCACTCCAGTCTATGGGAAACTAGCCCATTTTCGATTTATTGTGCCTGCAAACTGACCCTGACACCCCCCAAGGGCCCCACCCCCAAAAAAAAAAAACTCTTCGGATCTACGCGATTCACATAAATGATATATTTTGATTCAAAACGGCAAATTTCGCCGAAAACCGACTAGTTTGCAGGTATGTTTTAAAAATAAACATAACTTCTTCAAAATTCACATTTTTGGTATGGGTGTAAATTACATTGTAGAACAAAACGTCAAAGTATCGTCAAGTTATGTTTAATACAGGCTTTATTTTACTCATAAATTGAAAAACCCTCATTATAAAACCCCATAGGAAAATCTTGAAGGATACAGGGGCAAATTAGTCTTCCGGGTTCTGACGTCATACCTGCACCACTCTAATTGGTTATGTCTGAACACGAAACCACTCTCTACCCAACAAAAGAAAAAGACTAGTGAAAAGATTTTATTTTCTGACAAAAAAAAAAAAAAGGTGTTTTGTGCATGCAATGGCAAACAGCGCAAACAGTTAAGTCCAATTTGTGAACAAATTACTCTTGTGAACCATTTTTTGTCAGTCAGTAATATAGATTCACTTGTGCTTTGAATGAGACTCACTCAGGCAGTGAATCGTTCAGAGGAGTTAATGAGTTCACAACTGACTCCCTCACTGATTCGTGAGTCTTTATAGGATTATGTCCAATTTGAATAGAACAGGGAGCCGCTTTCTACCAACTGACTGAGAATCAGAGAGTCTATGGAATACATTTTCTTTTCTGGCGACAATAATTGCGTGTTTTGTGCATGCAACAAGTCTGATTCACGACCAGATTACTCTTATGAACCAATGACTATGACCATTATATGTGATTTATACTTTAGGTTTGTGAGGCCATTTTCTAAATGGTTGTTCATATGACAATATGAAATTAAAGAATGTTGTAATAAATTAAAAAAAATATGGCAGAAAACATTTTGATATTTTACAAAATATAAGCAGTTAAAAGGTTGAATACATTTTGGTAAGAAAAAAAAGGTAAGAAAAACTTTGTTTGGGACTGTGAGGTCAACAACATATGACTTTTTTTCCAGAAAAGGCAGAAGTATTCTTGCAAAGCAATGATATTTGTATGGTACAAATACTATTAGCATCAACAGTGTGAAAGAATTAAACTGCAATGAACGTTTACTAAACACAACCTCATCTATAACTTAAATTATTGAGCAATTCTGTAATTTAATTACCAAAAAGGACTCCTAAATACTTGATTTTAGGTGCCTAAAATGTCTTATTTTTAATGCATATGGGTTTTGTTTCTGCTGTTTGAACAGTCATTCTTTCAAAACTTTGTTCATTCCAAAGTTAAAACTGCACAAGACAAAAACTTCCTGCTTTAGCAGCTACATATGCACGTACGCCTACACAGGGCTGCATAACCTGTTCAGCAATATAATTGCTGTACATTTCTCATAAGGAAGTCACGCTAGATGAAACAAGTATTCTGACAATAGCAAAACATTTACAAGTATTCTGACAATAACAAAACATTCTGACAATTACCGCAATTACCAGGTCATAAAAGTGCTTGATTGCTTGATCACTTTGAGCGGTGTTTCCACACACACACACACACACACACACACACACACATTAACACACCTGTGTATATACATTGAGCAGCACCATGTGATCTCCTCCTGGTACCACGAAGTTCATCCTAGCGTTGTCAGCATGGACCACTTTGTCCTTGGGACGGTAGAAAATGGAGTTGTTCACTGACAGCATGGCTGCGATGGTCAGAACCTCCTCAGAGCACTTATAACTTCAGGAGAGACCAAAAACAATGTTCAGAACATTACAATAATGACTCCAGGTAAAGTAATGATGATTAAATGTAAAAAATTAGCATATAAGCTTGAAAATAATGGTTTCACAGGGAAACTGAGGTGATTTTATTGCAGATTAGACTCACTGTTCAGAAGCCAGAATCATTTTACTCAGCATGGGGTCCACAGGAAGTTCAGCCATCCTTCGGCCGAGCTACAGCGCAAGAGGAACAAAAGGAAGTCAAATCATTGGCATATTTCCATGAGAAATTTGTAAATGTGCAGCTTTAGAGTCATTTATTTAATATTTATTCTTAATTTCCATGTCCAGAACCCTTATTGACAGTCTTTTTGTTGAAAAGCCTTCTTGTATATGTGTTGTGAATGTGAACACAATTCTGAGTTCATTGAAGTACATAAGGGTTTAGAAAACCAAATGTAGCACAACTGTAGGGTAATAAAGGCGTTTTAATTCATTTTTTTTTCGCACCTTAGTAAGTTCACCGAGGTGGTTGAGGGCGCCCAAAGCGTAGAGCTGCTCCAGAGCCAACACCAGCGTTTCGTGAGGAGGAGGATCCATGAAGTCAAAATGAATCAGATCATTTATGCCTGATGCACAGATCAGGAAAAACATGTTAGATCTTAAGGACACATGAAAAGACATTTCATGTTTGATTACAGGGAGTGAATAACTGTGTCAGGTTTATGTATGCATTAGCGTTCCAATTTTTTACATACCACACCCCAAAATTGCCACTGTCCTTCATAACAAAAATAATTACAAAGACACTAAACACTACTAACCTTATTAGAATGCCCTAAAAAGTATTTGGCCGTTTAAGCCATATTTAACATGTCTGAATGTCATTCAGAGCATTTCTCTGAACTAATTTCACTTTTGAGTCATTTTAACCAGCTAATGCCAGGTGAATTTAATGGGCGAACAGAAGTATTAATATTCAGCAAGCATGCATTAAAATGATCAAAAGTGACAGTAAAGATAAACTAAAGATAAAGTTACAAAAGATTTCCATTTCAAATAAGTGTTCTTTTGAACTTTCGATTCATCAAAGAATCCTAAAAAAACTGTATCACGTTTTCCAGAAAAATAAGCAGCACATCTGCTCTCAACATTGATAATAATAAGAAACATTTCTTGAGCAGCAAATCAGCATATTAGAATGATTTCTGAAGGATCATGTGACACTGATGCTGAAAATGCAGCTTTGATCACAGGAATAAATTACATTTTTAAATATATTAAATTAAAAACTGTAATTTTAAATTGTAATAATATTTCACAATATCCTCTTATTGGTGTAGTTCATCACATTTATTAATTACATGATTTACTAACATTATTTTGTCAGTCACAAAGTGTTCAAAAAATTTTGGACAGTACATCAACTGTTTTATATTTTAAAACCTTAGGAAATGTCTTTTTGTCATATATTTAGTTAGGAAAATGTGTTTGTGCTGTTTATCTTTAAAACAATACCTTTTGGTTTGATATTTTGCAACAAATTCAATGATATCCACACATTTTTAAGTAATGCTTAAGTTCCCAAATATTTTACCTTCCACATATTTTACAGCCACCTCTACAGGCTTAAACAGAAACATGCCAATGAATTCTTCACTGATCTTTTTAATGACTGCAGTGCATAGAAATCAAGCTGACATGTGGATTTGTCATGGTAAAGTCATCAAGACAAACTGAATCATTCATTCTTACCAAGACTTTTGAGCAGCAGAACCACATTTCCCAGGTTTGTTCTCTGAATCTCAGGGATGGTGGTTTCCTCCATCTCATGTTTAAAGGCCCAGGCGGTGTACAGCCTAAAACATTTCCCAGCAGCCACTCTTCCTGCACGACCTGCTCTCTGATTGGCAGAGGCCTGCATGATAATATAACATATTATCAATCTCTAATACCACACATCAATCAATTTTAACCTTCAGTGAAACAGCATATTAATTGAACCTGAGATAGTAATGCAAACTTATTTTAATATGGCCTTTTATGGTTAAAAATGATATAATTAATTATAAATATAAATTAATAAATGTATCTGAACATATGAACATGTTCCAATAACAACCGACAACCAGTAAGTGTTTTTTTTTGTTTTGTTTTTTTACTTGAAAAGTTTGCTTGTGTTATCTGTCCTCATAAAAAAATGCCACTTGTCATTAGTAAATCTCTAAGCATGACTTGATACTGAATACTTTGTCTGAATACTTTTGTGTCCACTGCCCTTTATACAGATAAATGTGAGAAAATGTTTTTGTTGTTGCTTGAAGCTTCTCTTACTCGTGAACAGGGTGTGACAATGAGAGATTCCATTCCTGTTCTTGCATTGTAGCTCTTTTGTTTGCAAAAACCTGGATCAATAACGTAGATGATGCCGTCAATGGTGAGAGATGTCTCTGCGATATTTGTGGCCACCACAACCTGCAGTACAAAAACAACAAACCATTACTCAAGAAATTCATATTTAGAGTTCTGGGTATTTATCAACATGATCTAAAAAATAAAATAAAGCTTCTACAGAAAAAAACATTTACATAAGAATTTGCACTTTGTTTTTGTGTTGTTTTTTTCATCTGCTATAATGAGTAAACAGGTGCTGGTCATATAATTAGAATATCATCAAAAAGTTGATTTTTTTCACTAATTCCATTCAAAAAGTGAAACTTGTATATTATATTCATTCATTACACACAGACTGATATATTTCAAATGTTTATTTCTTTTAATTTTGATGATTATAACTGACAACTAAGGAAAATCCCAAATTCAGTATCTCAGAAAATTAGAATATTACTTAAGACCAATACAAAGAAAGGATTTTTAGAAATCTTGGCCAACTGAAAAGTATGAACATGAAAAGTATGAGCATGTACAGCACTCAATACTTAGTTGGGGCTCCTTTTGCCTGAATTACTGCAGCAATGCGGCGTGGCATGGTGTCGATCAGTCTGTGGCACTGCTCAGGTGTTATAAGAGCCCAGGTTGCTCTGATAGTGGCCTTCAGCTCTTCTGCATTGTTGGGTCTGGCATATCGCATCTTCCTCTTCACAATACCCCATAGATTTTCTATGGGGTTAAGGTCAGACGAGTTTGCTGGCCAATTAAGAACAGGGATACCATGGTCCTTAAACCAGGTACTGGTAGCTTTGGCACTGTGTGCAGGTGCCAAGTCCTGTTGGAAAATGAAATCTGCATCTTCATAAAGTTGGTCAGCAGCAGGAAGCATGAAGTGCTCTAAAACTTTCTGGTATACGGCTGCGTTGACCTTGGACCTCAGAAAACACAGTGGACCAACACCAGCAGATGACATGGCACCCCAAACCATCACTGACTGTGGAAACTTTACACTGGACCTCAAGCAACGTGGATTGTGTGCCTCTCCTCTCTTCCTCCAGACTCTGGGACCCTGATTTCCAAAGGAAATGCAAAATTTACTTTCATCAGAGAACATAACTTTGGACCACTCAGCAGCAGTCCAGTCCTTTTTGTCTTTAGCCCAGGCGAGACGCTTCTGACGATGTCTGTTGTTCAAGAGTGGCTTGACACAAGGAATGCGACAGCTGAAACCCATGTCTTGCATACGTCTGTGCGTAGTGGTTCTTGAAGCACTGACTCCAGCTGCAGTCCACTCTTTGTGAATCTCCCACACATTTTTGAATGGGTTTTGTTTCACAATCCTCTCCAGGGTGCGGTTATCCCTATTGCTTGTACACTTTTTTCTACCACATCTTTTCCTTCCCTTCGCCTCTCTATTAATGTGCTTGGACACAGAGCTCTGTGAACAGCCAGCCTCTTTTGCAATGACCTTTTGTGTCTTGCCCTCCTTGTGCAATGTGTCAATGGTCGTCTTTTGGACAACTGTCAAGTCAGCAGTCTACCCCGTGATTGTGTAGCCTACAGAACTAGACTGAGAGACCATTTAAAGGCCTTTGCAGGTGTTTTGAGTTAATTAGCTGATTAGAGTGTGGCACCAGGTGTCTTCAATATTGAACCTTTTCACAATATTCTAATTTTCTGAGATACTGAATTTGGGATTTTCCTTAGTTGTCAGTTATAATCATCAAAATTAAAAGAAATAAACATTTGAAATATATCAGTCTGTGTGTAATGAATGAATATAATATACAAGTTTCACTTTTTGAATGGAATTAGTGAAATAAATCAACTTTTTGATGATATTCTAATTATATGACCAGCACCTGTATGTGTAGCCTTCCACAGACTTCAACAGACATGCTGCCCCCTTCTGGCCAACAAAGGGAATGGCACTCTTACTTTGCGCGCTCCAGGCGGAGTGGGATTGAAGATTTTGGCCTGCATGTCTGAGGGCAAGTTGGCATAGATGGGCAGAACAAGGAGCTCAGAAATCTTAGATCCCAGTCTCCTACATCTCTCCTGTAGAAGTTCACAGCACGCCTCGATCTCCTCCTGCAACACCAGAGGACACAGTAAATGTCAATATTACCAATATAAATATAGTCTATTAATACATTAATATTAATGATCCACTTTTTGGATTAAACTGTCCCGATATAATAATACAGATTAAGTCTTTCTTTCTTATCACACAGCTTTCCCATCTCAAAAAGCAAAGGTTTTTTTTATTGTTTTTTTTTATTTTACATACCTTTTTGTAAGCTTTTTTGAAAAGAGAATGGAAAGAGACCGGAAGGGGACGCAGGGTGATGCAGGCTTGTATTTAGTGTAACTGTAAATGTATGTCATCTAATCAAGATTCATTCATCCAAAAACCTTTTCACAGACTGTCATGATATATTTCCACATTTAGCAATATTGCAAATCTAGTAAAGATTTACACAATTTTGGCCCTCTTCTTGTTTTATTAGGAGCTCTATTGCATTCTCTTTTTGCCAGCAGACTCTCCTCTGTTCTGCATTTTTTATTTTTCTTTTTTCTTTTATTTTTTAAATGGGCGAATGGAGATTTAGCTGCTTCATGTCAACCTTTCTCACTCATTGTAACAACCAACCTCTGCCACTCCCGCAACATACATGCGTCAACTTCTCTCTATTTATGCCTATGACAAGACACACACGGGCGAGTGATGTACACAATTTCCCATGAAAAACATCCCGACAGGTCTAAAATATGAACACTTATAACAGGCTTACTATAGTGAATCAAACAAAAACATGTTTTGGAAGAAGTATTGAGGATGTATTGACTCATTTATATAAAAAAATATACATTTATAACACTATACTTGGTATTATATTATCTTGTAAGTTACAAAAAAAAGGAATTAACACTGCTGCGTGAGTGTTATCATTCTTTCTTCTGACTTCCATTATCAATCTCTCTACATTTCCCCCACTTTTAGAAAGTCGTGGAAACACTATCATGGATTTTTTATTTTCCTATTGGAGCAAATGGGGATGCAAAGATTTTTATTTGCTGTCATCTCCCATTCACCAATATAGAAGTTTACCCAACTATGATGATTTCCACTTCTGAAAGCCCAGGAAATGTGAAACGGGTCCATTGTTTTGGAGCCAATTAAATTATATATTATAAAACCAGATCATTATAATTATAGCTCAAAAATAAAATGTTACCCCCTAAATAACTTGTGCAATTAGCACATTTTTGTTAGTCGCGCTGCAGTTCCAATATAATTTTAGTACAGTACATCTAACATTCCAGTTACAAATATAAATATCTTGCCTACACTAATATTTAATAATTACATATTTTTTGTGTAATAAAATTTAAAATCATTAAAATAATGAAATGATGCATTACTTTTTATTTTTCATTTTCATAATTATTTGTATAGCGCTTTTCACAAATATACACTACCAGTCAAAAGTTTGGACACACCCTCTCATTTAATGTTTTTTCTTTGTTTTCATGACTATTTACATTGTAGATTCTCATTGAAGACATCAAAACTATGAATGAACACATATGGAATTATGTAGTAAAAAAAAAAGTGTGAAATAACTGAAAACATATTTTATATTTTAGATTCTTCAAAATAGCCACCCTTTGCTTTGATTACTGCTTTGCACACTCTTGGCATTCTCTTGATGAGCTTCATGAGGTAGTCACCTGAAATGGTTTTCCAACAGTCTTGAAGGAGTTCCCAGAGATGCTGAGCACTTGTTGGCCCTTTTGCCTTCACTCTGCGGTCCTTCTCATCCCAAACCATCTCAATTGGGTTTAGGTCAGGTGACTGTGGAGGCCAGGTCATCTGGCGCAGCACTCCATCACTCTCCTTCTTGGTCAAATAGCCCTTACACAGCCTGGGGGTGTGTTTGGGGTCATTGTCCTGTTGAAAAATAAATGATGGTCCAACTAAATTCAAACCGGATGGGATGGCATGTCGCTGCAGGATGCTGTGGTTGCCATGCTGGTTCAGTGTGCCTTCAATTTTGAATAAATCCCCAACAGTGTCACCAGCAAAGCACCCCCACACCATCACACCTCCTCCTCCATGCTTCACGGTGGGAACCATGCATGTAGAGACCATCCGTTCACCTTTCTGCGTCGCACAAAGACACGGCGGGTGGAACCAAAGATCTCAAATTTGGACTCATCAGACCAAAGCACAGATTTCCACTGGTCTAATGTTCATTCCTTGTGTTTCTTGGCCCAAACAAATCTCTTCTGCTTGTTGCTTTTCCTTAGTAGTGTTTTTTTTAGCAGATATTTGACCATAAAGTGTACCAACCTGACTTCTGCACAACACAACTGATGGTCCCAACCCCATTCCACAAATGAACCCTGACAAGGCACACCTGTGAAGTGAAAATCATTTCAGGTGACTACATCATGAAGCTCACTGAGAGAAGGCCAAGGGTTTGCAGTGCTGTCAAAGCAAAGCGTGGCTACTTTGAGAAATCTAAAATATGAAACATATCTAGAGTTATTTCACACTTTTTTGTTTACTACATAATTCCATATGTCTTCATTCATAGTTTTAATGTCTTCAGTGAAAATCTACAATGTGAATAGTCATGAAAACAAAGAAAAAAACATTAAATGAGAGGGTGTGTCCAAACTTTTGACTGGTAGTGTATATAATGTATATATATATTTATGAAAAGCGCTATACAAATAATATATATATATATATATATAAAGAAAATGCATAATGTAAATGTTACAATCAAGGTGACTGTGACAGAGGTGAATGTATGTCAAGGGAAAAATCAGTGACGAGTTAATGGGAAAAACACATTAGCCCGTGGAGTACTGCTATACTGTGACTCAGATGTAATAGATGCATTTATTTATTTATAATCTTAACAGATTTATGCATTGATGGATACAGTCATGTCTGTCCACAAGGGAAATATGAACTATAAACAGACTGAGCATCAAGAACTGACCTGTCCTGTGAGGAAGACCAGTATGTCTCCATTCGGCTGAGTGACATGGATCTGTAGCACTGACACCACACATGCTTCCAGATAGTCGGCCTCTGGAGCCTGAAACGAAAGACAATTCATATTAACAATGTGCAAACAATGTACAAATTAAGGCAAAAACAGATCAGAGAAATCACTAACTGGATTCTTACACCATGTCCAAGAATGGCTGAAATTACAATTTTATACCACCAAGTATTTTGGTTTTTTTAAAAATTTTAAAATAACCATTTCCTATTTGAATATATTTTAAATTAAATTTATTCCTGTGATGTAAAGCTGAATTTTCATCATCATTGCTCCAGTCTTCAGTGTCACATGATCCTTCAGAAATCATTCTAAATTATTATTGGTGCTCAATTATTAATAATGATTCTTATTGTTTTCAATGTTGAAAACAGTATTTGAGTCTTAATATTTTCATGGAATTTTTTTTTCTCAGTAATTCTTTGATGAATATAGTTCAAAAGAACAGAATTTATTAGAAATAGAAATCTTTTGTAAATTAAAAATGTCTTTACTGTCACGTCAATCAATTTGAATCAATTGAATCAATGCACCCTTGTTAAATAAAAGTATTAATTTCTATTTATTTATTTATTTATTTATTTATTTATCTATTTATTTATTTATGTGACCCTGGACCACAAAACCAGTCATACGGGTAAAAAAAAATTTAATTGAGATTTACACATCATCTGAAAGCTGAATAAATAAGTTTGTTAGGATAGGACAATATTTGGCCGAGATACAACTATTTGAAAATCTGGAATCTGAGGGTGCAAAAAAATCTAAATATTGAGAAAATTGCCTTTAAAATTGTCCAAATGAAGTCCTTAGCAATGCATATCCACTCACAAAAATACATTTTTTATATATTTACAGTAGAAAATTTACAAAATATCTTCATGGAACATGATCTTTACCTAATATCTTAATGATTTGTGGCATAAAAGAAAATCGATAATTTTGATCCATACAATGTATTTTTAGCTATTGCTTCAAATATATCCGTGCTACTTATGACTGGTTTTGTGGTCAAGGGTCACACACATATACACACACACACACACACACACACACATATACACACACACACACACACACATATATATATATATATATATATATCATGACATATCATTTAGTTCAGCAAGAAAAGAAAACACTACACTGTGTATGACAAAGCGAATCAATGCTTTAATTATGGTCCATTACCTTTGTGTAGTAGATGTCCACAGGGAACCTACGGCCTGGAATCCTAAACACAGGTGCATCGTCAAAGAAGCTGGAGAAACGCTCAGTGTCCAGAGTGGCACTGGCCACCAGAACCTTCAGATCAGGGCGGAAACGTGCGATGTCTTTAATTAGACCGAAGAGGATGTCTGTGTGTAATGTTCTCTCGTGGGCCTCATCGATGATGATCACACTGATCACAGAGAACGACAGCCAATCAGAACAGAGAATGCAACAATGAAAAGCAGACCTATATTTAAAAAAAAAATGTCAAAAATATTAATTCTGTATGGTACGTTTTTACCTGTAGCTGGCGAGGTCAGGCTCTGTAAGAAACTCTCTTAGCAACATGCCATCAGTCATGTATTTCAGGATGGTCCTCTCTGACGTGCAGTCCTCAAAACGGATGCTATAGCCCACCTGTAGAAAGTAAGACAACATTGCTGAAATTTATCACAATTAAAAAACACTTGAACTTCTCTAATGTACACAAACACAATGGGCAAGCCTGCAGGCTCATCATTTATAAATCGCACAATTAATAAGCAGATGGATTATTACCTCATTTCCTAGTTTGACATTCATCTCCTGTGCGACTCTAGCTGCTACAGACATGGCCGCCACTCTTCGAGGTTGAGTGCAGCCAATCTTCATTCCTCCTTCAGTGTAACCCTGAAAGAGAAAAGATAAGACAATTAAGAAATGCAACTTTCATGCCTTGACTTAATTATGAATTAAACATTAATCCATGTGGATTTATTTTATGATCTCTTTATGACCTTTTAGAAGCATCAGAGTTTTGGGTGAATGAACTTTTAATGGAGGGACAGAAATCTCACAGATTTCATTAAAAATATCATCATTTGTGTTTTGAAGATGAAGAAAAGTCTTACGGGTTTGGAACAATATCCCAAGTGAGTAAATGATGACAGAAATCAAATTTTTGGGTGCACTAACCATTTAGTATGATGTTAAAGGGTTAGTTCACCCAAAAATGAAAATTATCCCATGATTTACTCGCCCTCAAGCTATGTTAGGTGTATATGACTTTCTTCTTACAGACAAACACAATTGGAGTTATATTAAAAATATCCTGGCTCTTCCAAGCTTTATAATGAGAGTGAATGGTACTTTTTTTTTTTAAGCCCATCCATCATAAAAGTAATTCACACAGCTCCAGGGGGTTAATAACAGCCTTCTGAAGTGAAGTAATGGGTTTTTTTAAGAAAAATATACATATTATAACTTTATAAACTACAATCACTGGCTTCCGGTAACGGCCGCATGCAAGTCGAGTTCCATTCAAAAAGTGAACTCTGACACAACGTATCTTTAAAAATATTTATTTGTTGCTTTTATTTTATTTATTTTTTTAGTCATAGATGAAGTTGAGAGGATCTACATGTTCCTGATTACTTTATATTCTCACGTGAAACCTAGAAATGTACACATGGATCTCCACTGGATCCACGCAAACCCCGAAATTAAAAGCTATTTGCAAATAAATGTTTTATAAGCACGTACATCTTCCAGGAGATACTGAGGGATTTGGGTGGTCTTGCCGGATCCGGTTTCTCCCTCGATGACCAAGATCTGGTGGTTTTTGATGGCAGCTAGAAGGTCTTCTCTGTAAGGAAAGATGGGAAGGCTGCGTCTCACTTCCTGAATGGACAGCTTGTCTTTCTCAACTTGTGATAACTCAGGTTCACTTTCCTGCAGTTCAAAAATAGGAAGATACAAGATTGCTGTTACTTTTTTGTATTAAAGACATATAAAAATAGAGCTGTTGAATGTAATCGTTTTTTCGATGCACTGCGATGCTATTGTGAATGATTCTGCATCAATGCATAAAAACAAAAGAATCGATTTTTAGAAAAAAAAAGCAATTAAATGGGCCTATCATACATATTAATGTACTGTTTTATGGTAAATAAAGTACTCTTACTATAGGCTGTATTAATAAATAAGTTGCGTATGTCCTTTGTAAGCAAAGCACTTGCATCTGTTTTGGTTTTCACAAAAAGAATATGCATGAATGAGGAAGTGTGAGATGTGCTTTATGTTATACAGAGTTATTAAGCAATAAGCACAACAAAAAGATCTCAGTGCGTTACTTGTGCTGACTGACACACCCAAAGCACACGCACAGAAAGCCGACGCTTTGACGCTTTGAAGCTCTTCACTGAGCGGCGCTTACACAGACACATTTTAGGGATCCTTTGATAGACGCCTGCTTTCAAACGCTCTGTGAAGAGCGTCAAAGATGTCTATTTTCAACATTTTTTTGAAGCGTTGATCATTGTAGCCATTCACAGACATATCTGATGAGAGTGTGAACAATGGCCAATCAGACGTGTTTAAGAATCTGCTCAACAGCGCTCAAAATGTTAGGCGGAAATGCTGGTATCGTCACATTTTTTAAATTTCAGTACCGACTTGGTACCAAAGTCGGTGCTTTTGACAACCCTAATTGTGATTATTAATATAATAATTATTATTAATAAAAGAATTGGAGGAAAAGATGCATTGTGATGCATTGAGATTCGCTTCATAATCGAATTGTTACCCTCTGATTCGTAATCGAATCGTGAGGCAAGTGAAGATTCACATCTCTACACAGAAATATAATGAATACACAGTATCTCATTCTTGAGTGTTGTTAACCTTCTCTGACAGCGTCCCCTTCATGGTAATGGCTGTGCTGACAAAGTTAATCATCTCCTCTTCCTCTAAAATGAGCTGATACTTCTCCTGCTCCTCCTTTATCCGCCGTTCCCGCTCTTCTCTGGCCCCAAACTGCAGGGTGGCAGTGGCCACTCTCGCCTCCTCCCAGCGGCCCTGCTCCCCGCCTCCCTCTCTGGGAGTCTCCTCAAACTCCAGCTCCATGTCTCTTTGAGGAATGGACTGAAAAGAATGGAAAAATAGAAGAGAAAAACAATAAAATAATGATTTAAAGTTACATATGTAAAATAAATTACCTCAAGGTTTTTTAAAAATAAGAAACATTTTGTTGAAATGTCCAGCAAAAACAACTGTGTTTGTAATATACACTACCGTACCATTTAAAAGTTTGGGATAAGTATTTTTTATTTTATTTTCAGCATTATTACTCCAGTGTCACATGATCCTTCAGAAATCATTCTAATATGCTGATTTGATGCTCAAGAATTTTTTTTTTACTATCAATGTTGAAAACTGTAGTGAGGAAACTGATACATTTTTTCAGGATTCTTTGTTGATGGAAACAGAAATCTTTGGTAACATTATAAAAGTTTTTACTGTCACTTTTATCAATTTAATGCAACCTTTTTGAATAAAAGTATTAACTTAAAAACAATATTTACAGCATATTATTAGATTTTTATCACTGATTTATTGCAACATTGCCATTCTGAATTAAAAGTATCCCATAATCCCCCTGTAGCTCATCTCTTAGACCTACCTTGTTTCTTTTCTCTTCTGGCATGTAGTATCTGTTCTTTCTCTCCTCTTGTTCTTTGGCTCCTGCTTTCTTGTAGTCTCGAGCCAGGTCTCTGATCTGCCGCTTGTACT
Source organism: Hypophthalmichthys nobilis (assembly GCA_037950665.1). Lineage (NCBI taxonomy): Eukaryota > Metazoa > Chordata > Actinopteri > Cypriniformes > Xenocyprididae > Hypophthalmichthys > Hypophthalmichthys nobilis. Next base: position 22,825,792 of record CM075479.1, read on the forward strand.
CTAGATCTTTCCTTTCCTTATCGGTGAGTTTCTGAGTGGAGAAGAGGTATTCCTCGTCCGCAATTTCAGCTTCAAGGTCTTCCAGCTTCTCCTGCTCTCTTTTGGTCAGATACTGTCGACGTGACTCTTTCCTTAACTCTGGAAGCTGAAGAGACCGCATTGAATGTTAACAGATATCAATCACAAGGCTTATTAAAAGGGTTATGGCAATCAGGTTAACATGTTTACATGACCAAATTTCTAGTTAGCAACAGAACATACTTGTACATGTATAAAAAAAAAAATCGAAGACTTTCAAAGTTTCTCACCATCTTCCTTTTATCCTCTTCAGTCATTTTGAGCCTCTTCTGAGCTTCCTCATAAGTCTGAGATGTTGAAAACAGACAGCAAAGGTCATCAGCCCTCATATTTTACCAAATCATACCGAGATCAATCAATAGCAGACTTTATTTTGTTGGAGTAATAACGTATTTTGCATTACCTTTTTGTCATTTCTTTCAAGTATGTGTCTTGTCTTGTCTTTGTCTTTCTGTTTCACTCGTTCAGAAAATGCATCCCTCTCCTCCAGATCTTGAAGTCTTTCTCTCTCTTCCCGCTCCCATTCTTCCTCCTCCTCCTCTTTTTTAGCAGCTTTTTTTGGCTCATCCGTGACCTCAGTGCTGAAAGAGGCAAAAATCAAACAAGAGAAATCATTGAGAACAAAAGCACAATAATAAAAAACAGAGAGATCTCACTTTCAGATTCGCACGAGGATCGTATTTGGGAGTCTGTGGCATCTAAAGGATTGAAAACCCCTGTTTTAGAGTGTCATAATCACCTCTTTTTCCTGTCCTCTTCACTGGACGATGGACTTTCCTCTCGTTTCTGTCTGAGGTGTTTCCTCTTCTTTCCTTTGTCCCGATCTTTTGTTTTCTTCTCTTTTCCTCTTTCTTTGACTGTCTCTCCATCGCTCTCACTGTCCTCCAAAAGAGTGTAGGTTCTGTTCTTTCTCTCCATTTCCATAACTTGTCGTTCTATCGCTCGGGCGGGTTTTTCTGCCACATGTTTTTTGGGAGCCTGAAATGAAGGGTCATTAAATAGATATATATAATAAATATATGTCTTTAGTTTAGGAATTCCATTAAACATACTGTCTGATTATAAAAACATACTTTGTTGTACAGCTCATGCGCAAATGCTGTGATTCTTTGATCAATGTCAATGGTTCCGGTTTGCTGAAGCCGAGCCACGAAGTCCTGAGGTCCAGAAGACTTCCGCACCAGACCGATCATGAACTGGGCCACATATCTGTCACTCAAACCCAGGATGTCATGGAGCTGGTCACTAACCCACTGTTCCAGATTGGCCATTGTGACTGTACACAAAAACATAACACATCTATTTTATACAATACTGCATTAGCATGTTCTTCAGCGTAATATAAAAGTGAATCACAATAACGTTACATCCATCAACAGTACATATGCACCCAGCAAACACAAAATGTTTTTACAACGTTGTATTTTGGTTGCAATTAGGTAATGTTGTAGTACAACGTTTTATATGTAATATAATGTAACCAAAATAACACGTTTTAAAAACGTTGTGAAAATACCAAGCTGGTATGTTTTCTTTAAGTAGTCAAAAAAACGTTAATATCACGTTTGTCTACTACGAAAACGAAACTATACCAAATTGCAACTTTTGAGAGACGTTTTATTTAGGTGTTAAAATAACGCAATCTGCACGTTGGAATACGACGGTTAAAAAACGTCATGACAGTACCAAAATACAACCATGTCAAAGCAAAGACTATGCTAGGGCCAAAACTCGTACATTGTTTGTTTTTAATGTGTTTTGAACGCGGCACCCTTTTAGTTTTTTCCATAAATTGAACAGGGAAGGCGTAGGACATACAGCGTAAGCTTTTTGAAGAATACGGAACATGGAAGCACTCGCAAGGCGATCGTTTGTGTTTATAAAGCATATACAGTTGTATTTTTAAAAGAAAATGACCAATCGTTTCGCTAGATAAGACCCTTATTCCTCGTCTGGTATCGTTTAAAGCCTTTTGAAGCTGCACTGAAACTGTAATTTTGACCTTCAACCGTATGGAGTCCATTGAAGTCCACTATAAGGAGAACAACCCTGGAATGTTTTCATCAAAAACCTTAATTTCTTTTCGACTGAAGAAAGAAAGACATGAACATCTTGGATGACATGGGGGTGAGTAAATTATCAGGACATTGTCATTCAGAAAGTGAACTAATCCTTTAATTTACACTTTCAGTGCCCAGAAAGGTACTAAAACCTGTTTAAAACAGTACAGTGGGTCTACTAATATTAGTATTGGGTCTGAATATTGTAGAATGACATGAGGGTGAGTAATAAATGACAATTTTCATTTTGGGGTTTATCTCATTAAGTTCCTACCTGCCACCTACTGGCATAACAATGTAACCTGCAATGAAAGCGCTGAAAAATAGAGAAATCGCTAACATACAGATACAAAATCAGGTATTTATTGAACAATAATAGCCATTATAAACCTCTTATTTAATATACATATATATATATATATATATATATATAAAATTTAAGTTCTGATGCCTATATATCTGTAATTTGTGTTGAAAAAATCCTTAAAATATAAGCATTAGTTTTAGTGCAAACAAGTAATAAGATTGCAATATAATTATTATAATAATCGCAATAAAATCATTTGTAACTAGTTAAAATGAAATACTTCACAATTTACAAATGAAATGTTTTTTTCTTCTGTTATAACATCTGTGCTCTGAAATTTCTTGGAATTTGTTAATGATCCCATATTTAAATTCGCCAGTCATTGCATAATTTTTTATTTATTTACATATTTACCTTGTTTAGATTTTTTTTTGTGAACTACCCATATCATGTTACTTTTTTATATTTTGTGAATAAATATGAGTGACAAAATTTGTGTGTAGTATAAATTATTAGGCCTACATATATGTTAATGTAGGCTTATAAAATGGACAACAACCAGAGGTCCGCGCTACAGGTAAGGTGGTGAAATGTAAAAAAAGTGCTGCTGAATATTCAGATTTACAGAAATTTTGTAAGCTGACATAATAGCTTATGACGAATTATAAAGAAATATAAAATACACCACTTAATGTATTTATCTTACTATACAGTTATGTTGTTTTATATATTTGTTTTATATTGTTTTAGTCATTTTATTTGGAAAGATATCACTGTAAAGAAAACATTTTGATGGCAGCATGTGAAGTACCAGTTTGGACGTGGAAAGTACGTTTTTAAAACGTTGCAAGGAGACATTCAGACGTGATAAAAACGTTTCTGCAACGTTGTGAAAAAACGTATTTATAACGTAAAAAAAACACCGACATCTGTCGTATTAAATACGTCCGATTACAACGTTATCACGACCTTTTCACAACGTGGAAAAAAACATTTTTACAACGTTATTGTGTTTTGCTGGACAGTAATGGCAAAGATTCACTAGATAACACAGCCATATGAGCAAATGAATATAAGTATATTGAATTCACATTCTAATATGTGATTAAACTAAGCCGTGAAATCTTATTTCAAAAGAAAATTATGTCCACAAGTAAAGGCTGGGATTGTTTTATTCCGTGGAAATGAACAGTAAACAATAGACACTTTTTTTCATTTATTGACTAGTATTTCGAGTATCTGTACCCATGAAATCAAACGCACCGTGTACATGCAGTATTGTGGTTTATACACATATACAATAAAAACACGACTGAGTCATAATTAATAAGAAACTTTAAACTTACGTTAGTGGTGTCTCCACACGCTTTCTCCTATGAAAATATTAACGCTACTTCCGGTTAAACGTTTCCTCAACGCGGCCTGTCAAAGTAAAAGTCTGAGTAAAACCTTCAGTCATGACCTGACTAAAGACACAAAATAAGCGTGTAGAAAGGTAATTGGCGTGAAATAGTTCAAACGTTGTAGTTGTCGCTAACTTGCCTGGTATGATGGATCTGAATAATACATCAGAATAACTGAAACCGATGGCGTGGTCACGTGGTTCAAGTTAGTTTTCTAAACGCAAGTCGGAATTTTTATTTGTGATAATTAGATAAGGCACGTTTAAAATAATTTTATAGATGTTTCTGTGTGTTTATTTCAGGTACCAAATGCTTGGATACAATATATTGCAACGTCTATATATTTTAGTGTGAACTGATTCCACCGAGTCCTGAGATTTCAATCCTGTTTCGTTTGAGACACAAAACGCGTATATAGAGAGTTCATGTCAAAATACAAGTCCAGCTTAAAGCGTGAAGAGCACCAGATGTGCTCTGCTTACTATACGAATCATCATATTTTCCAGTGGACGTGTTAATACGGATAACCATAAAACATGCACTTGATATTAATGTGCACCTAAATATGACATAATTCATGTATGTGTGTGTGTGTGTGTGTGTGTATATATATATATATATATATATATATGTATATATATATATATATATATATATATATATATATATATATATATATATATATATAATTTTGCTTCATTTTTATGTATATTTTGTAAAGAATGTTCAATATATTTAAATATATATTTATTCCAGTCTAATAAGTGATGAGTGGCTTTAATAATGATGCGCTCAATAAAGTTTGAAAAACTTTGTAGACACTCTAGCATTACTTGATAGCATTCAAGAAAAAGGTAAATAGCCTATCTAAACAATGTGACAATGTAATAATATGAAATGTTTTGTTTTCATTTCTTCCGATAAACCACAGCAAGTGGTGAGATAGAGGAAGCGGTCTATAAAAGCATCACCTCAACTCTGACAAAACATCACATGCGGAACAACGTTATCAACCTATGAGACTGAGGCTCAAATCTTTTAGCAGAACGTCTTGCCACCGTTAGAATAGTCTACTTGGATACCTAATATAATTTTGGTTAATTAAAATAAGTATTTGATTTCAGTTTATAGATTATTGTGAGACATTGTTGAAGTACCTCTATGGGGGGATTGATGAGTGATAGCTGCAGACCATGTGTGATTATATGTGCTGTATTACTGCTGTCCTCCGTCATGGGATACAGACCTGTAATTATTGTTCACGGGATATTAGATGGACCCAGACAGTTCGAGATGTTAGTGAAATTTATCAAACAGGTAAGATATTCCCATGTGCAGTTAAGTAATGTTTTCTCGTTTACTGTCTATCTCGAATATACTGTATATAGTAGCCTATTACACATATAATATCAAATTAAATGTGTTTTTGACCCAATATTTACCTATTCAAAAATGTGTGTGTGTGTGTGTGTGTGTGTATATGTGTGTGTGTGTATGTATATATATATAAATATATAAATAGTGTGTGTGTATGTATATATATAAATATATATATATATATATATATATATACATATATATACACAGTCAAACCAAAATTTATTCAGACACCTTGAACATTTCATTCATTAATAGGCCTACAGTTTATTCACTATAATTTAAAAAATAATAAAATAATAATATGTAATAAAATATGAGTTAAAGAGTTAAACTGTGTCAGAAAAAAATTAATCTTAATTATGTCAGATAACACTTAAGCAAAACATGGTCAGGTCAAAGTGTCTGAATAATTTTTGGTTCCATATTTTTATCAGTTTTACTGGTAGTCCACTGTATGAAGAATTTTTGGGTATAATATGTCACAGTTTATTTTGCTATCCTCACTTACATAAATGAACTATAGTGCCCTGCACTCACTAGTAAAATATATAAAAACTATCAAATAATTTTTGGTTTGACTTTATATATATATATATATATATATATATATATATGTGTGTGTGTGTTAAATTAATTTAAGTGACATAAATTCACTTCTGTGTTTCTCATTTCCAAACAAATTCCTCTAGCCTATATAACTACATACAGTAAAACTATGCATAAAACATAAAACTTGCATAACATTTTTGAATAGGTAAATTTTAAATCGTGCAGTAAAAAAACACCTTATTAAAATCACACTATAAGATTGTTGCATAACCGTTTTCAAGTTGTTTCAGTTTCACATCACCACATTTGGCACATATTTCTCCTTTTTATGTAAGGTGAAACTCACCAACTTCTCTTTTCACTGTCGTCTTAGTCTCATCCAGGTACCAATGTGACCACACTAGCCCTGTATGACTACATTGCCAGTATGAAGCCACTGTGGCAACAGGTAGATGGCTTCAGAGAGGCCCTCAGACCCATCATGAAGAGCGCTGAAGATGGTGTCCATCTCATCTGCTTCTCACAAGGTCACCTAAACTCATAACTCAAATCATAAGATGCTTGTTATCATTCAAATGATACTTTAAGGCTCTTATGCTCACCAAGGCTGCATTTATCTGATTAAAAATACAATAAAAACAGTAATATTGTGAAATATTACAATTTAAAGTAACTATTTTCTATTTGAATACATTTGAGAGTGTAATTTATTCCTGTGACAGTCATTACTCCATTACTATTAATATTTTTGTGGAAACCATGAGAGATTTTTTCCAGATTCTACAAAAGAACAGCATTTATTTGAACAAATATTTTTGTAACAATATAAAAATCTTTACTCTCACTTTTAATACATTTAATGTGTCCTAGCTGAATAAAAGTAGTAATTTCTTTTTAAAAAAAAATCATACTAACACCAAACTGTTATTGATATCATTTTCTCAGGTGGTTTGATATGTCGAGGAGTTCTTGCTACCCTTCCTACACACAATGTTCACTCTCTGATAATCCTGTCTTCACCACTAGCTGGCCAGTATGGAGGTCAGTCCAGTCCTCCCTAAATTACATAGCACAACATCTCTTGTCTCTAAAGAAACGTCATACACATTAATAAAGTACTTTGTCCATGCTTTTCCAGATTCATGTTATTTGAAATACTTTTTCCCTAAATTTATCAAGTCAAGACTGTACCAGTTTTGTTACACTACATGTGGACAAAAAATATCTGTCTGCAACTACTGGAATGGTAAGCAGATGTGTCACTTTCGTGCAACAGTTTGTTTACTGTTCTGCATTTCATTTGATTTACAGCACATATGTCTCTTTGTCTTTTTTTCTCTGTAGATCCACATCAAAGAGAGAGATACCTAAAGAGCAGCAACTATCTCGCGCCACTGAATGGAGAGATAGAGCATGCCAATTTAACAGGTCATTTAAGATTACATGACTTTTGGTAACCTGTGTTTATGTGCAGCTCAGATGGTTGTTTGTGCACTTTCAGTTCAGTGGCCTTGAGTCATGTTGTGTTGAATGCTTCTGTTCCCTTACAGCGTGGCGAGACAGCTTCCTGCGCATAGAGACGCTGGTGCTGATCGGCGGACCAGATGACGGTGTTATTACACCTTGGCAATCAAGGTCTCTGCATCAGTGATATTTTATAGTTTTATTATTATTTGGAACAAGCTTTTATTTTTATATTTTTAGTTTTCATTTATTTCCAGTTAAAAGTTTTACCCCCCGTTTCACAAACAAGTTTTAAAGGGTTAGTTCACCCTAAAATGAAAATTCTCTCATTAATTATTCAACCTCATGTTGTTCCAAACCGGTAAGACCTTCGTTCATCTTCAGAACACAAATTAAGATATTTTTAATGAAATCCGAGAGCTTTCTGACCTTCCTACACAGCAACGTCATAACAAATTTCATGGCCCAGAAAGGTAGTAAAGATATAGTTAAAATAGTCCATGTGACTACAGTGGTTCAACCTTGATGTTATCGGGTTCTACGACTCATTATTGGCCAGCACCTGTGTTATCTTCACACTAGAGCTGTACAATTAATCAAAAAATTAACTCAAACACCTACGCAATCTTATTTTATTAATGACAACGATTTGCCTGTGTCTGTTAAACCTTTGACTAAATCATACCTGAACATTCAAATCTGTGTTCGTGTGGCCGCCCTGAGCCAGAGAGAGCAGTTTTGAACCACACAGTAGTTATTTCTGTGTTACAAATATTTAAATTATCACAAAAGTACTGAGATAAAAGTTTAAAGTTAAGATATAAACACTGATGTCTACGATAGCGATCACAATAGAGCAAACCACCTTTTGAAACGAACTTGGCCCTTCAAATAACGGTTGTATCAATTACATCTTTTGGCACTAGGTGGCGACAAGTGAGTGTTAAAAATGTATTTGTCACTGAATCATTCATTCAAAAGATTTGTTCAAAAACACTGATTCATCCAGTAATGAAACAAGTATTTATTAATGAGTCATTGAATTCATTCAAAAACCATTTTTAAAAAAATAATTCATTAAAATTAATTAAACATTTTTCCAGCAATTAGAGTCCAACAATTAATATTTTGTCAGAACCTCTAGTAAATTACATTATTTTGTTTAGTTTTATTTTCAGAATCATGGGAGAATCGTGATCTCTATTTAAAAAAAAAAAAAAATTGTGATTCTCATTTTCTCCAGAATCGTGCAGCTCTGCTTCACACACGTGTCGTGCTGCTCACATGAACAGCGTCGGTCAATACTGAGTCGGCATCCTGACGTAGAACCTGGAAGCGCTGCACTGTGTTTACTGCGTAAACAGCGTAGGAGACTGACAGGGAAGAGAAGAAATTGTTGAATAAAGTTGTTATTCTTGTTTGTTTTTTGCACACAAAAAGTATTCTCGTTGCTTTATAACATTAAGGTTGAACCACTGCAGTCATGTGGACTATTTTAACAATGTCTTTACTACTTTTCTGGGCCTTGAAATTTGTTATGACATTGCTGTGTATAGGGAGGTCAAAAAACTCAGATTTCATCAAAAATATCTTAATTTGTGTTCCGAAGATGAACGAAGGTCTTACGGGTTTAGAACGACATGAGGGTGAGTAATAAATGTCCTAACTGAACTAAGGTCTAATCCTGGCTTAATCTAAGCCCTGTCTGTGAAACCAGGCCTTAGTGCTTTAAACTTACTTCAGTTTATTGCCAAGGCAATGTTTCTAATTTTCATTTAGTTTAAGTTTTTAAGCTAATATTTATATTTTATTTCAGTTTTATTTCAATTAACAAATATTCTTCATAGTTTTAGTTAATGATAATAACCCTGCTCTGCATAAATTTGATCACATACAGAACATAAACCCCCGGTTTCACAGACAAGGCTTAAGCTAGTCCCAGACTAAAATGCATGTTTGAGCTGTTTTAACTGAAAGCAATTTGCACTGATATATCTTAAAATATGTCAGTGCCATTGTTTTGTCTCGAGATGCACACCAGTAATGTTTTTTTCTTTTTCTAGAGCATGTTCATAAAAGCTACTTAAATATCCTAATTGAAATAAGGCTTAATCTTGTCTTAGCCTAAGCCCTGTCTGTGAAACCGAGCCCTAACGTTTATCAGAATTCGACTGTCTTATGTGCTGCCAAAGGGTTAATCTGTGGCAGTTCAGCAGACTGGAATGAATGTGAGAAATATTTAGAGTGGCGTTTGAACTTTAAAAGGTCTTATAGGATTATGTGGTGCCTTTTTAAAGCATGTTTGCCATCTCTAAAATGTAGGTCCTGAATAAAACATACTCGGTCATTTCATATCTTTTTACTGTTAATCTATTTTTTCCCCCACAGTATTTTCGGGTTTTACGACGGAAATGAAACTGTGGTTGAGATGGAAAAGCAGGATGTGAGTAGAAGCTTTCATATTCTGGTCAATTTCAAAGCAATACGAATTAGTTTAGTTTGCTCATGGTTTTTATATTTGATGGTGCAGTTTAGTTATCCTAACCATTTTTCCACTCTCCCCAGTGGTATCTAAGAGATGCGTTTGGCCTGAAAACATTAAACTCAAAAGAAGCCGTGGTCAAGTGTGTTTTCCCTGGTGTTCACCATACGTCCTGGCATTCAAACCTCACAGTCTACCAGAACTGCATAGACAAGTGGCTCACCTAATCTACAGAGACGGAAAGAAAGAAACTGATGTTTTCACATGCTTACACACAATCCTGAATGTAATCATGTCTTGTGCAGATTATGATTGTACTCTTATCAATCACATAAGATATTTTCTTTGCTATAACAGACTGTGATAATTTATTATCTGTGTAGACAATTGAATGATTTTCTGTTATGTGCAGTAGCCTAGTTTTCTAGCTATTTATGTAAAATCAGTTTAAATATTGTGGCTATTTAGGCCTATAGAGATAATGCAGGCCTTAATATTTTGTTTTAATAAAAAGAAATGTTATTTTATAATTGTTATAAAAAAAATTGTGATCGCAAGAAAATTGTGTGTGTATACATACACAAATAAATAAATAAATAAATAAATATTATGAATTGTCGTCTGTAACGCGCATGGTTGTGCAAACAGCTGGAGCGCGCCACGCAGCCGCGTGCTGAAACAGGTATTTATGATGACGTCAGCAAGGTAGAGCGGGCGCGCGGCGGCTGCCACTCCGGTTCGGACGTGCGCGAGAGATCTTGTTCGAGACCGAGGAAACACTTCCTGAGCTTCGGTAAGCGACTTGTTTGCGATTGTAATGGGATATTTTCGATTCTCGCAACTTATCAGGCCAGTTGACGACTGTGTTGACGAGTTGTTTGGTCTATCATATCATGTTTTGTCCTCTGCAGGGTCATTCTGACATTCCGGGAATCAAAAGTCAGTTTTGCGTGGGTTTATATCAGCGGCGGTTAACTGCGTTTTAAGCGTTCTGATAGAGGTCAGTTTTGAATGAACACACGAGAGTAAAACAGAGTTGCTGAGATTAGTCATCGTATGGAAAGTTCTCTGCCAACGCGTCACTTTTTTTACATAATTTATTTGTGTTTTCAAACAGCGCCTGATTTAAAGCGTAATTAAAGAGTAATAGTTCACCCAAAAATAGAAATACTGTCATCGTTATTCACCTGATGTTGTTCCAAACTGGTACGGCTTTCTTTCTTCCGTGGAACAGAGATGTTGGACAGACTGACAGCCACAGTCACCATTCACTTTCATTGTATGGAGAGAAGAAGAAAAAAAACAAAAAAAACGTAAAATGTGGCTGTCAGTCCCTAACATTGTGTCTGACATTTCCTTTTGGGTTCCAAGGAAAGGAGCAAGTCATACAGGCTTTTAAAAACATGATGTGAGTAAATTATTAAGATGTATTTTTAATTTTGGGTGAACTAAGCTAGTGTGGCATCCACTTAAATTCTTCAAGATGGTTTTATAAAGCATTTTTATGGTGAAAAAAATTCTTTATGTAAATAATCTTATTGTGCAATGTGTGTGTGTTTAGTGCTCAAGGCCGGTGTGTCCAGTCCATGTAAACATTGACTGTCAGTAGAAGAGAGTGGGCTGTCATTCACTGGATCCACCCAGCCAAAGGACAACAGTGAACAAAACCATACAGTACAACTACTGATAGATTGATTTAGGTGTGTAAAGTGTATTCAGAGGTGTGTAGAGTATATGTACTGTACTAGAGGGCTAAGTTATCACTCAGATGGAAGTATCATGCTGTGTATTTTTTTTTGTTAATTAATAATTTATTCCCATGGGACACTCGAGAAGAATTGTGAAGAATGTTTATGCTGATGGCATTTCAGGGGCTTATTTATTATGATTATTATTTTGGGGTGAACTATTCCTTTGTTATTTAACTTGATTATTTTAATAGCAGATATCATTGCCTTGGCTTCATCCAACACCTGTTGTGCTTTTCTTTTATTTGGTATGCTTGAGCCGAAATCGTAATATATATTTATTGTTTGTTTATTGTTGTTGTTATTATAGGGCACCTGCTGTATTTATAATGACGACACGAGGTAAAAGTGAAGGATGCCGCATCTGTGGGAGTGACCTGCAGGGTAACCAGCGGCGATGGTTGTATGCGGGTCAGAACAGAAAGGGGGCACAACCTCAGACCCCAACAGACTTTTTGAGCAAGGGAAGCTTGCCCAGATCGGCACAAAGCAGCCCGTGGGGTATGAACTGCAGAGCACCTTTCTGACAACTTGTTTGTTATTACTGAATCATTTTTAAAATGCTATTAAAATGAAACGGAGGGGGAAAATGCATATTGCTGCATAATTAATTTTAATTATTAAAGCTGTTATTAAAGTGTTGTTTAAGTTTTAGATAATCGGAATATTATAAATTATGTACCTGATTATAATTATGTACCTTCTTTTGTTTTTATTTCTAGGCAGCACCTTATCTCTCAGCTCCTCCCGTTCGCTCTCGAAGTCTCGTGGCCTGCTGACCCCTACGAAAGGAATCGACCTGCTCTGTGTGCTGACACACATATTAGAGCAGCCTGTCCCACGTGGAGCCGGTCAGGGGGAGTTTTTGTGTGGCAAGTGTGTGTCAGTTCTGGAGCGAGTTTTCAAGTTTGACACCGTTATCGCCCGAGTCCGAGTGCTGTCGAGCGAGAGACTCCAGAAACTCACTCAGGAAAGGGACAAGATTAGGCGATGGGTGCGAAGCATGTACGATCAGCGCCACCCTTCTAGTTCAAAAAGAAAAGGAAGCTCCAGTGAGGATGAAGGGGACAGGAAGGATTCCGTAGGGGAAGGATACAGAGAACTGCTGAGGGACAACATGGCCCTCTCCGAGTATGAATGTTGGTCCGAGAAAGCAGAGTCATGTCCGTATTATAGGAAGACAGGGAAACGGTGTCATCAAGGCAAGAAGTGTGAGGGTTGCGACTCCTTGAGGGTGTCCGACTCGGACTATGAGTCCGTTTGTGGGATTCCGCGTCACTTACCCGATCAAGTCTTCACGTCATTGGGCCTCTCTCGAGACAAATCCTGCAGCATGCCTCTTCATTGGTCAAGAGTGCCATCTGTCAGATCAAGCCCCGCCTCGCTGTCCGGTTCCTGTCAATCTTTGCGTTCTCGATCCTGCACTACCTCCATCCAATCGCTGGACTCGATAGACGGCACTGATCCATTTGATTGGCCAGAGGAGCATTCGGCCATTATAGACACCGTTTTCAAAGAGTTGAGGGGAATTGAAGGAAAGCCAGTAAGGTCACCTGCTGGAAGTCGTATTCCCGTGTTGGACAGAGGGGACGTGCAGAACGGGAGGGATGAGGTAGGACCGAAAGCGGGGTTAGTGAGGGTCCTGAATTTTGGAGAAGGAGACAATGGGACAGAAGATGAGTTAGAAGAAGACAACGACATCCTGACTGAGCTAAAAGATGACTTTATGCCATTACAAAGAGGGGTGAGTGCTGTCAGACTATTTTAAAAAAAGTGTTTGACCTCTTTTTTATACCTTATCTAATTTTTATCTTTTTTTTTTTTTAGTTGTCTGCAGGTAAGGTGCACCTTGCTGTGAAGCAGTTGCGTGAACAACTTGTTCAAGCTCAGGCTCGCATCAGAGCTCTTGAGGGTCAGCTCAAGGAGACCAACAAACCAGCAACCGACGCTCCTGCCAAGCAGTTGAAGTCTCCGCAAGTGGTGAGTGAGACGAGGCTGGGATAATAAAGTTTAATGGCATGGGTGCACTGAAGTGTGCGCTGTGTGCATTGTGTTTAAGAGACTTGGCACAGCACACCTGAGACACACCCTCTCTGAATCTTTTTGTTGATTTTTGTTATTTTCAAATGATGCCTTATTTAGGGCATATTACAGAAGGTGTGTGTGGATGTTTTTAAAAAGATAGGGTTTGCCCACACGCACACACACCTCCTGCAAGAATCTTCCCAAACCAGAGGAGTTTGCCCTGGGCTGTGGTTGCCATTTCTTTCATAACAGGCTTTTCAGCTGCTGCTTTTTTTCTTTTTCAGTTTTCATCATGTATGAAAATATTTTATATTTTCAACAATGAATTCATACAGTCGCCCAGACACTTTTAAGCCATTTTAAGAATTTAATTGAGTATAAAAGTTGCATTTATTTTAAAGATAGAACAAACACACCTTTCAAGTAAAATGTTTCACAAAAAGAAATTCAGCATAAAGGTTGTCATAGTTAGGATAAAAAAAAGTACAAATGTTAATTCAAATAAAGCAGGACATGCAGTCCAACCAAAGTTTATTCAAACACCTTGAACATTTCATTCATTATCACAGTTTATTCACTATAGTTTAAAAAATGGTAATAAAATATTAATCTTAATTATGTCAGATAACACTTAAGCAAAACATGGTCAGGTCAAAGTGTCTGAATAATGTTTGGTTCCAGATTTTTATCATTTTTACTGGTAGTCCACTGTATGAAGAATTTTTGGGTATAATATGTCACAGTTTACTTTATTTTGCTATCCTCACTTACATAAATGAACTATAGTGTCCTGTACCCACTAGTAAAATATATCAAAAATATCTGAATAATTTTTGGTTAGACTGTAAAATATAAATATCAGATGAAGGAATTACACAACAATTAGAAGTAAATTAGAAATACACAACAATTAGGAATGAGTTTAAGTACTAAAATGACTAAAACAAAAATAAAATAAAACAAATAAAAATGACAAAAGCACATAGCAAAATTACTAAAATGTAAAAAATGAAAACTAAAATTAAATGAAACTAAACTAGTTTAAACTAGTTTTTAGTTAAACTAAAATTAAAACTAAAACAAAAATAAAGCAGAACATAAAATATAAATATTAGATGAAGAAATGACATGACAATTAGAAATGTTGCCTTGGCAACAAACTGAAACGAGTTTAAGTACTAAAATAAAACTAATACTAATAAAAATGACAACAGCAGACAGTAAAATTACTAAAATGTAAAAAATGAACACTAAAAATATAAAAAACAAAAGCTAACTAAAAATATTAATAAATAATTTAATATGTAAATAATACCAAAATAACACGGCATAGAAGTATTTGGACACTTTGTGAAAGCCACATTTTAGTAGAAAATGTTCTAAATATCTTATCTTATATTCTATAAATAGTTAATGTGATGAAATACACCTGTTCTGTAAGGACAATTTGAGGAGAACTGAGGGTATGTTTACATGACAATGATGTACTAAAAACATTTTTTTTGCTTACAGACAACAATGTTGTCAAAATAATCCCTGTTCACATGGATCCACAAAAACAACTAAAAACAGTGTATTATTCATATCAGGCCAGTAGTTGGTGATGTCACTTTGTAAAGAAAGATTACGCGCCTACAGACTGAACATGTAATAAACGTGCGTGACGTCACCGTTTTCACAAATTCACGTTTTTGAAGTATACATGGAGACGATAACAGCATCGTTTTCAAAAACGTGCACTTTGAAACCCGGTTTTAAATAAATGGAAATAAATGGGGGGAAAAAACGCATGAAAAGTTGAAAACGTATGTCCTTTTTAAATGCAAATGAGCTGCTGCTCCTGGCCCGCTTTCCAAAAGAGGGCGGAGCTTTAACAGCTTGCTCTTCGGTTGCTCAACAACAACAAAGCTGGAGAATCTCACACAGCCAAAATGACGATTGTCAGTAACGGTGTTCAGCCTTACATTGTTCAAACCGGAGTCTGACACTGATGAAGAGCCTCAGGAAGAAGTTATAAGTTTTAGAATGCATCTGGATGTTTCTGAACAGTTAGTGGATAAATTTATGTATTTGCTGTGGAGTTGATTGAACTCCTTGACTAGCATGTGCCGTCATGTTAATCTTGTGTGCAAATCCAGCGTTGAATTGACCCTCGTTTGTGAAGCAGTCCGGGGTAAAATGAAGGCATGGGAACAACACTCTACTACAACAACTCTTCCTCTTCTCTAAAACAGCCCAACATGACCTCACCCCCAGATGTTGTTTATGCTCTAACAGCAACATTACACACTAACTAAAGTTAAAGAAGTGAAATCATAACCCCTTTAAACTTGTAATAATATTTCACAACATTAATGTTTTTACTATATTTTTGATTAAATAAATGCAGTCTAGGTAAGCATAAAAGAAAAAAACGCATGAAAAGTTTTCCCTTTTTAGTTGAAAACAGTGTCATATAAACGGCCCCTGACTTCAAACTAAAAATCATCTTGACACCTGTTATTTACAATTCATTGCAAAAATGCCTCAGAAAGGAAATTACCTCTAAGAAACACTCTAGCATCATAAATTTGATGTTAAATAATGCAATTAATTAAGTGTGACTTCAGTGTCCAAATACTTTAACCACTCTCTTTTTTTTATCTACTTTAATTTGGGGTTTTACAGAGTGCTGTAATTTCATAGCACTGGTTCATGCTGGGTTGAGGCTATTAAACTGTTGCTCTGTAGTGCGAGGTGATAGCAGTTATATAACTCTAGTGGAATGCAGTCACAAGAAGTCACAATGCCATGAACTGTCCCTCGGGCATGACATTGAGTCATTTTGCTGGGAATGATGCCTGTTTGTGAGACTAATACCTATCTGATTGTTTTTGCCATATAGGCCAGTTTGAAGAATAAAAATGACCTCATAGAGAGTCTCAGCCAATCGCTACACAGCAGAGAGAACGTAATCCAGGTGAGTCCTGTATTGATGAACTCATTACAGATTCAGGATAAAAACAGATTGTGTGGAGGACACAGATATGTCAGTGAACTGTGTGCTCTCCTCTCTTCAGGAATGTGTGACTTTGATCCAGAAGCTGTGTGCTGAGCAGGGAGTGGAATCAGAGGACTCTGACAAACTCATCAAAAAACTGGCCAGTGCAGTGACTGATACATGCAGTGAACGTGAGGTGAGGTCTGACTGATGTAAGTTTTGTAAATGAAGACTGCTCAGACTTCTGTTGTTCCTAAATTAAGCCAATTATAATCACTATAGACTAACCCTAATCATATAATGCAATTTGTGGCATTATTTAAAAGTGAATGAAATCATTATTTAGTCACTTTATGAGCCAAGTGTCCTTGACCGCATCCTATAATAAAAAATAAATAGCAATAAAAAATATTATAAATAAATAATAATAAATAAATAAATGCATTATTTATTTATTAATTTTTAATTTCATTTGTATTTGCACTACCTTTCAAACTTTTAGGGTTAATATGATTTAAAAAAAAATGCTTTTATTCAGCAAGGATGCATTAATTTGACCAAAAGTGACAGTAAACACACAGATGTCTATTTCATATGAATACTGTTCTTTTGAACTTTCTATTGATCAAATTATCTTGAAAAAAATATATCACGGTTTCCACAAAAATATTAAGCAGCACCACTGTTTTCAACATTGATAAAAATTAGAAATGTTTCTTTGATCATCAAATCAGCATATTAGAATGATTTCTGAAGGATCATGTGACACTGAAGACTGGAGTAATGATGCTGAAAATTCAGCTTTACCATCACAGGACTAAATTACTTTATAAAATATAATAAAACAGAACACAGTTACTTAAAGGGGACCTATTATGCCCCTTTTCACAAGATGTTTGTTCATTTATTATAGCTTGTCAAATTTGGCCTTATTTGGGTGCGAGCAAAAACACGCCATTTTTGTGTGTGTCCCTTTAAATGCAAATTAGCTGCTGCTCCCACCTGCTTACCAAAAGAGGGCGGAGCTTTAACAGCTCGCGCTTTGGTTGCTCAACAACAACAAAGCTAGAGAATCTCACACAGCCAAAATGACGATTGTCAGTAACAGTGTTCAGTCTTACATTGTTCAAACCGGAGTCGGACACTGATGGAGAGACTCAGGAAGAAGTTATAACTTTTAGAATGCATCTGGATGTTTCTGAATGTTTAGTGGATAAATTTATGTAGTTGCTGTGGAGTTGATTCAACTCATCGACTAGCATGTGCCATCATGTTAATCTTTTGTGCAAATCCAGCGTTGAATTGACCCTTGTTTGTAAAGCAGTCCGGTGTAAAATGACGGCATGGTAACATCACTCTACTACAACAACTCTTCCTCTTCTCTAAAGCAGCCCAACATGGCCTCACCCCCAGATGTTGTTTATGCTCTAACAGCAACATTACACACTAACTAAAGTTAAAGAAGTGAAATCATAACCCCTTTAAACTTGTAATATTTCACAACATTAATGTTTTTACTATATTTTTGATCAAATAAATGCAGTCTAGGTAAGCATAAGAGACTTGTTTCAAAAACTTTTTTAAAACTCTTACCAACCCCAAATGTTTGAATGGTACTATTCTTTTTTTTTTTTTTTCTTTCTTTTTTTCAGTAACTTGTGAGAACCATAATTTTAAGCATTTTTACCATATTCTCTGGTGATTTGACCCTTACAAATATAGCAAAAGTACACAGACTGAGCATACAGTGAAGCTCTGGCTAACACACCCAGTTTTGGCTGGGTCACTGTGTGGGATAATTAACTTGGTAAATGAGCACTTCATGTTTGCTTCAGATGAAGTCCAGGCAATGCTGGATACATTTGCATTTCATAGTTCTTATACTTTCTACGTTCATGTTTTAATCAGGAAGTCTTGGAGGCTCAGCTGTCAGATGCAAGCGAGAGGGAGAAAGCCCTAGAGAAACAGCTGCAGGCCGTAAGGGACGCTAGCAGAGAGCGAGACAGAGACTTCATCACACTCAACACTGTGCTCCAGTGTAACCAGGATGTTATTAATGTGAGTCAAACAGAGATCTAATTCAACAGTACACGCATATGTTTACTTAATCACTCAGTTAGTTAGCTGCTGATATTATACATGACTGCTATACATTTGTTAGTAAATGAAGCATTGGTATAGAAAATTGAGCTCCAAAAATGCATTAAATAGTGAAAAATGATTCAGCCTTCAACTTTATTGTAGAAGAAAATCAATGTTTTGTATCTTCAAATAGCACCTGCGTGTAGAGCTTGCAGAGCGAGATCGAGCCCAACAGGAGATGATGAAAGAATGGGAAGTGTGGAAAGAGAGAGATTCAGCCCTGACTGCACTGGTGAAGGATAACAAAGACTATATTTCCCAGCTAAAGGAGGCGCTCGAGAGTTCACGCAAAGATGTGCAGGTAGATGTGACGTTATCTCCCTCTTGCTGTCTGATTTGACCTGTCTTGCAAAGAGCAGTTGATGTTAATGATTGATTAGTTGATGTTGATGATTAGTTAATGTATAATTTCCAGTAGTCAACTATTCACTTTTTCCCCATAGGCACTCTCAGACTCTCTGATTGGACGGGGGTTGGATGGGGGAGGAGCTGAGGCTGGATTGGTCAATCAACTGCGAGAGAAAGAAGCTCTGCTGGGGGCAAGCTTCAGAGATAGAGAGGAGCTCAGCTCCACCATGTTGCAGGAGATCTCAAGACTCTCCTCTGCCTTAACCGACACTGAAAACCTCATACTGGTAATGTCTGATAAAATCATGTTTCATTTCCACAATTGTGGCTTTTCCAAAAAGTTCAACTCATTGCCAGTCATTTTTAGTGTGCCAAATGTCTCCAAAACCTTTGACTTATTTATTTCGTGATACAACAGAAAAGCAATTGTGCCACCTGGTGGTCTGTACAAACATTGCTCTGGCTAATACCAGTAACTAGTGATGTATTGAAATCAATTTTTTTTTTTTTGAAACACCTAAAACCAAAATGGTTTTCATTTAGCCGAAAATGATAAATAACGTTTTTTTAATAATCAATTAATTAATCACATTTATTAAATAATCAACACTCAAAAACTTAGTTATATATAGACATTTTAAATTGTGCACAAGGTGGTTTTTATATACATCTTTTTAATTATATAACTGTGTATCTATTCCAATTCATTGTTGAAATATAAATGTTTAAACAGTGACTGTAATAAAAACATGTTTTCATGACAGAATTATTCAAACATACATTAAATAATAAAGACGGCAGGTTAAATGAAAATATAATAAACATGTAATATAGTTCATATATTTATCAAAATGCACCTTTTTATAGAGTTATTTTTTTCTGGCTATCTAACAAGCTCTGAACATTGAATGGCTTTCACTGCTGATTGAACTAAGGCACCAAACTGCGATCTGTCATGCCACAATAAAGGGTATCAACTATCAAAACTACATTTATTGTTTGAATTTCATTATAAAATTGAAGAAATTGAAGGCTTAGACTTTTTGTTATTGTGATTATTGGATGGTAGGTGCACTATAAATAATGTTTAGTGAAGTTTTGTTCACATATCAACTGAAAACAGCATAGACTAAAACATCCTGGTTCAAAATGATGCTGAAATTTTGGTCCATCACTACCAGTAACCACTTTCTGACCATTATTTAAAAAGCTTGACTTCAGAGAACAATCTGAGAGTCCAAACCAGTGCACTCTTAAGATCTGGTTTGTACGTTTTCATCAACATGCATCCATGTTCTTTCAGGACCAAAGAGAAAATCACAAACGTGCCATCACTGCCCTATCACAGCAACTCAAAGACACACTCAAGGAGCTAAGAGAGAAAACCAAGGAGAAGAAGGAGGCTGAACTAGGGTGGAAGAAGGAAAATAAGGAGAGGGCTTTCGAGGAAGGAAAACTGAGAGACAATCTTCAGAAGAGGGATAAACTTATAGAGGTAAATAACCTGCCTCTACTTACTGTAGGTGTATTTTGATGTTAGAAACTACTGGTTGTTTCCAATGTAACCCATCCTCTGTGAGAACAAATTATTGACATGATTTTTTTTTTGGTTTGCCCTTCATAGCAAGTTCTTCTGGAGTTAGAGGAGCGGGATGGCGTGTTAACAGAGCTACAGCAAAACATCTCTAGCAAACTTGGACCCAAAACAGCCCTCAAACACACACTGTGAGTGTGTGATTAAACACGTACTGTGAGTTTAATGATGCTCTGTACACACTGAACTGCACAATATATTGTTAATTGAGTGCAATGTCTAAATTCTCTCAGATGTCTTTCATTTTGCTGCACTAAACCAACAGAAATGAGGATCTGCAGATCTGGTTCAGTTTCTGATCAATGATTCTGTTAATTTCTTAAGGTAATTGTCTAGTTTAATTAAGTTGATTGAGACAGGCTAACGTGTACAGTTGTGAATAGTGCCAATTGTTCTGCCAGATTGCGCTCAACTGAACTTTTAAAGAGATTGAGGGTATATTATGAAATGTTATTTTAGTTTAAATTAATTTATGACTTGACCATTACAGGTTGATTTAGTCATTTTGATTGAATGCAGCCATAAAATGTTCTGATTACTTTCCACACCGTCAGATTGTGGTTCCAAGATTTACATAGTTACACACACGTGCCTTTTCAGCACTCATACATGCTTTGCTTATTAATAATTATTTTCCCATATTCCACAATCCCTGCAGCCTTTAGTTGTTGTTGTTGTTGTTGTTATTATTATTATTAAATATTTAAATTGTATTGATTATGGCTGCTGAATATGTTGAATGCTGCTTTTCTCTTATTGTTTGATCCATCTTTTCCTGTTCTTTTCCATGTGATCATATATTTGTCTTGTGTTTATGAATGTTTTCTCATGTCGATTTGTTTTTGAGATGCAGTTATAGTCCCAACTGGGATGTGCCATCTTTGTTCCAGTGTAGGAAAATCTTTTTCATAATAGAAGGATTTACAGACTGTCCGAAAAGGACATGTTTTTAATTTGCTAATTTTATTTGGGTAAGCTGGAATCCCCACAACTTGGTGCATACCTCATAAATCACATTTAAAATGAAGCCTCAAGTTTGTGTGGGTTTTGCAGTTTGAAAGGTTTTGTTGGAGCTTTTCTTTTATGTCTTAAATATTAAAGGTTCTTTCTTGAGAACTTGGGGGTTTAATTGACAATAAAGCCTCAAATATCTAAATTAGTGTACTTTGTGTGATCATTATGTCTCTGGAAAGCATCTGGACTTTTATTTATGGAGGACTTCATATTGCATATTTCTTATATAGTATGTATGTATGTATATGTATATGGGTCAATGACGTGGTCATTTTTTTTTTTGTCCAAAGGCCTTAATGATAATAAAAAACAAAGATATGACATCTAAAGTATTTAAGTTAGTATGTCTAGATCTATTTTATTGAATCCAAAAGGTTTTAATTATATTTTGCTACATATAAAGGTATTTTAACGATTTTGAAGTGTCAAAAGGTCATTCGGTTTAACTGTCCAAAGGCCAATACAGCCATTTCATTTGTGATTAAAATGTTTTTTATTCTTGCATGATTTTATAACATCATATATCAACATAGTGCAAAATGGCATTAAAATTATGTAGAAGTCGTTGCTTTGTTTTGAGAAAGAATGTCCGGAAAAATGAATTTCATTGATGTCATTCGGCGTAACCAATATAAAGGGACCATTTTGGATCAAGTCATGCGGTCAGTATCATGTGACAGGATGTGACATCATTCAGACACCTGCAAAGGACCACATGATCATGAAGCAAAGTAACTAACTCTCTCTTAACTATTTGAATTCATGTTTTCACTTTCTCATACGCATGTCCTGAAACATCAGGTCATTCGGTACAACCGCTATAAAACATGGAAAATGTTGAAATACTTTAAAAACTTGTACTAAATATAAAATGTTTGATTGTCCCTTTGTTAGCTAGCTAGATATCAACCTGTTAGCATTGTTTGAAAACATCGTCATTCGGTATAACCAAAAGTGTCATTCAGTAAAACTGAAGTTTTGGTTAAACCGAATGACTTTTTTTGGTGACAAATTTTGTCCATCTTGTAAAAAAAAAAGACAAAAGCAGTTTTAATTGATTATAAAAACCACATAATCTCATTGTTAACACTTAATAAAACTTCAAAATTAATTATCTCCATTATGTTTTTTTTAACACTTTTTTTAAATTGTAATAATATTTCACAATATTACTGTTTTTACTGTATTTTTAATTAAATAAATGCAGCCTTGGTGAGCAGACGAAACTTATTTTAAAAACATTAAAAATCTTACCGTGTCCAAACTTTTGACTGGTAGTGTATATGTTTAGTATGTTATTATAATTAATTTTTAGTTATATTTTTAATTAAGTTACAGTTAAAAAATGTTTTGATCAAAGTATGGGGTATTTCTTTGAATGTAAAATACTTTTAAATACATTTATTTAACATTAAAATAAAAAGATTAACAATGCCAGTGGTGCACTGTTGAATTATGATGGGTTTTCATCAGAACTTCTTCAGTAGAGATTAATGCTAGTATTTATTTTCGTTCTTTTATTTTAATAATTCATATGGTGTGACAGACTAATTAAGGGTGTCTGTTCTACATCACAGCATGCGATCCTTTCTCATCAAGTAACAGGATCTCCACTGATTGAGTTGCAGTGTGAATGGAGCTGAATGAACTGCCTCCATTGACGCTCATTCACTGCTGCGTCTCGCGTTACCCAATCAAAGCTCTGTGCGCGTCCCCGGTCACTTGAGGAACTGTTGCGTTGGAGACAACCAACACTTTTAAACCCAAACAATTTGGAGTTATTCGGATTGTTCCACTGATGGTAAAGCTGGTGTAGTCAAGTGCCAAGATCATGAAGCGGTCCGTCCAGTCCGCTCCTCCGGCTGTGGTTGTGGGATCTAAAGGCTGGAGGGACGCGACTGTCCGCTCGATTCTGCGCGCCGATGATCTGATGCGTCAAACTCACGTAGATCAACTGCACTCATCTACACGCTACCGCAGCCACAGTGTCGGCACATTTACTCACAGACTTCCTCAGTTAATGGCTTACAGTGTGAACAGCAGTGTCGAAAAGGACCACAGTGAGACTGACTCGGAAAAGAAAGAAGAATTCCGACCTAAATCCACTGGAAGTATGGTAAAGTGCATCAGAAGTAGCCACGGTGGCTGATTTATTTAAAAAGCAAGCAGCAAGTGGCTAATTAATATTATTTTTATTTTGTTTAATTGAACAATATCAATTTACAAACTCAAGTAGCAAACAACAATATGAAAATATATAATAATAACATAATTAACCAGTCGTAGTATATCTATCAGTGTAAGTTAGTTTCTGATTGGTCAATCCAGCGTTGCGCCGTCATGACGTTTTTACGACGTTTGCGTATCGTTATTGTTGTAGGAATGTTATGTTATTATGAATATACCTTACATTTCATGTACATTTTCTTAATCAAACAACATATTAAAGTTTGTATCCGTAATATTTTTATATCGAGTAGTAATGTGGTGCTCTGAATTTCTAAACGCACATTTTCTGCTTTTATAGTTCCTATACTGGCCATGGTGATGAAAATAGATGGCCAGAAAAAATATTTCAATACTTTTGCGAGAGAACGCTAATTAGCCTATATAATTGTTATTCCAACTAATATTTTCCACAAACATCTCATAGGCCTATTCTTTTCCATTATCATGTAAATTTGCATTAAAAAATATCAGTAAATAAAGAGTATAATTATTATATGTGATATCGACCATTAGCCTCCCTACACTAGACTGACCACCAACTAATTTCAATCAACCACTAGTATTTTTTAAAATAGCCTATAGGCCTATTACAATAGAAAAGTTATTTTAAATTGTAATAATATTTCACAATATTACTATTTTCACTGCATTAATAAATGCAGTGAAAAAAAAACTGACCCCATACTTATAAAAGGTAGTGCATGAAAACACTAGAATTGTCTCAGGGTAAATTTACTGTACATTTTCAGTAGAATTCTATTCCAAATTCTAAGATTGCATGTGATAACTGCAGCTTTGTTTTTCATTCAGCTCACTTCTGGAATCGGTGGCCCCTTTCCCCCGCCGGTCCTGCGTGATCAGAGTGCAGTGGTCAGCACAGGTATGGTGGGTGAATATATGCGGGCTGTGAGAGAGGTGGAGGCTCACCTGCGCAGACAAGCAGGCAGGGTCACACAGGAGGACACCAGGATGGAGCATCAAAGGGAACAACTGGAGAAATTACTCCGCAGTCTGAGGAAAGCATTGCTGGTCAATCAGCAAAGTGCTGATGGCAGGACATTTCGACCAGCCACGACAGAGACAGTGAGTAGCTATATATAATGAATCTACAAAAAATATTAAATATCATTGTTTTGAAAAGAGAAAAATAAAGAGTGCAAAACCACCAAATGTTCACTAAATTTAGCTTCCACTAAATGTTTTTGTCAAGATAAGGGATGGAGCCGATGATCTTCTACAAAATGAACGAAGAGGCCTGAATGTGCTAAAACAAGAACTGGAGTGCATGCTGAGAAAGACTTTAACTCAACAACAGGTGAAAAATAGGCCTTGCTGGATATTTAAGATGTTTATATGTCTGATGCTTACAAACGTTTTCACACAAAATGCCACTGTTTTGACCAGTGTTGGGTGTAATGCATTACAAGTTATGTAATCAGATTACTTTTTTCAAGTAACTAGTAAAGTAACATATTACTTTTAAATTTACAACAAAATATCTGAGTTACTTTTTCAAATAAGTAACGCAAGTTACTTTGATTTCCCATGTATTGACTGACAGCTCTCCTGTCCCATGTTGAGAGAGATCAGGAGTAACTTACTTCAGGAGTGCTGAACTTTGTTGCGCCCTCTACTGTACAGGTGTGAATTAGCATTTTCTTCAGCCTGAGGTTTATTCATTTCACTTTTGGTGTGAAAGGGCCTTTACATTTGCCAAAAATAGAATAATTTTTTGTTATTAAAAAACAAACAAGCAAACCCAGCCCAGATGAGAAAAAGTAACATAACACATTAATTTCCATAAAAAAGTAACTATGTAATGCAATTAGTTACTTTTTAGGGAGTAACACAATATTGTAACGCATTACTTTTAAAAGTAACTTTCCCCAACACTGGTTTTGACAGTTTAATTTATAAGATACCATCTAATAAGGTTTCATTTATGTGCACTACCATTCAAACATTTGGGGTTTGTAATATTGTAACGCATTACTTTTAAAAGTAACTTTCCCCAACACTGGTTTTGACAGTTTAATTTATAAGATACCATCTAATAAGGTTTCATTTATGTGCACTACCATTTGGGGTTACAAACCCCAAACATTTGGGGTTTGTAATATTTTTTTTTTTTTTTTTAATTAATACTTTTATTTAGTAAATATGCATTAATGCAAATAAATACTTTTCTTTAAACTTTTTATTCATCACAGAATAGAAACTACAATGAAATGTAAATGATTTCCGCATAAATGTAAAGCAGCACAACTGTTTTCAACGCTGATAATGTTTCTTGAGCATCAAATCATCATATTAGAATGATTTCTGAAGGATCATGTGACACTGAAGACTGGAGTAATGATGCTGAAAATTCAGCTGTGCATCACAGGAATAAATTACATTATAAAATAGAAAAGTTGTTTTAGTTTGTAATAATAGAGAGGTAGCATATGATAACCCTATAATTATAAATTTGCATTAGCAAATGAACAGTCTGAAGTTCAGTTCAGTTCAGTTCAATTGTTTCATCAGGGCTGAAAAAAAGAACATGGTGTGTTCTTTAATTTTTTTTTTTTTACTTTGAGGTTTTGGCTGAGAGCAGTAAGCAGTTGTTGGACTGTGCCTTTGAGAGATCCAGGGTAACAGATCTGCTTCCCCAGCATGGCTCACTCTCAGCAGGTGTGAAAACCTATCCTTCACCCCTCTCACTGAAGCCTGACCCCACTGGACCCTTCACTCCAGGTACACCAGGACACTTTTAAATTAAAGTCTCTCACCCTTCGTTTGTATCCAAATTTGAAGCTAGCATGAAGACAGCAAGCAACTGTTGGTATGTAATCTTTCTCTGTCTCTTACCGTCATCATTAAGAGTGCAAACAGGCTTTGGATTCTTCATCAACAGTACTACGTGAATCTCAGCAGCTCAGAGAGAACATTTCACAAGTCATGAGGGGCGTCATCAAAAAGCAAACAGATATGCACCATTCAGCCAGCGAAGCCCTGCAGAAGAAAATTACTGAAACTATCAACCTGGAGGTGTGTGATTAAAATGGAGAGTGGAAAGGAATAATTAGGATTATTGTTTACTAATTCTATGTATTCCCAAATGGAATTCTGTAGAATGAATTTGAATAAGGTAAAATGTGTTAAATGGAGATATTTACTACCAGTGTTGGGGAAAGTTACTTTTAAAAGTAATACATTACAATATTGCGTTACTCCCTAAAAAAGTAACTAATTGCGTTACTTAGTTACTTTTTATGAAAAGCACACATAACACTTCTGTACTTTATTTCTCTCAACATGGAGACAGGAGAGCTGTCTGTCAATAAATGTGAAAAAGTAACTTGCGTTACTTATTTGAAAAAGTAGCTTAGGTATTTTGTTGTAAATTGAAAAAGTAATGTGTTACCCCCAAAAAAGCTTAATAAATAATAATAATTTTTACACTACTGTTCAAAAGTTTAGGGTCAGTAAGAATTTTTTACTTTGTACAAAGTAATTAATACTTTGATGCATTAAACTGATCAAAAGTGACAGTAAAGACATTTATACTACAAATTTCTATTTCAATGCTTTTTTTTTTTTTACTGGAAAAGGGGGGGGATATGTAGAACTTTCCAAATGACAGGCATTGAAATCCCATTGAAATCTGCAAAACTTTCTCTGGAAAAAAATGGAAATTGAAGAAAAATACCCGTCCAAAGTGTTGTACAGACATTACAACATAATTAATTTGCCCTGCTTCTGTTTTGTACTTGGGGAGTTAAATATGACTTTTGATCTAAAGTAGCTTACTGTATTCAGGTGTACATACTTTTTCTTCTTCCTCATCAGCAACATCTGACACTGAGCTCAGCTGCCACGAGACAGGCCATTTACCGCAAACAGAGACAGATGCAGTGTGCTGGCTACAGTCTTGGCAGAGCTATGGTATGTTTTTATTCATTCAATCTATTACCAAAGTGACCTTCAAGTGAACATACTCAGGTTGTGAAAACTATTTTAACACTTGCCCATGTACAGTACACTAAAATGAACCTAAAAGTGCCACTAAACATCCTACATATCCTAACATGTTAACATCCTTTTCATGACTTTTTCACTCACTGATTGATGAAGATGAATTCCTTGCCTCCCTGCAGGGCCCAGTTTGCAGTGCTGATCTTTTCTGTCATGAGAGATTAAGCAGGCCTATGACTCAGCTGTATGGGCGGCATTCAAGTGCTGGGCTGCCAGAATCCGACCTCATAACACAGGTCAGAGCATTGAATGTAATCTGACGTTCATAAAATTCCTTTATGACCTGTCAATCATAACTTCCTAATCTTTGGTTCCTAACCTGATTGCATGGATTGTACTTATTTTGAAATGATTTTTGTATATGCAGTTATAGTATGGCAAAATACATTTAAAAAAAAATGTTATGACAGTATGACTGATTATAATTCAATTTAATAATAATGCAGAACACAAATAGTTCATATTTTTGAAATGTAAAGATATAAAGTTTTGGGGTCAGTCTCACCAAGACTGTATTTATTTGACAAAAAAAAAAAAACATGTGCTCTTAACACATACATCTCCCTTGTACTCTCAGGGCAGTACTATGCTCCAGAAACATCTGGAATCCTCAGGGAAAGAGATTGCAGAGCTGCAGTTTGCCCATCAGCAGCTGGAGGACGACATGTACGGAAAGCGTGCCGCAGCCAGTGTGGACTCTGCTGTTGTCAGGCTGCGGCGAAGACTCGTACGGCCACAGTCTGTCCGGCCTGTAACCAGTTAAAACTCTATTGACAGCAATTTTAACATAAAGATGACTTTCTAAAAGTAGAAATCTGAGGTCTTTCTGAACATTTTACATAGTTACCATGTGGTGTTTTTTTTTTTTTTAAATGAGTGTATGGTGATTTCTGTGTCATTTAAAAAAAAATGTTTTTTGATCATAATAGTTAGGAAATATAAATGCAAAATGTGTGGCAGACGTGAAAATGTTAAAGATTTGTCAATAAACAGAACGACATTAGAAACTTAACACCCTATTAATTTCACACTAGTGTTTACATACATTTATGGAGCCACAGTATTTCCTGTGTCACCACCAAAGCCTTAAATAAAGATTTATAGTCTACTAAAATTCTGATACAATTCACCATTAAGCAGAGTTGGAGTCAGGATCTTGGTCTTTAAGATGTGTTTTGGTCAATCGGATCACAAGTGGACAATGCTAAATACAGGTGTAAATGGGGTCTGCAATGTTTGGAGCTTGTCCACTTTCAACCACTTCCAGAGGTAGTCAAAAACGCATTCGACCGGATTGCTTTTGTAGTCTAGACGATCATGTGGTTAAATGTGTTTAAACAGCCACAAAAAAAGACCGCCTACTGACTTATTGCATAAACATTGGAAGCGCACTAGCCATACAGGATTTAAACTTTGGCTGGAGACCCAAGTTTGGTTTGAAAAAGAAAAACGTACCAAGCACAATGTTCTCCCACCATTCCTGATTTCTAACACACAGTGTTCGCTGTGGTTTTGCGGCTTTCAGAGCAGAAACAAAAGCTGATGCTCTGTTTTTCTGTTTTCTCCGGTTGTGTTCATATGTAAATTGCGCAGACTTATTTCATCCATTAAATCGAAAGATCTGAAAAAACCCATACATTTACCCACCCATAGACCCTCACCTTGAAGAAATCAGGACAGAAGTGGTTGAAATTGGACAAAAAAGATGGATTAAAACACCAGGTGTAAACAGGAATGTGTCTCCCTCATCCACTTGTGATCCAATCGACCAAAACACATCTTAATACCAGGTGTAAACAGGTTTACACCTGGTTGAGTTGCATTAGTATTTATTGAAACTCACGATTATGATAAGGCCTGTGACCAGTGACGTAACATAGTAATAACGGGCCCCAGTGCAGCTATTATGACGGGCCCCCTGGGCTGCACAGTTATGAAGCACAAGCACATATACGCGCTTGTCTAGAAGGGAACCTTATATACGCAAATGTGTGTCTAACTTAGAATTTAGACCAGCTAAAATATATTGTTAGACCAACAATATCTTCTCAATTAATTAAGTAATAAAGACATGTATTTAAGAAATTTAATAAAAAAAGAAAGACGTCTATTGCTTCAGCCTTATTCAAAGGCTGCAGAAACATGGGTTCGTTTGTTACGCATTTCAATCCATTCCACACCGACGTTCTTGGTTTTCTTCCTATTTATTAAATATAGGCAATTGGTTGATGAAACATTGATTGAAATTAAGATACTATTTTTACAAAACGAAATTCACTTTAAAGAAAGACTTACTATAAAGCAAAACTTAATGTGGTCGAGCTCATGTCTGACCCGTTGCATGTCTCCCGACATGGTGCATCTGTCATGCTATTCACTTTTTATAATCAATATAGGTGAAATTTAAAAAATAATATTAGGCTATAGCTTAATATTTAAATATAAATATGAAACTAAATTGGCTACATTTTTATCCCTCTGGCCGACGAACGCGCCGGCGCATTCTGATGGATTTTTTCCCTCATGACAGCTGAAACAACTTAAAATAGGCCTTCCGTCATTTTTGGCGATAGCCTACAGATTAGTGCAAGACTACAAATGGTCTACTTTTATTTGTGTACACTCTCAATAACAACAAAACCTTGTACTTTTGTAAAATAAAATAAATAAAAAACAGGGTGCGCTGTCAGCTGTCTCTCTGCGAGAATCTTTCTGAAACGTCTCAAAAATGAACTCAGCGAATAATTGTACCTAAAAGAAAGAAACATCTCCATTCGATAAGAAATTCGTAGGTCTGTGTTAAATAAGAGACAATCTATCCGCTGGAATGTGTTGTTTTTGAAATCATGGCGAGTGCTCGTTGCTGCTGTTATCAGTTCTCTTGGCGCTCGTGCACATGCGCAGTCTTCACACAGACAATCGAGCGTTTCGTTCTGGTAAAAGCACAAAACAAAATGCAATGTGTCCTTGCTCTTGATGTACAATCACTGATGAACACTTTTGGTTTAATGAGAAAAAAAAACAAACATATGAGGGCGGATTAGAACCCAGAACCTCAGAAACGCTTGCCAAAAATTCTCCCACTAGACCATTACAGTATACAAGCAGATTAGGCGAATTAGTTACACCACTGCCTGTGACATCTCCGAACATGCTCAAAGTGGTTGACCAATTACAACACACTGATAGAGCCGACCAATCAGAGCACAATGTTCTTTTTGGAAGGAGGGGCTTTATAGAAACAGAAAGTAAACAGGACTGCATTTCCCAAAGCACTGTAAGCCTAAGTAGATCGTAGAACCACTGGCGCCAATGGTCTTTATGATTAACTTAGCTCACAATGCTTTTGAGAAACACAGCCCAGAGTGTTACCGAAAGACTGGGAAGTGAGGCACTGCAACAATGTGAAAAATGTGTTTTTTGAAAAATCAAGCATTAAAACCTATTCTAATAGACCCCAAAGTTGTGTCCTAAATGACGCACTATACACTATGCATATACTATGTACTCAACCGTGTAGTGTATGAATTTTATGTTATTTTGTCATTCAGTATCAAAGTCTGATAGCCCCTCCCCCTCCGCTACGTAACTAAAGCTGCAACAGTTGAGTGTATGAAGTGTCCAACATTCCACAGTTTGTTTGTTTTTTTAGTTAATTAAAGGGTTAGTTCACCCACAAATGAAAATAATGTCATTTATTACTCACCCTTATGTCGTTCCACACCTGTAAGACCTTCGTTCATCTTCAGAACACAAATTAAGATATTTTACAATGGCTCAGTGAGGCCTGCATTGCCAGCAATGGTACTTCCTCTCTCAAGATCCATAAAGGTAC
Source organism: Hypophthalmichthys nobilis (assembly GCA_037950665.1). NCBI lineage: Eukaryota > Metazoa > Chordata > Actinopteri > Cypriniformes > Xenocyprididae > Hypophthalmichthys > Hypophthalmichthys nobilis. Next base: position 22,857,450 of record CM075479.1, read on the forward strand.
TAAAAACATATTTAAAACAGTTCATGTGAGTAAAGTGGTTCTGCCTTAATATCAAAGCAAGGAGAATATTTTTTGTGCAGCAAAAAAAAACAAAAAACGAATCAAATCAGTGGTTTGGCACGCCAAAGTCAAGTGATTTCAGTATTTTGGCGGTTTGACACGAATCACTGATTCGACACAAAAGATTCGTAACGCTCTGAAGTACTGTTTTGAAATTGGCCATCACTAGATATTGTTAAAAAGTCATTATTTCGTTTTTTTGGTGCACAAAAGTATTCTCGTCGCTTTATAATATTAAGGTTGAACCACTGTAGTCACATGAACTGTTTTAAATATGTCTTTAGTAGCTTTCTGAATCTTGAGAGGTTTGGTGACATTGCTGGCAATGCAGGCCTCACTGAGCCATTGGATTTCATCAAAAATATCTTAATTTGTGTTCTGAAGATGAACAAAGGTCTTAGGGGTGTAGGACGGCATGAGGGTGAGTAATTAATGACAGAAATTTCATTTTTGGGTGAACTAACCCTTTAAGTGCATCGTCTGGGTATTTAAAGTGTACTTTTTCTATTTGAAATTTTCACACTACTCGCACTTTTTATACTACAAAACTTCATAGAATAGTGCATAAGTACGCGAATTGTGACGCATCATAAAACTTTGTAAATGTGCACATGGCCTCTTCGTTTCTCCTGTGATATGTTAAAAGGCAGAATCCCTTGAATCATGTTGAATGAGTCTTATCTGTGTCTCCAGACTCTTCCTCTCTTTCACCAGTTTCTTCCCCTCTTCTTTTAATCTCTCCCTCTCTTCCTTCACCCTCTTCTCCTCCTCTCTCAGCTTCCTCATCTTCTCCTCAAACAGCCACAGTTCCTCCTCAAACTGCTCTTCTTCTTTCACCAGTCTGTCCATCAGTTCAGCATGCTCTCTCTCTCTCTGCTCCAGTTCTTTCTGCTGCACAGTCACAGTCCCGCCAACCACACCACACTCCAAACTCTGCTGTTGAGACAGTAATAAGTGCAATAAGAGTAAATAATCATTGTCTGCAGGATGACTGGAAAAACATGCTTCAAATAAACTCTACTTCAGTGTATAATATCGAGACATAACTATCGCATTCTAGATAAAGATCTTAGATAAACATGCTGTGAGAAAAATTGCCACACCAACCCTTTTGACATCATAATCACAAGTAAGATTAGGGGGCGGAGCTTCTCCCTCCAGGAGGAGGAGATTTTGAACTTCAAAGCAGCTGTCTTGGATTATTATAGCAGCCTTCAAAATAAGAGTATGATATTTATACATTGTACAAACACAAACATTTAGCAGTTATTATTTATAAGTTAATCAATAACTCCCACCTGCAGACTGTAGAGTATATGGATTAAGTTGTGAACACCCTCTGCTACCTAGATTTGTAGAAAAAAAATTAAATAAGCCATTTATTATAATCATATATGCTAAACAGACAAAATGGACCTCATTCATGATCCACAAGCAGAATTTCTACATAAATTACTGATAAATGCATGATTTAGGGCTGGAATGACGCATTGCTCATCTCTAATCCCCCTGTTATGTTTCACACAAAACAAAACTCTAGAGCAGATGCTAGTGGCTAGTATGACAGCGTCGCTTAATATGAGCCTGCACACTTTCAGGGCTCACAACCATGGAAGCTTGTTTCCGCCACTGAATAATTGCGAGTTATAAAGTCAGAATTGTGAGATATAAACTCGAAATTTTGACTTTTATTCTCAGAACTGCAATTGTGCTGTGTCCCAATTCGCCGACTTATACTATTCCCTAAAAGTATGCACTGTTTTTGAAGAAAAAGTACATACTTTTGAGTGTGCAGCAGAAGAGTATGCAAGCTTTGGGACATACTACTTCGTCATAATTACGTCTTTAACGGACACTCTGTCGCTTAGTTACGTGCACCCTGTAACTGTTTAAACTGCCCTGTCAATCATCTTGACAAAGTTAAAATCCTCCACTTTCAATTTAATTTAATTTCCTACCAGTTCGGTGAGAAATGTAGTCGCACGTTGATCTGCCAGTCATGTGTCTTTAATGCAGAGAACTCTCTTCATGTGTTTGCAATTTGCATAATGATGTATTTAAAAGTTAAAGACCAAATCTTTACAAAATTTCACAATGCTGTTGCAGATGAAATATATAGATAACATTGAATAAATATCTTTTCATCAGGTAAGTTACTGATTATTACTGATTATTTATCTAAACCTCTCTACTTAACCGGACTCGCACATCTGCCATGTTTGTAGTTTTTTAACACTTTTTATACGTGTTTGTAGTTCTATCGAATCCTCGTCCAACACGCAATGGGTTGTGGGTAATATTAGCCGTTAGAGTGTGCATGGATCTGCACTTCAAATTCTAACCGGAAAAAGTAGACCATCCGGGTATCTTTGGAATCCTCATTTCAACATATTACCATTTGGGCACACTAATTCTAATTTCGAATACTATTTAGGACGGATAGTATATGCGAATTGGGACACCGCATATGTCTCGCAATTCTGACTTTATAACATACAATTGCGAGTTATAAAGTCAGAATTGTGAGATATAAAGCAATTGCAAGTTTATATTGAAATAAACTCAAGTCCAATTGAGGCGCGAGTTCATCCATCAGATATTTTAAACAACCAACAAGGACTTTTCTCCAACGTTGTGACGTATTTCTAAGTGAAACGGAATATTGAAGAGAGGGCGGGTTTTATTTTAGCACACCTCCTCTCTATTTAAAGATATGAAAAAAATCCATGAAAAAAAAATAAAAAATTCTTTGTACTAACTTGCACAGATTAATTGTTCACCACAAGACCAGTAATGTGCGCAAACAAAGTAAATAGGGTCAATTTTGATTTCATGACGACTTTAAATGCTTAGTAAGTAGTGTAGAGAGTACGTTTGATGAAGGTTAATCATTTCTCCGTCTCCGTTAGTAAACGAAACCCATCATGATTATACAGTTCACTGTGGCTCACACATTATATGACGTGGCAGACAAAGTTGTCCAGTGCGGTTCCATTCATTCAGGGCGCGTTTGTGAAGAATGTGGTTGCGAGTCCTGAAAATGTGCAGGTGTCAGTTCGGTTATAGTTTAGGGTTGTCACGAATCGGATGATTTGCATGAGAATGTATATAGGATGTAAGAAAATATTATATGCATGTGTTTTAGGAATAAGGTCAAATACAGTAGATATAACACTTGGAAATATGTTTACCTTTAAATAAGTCTGGTGGGCAGGGCTTATCGGGGCTATTGCAAGAGGCCCCACCCCTGTTCCTACCAGAGCACTCCTCCTGCTCCTAACTGACGAATTTTGTTCTTTATCTGGACAGAAATTGATATTTTTTGGATGGATGGATGTAATTTTTTTTTTTTGTGAGAAATATTCCTTTAACACTGTTCCTTACAATTACAGTAATTATGACAATAATTAAATAGTTTTCTAGTATTTAACAATCTGGGTGTTGGTAAAGTGATTACTCACCGTTTGCTCTTTCCTGGCCAAAGCTGTCATGGTTACTTGGTGCCCATATGCAAGGAAAAAGCCAAGACAACAAAGTGATAGCCAGCTTCACCACTGGGAAAGAAAGAGACTTTGGTGAAGATCAGTAGCACCTGACTGTGTGTCTATAGAGAAAAAGACAGATTCATTACCCTCTTCCTGTGCGTTAGACAGTAATGTGACACCCTGAGGAGTGTTTTCAGGGTGGGGTTGAACAAGAAGACAGCAAGTAGCCAGACTCCATCTACCAGTCCCTCTACAGATCCTTAACTTCTCCTCGATTACAGAGCACAACTGCAGATCCAGAGAGAACAGCGCCTCTGCATTCACAGACATACACAAGACATCAGACATTAGAAACAATAAAGTCATGCACAGATGGATGATGGATGCTTGGATATTTACCTTGTAATTTCTGTATCTTCTTAACTTTGATTTCCCCCTCATTCTTCTTGGTCTGATCATCAGGAATGCTGAAACAAATATAAATATACACCATTCAAAGTTTTGGATCGGTATAATTATTTAATGCTTTTGATCTAGTCTCGTATACTCCTCAAGGCTGCATTTATTAGGTCAAAAACAGTAAAATTTTGAAATATTATTAATTTAAAAAAAACATTTCCTATTTTAATATATTTTGAAATTTAATTTAATCCTGTGATGGCAAAGCTGAATTTTCAACATCATTACTCCAGTCTTCAGTGTCACATGATCCTTCAGAAATCATTCTAATATGATGATTTGGTGCTCAAGAAACATTTCTTATTATTATCAAATGTTGAAAACAGTTTTTACTTATTTTTGTGGAAACCTTTTCCATTCTTTTGGAAACCGTTATCATTTTTTTCTGGATTATTTGAACAATAGAAAGTTCGAAAGAACAGCATGTATATGAAATAAAAAATTTTTTTTAACATTATCAATGTCTTTACTGTCACTTTTGATCAGTATAATGCATCCTTGCTGAATAAAAGTATTAATTTCTTTAAAAAAAAAAAAAAAAAACCTTACCTACCCAAACATTTGAACGATAGTGTACAGACATCAAAAATGTCATTGAAAACAATTAAAAAGGTCTAACACACCTCTCAGTGGCCTGCCTCAGCAGTGTCATCCACGTGTTACGCTCCTCACGAGACTGTGTGTGTATCTCATACATCTCCGGCCCCACAGAGCAATCGCCACTGATGAGAAATAATCCTTTCTCCTGATTGGCTATTTCTCTCACAATGAGCCTTCGCAAGGGCATCACAGACGGCTTCTGCTCCTGAAGATACAATATATTTAAAACTGATTTTACAATTATATTTAAAGCATATTTTAGTATTACATTTAAAACCTTTTTGATTTTAATATAATATTAATAGCAATATAATTGCTTATAGGGTCTAAATGTATGATCCTAAGTGCACAAACACAGAAAAACACAATATAATGTGTATATTTCTGTACCAGTGCGGCAAAGACAAACTTCTGCTCTTTCTCCTGTAGGAAAGCCAGAACGTCTGTGAGGAGCAGCGCAAGAACATCTGTAAAAGAGAGAAAGAGTCACTGGAAATATAATTAAATGATATATTAATGAAAAAAAAGAAGAATGTAAACTAGGGATGCACCGTTATCAGCCAATAATTAGTATCAACCGATAGAAGCAAAAAAAGTATTTGTAGCGCGCCTCTAATCCAATAATCATAAAGAGCTTTGTTACTTCTGATAAGAGGTCTCAGCTTTTAAATTCTGTCCATTTTATCAGGAAATTCAAACAATAAATGCCGTTTTGACGCTCTTAAATGTGACATGACAGATCGCTGTAGCGCCTTCAAGTGGTAGCGTGGTAGCGTAGTTTTAGCATGAAAAAACATGCATGAACATCGAAAGGTATGTTGAAAGATACAGTACAGCTTACTGAAATCTATAATTTATCATGTAAAAATCAGTGTTTCAACTGTGGAAATGCGTCAATACAACAACTGAGCAATAATGTCACTTAATGTTGTATTTACCTCAGGAAAGTTATACAATGTTTACACTTCATTAGTTAGCTATAAAAATAACACTAGGGAGGAGTTTTTTTCTGTTAATTATATATGTATGCTTGAATAAACTGTGTTTAAGAAAACTACCTTATGTGCAACAGAGTTGTATACAAACATTTCATTTTTTTTTTTAAGTGTAATTATTATATCTGAAAATAAATAGCAGTTGAATATAATTATAATAGTTAAAATAGTTAATTTTAACCTCTAATATTACAGTCATGTATCAAATAAGAAGGATCCCTGTATAATTTACTGCATTAGCTGTGAGATGTTTTTCCTTAAGAAAATCAAACTATCGGTATCGGCAGATATTCTGAATAATCGGAAATCGGTATCGGCAGAGGAATTTAGTATTTGGTGCATCTCTAATACAAACACACATGCAGTAGGACCTCTTAGTCTGCCAGAGGTGGTCCTACAAGTCAGCACTGAAGAGTGTGTGAGAGTTCGGTGTGTTTTCTGCAGGTCTTGCTTGCCGAAAATCTCTCCATTCTTCAGGCGAGTGCAGCTCTTGTTGTCTAGGCGACTTATGATGTCCTGTAGTTTCTTTGCACGTCCATAATCTCCCACACGCCGGTCCACCTCCTCTATCATCCCCCGTAGACCCTCCAGTGACACTGCAATATCATAGTGCTCAGCACTGCCATCTACAGTAGTGCAAGCACATCACAAAGGTGAGCATTCAGAACCCTCTTTTCAAATATCATGTATTAGGTTACACAAAGTGTTTTTTTTTTATCTATTGTATAATGTAATAGGGCTATTCATATGTATCTTAGATTTTAAGATGATTATTTATTGCAATTTATGAACTTCTACAAAGATAAATTTACCATCAGTGTGCTGAAGGAGTCTCTCTACCAGAACAGGGTACTTTGTGATTCTCTGGGTAACAAGCAAAAGGAATTCTGGGATTTCACGACGTTTGATGACAGAGTTCGTACTCAGCTGCTGTAGAGGCAACACATACAGTCATTAACATAACTCAAACTGTTTTGTAGCGTGTTCGTGTGTGTTTAATCAACTTACTCTGAGAAATAATTGTAGTTTCCTGTTGCTCTGCAGTTGTTGCTTATAAACTTTCAGTGCTTCTGTATGATGACTGCAGAAATCGCCGTACAACTCTATCATCTGGGAAGCATTTGGGCCTGAGAACTGCATAGACAATTGCTAAATGAACCTAATGTAAGAGCTTAACTTGTTCAGCCACAATTTGTAAATTGGTCAAGTGTACAGATGTTTAGGTTCTTACTTACCTGTTGACGCAGAATATCACCAATTTGCCGGATTATGTAGTTCTTGTGACTTCCTGGATGAATAGACGCCCACTGTCTGGTCTCCATGTCTTTAAGAAAGCTTCTATGCAAAGCTAAGAGCTCATCCAGCCTGGGAAAAATCTGACCAATTGTGTCCTGCTCCAGCTGCACTTCCTCCAACAGTCCTGGCCTCAAAACATCAGCCATAACAGAGAGAGTCTGGACGTGGTGAAACTCTGTCTGCATCAGCTCTGCGACAAACACAACACTAACCAATCAAATTAGGCTTAACTAAAGCATCCAATCAAATCCAAAAGACATTTTAAAACAACAGTGTATTATATATTATCAAAAATGTATCGACATTATCAACAATCAACTAAAACGGGTTTTGCAGCCATAATAACTGACCATAGATGATCTCCTGTCTCTTGACCACCTCTTTGTCCAGTGTCCTACTGAATTCAGTGTCCACAACAGCGCTCCAAGATTCAGCAGAGAAGTCAAATGATACGCGAGCTGATGAATCATCAGAATCTGGCAAAGATGGTTAAACATACTGTAAAAGTGACTTTATGTTTGTGTAACTTGGAAAAACTATAGTTCAGCCAATAATCATGTTTTTTGACATGAATGAGATCAAACATCACTAGTTTCTATAGACCTTATGCACCAGGGAAACAAGCGTTGCAGTCATCTTTAGAATTTTGTCTTTGAACTTCTGTTTTTGCAGTAGCTCTGTATATTTCTATGGCATCACTTTCTGGTTAATCCACTTCTCCGGTGATTAACTGGAGAAGTGGATTTACTTATTGTAGAGTTAAAGGGTTAGTTCACACAAAAATGAAAATAATGTCATTTGTTGCCCACCCTCAAAGTTGTTCTACACCCCTAAGACATTTGTTCATCTTCTGAACACAAAGATATTGATGATGAAATCCAATGGCTCAGTGAGGCCTCTATTGAGAGCAAAGCCACTGAACCTCTCAAGGTCCATAAAGGTACTAAAATCATATTTAAATCAGTTCATGTGAGTTCGGTGGTTCTACCTTAATATTATAAAGCGACGAGAATACTTTTTGTGCGCCAAAAAAACAAAATAACGACTTTTCAACAACATCTAGTGATGCATGAAGCTTCTGAGTTTTACAAGTCGATTGAGTAGTTCGGAGCGCCAAAGTCACGTGATTTTAGCAGTTTAGCCGTTTGATAGGAGATCCAAATCACTAATTCAAAACAAAAGATTCGTAAAGCTCAGAAGCTTTATGAAGCAGTGTTTTGAAATCGGCCATCGCAAGATATTGTTGAAAAGTCGTTATTTTGGCGCACAAAAAGTATTCTCGTCGCTTTATAATACTAAGGTAGAACCACTGAACTCACATGAACTGTTTTAAATATGTTTTTAGTACCTTTATGGACCTTGAGAGGTTCGGTGACTTTGCTCTCAATAGAGGCCTCACTGAGCCATCGGATTTCATCAAAAATATCTTAATTTGTGTTCTGAAGATGAACGAAGGTCTTACAGGTGTAGAATGACATGAGGGTGAGTAATAAATGACATTATTTTCATTTTTGGGTGAACTAACCCTTTTACGAAAGTTATCATGAGCATTGTAATGTTTGAAGCGGATGTCATAACAAATGTCTGTATTTTAAAATGAGGGATTCATTCATAAATCCGTAAGAGCTTACCTTCATGCTGTGGAAATACAAAACAGAAGACAGAGCACAACGAGCACAGTGCTGAATAGGGGCGGGGCTACATAAAGTCTATACTTGAAAAATCACACAAGACATACTTACTTTTTTTTTTTTTAAATGGTACTTTTATGCTGCTTTTTCTTCATTTTTGTAGTTAAAACCATAACAAAAACATTTTCATTACTTGAAAATAAATGGTAACTGAAATAAAATAAAATATAGAAAAACTTTTTATTTCAGCTAGCTGTTGAAACATTTCATTTTCTCTTAACTTGTGAAACTAAAATAACTCAAACTAAAATGGAAATAAAAAAATTAATAAAAACTATATAGACATTTTTAAAAAACCTAATAAAATGCCAAAAATACACCACAAAATTACTAAAACATTAACTAAAGTTAAAGAGAAAAGAGAAAATATAAAAATAAAAAATAAATTAAAAATAGTAATAAAAACTATAATATCTTAAAGGCACAATATGTAAATTTTCACCGCTAGAGGTCGCCTATTCAAAACAAAAGTGTAGCTTGATGACACCGAGATTGAGCGCGAAATCATGGGAGTTGTCGTCTTCACCTCACAGTCAGTGGACGGGACTTGGGCAGAAATCATGTTCATGGATGCGATTATTAACGTTACTGTAGTATGAAGCAGCACAGGGCACCGCTTCAAGTCCAACACACCTATTAACTCACTGGAGGTGGGGCTTCCAGAAGAATGTCCAATCAAAGACTTGCTTCTCCGCAGAGCGAAATCATGGCCACATCCCTCACTGTTACTCCGTTTTCTGATACAGAAACATACAGAGCATCTCAAAATGTAAACATTCGTGACTTAAATGAAGTTTGTGGAAAACATATACAGACCTGTGTGACACGGTGGTGTTGTTGTTGACCAGGGACAGAGATGGAGAACTCTGACTGGACGAGTCTGTTAATGAAACATACATGATCACTACATGAGCATTACATGACATGGTTGGTTCCATTATAATTGCAGAGTAACATGACTGGCTCTCTCACATAGTAATATTGAAGAGTCAGCGCATTTCAGAAGTGCCTGATTAGGATTCTGGGTAATGGAAATAAAAGCAATTACAATCTTTCAAATGAATGCAGTTTCAAGTACTTTTGTAAAGGAAGTGTTAAGTGTTTACACACACGCACTCACCTTTAAACACAGAGGGGCAGAACCACAGCAGGTCTTATGAATGATCATTGAGCAGTCTTTACAGGAAGTGACATCATCAAGTCAGTGCAGACTTTTGGTACAGCAAATTTTTTGCATAAATTTAAAAAAATATATATGTCTGTAAAAGAAACACACTTACATGTGCACTCCTGTGGTTCGTCACTGTCAGCTCCCTCACAGACTTCACAAGCTGCTTTAACAGGCTGCTTCGGCGGGCAGAGTTGGTGCAAGGCTGTGGAAACCTCTGAGTTTACCTGTAAATAAACAGATATTGGAGCTTTTTTCCTGAGGATATTCATACATAGGCTGTGTCCAAAAACACACACACAAAAAAAAAACCGTTGCTGCCTTTGGAGGACACATTTCAAGGTAGGAAGGCATCAAGGCATGTCCGAATCCAACATTAGCTTCACTTCCTGTCTCCTGAGATACTTTCATCTGATCAATTTTTGAAGGCAGCATAAATGTATCCTTCGCTACCTTTGATATCCCACAATCCTGTGTGTTCCATTCTGTGTCAGTTGAGCTAGAAAATGGGTAGATGGCATCCAAAAGTTGCATTAGCTGGTCAGTTTGTGTGTAAATGTATGTTTTTGACCAAAATGTTCCACTTTTGATGTCATTTCTAGCTAGAAATTACTACTGTAGTAATTAAATATTTGTTTAGTTCTCACCAAAGCTTGCGCTATTTTGCTGTAGATCATTAAACCCATATGCTGCCTCAGGAGTCTGTCTGAAATCAGTTTTGTGAGGTACCTTCATGAACAAACGCTGCCTTACAAGTCATTGCCAGATGAACAGTGATGGGAATAATGGCGTTACTTTTTTGAGTAACGAGTAATCAAATAAATTACTTTTTCCCCCGTTACAACGCCGTTACCGACAAAAAAGTGCCGTGTTACTATAATTGAGCTCACTGAAGCGGTTTTCATCCGAGTAGGCTCTCTCTCTGCCATAGGACCTGCAAAGTTTTTTCTCTGGTGTGTGTTGGGGTGGGACACAGGCTAACTGATGATTGGTGTGTGACTAGAGATGACAGACCTGCAAAGCGTTTTGTTGTAAAGAAATAGTACAGGTTAGTCATACACAAATATAATTTTAAACTGATAATAATGTTCGATGCTCTGTGTATGTGTGGGTGTGTGTGTGTGTCAGAGCATGCAAGAGGAGCACGAGCTCGAACCAGAATACCCTTTGTGACATGCTGCGAAAATATGTGAAATAAGTTTTTTCTAGTCGACTAGTAGTTGTTCATTTAAGCCATTAGTCGACTAATCACATTTATTTTAATTTAATTTCTTAAATACTGGAGAGAATAAACCATAATAATAAGCGTTTACATAGGCTATATAGCACTCGAGCGCACGCATAAAGCTTGCCATAAAGAACCGGCAAAAGTAATGATTATGAATGTGACAAAAACAGCAAGGAGACATTTTAATTGTTTATTAATAAACTAATGTTTTCTGAATCAGTGTCGGCTGCAAAGATGAAGTTGACATTGCTGACTCTCATCATCTCCGTGGACGCGCTTAGAGAGAAAATACACATTTCATTCGGATTACATAATCAGAGGGTAGCCTATTTCTTTTCGTTTTTAATTATTTAGTTTAAAAGTAGACATTTCAAGCTTTCTATAGATATATTTATCATGTCTGTGAGGCAAGCAGCCGCTGAGTTTCGGGTCATTTAGCCTGTAAGACGCGCTCCAGTTCACGTGCAAGTGATCGCGCCGGCACCTCCATGTCATGATTATATTTTCTGCTATATTTGCTTCTTATTTATTAAATCCAGGCAATTGGTTGATGAAACATTGATTAAAATTAAGATACAATTTTTACAAAACGAAATTCACTTTAAAGAAAGGCTTTCTACAAAACAAAATTTAAAGAAGTGGTCAAAATCATGTTCAACCCACTCCGTGTCTCCCGATATATTGCGCATCTTATGATGTATCCTATCTTACTCATGCTGTTCACTTTTCATAATTAAATAGATTAATTTAAAACATAACATAGGCCTACTTAAACAAATAATAATTTATTTTTAGACTTATATTTAATATTGGGGGCATCCAAGTTAATTGACATATTTGATTTTTTTTTTTTTTTTTAAAGTAATGCAATAGTTACTTTCCCTGGTAATTAGTTACTTTTAAAATTATGTAACTCAGTTACTATTTGTGAGAAGTAACTAGTAACTATAACTAATTACTTTTTTAAAGTAACGTGCCCAACACTGCTGATGAGGCAGTGAGACAACAAGTCAGCTACCAAGGTTTTCAGATGCAGCCATAGTGTTTAGAAATCATTATCAATCATGTTATCTCTTGATAAGGGTGGCTGACAGGAAGTTTAAAAAAAAAAAAAAAAAAAGACAAAATTGAGATTTTTTTTTCACTTAGATTTGAAAATGCATATATGTAGTTATTTTTTAAAACATTATAAATATTTGTATTTTTGTTTTCATATATATATTTCTCTTATATATTTTATAAATATACAAAAATGTCAAAATGATACATATGTAATTATATTTCCTCGATTTCCTGATATTTTGTGGCCATTTCTGTTTATCTGCATATAAAATGCATTAAAAAAATATATCAAAAGTTATATTTTCTCTGTATGTGTTTAGGCTGGGGCACACTTTTACTGTCTCTCTCTCACCTTGCTTTTTATTTTGGTGTTGACCATCCGGCTCCGGAGGAAGCTTAGTGTTCGACTCACGTTATATTTCTCTGTCTCACTTTTGGTTATAGGGATGATTTTCTCTTTCTCTTCTTCCTCTGATTTGCTATACCACATACTGGAAATGTGGAAATAAAGAGTGAAACATACTTAAGCTTCTAAAATATACATATAAATATATATATATATATAACATGTATATATATGGGAATGTTTGTATGCATGGGTGTGAGAGATCAAATACCTTCTGATCTCTGTGGATGTTTCTTCATCACTGATAGGGAACGGCTCTAGAAACAAAAAACAAAAAACAAAAAAAACGGAACATCCTTGCAAACTACTAGTACACTTTATTTTGCACATCTCAGTCTATCTTGAACACACTAGTACAGACACACATAAGAATAAAAACACAGTCAAACACACCGTCCTGTGGACTACAGATGGGTAGTTTGTCTTGAATTGGAAAGTCTTGTTCAGATGCTGTAGAGTCAGATTCAAATGAATCAAATGAGTCCTGAGGATAAATTGTCTAATGAAAATAAGAAAAGAAAAAAAAAAGACATTTCTTAGTAAATATTACAAATCTTCTTGCATCCACCACAATTCTAGATACTACAGATTCACAACAAGCCTTTACAGATTCATTTTCACTTCACCTGATCCTCACCAGCCTGCAGGGTGTTGATGCTGGTTGTAATGGTAACGCTGGAGTCTGTGAGCGAACTGGTTGTTGAATCAGTATGAGTTGTGAGTCCATCTACAAAAATACATGTATGGACTTTGAAATCAAGAACATGCAGCAGTAGATATAATTTAATTTTTCCCTTCTAAAACTAATAAACTTTATTTGAAAAATGCTTTATTGGGAGTTTTATGCAAAGTTGACCTATATAACAGAATTTTAGATTTTAGAGAGATCTACAAATGACTGTTTTGTCAATGAAGAACAACAGGTACCTTAATTTTTAAACATTTTTATGTACTTTTGAATTGCAGATAAACATTATCATTACAATAGCCATGAAATATTTAGTTATCGTTTACTAACTGATATAAAACATCCTCATTCTCATATAAAGGTAGACCATACAAAAACAAACATTCACCAGAGTCGTCAGATGATAATAGTTCCTCATCTTCATCCTGACTGGTGTTAAGCCACACCTGACAGAAAGCAGGACATAGAAATTGAAAGAGAAATGAAATGAAAGAGAACAATGAAATAACAAAAAAGTAGAATTAAATTATAATCAGTGAACAGTGTTGGGCAATAGCATTCAAATAATTTAGGAAACAGACGCTTCCCAAGGACACTTCCCATTAACAACGTGTTAGCGAAGTTATTTTATTGAATAAGCAGCAGCACGACAATGAGATTTGCTACAACATTACATTTTCCCTGACAATATTTCAACACTAAAGCAAAGTCATGTGTCCTATACTTTCTTCAGCTGTTTAGTATCGATGCCCAATTTGTGAATAAATTTCTTGAATCACATGAAGCCGGTTCTTTTTCATGAACTGATCACAAAATGGTTGGAATTTCAGATTGTTCACTCAAGCATGGAATCGTTTGAAGCAGTTTCACGACTCATTTGGAACAGTTTCGTTGATCCATCTGAATTATTCTGACAGAAGTTCATGGAAATTCAATACCAAATTTAAAGTGTACTGTATTCATGAGGGTCCTATTTTTAGACAATTACTTTAGCCTATCTTTTGGTTGAACAACTGTTCATTTTTTTTGTGGGACATTTGCTAATTTCTCTAAAGACTAGCTGGGGAACACTTTACAAGAAGGTTTCATCAGTTAACATTAATTAACTACATTAGTTAACATGAAGTTAAGAGTAGTTCGCTAGATAGATATTCCAACACAGTCTGTCACAGCCACTTACATTGTGAAGCAGAGAATATGGTGATCCTTTTTAATGGGTGCATGTGCATGAAAATGGGAGAGAAACAGAGAAAGAACTCCATATTTATCACTACTATACATTCATCAGGTACTTGAAATACAACATTCAATCAGTCTTGTGAATGTAATTTTCATAATCAAAGGCGAAACACTAACCAGAGTATGAAAACAGAGTGTTGCTTTCAGCTCTTCTCTCTGTATCCACTCTCAGACCTTTGATCTGAGGTTGTACAAACACATACACAACAAAAAATTGCTTCTTCTTCATAGCAAACACAGTATAGAACTGATTCCAATCCAAAATATTCAATTAAAATTCATTTTAATTCAAAGTTAATAAGTAATATCTGTGTGACCTTTAACTTCTGTTATCTGACCTTGTTTAGTAGCGCAGAGTCCCTCACACACTCTCGCAGCAGTAATATGGATGACTGTAAGGTTTGTGTAGTAGAAGAGGACTCGGATACACACACAGACAGAGACAGCGTCCCAGAGGCGTGGCTAAACCTGAGGAGGTGGGATTTACCCGCCCACACATGTGACAAGCCCGCCAGGGGCGTGGCTAATGGATTTGGAGGGCTAAAGAGAAAGTGTGAAAGGAGAAGAATAAAATGGAGTGAATATTCTGTTCATGTTATATGTTGTTAATAAAGCATTATATATAAAAAAAAAGAATAAAATGAGATACTGTTGCTCATGAAATCTATATTAAGTCTTCTGAATCTATTTTGTGTGAGCTTTTTTTGTGAAAATCTGTGAATAATGACGCATTTTGTCTTTTTTTTTTTCACACATAGCTGTCATTTAGCTTCAGAAGATATGCTTTTTTATTTTATTTTTGCTGTTTTTCTTTTTATTTAGATCAGTTTGAGAGAGGACAGAAAGTGAAGTGTGAGGGAACAGGAAAGGATCACAAGGCCGGGACTCAAACTCGGGTCGCCCAAAGCAAATTAAAGATTAAATATGAAATATAACATATAAATATAGCACATAGGTTAATGCAAACACATTAATGGGTACAAGGGTCTACAAAATAGAGATACATTACTTCTTGAGGAGTTTTATCAGAGCATGTTGATTGGTCTGTTGGGCCAGCTGAAGGGGCGTGTCTCCGTCCTGATTGGCTGAGCGGATAGTCATCAGGGCACCGGGCTGACAGAGAAGGAACTCGGAGGCGCTCACAAATCCGAGACGCACACATACATGCAGGAGAGATTCTATGTGCACACAAACGCACACATTTACAATTAAATTGCATTTTTAGTCAATTAATAAATTGCATAAATGCATTTAAAAGACATTCATTTTCCTCTATGCGTCTCGCACTTTGTTTGTCTGTGAAACTCCTTCAGTGACAGTTTCATTTGTGGTCACCACAATGACCTCTAATCCAATTAGAACTCTGCATTTATAATTCCACTGCTCATCTCCGGATATTTGTGTCATCTAGATGTGAAGCAGGAACAGTGAAATCTGATTACACACACACATCCATACAATACACGGAAGCAGGTGCTGGACCTGCCTTTGCCATCATGTGCACACACACACACACACACACATATAATAAAGTTCAAACGCACACATTACACATGCACACACCTTGTGCTGATTGTCCGAGCAGGTTGTGAGGAGTGTGTAGGTTGGCTAGAGCGAGTGTGACCCTTTCATCCATCTCTGCCTGTGTAGAGCTGTCTTTCAAACCATATCGACCAATCAGATCTCTGTGCTCAGTGGTGCTGAGGCAGTCGCTATGGGTAACCAGGTATTCAGCCAGCTCCTGTGCATCATCCTCCATGTATGTCAGAGAAGACACACCACACACATCACAGCATCATCTGTAAATATATACGCTCGGACACGCACCATCTCAGACTGGTTATGGCCTAAACACAACAATGGAAACACAGAGAACACTAACTACACATATAATCAGTATGAAGTATAAATAAGGGTCTTATCTAGCGAAACGATCAGTCATTTTCTAAAAAAATAAAAATTTATATACTTTTTAACCAAAAATGCTCATCTTGCACTAGCTCTGCAATGAGCCATGCATTTCGTTCATTTGTTTGTTTATTTTTATTGCCATATCAGCATCTATGGCTATTTTCATGGCAAGAGCAACATAAAAAAAATAAATAAACATAATTAGCACAGTAATAGTAAAAAACAACAGTTGATAATCAACTCACATAATTATAAAACATTATATAAGATTTTTCATTTCAATATATGATAAAAAAACTTAAGATTGCCACGCATTACGTAATCACGTTACAAAGGTCATGCGTGACGTAGGTGGAAGTACCGATCCAGTGTCTACAAAGCGAACGTGCAAAGATTAAGCCAAACGCCCTTTACAAAAAAAAAAAGGTAAAACAACAATATCGAACGATTTTGAAGTTTTTCGCCCTACCGCGCTACTTCCGTCTAAGTCACGCATGACCTTTTAACGTAATGCATGGCGCATCACAGAGCAGTGCAAGATGAGCATTTGTGGTTAAAAAGTATACACATTTTTATTTTTTTTTAGAAAATGACTGATCGTTTTGCTAGATAAGACCCTTATTCCTCGTCTGGGATCGTGTAGAGCCCTTTGAAGCTGTACTGAAATTACAATTTGCACCTTCAACCCATTGGTCCCTGTTGAAGCCCACAATATGGAGAAAAATCCTGGAATGTTTTCATCAAAAACCTTAATTTCTTTTTGACTGAAGAAAGACAGACATAAACATCTTGGATGACATGGGGGTGAGTAAATTTTCTAATCCTTTTCTAACTAATCCTTTAAGAAAAGTTCTTACTAAATTTTAATATTTATATCACATTAATCCACTAATCCAATCTATATTATATTATATTAAATTATTTCTTTATTATGGTTTTTCACATGGGAATTATATCATATTGTATTATATATTATTCTCCAGCATCCTCACAATCCTGTGTAGAACAAGCAGTTTGGAGAATATATTATTATATTATGTTTTTTACCTGGGACAATGAAGTACAGCATGGAGTGAACTCTAGTTTGCAGAACATGTAGTATAGTTGAGCCCTCTAGAACCACAAATACCTCTTCCTCCTGAACTGAGGGGATCAGTGCAAAAACCTTTGCTTGGCCCTAAAACACACATGCACAACATTTAGTACATAAATAGTGTAGTTCTACATATTGCATAGCAATTCTTTGGCTAAAAGCACATTTAGCAATATTTTCATCTTTAAAAACACAGGCAAAGACAGAAAAAGAGACAGAAAAAAAGTGTTACTCACATAAATGGGAACCTCTCTTCTGCTTAGCTCCATTGTGTGAAACTACAGAAACCTTCAAGAAACAAGTAGAAATGTACTGATTAACCAAAAAATAAATAAACATTCATACTTGGAAAGTAATATCAACTGATGAAATTACCCAAAAGACTAGAGAGGATTGAATTCTATGCTCTTTCTCAGACGCAACCAGAAAACTAAAACAGAGAGAGAAAGAGAGAGAGAGAGAATGGGGAGGAGTGAGTGAAGAAGAACAAGGATGGGGAGGAAAAGATTAATGAGACACAAAGCAGGGACAAGAGAGATGAATGACAGGCAGATAGGAGGGATCAAAAAAAGATCGCATTTAACAATCACTGTCCTGTATGCTTTTGTCATCATAATACTTTGAGGAAAATCTTCTTGCAGACACAACACACACTTAAACAGGCAAACATTTGGTGCATCTATCTATCTATCATCAGTCTGTCTATCCGTTTGTATATCTATGTCTGTCTGTCTGTCTATCTATCGGTTTATCTTTTTGCATATTGTTGATATCAGCCACACCCTGCTTCATTAGGGAATGCAACTTTTCTATGCTACTTGTACCTCTTCTGCTTATAAAGAACAATAATGAGAACACAACTGTAATTTGAAGATAAAGAAAAAAAAAAACCAGATGTGTGACTTATAGAGAAAGATAAGTGATAGCTGTTTATGAAGGACAGCTTTCATATGTAATAAATTGGAAGAAATTGATGTGTAAGAAAGAATGGGAGAGACAACTTCTTTATGAAAACAAAATGTAATAAATTGGAAGAAATTGATGTGTAAGAAATACAATAACAGAAGAAATTTTTATAAGAAAAAAAAGAAAGACAGACAACTAGTATTGTAATGTCTTTATTAAAGCATGTATTAATTACTTATTAAAGAAAGACAGACAACTGTTATTGTAAAAGTACTTTAATAAGAATGTAGTTTATAAAGAAAAGAGACAAAACACTTTATTGTTGTAAAGCTTTATTAAGAATATGTTTATAAAAGAAGACACTACAACTGTTGCTTTAAGATTTTGATAAAGCATGCTAGTAGAACAGTACAGACATAACATGTATTAGTAAGAAAGGCAATCATTACCGTTGAAGGATGTCTTGAAGACGAAGCGCAGGACGCAGCAGAGGAGAAGAGTCCGAGAACAAAGAGACAAACCTTTATAGATAGACTCAGATGAGGGGAATTCCAAAGAAGATGACCTCAAGAGGTCAGATAGTCTGTAAAAGGCTGGAACGTGAAGAGAACAGGAGGGGCTGCTTCGCACCTGAGGCTGCTTCTCCGACACCAGAACCAACGCTGATGATGCCTCCATCGCTGATATGGCCTTGACTGAAGAACTTTTTGATATTTATACTTTATTTAATTACTTGTATATACTTGAATGTTAGTAGAATATATGTAATGCTAGAAATACTAATGTAATAAATAAATGAACTTATAACTTTATAACTAAACTCGGCCTCATGTGACGTTAATTTAAGTCGTTGAGCCTGAACAGACCACGGAGAAGTCTTCTGTCTGATTGTAAGTATCTTAAAATGCTTATAAATTAGATCAGATTTGACTTACTTACCTAACCTGAGAATAATAAAAATAAGGTAAAGGTGCTTAGATATTGTTTTATGATGCGTCTCTATGTCTATCTATCGTAAATATTTTGTCCGAGTTGAGCCTCAAGATACAATGCATACAAGTAATTTTAGTAAGAGCGTCTGCCAATATTTTTAACGATCAGCGCCATCTTTTGGACAGCACGATCCCTAGAAAAATTCTGCTATATTCAACAGTTGTCCACAAGAGGCCGCCAGCAGGTCGACTGATCAAACGATTCCCCTATCGGGCCAAACGAGAAGTGTAGTTTCATGAGGGGTTTTTCCATTTTATGCTCCTTATTTTTGTTTTTTTAGACTTAGATACAACTTTGTCATGAAAAAATAAACATCATTCATGATTTAAAATGTGCATTAGCTATGTTTAGCTTTCCCAGTGGACTGGAAGAGAGAGATATAGCAGTGCATGCTGGGGCTGAAAGAAGTCTTTGAGCTGTGAACTTTCCCCCACTTATCCAAACAACCCAGTCCCAGAAAACCCGCAGTCTAAGAGTGCTACATATGCTGACCTCTATACTGCACACACACACACTTAAACTAATGCAAACAAACACATGTACACACACATGCTCTGTTTCTGTTTACTTCTACAGCAGCCTCCTGACCCCCCTCTCACATTCTCTGTCTTCATGTCCTCCATATTTGAGTGGGTTGCAAGATCGTTTGGGGGGGAAAAGTGAACAAGTAAAGTGGAGGTTTGCAGAGATTCCTGAGGGTTTTTTCTAATCTAAAAATCACATGCAGGGGCTTAAACATTCCTGGCCCTTTATTCACTGAGAAATGAACTCTCACTCACCCTCTCTCTTTATAGCATTCTCATGCCAAACTTGATATTTTCTATACCAAGTTAAATTCAGTAGTCAGAAAACTCTCTCTCTCCACCTTCTTCTATCTTTTTTTTCTTATGTTTCAAGGAAGCCAGATTTCCAGGAATGTTTCTGCAGTCATTCCCTGCTTGTTTTCAAAATCCGTGCCTAATCGTATAACTCACATAATTCCTAATCCTGTGACATGTTTAAAGAATCTAAATGAAAAGTTACGTAAAATATTTACACTAAGCACTGGGATTAGGATCTGCGCAGTAAACATTTCGTTCAGCATGTTTGTATCCATCCGGCCCTCTCTGGAAGATTCCCTTCTATGCAGGAATTTAGGACAGCCTCTGATCAATGAATTTGGAAGGGAATTGTCTTTATTACAAAAAGTGACCTTTATATGTGACACTAAGCAAAAACAACATCAGTGAGTTTACTGAGGTATGTATACACATCACTATCACTCTACGATGTGTTAAAAAATACTTCAGATGGCAGATGGCAATATCTGAAATTACTGTCCTTGTGGGGAATTTTTGGTGAACCTGAGGAAAACAGCTAAAAAAAAAAAAATCATACAGAATGGTGTTTTTTGAAGATCTAAAACTGCAGAAATTTTTCTGTGCCATTTAGGTTTAGGGTTAGAGGATAGAATAGAATAAACAGTTTACAGAATATAAACCATTATGCATATGGAATGTCCCCATAAAACGTGTGTCTGTGTACACACATAAAAATACAAACTACAAAACAAAATTAATTAAATTATATTTTGAGAATAATATCATAAAGAATTTTATTAAAGAACTCTCAACCCTTTTAAAAGTACTCTATGACTATGTAACACAACACTTTTTTAACACTCGGTTAAAAAACAAAACTGCATGCATTTCGCGGAAGAACATTGTTTTGGTGGTGCTTCGGCTCTGACTGTGCAGATGAACATGGTTCTTTCTCATAACTAAAAAATGAGAGAGAATATACTACTGTTTATAAAACATCCACTACGAGACTTAAGAGATATAATCAGTTTAGATGGAAAGGATCTCTGACTATCTGAAGATGTTACTGTAGCTAATAACTATTAATTGACAGACATACTTCCTTAAATTCCACCACAGAGCTACAACACGAAATGACCCTTCAGAATAGATACTGCTGTTAGAGAGCTACAAATGGCAATTTATCTCTTCAATAAAATAACTTACTCACCTGTTGAATAATAAAAACGCCATCATTGCGTCACTTTTTATAACATTTTCAAATCCCTCAGTTCTCGCCATCTCCGAAAAGTCAAGCCGATGTCGATGTCGATACAGTGAATCAGAGTAAAACAAAACATGTTTTGGATGATGTATTGAGTCTTTATTCAAATTTTGTTAAATTTGTACCTTTAAAGCAATGCATTATTACACAATACAATTCAGTAAACACATTATTTGTCTTGTTTGGTTTTATAGAATGACCTTTAAAATGTTTTGCAAATGTTGAATTGATGGCTAAAAAGAAAAACTATAAACACTAAGAAAGTAATTATAGTTACATTAATTAAAGCATCAAAAAGACACCAAAAGTGCTCTGGAATACACAAAAGAGTGAAAGAAAATGGAGGTGTTAGATTTGATTGACGAGTTTGATTTAGCCTACTGTTTAACTGGATCAAGTCTGATTTAATCAAAATTGTCATAGAAAGTAAGTCAATATGAGGTTATCAGCTGAAATGCTTGTTTGACAGGCTCTTCTACTGTCTCTGTATCTAAACATGTAATACACAGGAAAGGCTTGCAGATCTTTCATCTGATAGAACAGACACTGAGTCAGTAAGTCTGCATTAAAACTAGAAAGTTAGGCCCATTAAACAGCAAATGTAATATACGGGGTCACATTCATATTTGCATATAACTTTACAGTCAAAACTTTGTGGAAATGTGCTTGAATAGAATGGAAATGGGCTTCACTGCCACTGCATGTGTCCTTTGGCAGCAAATGAGCCATTGCTAGAATACAGGCATAGATACACACTCACAAACACACAAAGGTGGCTTCCTAAACAGCCCTTCACAGAATAGGAGGAAATGGGTGGCAGTCCCATTGCAGGGTTACATCCCGTTTAAAGCGCCGCACACACACACACACAAATAAATTAAAATATGTAATATTAGTATATATTGTTCACATTAAATCAAATGACTAAAACATTTGTCAAGCTATTTGCTTCGATAATAAAAACTAGTCTGTGTGCATTAGTTATAAATGAGCAAACAGTGATGCAACAGTCTCAAAAAAGTTTCAGATTTAGATTTTCTGGGGAATTGGAGCAACAGACCATTACATGGGAACAGATATGTGTGTGTGTGTGGGGGCTGTAAATTGTGTGTAAAATCAACTGATATGATTTCTAAGTGTGTTGCATAAAACTAGATTGTCTCAGGAAGTTCACACCAGCACCATTTAGCCATTGCTAGGATACAGCATTGTGACCAGTCAGCACTCTGATTGGCTGATTTCTCACTCTCCTTATGACATCACGTTGTTGCCGGGTGAAATTGAACTCTGGTGGCAGGGAAGAAAAAAAGACTTGTTAGTTTGTTTCTTTTTCAACCAAGATCCATGCAGATTTTCTTGGGTTAAGGGTTTAATGTTTAAGGATCACCACAGAATTTGCTGACTTAATGCTACAACACTGCTGACCTGTCCTGTATGTTACCTTGTCATACATTGTAAAATAAATCCCCAACTTTCTTAAGCAGAAACTTTAAGTTTAGTGACATTTTGCAATCTGTCTGAACAGAACATCACAGCATGAACAAGTTTATGTAGGCCAGCATTCATTTCATCTGAACTCTGCAACATCAGTCTGAGATCATCGGAATGTTTTTAGTAGCACCCCGTGGGCCGCCTTCGTGAACCCATGGACAAAAATCCTGCCGGGGTCTGGCTGCCGTCCACACGGTCTGATGGCCATTCCGCTCTGTCAGCAATTCCCATCTCTATTCAAGGCTCCTGTTCGCATGCACCGTAAAAGCCAATTGTTGAGTTGTGTTGCTGCATATGCACTCTAGACAATGATTGCCTTGACTTGTTTGAGCAGCCAGGCTTATTTTTCCTAGAAAATAAAGCAGTAAATGCAATTCTGTTTTAGAAAAAATATAGAGACGGTGAAATCTAATCAGACGTCCTGATGCAATACACTGTTTTATTAGAGGTTGTGTAGCCGTCTACATTATATGAGCCATTGACCTCAGCACAGAGATTTCATTGGGAGCTGTTAAGTCATAAAATGTTCACCCCCTGCCTTCATATATAATAATTGAATGGATTTACCACTGTGTGTGAAAAATAATACAAGGTCGCCCCCGCCTTTCACAGAATGTTTTTAAAAAAAAAATTCATATGCAGCACACTTAAAGTGGGGGGACATGTCTGGACAAGAGAGAAGTTGGAGGGGGGAGTGGCTCATAGAAAGAAAATTGGGAAGTCCGATTCTTTTTAGCGAGTTCGTTCTTTTGAACCGATTCATTTGAGCCATCTCTCAAAGGGTTTTCGTACGTTCTCATTTTTTCATATTAAATTGATGCTAGCTGCGTTTCTAGCAAAATATGGAGCAATTAGCTATTTTAAGACATTTTAAACAAAACAATAACAATTCTGATTCTATAATAATGTAAATAATGACAGTATGCTATGTATTGTTTGTCGATGTGCCGTTGCGATCGAGCAGCTTTTTTGCGATTTATGTTCGCAAGTGTATAGTAGCTACTTAGCACTAAACCGCGAAATGTTGCCTTTTTTGTTCTAACATTATATATAGAAGTAATAATATTAATGATTAGTATTATAAACACTAATTATTGAATATATTCATAATCTTTTTTTCCCCATCTCACAGTTTTAACGAAGTCATCAGTTAAGTGATTCAAAAGCGACTTACGAATCGGTTCACAAGAACGATTCACTCGGGAGTCGGAGCGAAAGAGGCCAGCTGAGGGGGCGTGTGCGCACGTTCATGCTGAAGTTGGACACTTGGAGAGCTTTGCGCACTGCGAAGGCAGACACGAAGGGATACGGAGGGGTGCCCAGTCCTCTTCAGGTCTTAATCGCCCATAGAAGAGCTGGCAGCGAACATGCCCAGACCAGAACATCGTCACTAAGACCGGGATTCAGCTCTTCGCCTGGTTTAAGCTTGCCAGAATGAACGAAAACGCAGATATCTGCAACCACTGTCGGAACATGATCAGGGAGAAGGTAACGTTGTTCTCCGTGTGTTTAAAACTGTTATTCTGTTTGGGCTTATTGTGTTATTAAAACATGCAATTGATCCTGATTTTGATCTTGGTGATGGGAAGCTGCGTTGTAACGTTTGGGTTATGCATGAGTATTACATATTTGTCATATCTCTGGCGATCCAGAGGTTTATTTAGTTACGTTTTTAATTTAAATAACTAGTATATATATATATATATATATATATATATATATATATATATATATATATATATTCTAGTATATGTTGTTATTATTTTTATTGATAATTGGATTAGTATTTTTTCAACAATAACTACAAATATAAATATGTATGTATACTTGTGTGTGTGTGTGTGTGTGTGTATATATATATATATATATATATATATATATATATATATATATATGTATGTATGTATATATTAGGGATGTAATGATACCCTCATGTCACGATGCGATGCATATCACGATACTGAACTCACGATGCGATATTATTGCGATACTTCAAGATATATGATAAAAGGTTAACAAAAAACTCAATGCTAACCCCCTGGTAACCCAATGCACAGGACAATGTTGATACTAGAATAAAAATATTCATGGTTCTGAAGCTGAAAATACAGAAAAATACGAGTATGCTTGCACTCTGTCATTAACTAGATATATTTAAAATAATGTAGGCTGCATTTTACTGGTAACACAAGACATTTGGCATTATCAGGACTCTGTAAACTTGAATTTTTTCTCACACAGTAATTTTCATTTTGGGCGAACTATACACAATACATATTGTTGCATTTTTGCATTGCGATATATTGTGACACCCTATATATATATATATATATATATATATATATATATATATACACACATACACACACACACACACATATATATACATGCATACATGTATATATACATAAATAATTTATTTTTATTTTTTATAATTTATTTTATTTATAATTTATTTATTTTATAATTTATTTTATTTTATCAGGTTTAAATAGTTTAATGCATTTCTTCACATTTTGATTGTATCAGAGGCCGACTAACTTAGTGACCTACTCATCTCATGAAATCCTGCCATCATCTCTCTCTCTATTTTCTTTGGCTGGAAGATGTTATTTTTAGCTGTCATTAATCATGTAGAACACATGTGACCTACTTCTGCTCTGCACATCTTCCTCTCACACACGCCCTGCCAAAAGTTGTTGTAGCTCAACCTGGACTTTAATACAGAAACATGAGCTGGCATTTATCAGATTGAACTATTGGCTGAAGGTTTGCAAGCTGTTTGTTTGATCTTCCTGTCTCTAGCTGCAGCTGGGAGCAAATACTGCGAGTCATTCTGCGGCTGTATGCAAACCTGTATTTTGAGTGCATGTGTGTGTGTGTTTGGAGGACGCCTGTTATATGAGAATGGTTTGAGGGATTTGTGGTCATTTTGTCATGTCGAGAGGGTTCTTCATTACCCGTTCCCTGGTTGTGATAACTCTCATCAGCAAATAGCTAGTCTCTTCTCACCTGTTGCTCTAGCTGGTTGGGACAATTCAATTCAAATTATTATCTGTCTTGCCTTGACTTGCAGAAAAAAAAATATAATTAGAGCCAAATTAGAACTAGTTATTTCCAATTAAAGTTCCACAAAGAACTTTTTATTCTCTAGTTCTTTATACCACTTACGTATTGGTGCATTAAATGAATAGTTCACCTAAAAATGAAACTTCTGCCATCATTCACTTATCCACATGCATTCCAATCTACAAAATGTTTGGAATGACATGAGAAAATTATGACAGCATTTTCATTTTTTGGTTGATCCCTCCCTTTAAAGAACCCAGAAATCATATGAAGAATAAATTATGTGACATCAGACACTTTTTAATATGCTTTTTAATCTTATAAGAAACTCAAGTTTTCTCTTTTTATCACTCGATCCCATTTTTACCTGTCTTTATTGCCGTTTCTGTCACACGCTTCAGAGAACAAGCAACAATGACTCTACTGTGGATTCTAAATGTTAACAAAACTGAGTTGCTTCAATGCAACCAGTTTTGTATTTCAATGTTTTCTTGCTTGAAAGAGAGACAGACAGAAGCTCCATATAAATTGTGCAGCCAAACTGAGTTTTGCTGATTCAGCATCTGTCACACTTCCTGTTCCTCCAGCTGCCGTGTCCGCTGGCGTGACATAATTGACCAATGAATCACACTGCCCCATTATCACATAGTGACACGTCGGGAACAGCATCAGTGCCTGTACGTTCTGTAGTCATGCTTGAGCAGAGATCTGTGGGTAGACATCGCCATGAAGACTACAAATACTCAAACCACTAATTGAATGAGGACGCAAGTGGGGACATTTGTCATGGTGCCACCAGGCGTCTGCTCAAGCAAAACTAAAACCTGTGCGTTCTGCCAGTGTTGCATAATCTTTTATGAGTTTAATGGCATCATTCAAGGGCCACAGATTCTGACGCAATCAAGTGAGAGAAAGAAAGGCAACAGTAATGCTGTTATGTCAAAAAATTTATACATAAAAAAACCTGGAAAATGACTTTTTAATGTTTTAAAAATGTATGTTTGCCTTTATTTACAGCACTTTTTATTGATTTAGTTTATTTCATGTGCAACTGGTGTGCAATAACTTTATAATAATGGAATTTATTTTATCAGTACTCAGGTTGAATTTAAATGCTATTCTTAGAAGTTTTGAAAAAATTATTAATCTTTGGCCTGTAACTCGTCCGGCATGATTTGTGCTACAGTCATGATACCAAATCGTGCGGAGTATTGAGAACAGTGTTATTTTAGTAGTATAATAATGTAGTAGGGTCATTCATTGTCAACTCAACCAGAGGTCCCCGGCTCAAATTTGTAATTTTGTTAATATTTTTTCTGTGCAAAGACAAACATAAATAGTGCTGAAAGCCAAAATATTAAATGTCACAAATGTATATTTACTGAGTAATCCACTAGTTTTTAGAGGGGGGTCAAAATGACCATTTTCACCTGAGATTTGGAGCCAGTTTACAGGGGTGGTAAAATGACTTTAGCAAGATGGCAGCATCATTATTTTATTTTTGCACAGAGATTGGTACGTCTATTAGTAAAATCTGTTGACTTTAGCAATCTTTGTTTCATTTTATGACAACAGTGACAGTTCAAAAATGGGAAAAAGCACTTCTTGTGTGTTTTTTTTTTTTTGCCTCAGGTTTGCATGCCTGTAACTCAAGAAGTATTAAAAATATCTAAATATCTTTTTAGATTCTTGTTCTTATGAATCTTTTCTTTTGGAATCTTAATTTTTAAGGCCCTATATGGTTCAATCCCTTAGATATAGTGATGTCAATGTGGTAACGTGTAGTTTCGATACTGCGTATTTGAACTCTTGGTAGCTTCAGAAGCTGTTAAAATGAACAAAATCCATACTTCCAAATATATCTAAAACTAATTCAGATATAGATTCTTATAAATACACTTTTGAGAGCAAGTTAATGTGCCTCAACTTAACCATTTTCAACTTAAAACATAACTCAGAGAGGTATGTTTTATGCAATTCTTTTGGTAGAGGGAAACAAGATACATTTATAGTTTAAACATTATTTATTCTTCAGACATTCCTCTTTAAATGCAATAAGTAGCCTAGCTGTCTGTGCAAAGTGAACCACATTTGGTTTTCGATCAGTGAAAATGGGTAAAATTCAACAATTTGAACATGGAGCTGCTTTGAGATCCCCATATCTATGGGACTGAACTATATAGGGCCTTGAAAATTAAGATTTCAAAAGGAAAGTTTATTAAGAATGAGAATCTAGAAGGATATTAAGATATCTTCAATACCTTTAGAGTTACAGGCATGCAAACTTTGGAAAAGGAGTATTTATGGCACTCAGACAGGTATTCCAAGCAATTGAGCTGATAGAAAAAACACAAGATACATTTCTAGTTTCAACATTATTTGTTCTTCAGATATTCCTCTTTAAAAGAAAAAAGTATCAGCTGTATACAAAGTGACCCACATTTGGCTTTTGACCACTGAAAATGTGTACAATTTACCAATTTACTCATGGAGCCGCATTAAGATCTCCATATCTCTGGGATTGAACCATCTAGGGACTTTAAAATGAAGATACCAAAAGGAAAGTTTGTTAAGAACCAGAATCTAAAAGGATATTAAGATATCTTTAATACTTCTTGAGTTACAGGCATGCAGACTTGAAGCAAAAAACACAAGAAGTGCTTTTGTCACTGTTGGCATATAATGAAACAAAGATTGCTAAAGTCAACAGATTTTACTAATAGACCTACCAATCTATGTGTAAAAATAAAATAATGATGCTGCCATCTTTCTAAAGTCATTTTTACACTCCTCTAATTTGGCTCCAAATCTCAGGTGAAAATTGTCATTTTGACCCCCCTTTACAAACTAGTGGATTACTCAGTAAATATACATCTGTGACATTTAATATTTTGGCTTTCAGCACTATTTATGTTTGTCTTTGTACAGAAAAAATATTAACAAAATCAAAAATTTGAGCCGGGGAAGTTTCCGAAATTGGTTGATTTGATTGGACATGGAATGACCCAGAATTCATTTATATTTTAATTTGCAGTTTTAGTTTTAGCTTTTGGCATTTTCATTATTTTCTTTTATTTATTTTAATTATCTTATTTAGCTTTAATTTATGTTTATTTCAGTTTTAGTTTCAGTAATTTTAGTATTTCATAGAGTATTTACTTGTTTTATTAGTTTGTTGCCAAAAAGTAGAACATTTCTATGTTTTTTAAGTTTAAGTTTTTCATCTAATATTTATATTTTATTTTATTTCCATTTTATTTCAGTTAACAAAAATGGTACCTCTGGTTTATTCTAAAACACATTTTGAATGCTCTATTATTAAGACCTGTATTTTACTATAAATTACACATCACCCTCTATTCAATTTTTCCTTGATCTTACCATGCTAAGAACCTGATATGGTAATCCCCAGTAAACCGGTCATAATAACTCTCATTACATCCTGTTAAAAACTTCTCTGGAGATCAAACCTAATCCTAATCCTCACTGAGACACTGAATATTTGTTAATATATCTGGATGGAGACTCATTAGTGGCCTAGTGCGCCAGAATGTTACATCACACAACTCTCTCACTCTTTTTCTCTCTCTCTGACCCTTCCTCTTCCATATTTTATCCATGTAGTCATTTTATGTCTCTCTCTCTTCAAACTCAGTCAGGGCAGGACTCATTTGTTTAAACTGAGCACAAAGCGGCCTTATGTAAGTATTGTATTAGTGTGTTTTTGTGTGTGCTTTCGTTCTACTCTACCTATGCTGTCATGGAGACAAAGATTTCTGCACTTTCCCCCAGAACATAGAAGACACAATCAGGCTGTGCTGACAGACCCACTTTTTTCTCCCTCTTCTCTCTTTTAAACACACTTAAACTTCTTGCATCTTCGGCTGAAGGCAGAGCGCCAGGTCTTGGAAGGGAAGGAAGCATATAGGATTCCTGGACAGCCATTTCGACTCAAAAGCTTGATTGGGCAAAAGCAGAGTGCTGGAACAATAGCGTTCTTTAATACATAAAACCTGACATGTCTACAGGCGAGAGTTCTGACTGTTCAGACACCTCCACTGTAATCCAGAGTCCATTTGAGCATTTTTAACAGACTTAAGTAGATCAAGGAGTGGTTGTTTGACGCTTAAAACCACAACCTTGACTTTTATGAAATGACCTGTACATACAGTACAACCATAAAAACCATACTTGTAAAAATGAACACTGGTAACCAAATTAAAATTGCTTGGGTGGTAACCTTAGATATGCAGTATAGTGGGTTTTATGTAACCTATAGTTTCAAAAATAGTTAAATCCATGAAATCATAGTACTGTGCTTATTATAGCAGTTTACACGGTAAAAGTGGTAATACTATGGTAACATGGAAATTGTGCAGCCAAATGATAACTACAATGTTAATGATAGAGATATAGTTCTAAAAATCATTCTAAATATAAAAGAGTAGTCCACAAATATAACGATAATGACAATATTGTTGGAATCACTTTCAGAACGATTTTCTCCAGCTGATGAACGATCAGAGAAGCCAATCAGAATCCATCCTGCTTTAAAAAGCGCGAGCATTTAAAATGGCAGATGACAAAACTGCAACACGCGCTTAGAATAAACAGAATGTTATCGTCTGTTGGTGTGGATGTTAATATAGTTTATTGTTACAGATATTTTTTATTTTACGGATTTATTTTTAGATATAATAATCAACACTCAAAAAAAAAAAAACATGTAAATTGTACACAAGGCAGGTTTTGCGTTAACTTCTAAATCTAGTTATAAAATTATTTTTCAATTATTTTACTACAGTAGTCAACATTATAAGTGGATCAAAAAAGTTCATCAAAGTTGTCCTTAGAACTAAGTTGTCCTAAGAAGAAGGTTTTAGGACAACTTTGATGAAAGGTTTTGATCCACTTCAAATGTTGACTAGTGTACTTAAATTCATTTTTGAAATGATCATTTACACAGTTACTGTCATAACTTCTTTTCATGACAAATTTATTTAAACATATTAAAAAAATTAAGACAATACTAACAGGTAAAGTAAATATAATGAATATATAAACTAATATAGTGCATTATTTAGTGAAATGCTCCCTTCTAGAGTTCATTTCTCTAGTGAACTAACATGCTGTGGACACTAAATGACTTGCCTGAGGTAAATGTAATGCTATGTGATATATTATTCTCAAGCTGTTTTATTGCTGTCTTTCCGCAGTTGAAACACTGGTTGAGAGATCACATGTAAACATATCTATGCATAGATTGTCTGTTCTTCTTCTTCTGCACTTTTTCCTCTTGCGGATGTTAGCAAACAGCATTGCATTACCGCGCGCGCCCCCTTCTGGATTCGTCGTCTGACTCACCGAGACGTCCGTATCGTGACAGTTCAGGACGAATACATGTACCATTACACCCCTACTAGTTAGTAAAATTTGTTAGTGTTGTTAGTACAGTTTCTTTAAAAAAATGACGAAAAGACATTAGCAAAAGTAAATATAGTATTTGGCTTACTATGGTCAACTTTTGTAAAGTTTTTTAATTAATAATCAAATTTTTACTTTTACAAATGAATAGTTCTTTCTACACCTTAACTGAATGCAGAATCTGATGCAAGATTTGAAATTTTTATCATAAATTATGGTTTAAATGGTTTTTTGTCAGTAGCCTTTCAATATTTTTTGTATTTATTCATGTGCATAGATTAAAATTTATTCATATGCATAGATTAAAATTTCAGATGTTCTTTTTTTCTCAGCCCTTTTACATCACAGAACCATAGAATTTACTTTTTGATTAACTTTCTTATTATTCTTATTAAAGAGATATTTTTTTAAAATCTGGATGCTGTCCCAGACTGTTTGAGGAAGATGCTTTCTCTATCCGTGGACACTCATGCTGCTGTCATGACAACAGAATCGTTACCATGGTGCCACAGAATGACAGTCTCAAGCATTATCAGTGCTGATAGTATGCTGTGCTTTGATTGGCCAGGAGCGGTGATGCGATTTCATGGTGCAGGTCACAATGG
Source organism: Hypophthalmichthys nobilis (assembly GCA_037950665.1). Taxonomy (NCBI): domain Eukaryota; kingdom Metazoa; phylum Chordata; class Actinopteri; order Cypriniformes; family Xenocyprididae; genus Hypophthalmichthys; species Hypophthalmichthys nobilis. The sequence goes on from CM075479.1 coordinate 22,889,383, forward strand.
TCACAGTGCTGTGTCAATGTTTCCGTGTGTGTCAAACAAGTCGGGATGGCCAATCAGTGCAGCCTCATTGCAAATACACACAAGCATTACATTAAGCACATAGAACAAATTAGTTTAACATATCCTGTGACTCTCCTTCTGTCTTATCCATATCTGTTCTCTCTTGCTTTATATGTTTGACTTTGATTATGTAACACAGATGAGAGAAAGGCTTCTTGGGATGAATTGTACTTTAGAAAAATACACTCACAAGAAGGCAACGACTTATATCCTTTGCTTAATTAAAATGTAAGCTACTGAACCAAAACAATTATAGTTTTAGTTAACAATAACAATAATGAAGTGTACACACTCTGAATGTTGGTTAATGCTGGAGGCCTCTTTTTCAAAAGCCTTTTCTGTATTTTTTTTTCTGCCTCTGCCCTCCCTCTGTTTGCCGCTTGCCCTCTTTCTTTGCACAGTCTGTTTACTCTCTTTATTTTATATGTAGAGTCTTGTTCTCTTTCAACAGAGCTGTGGAAGTAAGAAACCAACAAGCCCCAAAACAAAACTCTCCTTGTCTTTGTGTCGCTCAATCTTTCCTCTCACAGTTTTTGCATCGTTGGAAAAACAACTTGACTGCAAATAGAGAGAAAATCACATGTTTGAGCACCTTGTGTGTGTGTGTGTGTGTGTGTCTGGGTGTGCAGAATCTTGGTAGCTCTTGGTTAGTGTTTTATAAACAGCACAGGTTTACATCAAGGCCACAGAGTGGAGGCAAAACACTTCTGACCGCAAATACAACACCGTTTGTGTATTTGTGGTGGTTAGGGGTAAGGGGTGGGATATCCTGAACAAACACAAACCATGAAGAGAAGGAAGGAAGGATAGATAAAGTGCAAGGGAGGGTGAGAATGACAGGGAAAGAGATTTGGTGTGTCCAGGCTTTGGGCCACTGAACTGAAGTGACCCTTACACCCTTGGCATTATAGCCAGTTTAGAGAACACACACGCGCATAGATAAAACAAACACAGCTTTCGTGGAACTCCTTACCTTTCACTGTAACAGGAACAAAAGACTGGGAGAGACTTTCAAAATAATCCCCAGCAGAGAGAGACAAAATCGACCTGAAAAATCAATGTTGCGCCCTTTAAAATATACATTGAACACACTATGATGCTTTTATTACATTATCTATCTAGGATTTTCCTTCTCTTTATGCTAGTAAGCCCATTTCTGAGGCAGTAGTGTCTCTAAAATAATGAGTGCTTTCAAACAAGTTTTCACCTGCCTGTTACTGGTTAAATAAACCGATAGGCCCGCCCCCAAATGCACGCCATTGGTTGAGCGACTGTTGCTGTGCAGAATTAAGCTACAGATGGGTTACCTAGTTAGCTCTGCATATTAACCTGAAATTGGAGAAAGTATTTTAACATAAAAATACACACTTCAATAATAATAATAATAATAAAAAAGTTCAATTCAATCATATTGTCAGGATATTTTCATCTTATTCATCATAAATGTTCTTGTTGTTCCTCAGGCAAAAGGAATGAAGATGTCAAGACACATATCAACAGGACCAAGCTCATTTATTCCAGAAAATGAGGTAAAACTAATAAAAAAATATTATGTTTCTTTGTTCAGAGATGGTAAAATGGTTACACCATGTTTCTTTGGTTACTCCATGCATATTCTTTGAAATATACTACCATTCAAAAGTTTAGGGTTTAGTAAGTTTTTTATGTTATGTTTTTTTTTAATTTTATTTTATTTTTTTTAAAACTGTTTATTGAGTTTTTCTTTTTTTTTAAGGCAAAGAAATTAAAGAATACAATTATACAAACCTAGAAAGTTTTTTATGTTTTTGAAAGAAGTCTTTTATGTTTACCAAGGCTGCATTTATTTTATTAAAAAATACAATATTAACTGTAATATTGTGAGATATTTTTACAATTTAAAATAACTGTTTTGATCTATTTTAAATCTATATATTGATGGCAAAGCTGAATTTTCAGCATCATTATTTCAGAAATCATTCTAATAGGCTGATTTGCTGCTCAAGAAACTTCGCTGTTGAAAACAACTGCTTAATATTTTTGTGTATATTTGCATTATACATATGTTTCAGGTTATTTTGATGACTAAAAAGTTAAAAAGAACAGCATTTATTTGAAATATAAACTTTTGTAACATTAACAAGTTATTAAGCTATTAAAAGTATTTAATTTCTTTTGAATGGTTCATGGGTTCATTCAGGCCACGTTCACACAGCAGCAGAATACGGTTGTCAGGCGCTACAAAGGACGTGATACGCGAGTGCAACGGTTATAGGTGTCCGGCTAGCGCATTGAAGCTGCTGTCGGTTAATGAAGATTTGATGGATGAACTCACGGCTCAGCTGGACTCTGTCATGTCAAAAGTGATGAGACTTTTCAGTTTTACGAACATCTCCATCTTTGAGAATACGGGCTTGACTCTCGTTGCACGTTCATACAGACAGTGTTCCAGACGCTACTGTAAACTGCTTTTTGAACGAGACATTTCGAGACTCACACTTGTAAGTAAATGCGATTATCAATCCCGAAAACTGACAGTGTGAACGTGGCCTCAGACCCATAGTATATGTAAAAGTACCACTTTTTTTCTCTCTTCTCTCACACACTCACTCAATCGAGCTCGAGTCAGTTGGTGTTCATTTCATTTTTGTTTTGAGTTCAGCTGGTTCAGGATATGATTTTCACTGAATCCAAGTTAAGCGTGCCGGGAGATCTAAAAAAGTGTGTTTGGATTGTAAATTGAATTATAGCATCTGTCCTCACTTCGTTGAATTAAGATGAACCTGAGCCAGAGTTCAAATCTTTCTTGGCTTTGATTCATAACATCGCACATTGGTGCCTTCTCATGTTGCAAAATCGGACAGGCTTTAGTTCTATACTCCACATATTTAATTTGTATTACCATCTGACCACAGTACTATGTAAGAAAAATACATCGTCAATATGTTGTACTGTTGTGAAATGTCCTATGTTTGCCCTCTCTGATCCTCAACCCCAGATCATCGGAGCCATGCCTCTGAGTGATTCCACAGTGATGTTCTTAGACGAAGAGTTCAGCGGCCGCGTGGACAACCTGACGCAGGTGATGGGGCTCCACCCGCATTATCTGCAAGCCTTCCTGCGCTGCCACTATTACCTCTTGAGGATGGACGGCCCCCTACCACTCCACTACAGACATTATATCGCTATAATGGTACACAAAAACACTTTCAAGGGAGACTTTATTAAACTGGAACAGTTTTGTGAGTGATTTTTCTTCCATATTTTCCAGGCTGCAGCACGGCATCAGTGTTCAACGCTGGTGTGTCAGCACGTGCAGGAGTTCGAGCAGATAGGCGTGTGCTCTGATTGGCTGAGAGGTCTGGAGTTCTGCCCGCAACGACTTCGCAACCTCAACGAGATTAACAAGATCCTCGCGCACAGACCCTGGCTCATAACAAAGCAACATATACAGGTAACACACTAGCGATCTTGTTTATTGCTCAGTACTCTAGCTCATTTTTTAGCATTTAATAAAGTTAATTTAATAATCAACACTCCAATAAAAATTATATGAGTTGAATATAAACATTTAAATTGCAGTTTTTTATATTAACTTTTTTATTACATAATATAAAGATTATATAAAGATAAAAAAAAAAAAGACATTTATTTAAACACAAATTAAATAATGAAGGTAAGTAAAAATATAGTGCATATATCTACCAAAATACTTTTTTTTCCCTAGCTATGGACACTGAATAGCTTTTCTGAGATAAATGTAATGTTATGTGACGTATCAAATGTTAATGATCTTACACTCTTTGTTTCTCAGGCTCTGGTGAAGACAGGAGAGCACAGCTGGTCTCTGGCAGAGCTGGTTCATGCTGTTGTACTGTTGGCTCATTTCCATGCCTTGGCTAGTTTTGTGTTTGGTAGCGGAGTCAACCCTGACCCTGAGGTCACAGAGGTCAACGGGGTCACGGATGACCTTTGCCCTCCAGCCATGGCGGGTTTATGCACCTGCCACCTAACAAACGGCAACCAAGCCAACGGGAACCCCCTGCGTAACCCTAACACTGGGGTAGGAAAACAATACAGAGTATCCATGTTAGGGATGTGCCCGTAGCCCGTACTATGTTGGAAAGGAAATGACGCATTCTACGGAGCCCCAAAAGGGACATGGAAAAATACGAGATGGGAGAAAAAATATATTTCAGTGTTTCAGTTGGGTAATTATATTGTATATCATTTGCGGGTATCAGGGAGTCGCTATCAATATGCGGGATATTAAAATCGCGTGCTTGCTTTTCACTTTCGTGATCACGCGTACTCTGTGTATAGGGAGCGAAGATACTGACCACACATTTAACAAGATAAGATATTTGTCAGTGACCCTCAGGATCTGTTGCGCACCAAGCATTATCCGATATAGTCCTGATAAGTGAAATCTGATGTACTATAAGGTAACCGACTACCGCAGTGTCCCTTTAGGGGCTCCGTAGAATGTGTCTGAATTTGGATTTAAGCTTTGGGCACAATGCTAAATAATCTATGTTTTTGTATTTGCATGGTCAGATCACATTTCAGATTAAAAAATAATTTTAAAATAATTTTACTATGCAAAAAACAAAAACAAATAATAGTTCTATACTGTATATTGTACATAAAATTATACATATATATATATATATATATATATATTATAAAATACTTTACATTATAATATTATACATATACATTTATTTTTTTCATTTTTAGGGTGTGCTCTTGAAAAGTTTCATGACATTCATCTGCATATTAATTATATGTGTATTCTGTGCAATGTGTGATTCAAGATTTGTTTGGACAATGTTTTTAAGCGTAGCATCTCATTCTTTAAACTTAATTCTCATGTATTTTAGAGTGAGCTGGAAGCTCTGATGGAGAGAATGAAGCGATTGCTGGAGGAAAGAGAAGACGATGATGCGTCAGAAGAGGAGATGTTCACTCGCTTTGAGAAAGAAAAGAAAGAGAGTCTTCTGGTGGTGTCTGCAGGTATTACAACACAGATCATTTCTGGGCAAGGGTAAATAAAAACTGGTTGTACAGCATTTTCTTTATTCAAGAAACACTATATATATAAAGGCTAATGTTTTATGTATTTTTTAGCATTTGTAGTCATAGCTAATACTGTCTTAAATAGCGTGTGTGTAGCACTTCCTCTTTAATGACATGAGATTTTGGTAAAATGACAGAAAAAACTGAGCGCCCACATAGCTAAAGTAAACTTTATAACCTGTAAGTTGATGAAAACATAATGCTGCAAATGATGAAAACGTCTTTTTTTCTTCTCTATTCTCTCCATTTTTTCCCCTTCACTTTTGGTTGTGGTCATGTGGTAAAGTGGGAATTAATATTAAATACTGTCATGACTGTCATCATCTACTCACAGCTATGATTTTATTTGCCATTCGTCATCATTGACGTCAAACCAAGCATGAATTTGAACTATGGCTTGAAAACAAAAAAATGATCTAGCAATCTTTTGTTTTTGCGTATTTGTATTAAAATGTTGTGATTTGCATATTCAGGGTTTGATGAGGAAGTGGTGCCCCCTTCTCCCGTGGCTCGGTTTGTAGACGACCCGTCGTTTGGATACCAGGACTTTGCACGACACGGAGAAGACAACCCACCCACATTTAAAGCACAAGTATGACAATTACCCTAACATGTATACATAAACAGCATTTTTGAGAATGAATGATTGATCATATTCTATCTTGTTCACTCTATAGGACTACTCATGGGAGGATCATGGTTTCTCTCTGGTGAACAGGCTCTACTCTGACATTGGTCACCTATTGGATGATAAGTTCAGAACGGCATGTGATCTGACCTATTACAACATGGCCAGTCACGAGGGAGTGGACACCAGCATGCTGCGTAGGGCTCTATTCAACTACGTCCACTGTATGTACGGAATCAGGTACGTCCATGAGTGCGTAATTAGCAATCATATTTCCATTTTTTCAGTTTTCTGTTTAAGTAATTGAAATACTCTAACTTAAGTTAGTTGCCAAGGCAAAAGTTCAAATTTTTCTAGCTTTTCATCTAATATTTATATTTTATTTCAGCTTTATTTCAATGAACGGAAACTGTTTTTACAATAACAACAATGATGTGCTCTATTGTATACTGCACATTTTGGCAACTGTAGTAGGTAATCCGGGTCTCCCCTGCTTACAGAATGCATACAGATGCGACTGTAAATCATAGTGTACACTATGTATGCCCATAGCGCCCCCTAGTGTACTAGCACAGTACAACCAGGAGTACTGAAGTCCAGCCCTTTAATGCCTAGTATTGAAACATGAACATGTGTTTTCATACTGTGCGTCTGCAGATATGACGATTACGACTACGGTGAGGTGAATCAGTTGTTGGAGCGCAGTCTGAAGGTTTACATCAAAACAGTCACATGTTATCCAGAGCGAACCACTCGCCGCATGTACGACAGCTACTGGCACCAGTTCAGACACTCCGAGAAGGTAAGTTATTTTATCATGTGAAATATTTATTATAATATTATTATTTTCTAAATATGCTGATATTCTTAATTACTTTTTTGTCCTTTATCCAGGTTCATGTGAATTTGCTTCTAATGGAGGCTCGAATGCAGGCAGAGCTGCTCTATGCTTTGAGAGCCATCACTCATTATATGACCTGACCAATCAGACTTCGCCAATTATATGACCTGACCAATCAGACTTCATCTTTTAGGTGACCTGAGCAATCGAATCTCACCCACAATATGACCTTTTTTGCTCATATCGCATTATTATTATTATTATTATGGCTAAATTTAACCTAACATATAGTTTTGAATTCTTACAATTGTGTCCAAAATTTTGTATACTTTTTCTTGGACTGTTCAAATCGATAACTAAATGAAAGAAATTGAGTATAGAGCATTCTGGGTATAATCACAAACTTTAAATTGGGCTGTAAGGGAATGTTTAAATCATTCGTCATCAACAATTGTGGGTGGGCAGAAATGACAGAAATTTGCTGGATTAAAATATAATCCTTAATGGTCAGACAAATCCCCTTGACCTGGTCAATAAGGCGACATCATTTATGACATGACTTGACAAATCACATTTTAACGTGCAATACTTTCTCATTGAAATCTCAATTATACTGTAAGCTGAAATACTGGAGGACTGAGTTCATAATTTTTGAAACAGGAAGTTGTCATTTTTTCGTTTTTGCACATTTGAGAAAAACTGTATTTTGGAAAAGAATACGGTTTTCCTTTTGTAATATCATAAATGACAATAACAGAATGTGAGATTTTTTTTTTCTTTTTTTTAAATCCCTTTTTTCATTTTCATGTATTGTTTATTTCATATTGAATGTATTGTTTATATTTTTTTGTAGTTTGTTTCTAAACTTTTTCAGATAAATTTAGTTTGGTTTAGTTGTTTACCTGGAAACTAAGGCTTTTGTAGCATTATTACTGTACTATCAGTCCTTTACTATTTCCTTTCAATCTCAGTGTTATACTTCAGATAACAACATTCATTTTTTTTTTTATTATATGTTACTGCCAGCTGCAATAGCTCTACTAATCACATCTTGTAACTGTATTTCTGTATGTGTGAGCTTCAACATGTAGCGTGTCTTATTTCTGAATGTCTGTCTGCGTAGGACAAAGTGTTTGCACATCTGTTGCGCGTCTCTTTGCACTGGTGTGCCTCTGTGAAAGAAAACCGTGCACATGAGCACGCGAGAGAGTTCATACGTGTGAGTGTTACGTGCAGGATTGCCTGTAGGGAGCGTCTGAAAACTAACTACTTTTGATACTATTACTGTCCATCAAAGCATTTCTCAAAGGTTTATTTATATCGCTTTAAGAATCATTGCTTCATATTTGCACAACTCTAATCAAGATGCAGCATCAGTGTCCTTTAAAAAAATAGATTAAGATTGTGTCTGAAAATACATGTATTGTGAAAAGATAAGCTTTATAGAATGAGACAAAGTGTTGCCAATCTTATGGACAGTGCCTTATTCATGTTTAGAAACACAGGTTTAGTGATTTAGTCATAGGTACACCAGAGATTGGTACAAATGTATCACTGGAGTAGGTGAAACTGTCATCAAAGTGCCTTTCAAACGTAGCTGTAGGTGTTTAAAAGTGTATGCAGCAGATATGATGAAAAAAGTCCTTTGAAAAATGGGGATATGTATCTGTTGCATTTTCTACTTGTGATTATTCCGATCAAGGTGGTGCTATGAAGCTTTCATGCTCTCCGCTCATAATAAATTTATACATTTCCAAAATGGCAACACTGGAACTTCTCTCCAGTGGCTAATTCACACACCTGTATGTTTCAATAAAGTTTCTAAACAAAATCAGTCTATGAGTGATTTTTTTTTTTTTTTGACAATTTTATGGCTAAAGGGCTAAAAAAAAAAAAAAAGTATCTACTGTTGCAAAATATGCAGCAGGTGGAAACAAATGAAATTCATATTGACAAGTAGTAACAGCAGTGACCTTCAGTGTGACATGGTTTAGTTAAAATATATATATATATATATATATATATATATATATATATATATATATATATGTATATACATATATACACAATCGATCAGGAATAACATTATGACCACCTTCCTAATATTGTCTTTTGCTGCCAAAACAGCACTGACCTGTCAAGACATGGACTCCACTAGACCCCTGAAGGTGTGCTGTGGTATCTGGCACCAAGATGTTAGCAGCAGATCCTTTAAGTCCTGTCAGTTGCGAGGTGGAGCCTCCATGGATCAGACTTGTTTGTTCAGCACATCCCACAGATGCCTGATTGGATTGAGATCTGGGGAATTTGGAGGCCAAGTCAACACCTCAAACTCGTTGTCGTGCTCCTCAAACCATTCCTAAACCATTTTTGCTTTGTGGCAGGGCACATTATCCTGCTGAAAGAGGCCACAGCCACCAGGGAATACCGTTTCCATGAAAGGGTGTACATGGTCTGCAACAATGCTTAGGTATTGTAGGTGGTACGTGTCAAAGTAACATTCGCGTGGACCAGACCACGCCACCTTCTTCCATTGCTCCGTGGTCCAGTTCTGATGCTCATGTGCCCACTGTTGGCACTTTCGGTGGTGGACAGGGGTCAGTATGGGCACCCTGACTGGTCTGCAGCTATGGAGCCCCATATGCAACAAACTGCAATGCACTGTGTATTCTGACACCTTTCTATCAGAACCAGCATTAACTTCTTGAGCAATTTAAGCTTCAGTAGCTCGTCTGTTGGATCGGACCACACGGGCCAGCCTTCGCTCCCCATGTGCATCAATGAGCCTTGGCCGCCCATGACCCTGTTGCCGGTTCACCACTGTTCCTTCCTTGGACCACTTTTGATAGATACTGACCACTGCAGACCGAGAACACCCCACAAGAGCTGCAGTTTTGGAGATGCTCTTACCCAGTCGTCTAGCCATCACAATTTGGCCCTTGTCAAACTCGCTCAAATCCTTACACTTGCCCATTTTTCCTGCTTCTAACACATCAACTTTGAGGACAAAATGTTCACTTGCTGCCTAATATATCCCACACACTAACAGGTGCCGTGATGAAGAGAAAATCAGAGTTATTATCTTCACCTGTCAGTGCTCATAATGTTATGCCTGATCGGTGTATACTGTATGTACATTCTCCTATACGTTCTGCTGAACTGCTAAAAAGCCAAAAGGTGATTAAAGTTGTGAACCTAAAATAAAAATGTAAAGAAATGGTGATTATTTACAACCCCTAAATAGATACTTTACTTTATACAGATATACATTTCTATATGTAAAAAATGCTATATTTAATATATTATTATATTGCTACACACAGTTTATGACCAGCATTATACATTATTTCAATAATAATGTTATTGAAATTTTATTTTTTATTTTTAAAATAACTAAAAGATAAATTAAAACAAATGCTGACTAGTTACATTCCCTAAATCATAGACTTTCCTATATACATTGATAATTTCAACCTGTATGTTAAAAAAAGTTTACACAATGGACAAGTTAACCTTTTTTTTATATACTTATATAATTTATTTTCTTTATTTCCTCAGTGCATTCAGCAAATCAGCCCAAACTAATTTCCATGTTATTAATTTGGATGATCACTGACAATCATGACCATGTTGTGGTCAATAGGCTAATAACACGTTCCATACTTCATGTAGCATACAAGAAATTATTAAAACATCCAAGTTTTTGCTTATATTGGACCTTCAACATGCCCATATTAACCAATACGCAACATTTGTCATTTAAATGCAGCTGTCTCAACTTACTCTCAAACATTTGATTAAGATTGTCCAGACACCGGGTTTGGCATGGTGATGTCCGGCAGTAGATGACAGCTCGTAATGATGTCAATCTTCTCAGACACTGACTTCAGGTCCTCTAGTATGAGTCTAATGCTGTGGGACGCGTTGATGATGCTTGTCTGAGAGTTGTTCAGATGATTGGTGGCCTGTCTTATGTCCCTCGCAGCATTCTGATACACCTGTTTCAGGCTTTGATTGACATCAGTGCACAATCGTGCATTGCTCTCCTGCAGTTTCTGCTGGAGTAACGTGTTAAAACGACCTGAATCAGGTCTGGACACAGGCGACAAACTGTCCTCCTGTCTGCACACTGTCGCAGGTGTGTTTCTGATCACGATGAGCGGAGGAAGATCTTTGCGGAGCATCTGTTGTTGGTTTTCAGAGGCCAGTCTGCGCGCTCTCTCCTCCTCATCCTCGCTGTCGGTCTCGGGTGCCTCTCCTGCCACCTTCATCCCTGATGATGATGATGATGATGATAACGCATGGACAGGAGGGGCAGAGGTGATGTACACTTCATCATCCGAATCAGTTTCTGATGCTTCTCCCTGTACCACGATTTGAAATTTGTTGCTTGCCATTATTGCACACCTGGAGGATACATTTAAATCAGTTGATTACTCAATAAGCTTTACAAAAAAGTATTTTACCATGGTATAATATGGTGTCTGTATACATTATATACATACCATTGACAATGAATGATTACCATTTCATATACTTTATAGGCCTACATTTACATTGTATTCTACTTCAAGATACTTTTACATTTTACATTCATTTACATACTTCAGGTACTTAAAGAAATATCAGAGCACTTCCATAACAAATGCCCATAAATGCTATTTAGGGTATTAATTAATACAATACGCTTTACAATTAGCTTTACTAATCTTTTGGGACAATCATTATTTTTGCCATTATTGTCCTACAGTATCTGCACAGCAGGTTTGTATGAAGTCTATTGTAAGAGGTAGCCATACATGCTATATGTTGATTTTTTCAGGACAGTCAGGGCTATCCAGATCTGCCATAATTTGACATGATATTTGTTGTAAACGTTTTATATTAGCCTTTATATTAAAGAAAACAATTTTTTGCATCTATTAAATTATGTTTGTATATCTATCTCAAAAAATATTGCTGTTAGGGGGAATATCTTTTCAGATATGGATAGACAAGACTGTCTGTAATCTGGTGATATCAGAACCATGACGGTGGGACAATCCATGACCTAGCAATTTGAAAAAAAATATGCATGTACTGTATATGAAATATTATGCAACAACAACGACTGGTGCTAGTTTCAAAACTGGATTACTCCACCATACACTATATTGCCAAAAGTTTTGAGACACCTGCCTTTACATGCACATGAACTTTAATGACATCCCATTCTTAATCCGTAGGGTTTAATGTGGAGTTGGCCCACCCTTTGCAGCTATAACAGCTTCAACTCTTCTGGGAAGGCTTTCCACAAGGTTTAGGAGTGTGTTTATGGGAATTTTTGACCATTCTTCTAGAAGCTCATTTGTGAGGTCAGGCAGTGATGTTGGCGAGAAGGCCTGGCTCACAGTCTCCGCTCTAATTCATCCCAAAGGTGTTTTATCGGGTTGAGGTCAGGACTCTGTGCAGGCCAGACAAGTTCCTCCACACCAAACTCGCTCATCCATGTCTTTATGGACCTTGCTTTGTGCACTGGTGCGCAGTCATGTTGGAACAGGAAGGGGCCATCCCCAAACTGTTCCCACAAAGTTGGGAGCATGAAATTGTCCAAAATGTCTTGGTATGCTGAAGCATTAAGAGTTCCTTTCACTGGAACTAAGGGGCCAAGCCCAACCCCTGAAAAACAACCCCACACCATAATCCCCCCTCCACCAAACTTTACACTTGGCACAATATAGTCAGGCAAGTACCGTTCTCCTGGCAACCGCCAAACCCAGACTCATCTATCGGAGTGCAAGACAGGACAGAGAAGCGTGATTCGTCACTCCAGAGAACACGTTTTTACTGCTCTAGAGTCCAGTGGCGGCGTGCTTTACACCACTGCATCTGATGCTTTGCATTGCACTTGGTGATGTAAGGCTTGGATGCAGCTGCTCGGCCATGGAAACCCATTCCATGAAGCTCTCTACGCACTGTTCTTGAGCTCATCTGAAGGCCACATGAAGTTTGGAGGTCTGTAGCTATTGACTCTGCAGAAAGCTGGCAACTTCTGCGCACTGTGCACCTCAGCATGTGCTGACCTCGCTCTGTGATTTTATTGGCCTACCACTTCATGGCTGAGTTGCTGTTGTTCCCAATTGTTTCCACTTTGCCATGATTCCACTAACAGTTGACCGTGGAATATTTAGTAGTGAGGAAATTTCACGAATGGACTTATTGCACAGGTGGCAACCTATCACGGTACCACGCTTGAACTCACTGAGCTCCTGAGAGAGACTCATTCTTTCACAAATGTTTGTAGAAGCAGTCTGCATGCCTAGGTGCTTGATTTTATACACCTGTGGCCATGGAAGTGATTGGAACACCTGAATTCAATGATTTGGAGGGGTGTCCCAATACTTTTGGCAATATAGCGTACTTCGTTGTACAGATAAGCCACTAGCATCATCTGAAAAGGTGAGTCCTGCTGTTTATTTTGATATGTGTTACCCTTGCAGGCTACAAGCACTTATTCATTGACTTATTCAGCTATGCCTCAGCTGTGTGAAAATGAGTGAAGAAATGACTGATGATTGTAACTTTGTTTAATTTGATGCATTTTCAAATCAAGATTACTCCGACTATCTGTGTACTAAAAGCAAGGTACTAGTGTCACTGTGAAGCAGAAGGTCCACTCTTTCATTTGATACCTTTTTTCTACAATAACAACTTCGTGAGTAATTAAAAAAAGATTGAGTGTGTGGAGATGCAGAGATGGAAGTAGTTTAAGACGGCTAAAATTTCATGTGAATATGACGATGATAATGAATAAAACAAAAACAGTTTGCAATGACCAAATAAGTTCATGAACAAGGTAGAATTATTTTGTTTTTCTTTGTATGACATGTTCTGTTCAAATAAAGTTACAAGATTTGTTCATTCTTTGGCTCAACGGTTAGGTCATTGAAGGCTGATTTCTGTGACAAAGCTACCACTAACAAAAGGTTATCATATTGTAATATCATCTAGAGAATCAAACTAGAATTTGCCACCTTGGGTGGTACCAATTAGTGAAAATTGGACTATTATGTCCAGTTCTGCGTCACATGCCAAGAACTGCACCTCTAAGTACTGTTTAAAAACGATATAATATACTTTGTGGGGTTCATTAATGGTGATAAATAATTCGGCAGAACAGATGTTGTAGGCTACCTGCAGAGAATTTGCGTTCAAATTCTGGGCTCAACTGCTTTTCTGTACATAGTATGGTTTATATTAGTATGATGTTTACTGAGTTTGGTCTTTTAATATCACTGTCTTAGCACATTAAGCCACGTTAAGCGTTTTTCTAGCAGACTGGTTAGCGGTTTTGCCTCCTGAATGCGCGCGCATCCTGTATTGTTTGTATACAAGAAACCCGTCTATAGGGAAGACGTAGTAGTACATACGTACAGCGTAAGCTTTTTGAAGAATACGGAACTTCATAACTTGTTTAAATATGGATATTTTTTTACACAAACGCATTGCTTCGCTTCAGAAGGCCTTTATTAACCCTCCGGAGGATGGAGGCACTTTCTTCAGCTCATACTCGTTTGGTATCGTTAGCTGCCATTATAAAGCTCGGATGCGGGTATTTATTAATATTTCTACGATTGTGTTAATCATAAAGAAGAAAATCATATACACCTAGGATTGCTTGAGGGTGAGTAAAGCTTGGGGTAATTTTCATTTAAAAGTGAACCAATCCTTTAAATTATGAGGATATTGTTTAACGCGTATGTTTTTATATTAATTTTGCAAAGTAATTGTATTAAGAAAGCCATTCAAATCAAATGTGCGTGTTTTTTCTAACCTGCTGGTGTTTGTATCCACAATCCAAATGTCATAGGATCTGTCACGAGAAAGCAAACAGGAAGCATCAGAAACAGCATCAGGAATTTAAAATAAAAGTCCATCAGAATCAGAAGTTTATACGAATTCAAAATAAAGGCCCCAAAGAAATGTAAACATGCGAAATAAAATAATAAAGTGTCCTCCGTGCTCCAAAAATCAGGGGGAAAAAATATCTTAAAAAATGCAAAAAGAATTGGAAATGTGTGTGAATTCAAAATATAAGCCCTAAAAAATATGAAGTTTGTGAGAAATTATAGTAAATTCTAGTAATCAAAAGTCAGAAGAGAAGTATGCTGCTGAAGGTTTGTCAAATGAATTAAGGAAATAAGCAATATATATGTGAATGAATGAATTAATAAATGAATAAATAAATAAATATCCATGTAGGAAGTATAAGTTAAAATAGGGAGGGTTTGTTTGGCTATTGCATGTTTCATTATCTGGTGAATAACAGTAATGCCCAGAATTAGTGTGTAATCAGAATGATCTAAGTAGAACTTTGGTCACTGGTTGCTCATTTACAGCATACAGACACACACGCAGAAACTCTCTCACTCAGAGTGAGAGGTGATTAGAGGAAGAGAGGAACAGTATTTCCATGAAAACAGATCTCATACACCTGCAAAGGTAAACAGTGCATGCAAAAATAGTAAAATAAAGTGTTCTTTTTATAATAACATACAGATTGTGAAGATGGACACTCTCAAGCGATGGATGAGGGACTGGAAGTATCCGACATCTCTGTTATGCATCTATGGGTTCTTCAGCACAGTAAAGCCCTTAGAACCATTTCTCATTCCATTCCTAACTGGACCAGACAAGAACCTAACCATTGAGCAGGTATAGTGACCTTTTAAAATGTTTAATTATTAACATAATATTTTTGGATTGCAGACTCTAACTGCATGACTCATGGCATATATCAATCTGAGTTAATCTTAAAGGGTTAGTGCACCCAAAAATGAAAATTCTGTAATCTTTTACTCACCCTCATGTCGTTCAAAACCTGGAGGACTTTCTTACCTCTGTGCAACGCAAATGAGGATATTTTTGTCCATACAATGAAAGTCAATGAAAAGATTGATGTTTTGGATCCCATTGATTTTAATTGTATGGCCAAAAACAAAATATCTTCTTTCATGTTCCACAGAAGAAAGAAAGTCACAGATTTAGAATGAGGGTAAATGACAGAATTTTTATTTTTGGGTCAACTATGCCTTTAAATGCTAAATTAGTTCCAGAGAAAGCATAAACTTTTATGGTCAATTATTGTGATTCTGATATAGTTACTGAGTTAGATTTGTGCAGTGAAAAAATAAGTATCTATACTGTTATAAAAATGCAGTGAATAGAATTAATATTTAAAATTATTATAATGTTTTTTTACTAATATATTGTATATATTATTTTTTATAATATTATTTCTATATTATTATATATATTTTTGTGTTGTTCTTTAGTAATTATATTAATTATAATCACTTATTTATAAATAATTATAATGCATTAATCAATTATTGTGATTCTGATATAGTTACTGTGTTAGATTTGTGCAATAAACATTATCTATACTGCTGTAAAATATGCAGTGGATAGAAATAATATTTAAAAATCTATATTTGGCAAGTTGACATGGCATTTCAAATAGTAACAGCATTGTGACAAGCTATATTTAATCTGAAATTATAATTATTTTTATTTACATATTGTATATATTATTATTTGTATAATACGGAGCCCCGCACGTGACATGCAAGAAAAAAATTTAAATCGCGCGCACGATTTACTATTTCGTTCCATCGATGCACAAGATTTATAAATCGAGGGAACGAAATAAATTGTGCGCATGATTAATTTTTTTTCCTGCATGTCATGTCCGGTGCTCTGTAGTATACTAATATTATTTCTATATTATTATTTCTATTATATTTTTTCTTGTTCTTTATTAATTATAGTAATAAAAGGTGCAGTGTGTAAAACTGTAGCGGCATCTAGCGGTGAGGTTGCGAACTGCAACCAATGGCAGCTCACCCCTCCCATTTGTGTGATTTGAGAAGCTATGGTGGCCGTCTGGCCGACACAAGACAAAGATGTTGTCGTCTGAGACAGCAGAGAGTACGTTAGCCAGTCAAGCAATGAGGTTTCTTCTTACTTCTCACAAAGAATGGTCTCTGCTTCTAATAAACCAGACAACTACTACTACTACTTTGTGCGAATTCAACGTAGTGACAATGCAAGCTGCCTCTAAAAACACGAACGATTTAGAAGAAGAACAACATAGTAAAGAAATGCACTCTGTAGGGTGTTTGTCTATTTAGGGCTGCTGTAGAAACATGCCGGCGCAAAATGGCGACTTTACATTTAAGGGGACACGCGGTGTAATGGCTCATTCTAAGGTAATAAAAACATAATGGTTCATTCTGTAAGGTCTTTATACCCACTGAAAACATAGTTATGTATATTATATTGCATTTCTGTCAAAAGATCCTCCCAAATTTTACACATTGCACCTTTAATTATAGGCTACATGCAGTTTTTTTGCATGAATCAGTTGTTGTGATTGTAATAGTTACTTGTTTAGATTTGTGCAATAAATCTTGTTTGTTGTTGTTGGTAAGCAGTTGCTTTTTTCCTCAAGGTAACCAATCAGATATTCCCAGTGTGGACGTACTCTTACCTGACAGTGCTGGTTCCTGTCTTCCTCCTCACTGATTGGCTACGTTACAAACCTGTGGTGGTCCTCCAGTGTTTATTCCTGTTCGCCACCACCGCAATGATACTGTGGTGTAATGGTGTACTAGAGATGCAGGCCATGCAGTTTACATATGGAGTGGTGACGTCGTGTGATGTTGCTTACTTCACATACATCTACAGCATGGTGGAGTTGAAGCACTACCTGAAAGCCACCTCGTACTGCCGGACCGCACAGCTGCTGGGTTACACTGTTGGTTCAGTATTAGGCCAGGTCCTAGTCTCTTTTGAACTGATGTCCTACAGCTACATTCTAGTGTTTACACTTGTTCTCACCGCTGTTGCGTTGATCACCTCCATTCTTCTTCCAATGCCTAAGACAAGCATGTTCTTCCACCAAAGGGGAAGAGCTACTGGAGAGACTGATGGTGAAGGGCAGATTGGGACAGTTAAACCTCTGGAACCCGAGGAAGTGTCTGTGACAGAGGTGGATATTCAGAGCAATGACCAAAAAGATGGCGTAGAGGTGGATGGATCCAGACGGCAGCAGGAAACACTGGAAAGTTCCAGTGATAATACAAGTGCAAAAAGTTCGAAGACAGGTAGGACTAGTGAGTCGAATCTGCCTCATTTGTAAAATCATGATGTGTGATTGGGGTTGTAGCTAATAGAGTGCTGCAGGAATTAGTCCTGAAACCCAGAAATAAGATGCATTTTTAGACTTTCGGCTCTATTGTCTCAAAGTCAATGTTTTCTTTTTACTTGGTCTTTGCTTAAATGTCTGAAATAAGGTCTGTGGTGAACACAAGAGCAAGATATTTTCATGTTTTATTCTACAATATAAAATACATCAGTAATACCCCACTCGTTATTTTACTAAGCTTCTATGCATCTTAAAAAGGCAGTTGCTAACAAGTGGCTATATGGTACTGCAGAAGTTAAAGTCGGCATGAAATCAAAATTGACCCTATTTACTTTGTTAGTGCATATTACTAGTCTTGATGAACAATGTGGTGAACAATTAATCCATGCAAGTTAATACACAGGAAAAAAATTGTTTGTCGTGGTAATCTTTAATCAAAATCTGAAAAGTTACTTCCGGTCTGGAATGGCGTTCCTTCTCTGATGACGTCAGTTTGACGGCTTGGGTTGAAAACGCTTAAACCACTCCCCTCCAACCGTTAGTCTGCTATGAGCGAGAGACGGAGAGGAGGAGCGCTAAAGTAAAACCCTGCCCTCTATTCAATATTCTGTTTCACTTGGAAATACGTCACAACACTGGAGAAAAGTTGTTTGAAACTTCCGCTTCATGGGGACTTAAAACATAACCCTGAACATAAAAACTCATCTACTCAGTAATCCGCTTTTACAGCATTGTATTTATACTTTTCAGTATTGTGAAACACATGCAAGTGAAACAGATTATTGGAAATGCAAAAAATGAAGGGCGGATTGGTTTAATCCACCAATCGCTGATGGAGGCAGATCTGAATGCAAGTTTGCAGTCATTTGTAAGAAAGATCCGAGGCTTAAGTGGACTAAATGATTGGAGAAGTCCGGCATACGTCACCAGAACCCTTAAAAAGAAGTTCATTCGAATGTGTTATTAGTATACTTTTTTAAAAATAAGAAAGAATACTTTCAGTCTACTTTTTAGGTACTTCTCAGAAATCTACTTAAAATTACACTTAAAGGGTTAGTTCACCCAAAAATGAAAATTCTGTCATTTATTACTCATGTCGTTCCACATTCATAAGACCTTAGTTAATCTTCGGAACGCAAATTAAGATATTTTTGTTGAAATCCGATGGCTCAGTGAGGCCTGCATAGCCAGCCTCTCTCAAAACCCATTAATTTACTAAAAACATATTTAAATCTGTTCATGTGAGTACAGCGGTTCAATATTAATATTATAAAGTGACGAGAATATTTTTGGTGCGCCAAAAAACAAAACAAAATAAGACTTATATAGTGATGGCCAATTTCAAAACACTGCTTCATGAAGCGTTATGTCATTGCTGGCTATGCAGGCCTCACTGAGCCATCGGATTTCAACAAAAAATATCTTAATTTGTGTTCTGAAGATGAACGAAGGTCTTACGGGTGTAGAACGGCGTGAGGGTGAGTAATAAATGACATTATTTTCATTTTTGGGTGAACTAACCCTTTAAAGTGCAAAAATAATATATAAGTATGATATTAAGTTTACAAAACTTACAAGTATACTTGCAGCATAAAACTACTAAACTAGTAATTTACTGAGAGTATACTTCAAAATGTACTTTCCTAAACTAAAAATGTGCTACAAGTATATAACTACTAAACTGTAGTGTACAATTACCTCAATATGCAATAAAAGACATTCTCATTCTTTTATATCTCTGATGAGACTGATGAAGATAAGATTCCAAATTATTAATCAACTGAATAATTCAAGGGCTAAGGATATATTTGGAATGGATAAAAAAAAAAATAGTGCTTGTTTGCTAAAGCCCTTGGTAAATTTGATAAATCTATCTATTAGAGAAAGTAAATTCCTCTCAAATTGGAAAACTTCTGTTATAACACCAATTTTTAAGGCAGGATCAGTTGATGAGGTTTAGAATTATATATCAATTTCTATACTCCCTGAAATTTCTAAAATTTTGGAAAAGTTGGTAGCTGAACAACCTATCAACTATCTAGAAAAAAATTAATCTACTTCACTCTAAACAGTTTGGTTTTTGGCCTAAGTATTCAACAGAAATGGCAAACTGTTTTCTTACATAATTTATAAAGGGAGCTTTAGATAACGGTAATGTAGTAGCGCAGTGTTTTTAGACCTCAAAAAGGCATTTGATACTGTGAATCATGAAAAACTGTTTAGTTTCTCTCAGCAGGCAATAAATTGGTCTGGATCATATCACGAGATCAGTGTTAAAATAAATAATTCAATATCATCTTTAAGAAACAATGAGATGGGTGTCCCTCAAGGGTCAATTTTAGGTCCACCGTTGTATTCCTTATATGTCAATGATTTACCAAATTGTTGTCAGGAAACTAAATGTCAATTATATGCAGATGACACAGTCATTTATGTATCAGCACAGACTCCATGCCAAGCTGCAGATTTATTAACAAATGAAATAACTGACGTGTCACAGTGGCTGCAAAACAACTGTTTGACCTTGAATTTGACCTTGACCTTGAATTGTCTTAATGTGTTTTTCAATTAGAAGGAAGGAAATGAGTGGTTTTATAATTAAGATCAATCAAAAGGCAATAGAGACAGTTAATGATTTCAAATATTTAGGTGTTATTTTACATTCTCAATTTAAATTTGATGTGCATGTCAAGAGGCTGTGTAGAAAAATAAGAACAAACTTGAATTGCTTTTATATGACTAGACCATATATATATATATATATATATATATATATACCTAAAAGCAGCCAAGTTATACATGTCATGCAATGGTCTTCTTGCATTTATCCTATTGTGTGACTGTCTGGAGCCAGGTCTCCCAACTGACTATCAAAACTATTTGATCTCTTTATATAAAAAAAAAAAAAACACTTTTGGACAAGAAACCAATTAGATGGCATCATTGTATTATTTTACAAAAATATGGTTTGCTTAGTTTTGAAAATTTTATAAATTTGTCTCTCGTTAAAATGTTTTTTTTTTTAAGTGTAAATAATCTTGCTCCAGATATTATATGCCAATTAATATCAAAACAGAGTAGTAAGTGGATCACTGCAAGAGGTGCAACTAATCAGAATTGCACAGTACCAAAGAGAAAAACTAAATTTGCACAATCTACATTTTCAGTTCAAAGTACACTGCTATGAAACAGTCTGCCAGCTGAACTGAAAATGCAAAGAGAGTTTAACTTTTTTCAAAAAAAGAAAGAAATCTAAAAAAGTGGTTAAAAAAAGCAGGTTTGTGAACACTGATGGTCGTATGCAGTCTGAGCTTTTTTATTATTATTGTTATATTTTTTACTTTTTGCTTAGTTTTTTGTAATTATTGATTTTTATACATTAAAAAGTAGGCCCATTTAGTCCCAAGTAGTATTGAAATAGTACACTTACAAGTATGCTACTAGTACATTGATATTAGTATACATACTACAAAGTATACTTAAAAATATACTTGAACTTTACTTAAAGATGCAATATGTAAGAATTTTGCAGTAAAATATCCAAAAACCACTAGGCCAGTGTTATATATTTTGTTCACTTGAGTACTTACAATATCCCAAATGTTTCCAACTATTTGTAAATCGTGAGAAAATTGCAATTTTAACCAAGGCTCCGGGACGTGTGAGGAGTCGCCTGTCAATGGCGTCATACCCACGTTACCCTCGGTTTCCGGTTTTATTTTGTAGAAACCATGGAAACACCAAAGACGCTTTAATATATTACACGTTTTAATAGACAAGGGAACAACTGTTTTGATATATTTATAGACAGAAAACTAATTGTTGTTATATAGCTCAACACATTTAGTCTTATTGTTTA
The DNA here is from genome assembly GCA_037950665.1 of Hypophthalmichthys nobilis. Classification (NCBI taxonomy): domain Eukaryota; kingdom Metazoa; phylum Chordata; class Actinopteri; order Cypriniformes; family Xenocyprididae; genus Hypophthalmichthys; species Hypophthalmichthys nobilis. The sequence continues at coordinate 22,911,017 of CM075479.1, forward strand.
AATCTAATTTTCTTGATTTTTTTTGCGAGTACCATGCTTTATCATGCCTCAGAGAAAAACACTATTTTGTGAAGTAGCTAACATAGCATAATCAGATGCAGCTTTATTTTTAGTAACATTAATACAGACTTTTCTCCATCATACAATACATTTTAAAATTAATTGCATGCCATTTATCAACACAAGCCATCCAGTATTTAATATTATATTCTAAAATCGATCTATCTTACTGCAGTGTGTCTCAAACAAGTGTCTCACAGCAGCCACTGAGCGAACACACAGAGTAACGTTATAACATCATTTTCAACACACTCAAATGTATTTAATATGATAAACAGAGCTGTGTCACCTCATACTCATGACCGGAAAAGCGGAAGCGGCGCCAGTGACTGTGTCATAATAAAAGTTCCGCTGCTCGTGAGGCACACGTCCCAAGATTCCGCACTCAAACTTGGCATTATCAGGCTACACCTTTGATTTGAATAGGCCTCTAGTGACCTCTAGCGGACAGAAAATCCTACATATTGTACCTTTAAGTAAAGGCTACTTAAAGGGTTAGTTCACCCAAAAAAGAACATTCTCTCATTAATTACTCACCCTCATGTCATTCCACACCCGTAAGACCTTCGTTCATTTTCGGAACACAAATTAAGATATTTTTGATGAAATCCAAGAGGTAAATAATTTAACCGACACCTTCAAGGTCCAGAAAATTGGTTCAACCTTAATATTATGAAGTGATGAGACTACTTTTTGTGTGCAAAAACAAAACATAAATAATGACTTAATTCAACAATATCTTCTATTCTGTGTCATTCTCATACACTTTTTACATTCAGTGCTTCCAGGTTTTACGTCAGAACGCCGACTCAATATTGTCCAACGTTGGTCACGTGAGCAGCACGACGCATGCGTGTGATGCTGACACAGGAGCTGGCCAATACTGAGCCGCCGTTCTGACATAGAACCTGGAAGCGCTAAATTGGCCTAAACTGATCTAGTGGAATTCTGATTGTCCTGATAATATCCCAGGTGGCTGTGGTGATGTTCTGCTCCGGTTGTGGAGGGATTTCCTGCAGTGTTTCTCCTCCCGTACACTGCTTATCTGGTCAGCGTGGTGGGTACTGTCTACCTGCGGCTACAACCAGACGGTGAACTACGTCCAGTCGCTGTGGGAGCATGTGGAGCCGTCTAATAACTTCACGGTCTACAATGGAGGAGTGGAGGCTCTATCAAACCTGTTTGGTGAGTAAGGGACACTAATTTGTTATGAACTTTAGATAAAGTCAGCATTAAACAGAAGCTGCGACAGTCCTTTCTTCCCCATTGTGATGTATATCGGAGTTCAGTGGCTTCTCAAACAAGAAAAAAATGTAGGCTGGGACTTGATTGGATGCTTGGATAGTTGTGATTTGCTAGAGTTCAACAGTGCCCGCCCACTTTTTCAGCAGCATTGGTTCCGGAAGTATTTTTTCCATTCATTTCTCTCATACGGATTTCAAAAAAGTCTCCGTTAAAGCTTTATAAGCCATGAACCAATCCAACCAGCTACGAGGTGAATAATAACATTACAAACTTTGATTTGAAACAAAAAAGTATTTGAAAATAAATTAAAATATGCATATACACAAAATCATTGAATTCAGGTGTTCCAATCACTTCCATGGCCACAGGTGTATAAAATCAAGCACCTAGGCATGCAGATTGCTTCTACTAGCATTTGTGAAAGAATGAGTCTCTCTCAGGAGCTCAGTGAATTCAATCGTGGTACCGTGATAGGTTGCCACCTGTGCAATAAGTGAAATTTCCTCACTGCTAAATATTCCACGGTCAACTGTTAGTGGTATCATAACAAAGTGGAAGCAATTGGGAACAACAGCAACTCAGCCACGAAGTGGTAGGCCACGTAAAATCACAGAGCGGGGTCAGTGCATGCTGAGGCGCACAGTGCGCAGAAGTCGCCAACTTTCTGCAGAGTCAATAGCTACAGACCTCCAAATTTCATGTGGCCTTCAGATGAGCTCAAGAACAGTGTGTAGAGAGCTTCATGGAATGGGTTTCCATGGCCGACCATGGCCAAGCCTTACATCACCAAGTGCAATGCAAAGCTTCAGATGCAGTGGTGTAAAGCACACCGCCACTGGACTCTAGAGCAGTGGAGACGTGTTCTCTGGAGTGACGAATCACGCTTCTCTGTCTGGCAATCCCATGGACGAGTCTGGGTTTGGCGGTTGCCAGGAGAACGGTACTTGCCTGACTGCATTGTGCCAAGTGCCAAGTGTAAAGTTTGGTGGAGGGGGGATTATGGTGTGGGGTTGTTTTTCAGGGGTTGGGCTTGGCCCCTTAGTTCCAGTGAAAGGAACTCTTAATGCTTCAGCATACCAAGTCATTTTGGACAATTTCATGCTCCCAACTTTGTGGGAATAGTTTGGGGATGGCCCCTTCCTGTTTCAACATGACTGCGCACCAGTGCACAAAGCAAGGTCCATAAAGACATGGATGAGAGAGTCTGGTGTGGGGGAACTTGTCTGACCTGCACAGAGTCCTGACCTCAACCCGATAGAACACCTTTGGGATGAATTAGAGCAGAGACTGCGAGCCAGTCCTTCTCGCCAACATCACTGCCTGACCTCACAAATGTGCTTCTAGAAGAATGGTCAAAAATTCCCATAAACACACTCCTAAAACTTGTGGAAAGCCTTCCCAGAAGAGTTGAAGCTGTTATAGTTGCAAAGGGTGGGCCAACTCCACATTAAACCCTACGGATTAAGAATGGGATGTCATTAAAGTTCATGTGCACGTAAAGGCAGGTGTCCCAAAACTTTTGGCAATATAGTGTATATTGAAATATTTAAATTTTTGAGAGCGAAAGGAGACCTTCTCGATTATGTCATTTGCAATGCTTCATGGGAGTAGGGGGGACTAACGAGATCTTTTGGTGCGGTTTGCTTCTTTCGATGCCTGTACAGCATCATGGGTAATGTAGTGTTTCACCACAAATTCCATTGTTAAACACAATTATTTTAAAAGTAAGTTGAAATAATGCGAGCTGAGGGCTTCAACAGAAGCAAATGCTGTCAATTAACAACCTTGTAGCTTACAGTAAGGCTGTCTTTAAAGTTTTATAAGTTATTTCAATTTCTCAGAGAAACAGTAAATGTGACCCCCCCCCATATACTGGCCATCACTGCTTCACAGGGGCGGCAGCGGCGTATGGTATCGGGTTTTCATCTGCAGACTGGTCTCGCTGGGGTGAGATGGCTCTGGGTGCGCTCTCTGCCCTGGAGGGCGGTGCTCTCTTTGCAATGGTCTTCAGCGCCAACATCTGGGTCTGCTACTGTGGCTACATCATTTTTAAGAGCCTGTACATGCTGCTCATCACCATTGCCATGTAAGTCCTGTTCAAAATATGTGACTTATTATATAAGCGCTTGCTTACAGCTCAGATGATGTTTATTTCTTAGTAAGTTAAATGTCATCGTGAACCAAATTTTGCTGAATATAATCTATCCCTGCTCCAAACTAATGGCATAATTACATGATAAACATTCAGAAATTTATCTTATCTGAGCACTTGCTGTTTCACCTTAATTGGTGCAATGGTAAAGATTTTGGACCTGTAATGCTGACAGTCAGATTTCAGATCCATTTGTTTTAGTTGAAACCTGATGGTGTAAAGCATTATAAACCTTATATACAGTAGATGCAATAAAAAGCACATATTTCAAAGGGTAAGAGGGCAGAAAAATGCCTAGTAATGGTAATAAAGGAGGGTGGGCATGGGAGCACCAGTAATCTTCTCAGCAGTCCAAACTGTCCTCTGTAGCCTTCTGATGTCTGATTTTGTAGCTGAGCCAAACCAGACAGTTATTGAAGTTCAGATGACAGACTCAATGACTGCTGAGTAGAACTGCATCAGTAGCTCCTGTGGCAAGTTGATCTTCCTCAGCTGGTTCCTCTGCTGGCCCTTTTCACAGTGGAGTCAATGTGATTGGTCCTGAGAGATGGTGGTGCCCAGGAACCTGAATGACTCCATTGTTGCCACAGTGCTGCTCATGGTGGTGAGTGGGGGGAGTGCAGGGGGGTTTCTCCTGAAGTCCACTGTCATCTCCACAGTTTTGAACGTGTTCCAGGTTGTTATGACTGCACCAGAACGCAAGATGCTCAACCTCCTGCCTATATGCAGACTTGTCACCGTTGTGTATGAGGCTGATGATTGTAGTGTCATCTGCAAACTTCAGGAGCAACCCCTCTTTGGCAGTGCAGTCGTTTGTATACAGGGAGAAGAGCAATGGGGAGAGCACACATCCCTGGGGGGAGCCAGTACTGATTATGCAGGTGTTAGACGTGAATTTCCCCAGTCTCACTGGCTGTTGCCGATCCACTGACAGGTAGAGGTGAGCACAGAGAACTGGGTTAATGTAGTCTGGAGGTATTGAAAGCCGAACTGAAGTCCACAAACAGGATCCTCACATAAGTCCCTGGTTTGTCCAGATGTTGCAGGATATAATACAGTCCCATGTTGACTGCATCATCCACTGACTTGTTTGCTCCATAAGCAAACTGCAGGGGGTCCGGAAAGAGTCCTGTGATGTCCTTCAGGTAAGCCCAGTCTCTCAAATGACTTCATGACCACAGATGTTAGAGCAACAGGTCTGTAGTCATTAAAGGGATAGTTCACCCAAAAATGAAAATTTGATGTTTATCTGCTTACCCCCAGGGCATCTAAGATGTAGGTGACTTTGTTTCTTCAGTAGAACACAAATGATGATTTTTAACTCCAACCGTTGCAGTCTGTCAGTCGTATAATGCATGTCAATGGTAACAAAATCTTTGAGAGTAAACAAAACATGCACAGACAAATCCAAATTAAACCCTGCGGCTCGTGACGACACATTGATGTCCTAAGACACGAAACGATCGGTTTGTGCAAGGTTTTACCTCTAATACACCACTGTCCAACTGCCTTGAGCGCGCGCACGGCATCCGGTGCGTGAGGTGTGTACGCGCTCTGGCGTAGTTTAAACATGGAGCCTGTAGTACAACAGTTGTTATACAAATGGAAGTAAACCACTAAAAAACATGGTTTTATTACATCAGAACTTCATTTTATTTTGTTACTTTTCGTAAGGGCAGCTTTACAAATAAAAAGCACACATACAAAGATCTTGTTCACATACCTCAGTTGGATGTGGAAAAACCATAGGCACAGCTGATGGTTTAAGTCATACGTGATCCTCTCCTGGTTATGTAAAATCATCAGGGGAAAAATGATCGCTGCAGACCCTCAACAACTTTAGTATGTTAATGGGTGTGTTGATATCCAGCTGAAGAGCAATCGACCATAACTTCAGGCGAGCAGGCTCAGAAGTTGGGAATATGTGGAAAGTCTCGAATGAGTTTGCGCAAGAGAACGTAATCTTTTAGTTTTAAGTCGGTTTGAACTCAAAGGATCTGGATAAGCGCAAGTAAGTACCATTTTGATTAGCCGCTGTACCTACAATGTTTGTGCACTGTGTAATCAATGACTGACGTATACGCGCGAGAGATCTACACCAGAGCGCGTACACACCTTACGCACTGGATGCCGTGCGCGCGCTCAAGGCAGTTGGACATAGTGGTGTATTAGAAGTAAAAAATGATATAAATACTGTTTGGTTTCTCTCACAAACCGATCGTTTCGTGTCTTAGGACATCAATGTGTCGTCACGAGCCGCAGGGTTTAATTTTGATTTGTCTGTGCATGTTTTTTTACTCTCATAGATTTTGTTATCATTGGCATGCATTATACGACTGACAGACTGCAACGGTTGGAGTTAAAAATCATCATTTGTGTTTTACTGAAGAAACAAAGTCACCTGGGGGTAAGCAGATAAACATCAAATTTTCATTTTTGGGTGAACTATGCCTTTAAGTCCTGTGATTTTTTTTTTTTTTTGGGATGGGGATGATGGATCATTTGAAGCAGGGACTTTGCAGAAGATGAAGGCCAGCTGGTCAGTACAGGTTTTTAGACACCGTCGGTGATCCAACTGTGTCTGGTGCTTTCCTTGTCTTCTGTTTCTTGATGACCCAACATACATCTTTTTCACAGACCTGTGCAGAAGGGGGAGAGTGGGGTTGCCAGGTTTGCGTAACAAAACCAGCCCAATTGCATTCCGAGGGGTAAAAATCACAGTCCTTGGGTGGTTTGCTTCAACCTGTGGACTAAAAAAGCAACCCGTGGTAACAGTGTAAAAGTAGCCCAATTCTGTGGGAAAACCACAGACTTGGCAACACTGATGTTGTGCAGATAGACCATCAGAGTGGGTGTGGGATGCGAGACTGAGAGTTTCAAATCTACAGTAAAACTCATTCAGGCTGTCAGCCAGTTGTTGATTCCCTGCAGTGTTGGCATCTTCCACACTGAAGCAGGGTCATTAGCTGAAAACCTGTTTTCCAGCTTTTTTGAGTAGCTCCTTTGAGCCACTCTAATCTCTTTTGTCAGTGTGTTTTTGGCTTAGTTCTACAAGATTTTGTCCCCATTCCTGTAGGCATCTTCTTTGGCCTGACTTAGCTGAATTTCGCTGTGAACCATGTTTGTCGTTGTTGTATGTTAAATAAGTCCTGGTAGGAATGCACATATCCTCACAGAAACTGATGTATGATGTGACAGAATCTGTGAGCTCATCCAGATCCACAACTTTTCTAGTTTTGTTTATAGAGATTGCACACAGAAAGAGCAATGTCTAGAGTCTAGTCAATTAGAAACTTTAGAACAGACTTCTTAAAATTACAATTATAAAATTCCCTAATATTTAAGTTTTCATTGACTGTGTCAACCCTGTAAATTTCAGTGTTACTTATCATAGGGTCTCCAGACCTAATGAATTAATAAATTTAATAAAGCAGCAGGAAGAAAAGAAAACACATCTACTCTAAAATCAACTCTTCATGAAGGTAATGAATGCACCATTATATCCATGTCCATGTTTCATAGGTTCCAGATAGCAGCTGGGTTGAACATGGAGCGTTATGCCCTTGTGTTCGGAGCCAACACCTTCTGTGCTCTGGTCCTCCAGACAATCATCACCTCGGTGGTGGTGGACAGCAGTGGGCTTGGTGTGGATATTGTCACACAGGTGAGGTTACATTCTTTATAGAAATCAAAATAATTTTATATGGTAAACAACAGCATGACACAGATGCTAAATTTCTATTGGATACAAAATAATAGGGCATTTCACACTGCTTATCCTGCTTCTACAATACAAATGAGAAACGTTACTTTACCCGAGGTTGAAAGTGGGGTTAACACTTCACTTCTGACACCCTGCTCATAACCATGTGCAGTGTGAAAGGATGCGGTGTTACAAGCCATTCACACAGAACACATTTTTGTGGTTAAAAACATGACGCAGGTCTAAAGATGAGTTTTTTTAAAAGATGCTTTGGACAGTCATGAAAACAATATATATCAACAGTCATTTGATATATATTGCATTGTACTATACACATGCATAGTATAATGCAATGTAAGTCGCTTTGGATAAAAGCGTCTGCCAAATGCATAAATGTAAATGTAAATGTCATTTTAGCATTTGATAGGAAAAATATCAAACGATGATGGAAAATGCACCAAATGGATTATGAAAGATGCTGTTTCATTCTTAACTTTATAGTTTGAAAAGTCTATTCAGACACACAATGCTAGAACCTTTATGTACATAAAGTAAAAATTACGTAAACAGCGTTCGTCCAATCAATGACCCTGACAACGCAAATATTCAAATAAGAATGTTAACCCAGGGTTTATGAATGTACAGTGTGAAACGACAGCTTATGAATACCCAGAATTAATTGGTAACCCCAGGTAAATTATGAATGTGAAACTGAAAAATTAAAATGTGACACAGAGGCCAGAACAGTGTTTGCATTCAAACTGTTGTTGTGTTACTTGTCTTATAGTTTACTGTCTACGGGGGATATTTTTCTGTCATTGCCATCGTTTTCTTCTTGAGGGGTTTGTATACTATAATGTGCCGAAAACCTGAGATGGAAACACCAAGAGAGAATCCAGAAAAAACTTCAAAGGAAGATGATGCTCAAATCACCACTGAAACAAAATTCTGAACAAAAGGAACAGGAAGTACAAGAAGTTTAAGCCATCACACTTGATTAATGAACAAACATAAGAAAAGCACAAAAAGTTTTTTTTTTTTTTTTTTTTTTTTTTAGGTAAAATTCATTTTAATATATATTGTATATTTATTTATATATATATATATACACACATTAACTTAGATTTCTGTAACATAAGTGGTCTTGATTCAGAGTCTTATGAGTTCAGAAGGAGTTGACATCCAAAGAGTTTTGTAGCTCCTCATAATGTTTTTTGCCTCATTCTCAGAAACTCAAAGCACAAAAAGGCGATGTCAAAAAGGAATTCCACATTCTTGCTTTGTTATTCACAGCATGGCGGACGTCAACACCGTATATGCAGCATACGTATGTGTGCGTACGTGTGTGTATGTGTTAAAGATACAAATACTGATATGAACAAAGATCTAAAATTTAGCAATTTCTATGAAAGAATTATATACAGAATTGCAGCATTAACATGAACAGGAGGTTTGCAATAACTTAGTTATCCGCCACGTTGTGCAGATGATTTCCAGGCCAGTTCACAGGAATGACAAAAGGAGCATTGTAAAAAAAAAAAAAAAAACACTCCTTTTCTCCAGACAACCCTGCATCATGTTTTGTTTTCTGTTGCTATGGAGGTTGCCATAGATAGGATCATGTATTTATTCTTTTGCTGTTTTTTTTTTTCCTTTTTTTTCTTTTTCTTTTTTCAGTCTTCGGCTCTTAAATTACAATAAAAAAAAATTCTTTAAGAAATCAATGTTTTTTTTAAAGCTACTTGCGAAACAAAACAGTGCAAGAGGTGCGAACAAGTCGCAGATCGCCCCCTGGAGGTCAAAGGAGTGCTATAAGAAGGGGTTTGTGGATGAGCCTCCTGCAGGAAACTGTGCTGCTGGTGCCCCTGCCTGGAAGAGAAAAAGAAGGAAAAAGATAAACAAAAACCCTTCAAATTGAATTAAACAAATACTCAAACATTTGGAATTAAATGTACATTTAATTTAAAAAAAAGAGTAAAGTAAGCAAATAAATAAAAATAGGAGTCAAATTAACATTTAGAATAAATGTTGATTATATAATATATAAATTAATAATTATAATAAATAACAGCTTCAAAAGAAAAATATTTTGTAAACATTTGGGATAAAATGTACACTTAAAATAAATTATAATATATAAATTATTAATTACAACTTATAATTATTAATAAATTCTAAGTAACAGATTTAGCTTCAAAATAAAAATATTTTGTAAAATAAATAAATAAAGAGACGCAATGAACATTTGGGATAAAATGTAGATTTAAAATATATAATTATATAAATTATTCATTACAATTTATAATTGTTAATATTTTCTAAATAACATTTAGCTTCAAAAATAAAAATATTTAGTAAAATAAATAAAGACTCAAATTAACATTTGGAATGAAATGTAGACGTTATATAAAAAAAAAATACATTATTAATAAAATGAATGAAAAAATAAAAATCATAGTCTTGCAAAAATGTGTTCTTTAACTCACCAGGAAGGGATTGTTGGTTATTCCAGGTCCTGTCATGTTCTGTCCAAATGGAGCGACCTTACCCTGACCAAATGCAGCAAAACCTCCTAACAAAACAAATAAGTGACTACAAAAAATGTGACAGTGTGAAAATCTTTTTTGCTGAAGTACAGCAAAATCATTCTACAAAAAGCTGCATGATGGTGGACTGAAATGTAAACCATAAATATCATGGCATTAAAAATCAGTGCAACAAGTTTTTCTGAGCTCCTACCGTTGGGTTGTTGGGGATACGCGTGCGGCTGGGCGAACGGCTGTCCAGGAAACGCTTGCTGGAAGTTTCCACTGAAGCTGGTGGGAAGGTTGTATGCAGCAGCGTTTCCAAATCCGGTCGGCATGCTCATGGACGGTGGACCGAAAGAGGCTACGGGACACAAAGAGCTGTGCGTTAACATCTCAGTTTGACATACACACGTGACGTTCAATGCAGTTTCCTTTTAGCCAATCTGTAAGATGCACTGACATCATATTCGAAGTTCAACTTCACTGGAAAAAAATCTTTGAATAACATATGACTATATGACAATGTTCTTTACTAGTGGATTTGAAATGGATCTTCAATGAAAAACATACAAACTAAATTAAGATACAGAGCAAGGCTTAATTCCGCCCCCCACCCCAACCAATTCTCCACTTAGGAAAGTGAAATGTTAATTTCAAAAATGAAAAATATCCCATGATTTAGTCACCCTCAAGCCATCCTAGGTGTATATGGCTATCTTCTTTCAGACGAAGACTATCGGAGATATATTTAAAAATATCCTGGTTAATAAAGGCCTTCTGAAGCGAAGCGAAGGTTTTTTTTTTTTTTAAATATCCATATTTAAAACTTTATTAACTATAATAACTAGCTTCCGGCAGACGACACTGATTTGCGGTGGAAGAGTGACCTCTGACGCATGACACAATGATGAACGCAGAAGCACAGAGGATAGAGCAAAACAAAACACCGGACACGAATTGGAAGTATAAAACGAGAAATTTTAAAGAGAAGTGTCGGAGGATTTCGATATAAGAGGAGCTTCAGTTTGTTTCCCAGCTATATTTGTTTGAACCGCGAGAGATGTCTAAGCTTACGATACTCCTACATCCTGTGTCATACGACTTGTCAGAGGTTACTCTTGTGGCGCAAATCGACTTGCGCAGTATGCGTACAGTCGTCTGGCGGAAGCTAGTTATTTTAGATTATAAAGCTTTAAATATGGATATTTTTCTTATAAAAACCCATCGCTTCACTTCAGAAGGCCTTTATTAACCCCCTGGAGCCATATGGATTATTTTTATGATTGATGGATGCATCCATCATAAAAATATGACCATTATAAACCATTATAAACCTTGGAAGAGCCAGGATATTTTTAAATACATCTCCGATTGTGTTTGTCTGAAAGAAGATAGTCATATACACCTAGGGTGGCTTGAGGGTGAGTAATATTGAATAATTTCGATAATTAATTGTGGGATCATTTTTATTTTGGGGTGAACTAACCCTTTAAGAGTCAGAGCAAGTTCCTACATTTTAATTTTAAATGTAGAAGATGAATCATTTGAATGAATCATTCAAAACAAGAACAGTAAATAGGGTCATGTTGGCTTAAAAAAAAAAAAAAACATTTTTATCCTGAGTACAGAAATCTCTGGCAATAAATCTGTAGAGCAGATAACAAAACATGACAAAAACACTAAAGCAGAAAAAGAAGGAAAGAAACAATACACACCCCTCAGAGAAGAACAACCAACAGTTTATAATATCTAAACATATACATATGCAAAAATGAAATTGATCAAAAGTGACAGGATCATGTGACACTGAAGACTGGACACTGTATAACACGATAGCCCCCCCCATTAAGTTATTTAAACATATTTCTTCTTCCTTAACTCTAATTTTCGTGACAAGTTTTGGATTTTGAAGTCAAGTTAATAAGTATAAAAGTTAGTTCTGAGTAGCATAATTTGTTTGCAGATGCCACTTGGTTTGATATTTTGTTTCTAATGAAATACTGATGAAATCATTTTTAATTGGCTACTGAACGTATATGCATTTGGTCAATTTTCTGTGACAGCTGGAGACCCCTGATGCGAACATGGGATATCAATGCAAAGCATAATAAGACAACACGTTATCTGGGGTTCATCCACCTCAGATGAAAGACAACACAAGCACACCTTTCTTTAATGGGGTCAAAAGGTCAGGATGACCACAGAACTGTAGTCAGTGATGTTTATATTATCCTGCTAGTCTATGTCAAATCTGAGCCCCAGAAAAGGAAGAGAAATAAGGGAGAAAATGAGAGAAAGAGAGAGATGGACATACCAAAGTGGGCTGCAGGGTAAGCCTGACCCTGCAGGGGTCCTAACATGTCTGAACAGCATGTCAAGAACACAACCAAACAAAATCATCAGTCCCGTTCTCATTTTTATCCTATATATAAAAAAAAAAATCTCCTGATTCAAATTTAAATGAAGACGTCTTTTCTTTTTTCTTTCTCTCTCTGGAACACGAACACACGCTCTGAACATTTATCCGCCGCAGGGATATAGAAATCTCTGCAGCTCTTCTGCGGTGCCTTTGTATCTTGTGTGTGTGTGTGTGTGTGTGTGTGTGAGAGCGATCTCAAGCTGTTAGCTCCTAGCATGGAGACTGGGGGTATCTGACCCACTTAAAACTCTTCACAAAGCCCTCTGGTGTGTTAAATAAATAATGAGACACAAAACAAGAGCTGCTTCTCGTGTCTTAAACTCTTTCGACACCGAGGACAAAGCCTGCTGTGAATTCAGAGAAGATTCTCTGCAAAGAAAACGCAGAGTTTGACCGATTGACTCATTTAAACTAAGATTTAGCAGTTACGCCTATACCTGCTGTGGCCACGCCCACTCCTGGTGCTGCTCCTCTCCCATTGGTCTGAAATGGGTTAGTGGCCTGCGGAGCCCCGGGCGCGACGAATGGATTCGTTGAAGGCCCTGTTAGAAAACGCAATCGAGATGTAGGAAATGCGATGAAGGCGGCAGAATGGAAATCTCCAACAGATCTGAAAGACGTTTACCTGTAAAACCCTGAAGCATGCTGGGTAAACCCTGTTGTGCTTGAGCTGGAGGAACAGCTGTAGAGGATCCAAACATAGACCTGAATGAGAGAAAGAGAGTTCAACATGACCGAGAAAGACATGATGAAAGGAAAAGAGACATGTCTCTTTATAGTCTCACCCTTGTGTTGTGGTGGCAGCGTTGTAGCCGCTCACATTTGGCGCTGAGGAGCAAAAGCCAGTGTTCAGTTCAGCTAGAGCAGAGTAGCGATCGCCGCCCAACAGAGCTGCCTGTGGAGGGGGCGGACCCACACCTGCTGATGGAGGGGCGGAACTCGTCCCTGCGGAGGGAGGCAGAAATTGGTTATTTTAAACCATTTTTTGTTCACATGCACCCAAGCACTTTGGAATTCATGCTAGCACTAGGCATGTGACGGTATCAAATTTTCATGTTGCGATAATTGCTGAAGCTTTTATCATGGTATATGGTATTATAATGATATTGAAATAATTTGCAAAAAAAGTATTGTCATACTATAAGGGTTTAATAACTGTTTGTTCAACTTTTGATTCTAATAAAGTGTTATTAAATGTTGAAATTAAGATTAATAAATGCTTTAGAAGTATTTTTCATTGTCTGTTTATGTTAACTAATTACACTTTATTGTAAAGTGTGAATGAACAGAATCAGAACGTATGCAAACAAAACCTAGGGCATGTTGTAGTAGTCCAGATTAAAATATAAAAATATTTAAGGCAAAGTGTTTGGTGCCGTGATGAACACCACTGTGAATACAAAAATCTGAATGGCTGTTTGAAACATTTAAATACTAAAAGGTAGCAGCTCCTTTGTTTATGGGTGTTACCGGGTAACCGCTGCATTTCTGCTGTTCCGTCAGCGCCATTTGCTATGCATTTTCATTCAGGCCATCTTCTTCTCTCATTCCGCCATGCGCTGCTCATGCATGTTAGGCTTGATAATTTTAATTTTTGGGTGAACTAACCCTTTAATGCACAGGACTCTAAAGGTGATGATACACGGGGCAACTTTTTGAGCAATGTTGCTTGGGCACTTTCCCATTGAAAATGAGCAACAAATTTATATCTGAATACTTTAGATCGGTCGTGGGCAATTTTTTGAGATCCTCCAATCAGAATGCTAGCAGCAGATCACGTGACCGGCTTGGAGATTTCAGAAAAAATTCAAACAAGATGGTGGTGTGATGGAACATAGAACATTTCTTCTCTTCTACAGGCCTAACAAGCTAACTTTGAAATAGAGAAATAGTCACTAGGACTGAGTGTTGTAACAAGTGGAAAAATTTTGCTGTACTGGCTAGACAGCATCCTTTTAGGGATAAAAAAAAAATAGTCTATGAAAATTGTTTTGACCTATTGAGTAATCAGTGAACTATTAACCCGGTGATATTTTTTGATGATCCTGTGATTCAGTTGTTCTAATCTAAATTTACTCCGCCAGTAAGCGGGGCAGAGGAACTACGTTTTTTTTTTTTTAATCTGAACCAATCATATTAAGACTGATGATAGTGACTAATAGATCATGCTATGCTGTATGTAAGATGTACCTGAAATCCTATAAAACCTGCTGTATTTTTTTGATCGGAGAGAGATTCTCTGGGATTGATGAGAACTCTCCCGGCCGTGATTAAAAGCTTTGAAGGACAACAACTGGAGTCTCTGGTTATTGCTGCGCAGCAAGTTAGGGAGCACTAGGTTTAAAAGGGTCAAGACATTGACTGAAATATTATTGGGTGTCAATTAGGAGACGCCCCAGAAGACCAGGTTTATTATTGAGTGTCGCCAGTAGACGCTTGGGTGTCGATTAGGAGATGCCCTAGGATCAGGCAAACTTAACTCAGGTGCATAGGGGGAAAATCTACCACAGCGGTCTCTCAATGGCAGTGGAGTGAAGAAAAGGAGAGTGAACTAATTTCTTTTTACGCTGGTAAGTTGTTATGTGTCAATCCAAAACAGGGAATTTACCTTATTTAGTGCTTAAAATACCAACAGGCGTCCAATTTAATGTGCGTTGGCTGTAATTTAGCCATCGAACGTTTTCAGTTAAATACTAAAAAGACGCATTCTGTTTAAGATCTGTAGTGGCGTAGGCTGTAGGGCGTATGGCATGTGAATTTAGCTTTTGACGCGATCGACGTGGGTTCGAATCCGCCTTTTGCCAAACTCGCTCTTCTCCCTTTTCTTATCACAATTCAGATCAGAAAGGCATTTATATTTAATAAAAATGAAGAAAATATTTGAAAAGTTGAAATAAAGTGCCTAACAAGTATTTATTGGGTTGGCAATAGATCTGCTCCTCTCCGATTAGTTGCTGCCAACTGTCTGTTGCCCTAATTAGTTGCCCCGTGTCTCATCAGGTTGCCCGTTGATGGCAACATTGCTCAAAGTTGCCACGTGTATCATCACCTTAATACAGTATCTGGAAAAATGTATCTATTAAATGTTTAGAAAAATGAGTCTTGCTCAAAAATTGTCATTTCATGCCTATATAGGATGAGTGTGTGAAAATGTACCTTGCTCAGGTTTGGTGCTGAATATATTGTCAAGGTCGGCGAGGGCTGCGTATCGATCCGCAGGGACACTGCCTGCTTCCGCTTTATGCCCCTCCCCCACAGAGTTACTCTGGGTGGAGCTAAACGAGGCAAAATCAGCACTGCAAGATTTGGGGAAGTTATCAAAGTTCGCAAAGTTGGCATTAACTAGTCCTGATGAGCTACCTGTGGAAGGAAAAGAAAGGATGAGCAAGTATGTGACAGAGGGAGAGAAAAGATTAATGTTCCCTCTAAGTTTTGTTGTTTTGGAGCAACAACACAGTAGAAAGGCTACTTAACGCATTGTTTTGGGCAGACCGTGATTTTTAACAGAACCATAAACTCGGCTAAAAACATGGACATTTTTTTAATAAAGTATTTATACAATAATCATTTAAGCATTATATATAATAATCATAATTATTACATAAATGATTACATAATTTACTCTAAAAAAATATTCTGTTGAATTAACATTTTATTTATATCACTTTTCTGCAGAGCTGCTTTATAGCCAAATTTTACTGTTTTAATAAAATTTAAATGATATTAATTTTAAAATAATAAATATTATTTTTATTTTGCTTATTTTATTATTAAAATGATAGAAAGACTTGTTTTATCTCAAGAAATCTCAAGAATAATATTTTGTTCACAGTAAGAGTATAAGCTGAATGTGACCCAAAACATTCAGTTAGCTCAGAATCCAAGATTTTCCCTATACAGGTCAGCTTTATCCATGTTTTTTTCCATCTAAACAGGAGCAACAACAGAAGCACAAAGCTTAGAGGGAACATTGACTAAGAGTGTCCTTCAAATCAGAGATATCTCAGGAGAATACCTGAGGAGCTATATAAAGAAAATCGGATTTGACAGTGTCAGGAAAACCACTTCAAACAGCAAATTAATAGGGGGGGTTAGCGTGTGCACAAGACACATATACACAAGCTGTGACTTACTGTGCATGGCCAGTGGAGGCAGCGTTGAGGTAAACTCGCCCACACTGCGACTAAATGGGAGACTGTTGTACACTGACGTACGCACAGGAAATGAGTGAATGACAGCGCAGGTATGTTAAGAAAAGCAGGAAAGAAAAAAGTAAAAGTAATAAAAATTATTAAAAGTTTGGTGTCCATTTTAATGTTTTTGAAAGAAGCCTCTTATGCTCACCCAGGCTGAATTTTTTTGGATCAAATACAGTAACAGTAACATTATGAAATATTTTTACAATTTCAAATAACTGGTTTGTATGCCAATATATTGTTATTTATTCCTGCAATGGCAAAGCTGAATTTTCAGCATCATTACTCTAGTCTAGTGTCACATCCTTCAGAAATCACTCTGCTCAAGAAACATTTCTCATTATTAACAATGTTGAAAACTGTTGTGCTGCTTAATATTTTTTGTGGAAATTGTGATTATTTTGTTTGATTATTTATTTGATGAATAGAAAGTTCAAAAGAACAGCATTTATTTGAAATAGAAATCTTTTGTGACATTATAAATGTCTTTACTGTCACATTTCGATCAATTTAATGCATTCTAATGCAAATTGCTCATTTAAAAACAGGAGGAAAATAAGCCAAGCTGATATAGTGAGGAACTAAAATGACAGAATAATAAAATTATTATTTTTATTAAAGAGAATTAAGTGTATAATTAAAACAACACATTGATAAAAAAAGGAATGGTTGAGAAGTGAGAATGTAAACAATCAGCAATGAAAAAAAAGAAACAAAGACTTTCACCATCACATTTCTAACAACACAACATGGACAAGGAGTCATTTCTTAAGGGAAGGCTTGAGGTAAATGGATGTTCATGAATCATGTGCCTGGCTGTGTGTTTGTGTTATACCTGGTTGTGTGGGCTGAAATGAGTCCTGTGGAGCTGGTGGAAATGCTGCTGTGGTTGGAGCAGCAGAACTTTTGAACGCATCAAAATTGGCAAAGTCTGCATTAGCATTCGCATTCTGCGCTGTTGGGGTCCACCACGAACAAACAAACAAACACAAACAGAAAATGGGGTGAGGAATGAAACTATGGGATGAATGTGTCCAGCGTTTAGGTCAATTTAGTTTCTTTTCAGTCAGGAAATGGAAGATAATTTAATTTTTTAGATTAATTTATTCTCACATTTCAGTTAAAATAAAATCTTGTAAATTTAGCTGACTTAAACGCTGGTTGCATATGAAGACGTTAAACACACTGATATAAAGTGGAATGATACAATGATGAATCTGCTACAAACCCACTAACACAGAAATTATACAAAGACAAAAAAAAAAAAAAATGACATGAACAGAAAACCTCTACCCAGAAGCACTAGCTCCAATCCAGCCATACAGACCACTGGTCCTGGTTACTGGCATTAACCAATACACCTTAAGACCATTATCCTCAAGAGACACCAGTAGCATTAGTGGTTTTATATTTCATGAGGGGTTTTGTGACCATGGCAACACTGTCAATAAGTCTAGTGCAGGATGATGGGAAACCAGACCACATCAATCACCCTAAGAGTTTGTCCTGAACCTTAAAGTACTGATTTTTAAATGGATGGTTTGTTGTAGTGTGAGTGTGTTCTTACCCGAATGACTGTTGAAATGTGCAAAGTTGGCAAAGTTTGCATTGCCTGTGGATTGCGAATGCGGACCAGCAAAAATGTCGCCACCCAGTTCGCTGAGCAGATCGAACTTCCTGTCCTGATACTGCTGCTGGGCCAGCTGAGCGCGTGACACAACCGGAGACTGAGAGGGCAAAAATAAGACCAGAAACTCTCATTAAGAAAGTAAAGATGGCCAATATTGATTTAATCTTAATCACAAATATAATTTGGGGTCAGTTAGGAATGTGAAATATTATAACAATTTCGTAACATTAAAAATATCTTTACTGTCACTTCTGATCAATTTAACACATCCTTGCTGAATAAAAGCATTAGGGAGCTTTTACTCTTGGTTCAACTGCCTGGTCCGAACCAAAGTTCAATTGCCCCCAACCCCGCTGGATTGTGTTCACATTACATTATTTGGATCCGAACCTTGGTGCATTTGCATCACGACGACACAGAAGGTGGCAAAATGCATAGCGTTGCTCACCTCACTTTTTATATTTTGGTTTTTGAAAATTTGGTTTTGATTTCAAAGCACCAGCTCATAACGGCACTTGCATCTATCTATTATATCAGCAGTAAACTGTACCAGAGTCAACATGAACCGCACCCCAGACCACCCTTTTTATGCAGACTACCGGTTCGTGGGTGCACACCCGAAGGTTAACTTCATCCAAACGAAACAAACTCTCAATCGACGTCAATCGAACCCAGGTGGACACCAAAAGCACTAGTATGAAAGCAGCCTAATTTCTTAAAAAAAACAAAAACAAAAAAAAAACCCTAAACTAAATGGTTGTGTGTATATATCAGTTGTGTTACCTGGCTGGGCGTGTTTTTGCTAAAGTGTAAACTGGGTACTGATTCCTCCAGTAAGGTTTTGAGAGGTCGGACCTCTGGAGTGCTGCTGGTGCTGCTAGCAGATGAACCAGAGATAGACGCATGAACCGACGCCACAGTCTTAGCCTGCTCTGGAGGAACATACCTGAGAGAAAAGATCGAGAGAAAGACATTTAAATGAGCAGAGCCCACATACACCATGATGTTTATTTTTATCTTTATCATGCCAAGAAAAATATTTGCCTATGCAAATCCAATCTTGGAGGCGTACAGTGAACACTGGGAAAGTTTCAGGAAATACCATATAATACATAATGTAATGACACCTCAAATACAATAAAGTGCAAATCAAGATTATGTGTATCACTTACATGTGCTGTATTTTTATAATATAACATTCATTTAATTGGTATGTACTATGTAGTCATGTAACAAGTGGGATAATGTACAGCCCACTTTGTGTAGGGGTTTGTTTTTCAATAACAATGACTGACTGTTCATGATTCCTCAATTAAATATCAAACATAATAAACACTTCAGTCTGTGCTCTTCCTCACCATCGCTTCTTTTCGTATTTGTCCTGAAGAAACTCTTTGACTTTCTGAGGTTCTCTGAAGTCTGGGATGGCCAAGTTTCTGTCGTCATAAAGGCCGAGCCATATCTGTTTACATGCCTTCATATGCATGAAAGCACACACACAAAGAGAGAAAAAGATCATCATACATTCAAAGAGCAAATATACCATAAACGTGTGAAACAGAGATTCATCCATGTCAGAAAACATGAAAAAGACTCTAAACTTGATTTCAATAGTTTTTAGAGAAACTCAGTCCCTTTAATTCTCAGTTTATTATAGAGAGAAGACAGACAGATCCTTCAGCATCTCTTTCCCACCGCCTCACGTGTGTGCAAAAAAAAAAACAATGCAAGCATTCATACTAAGGAAATAGTATAAATAGCGCACTCACACATACTCAAGAAGGAAACCAATATCTCAAGACGACATCTGAGAAAACATTTAAATAAACTTTTCTTGGTGAGTCATGCACACACACTCAGATATCACAACTGATAAATTATTAGCTAAAGCTTAAGGCAGGACATGCTGTCTGTGTGTGTGTAAAGCCTCTCAGAGCAGTGAAAACACTGCATCCGTTTAGATATAATCAATGCAGACACACATTTGTGTGTAAACATACACACACCCTTAAGAAACAGTGGTAGCAGCTTATTAATTATGTATAGCAACTGTAGAGTGAAGAGACAAATTATCACATGACTCTGATAAGAAGCCCTACAGACACTCAAGGAAGGGCTCTTTGACTCTCAAACATTAATGTATTAACACTTTGTGTTTGTATGAACTCGTGCTGATCCAGGAGAGGCCGGGTTGGGCTCATCCATGAGATTAAAGCTAAAATGGTACTATATGGTACTAATACTAACTAAACTGACCACTGCAAAGTACACAGTACAGTATATACTGAATACTATCAAAAAATGTATGCATTTTTGTTAAAAAGTTTTATTGTAGCATTAGGGATCAAAACCATCAAAATACCAATAAACTGATAATTATTTTTGTGTTTTGGCCAATAATCAATAAATGGTCAAACTTCTGACAAAAAAATAAATTAAGCTTTTGTTGTTGTTTTAAAGGAATTAAAAAATTATTAAGTATTAAAAGGATTAAAGGAATAAATAAAAGTAAACATTGTAAAATAAGTTCTACTGCAGTTGTGAAGTAGGCCTGATCAATTTAAACTATTTTAAAATATGCACACGTTCACTCTACTGACATTCAAAACAGTGACTGACAACTTTTTTAAAAAAGTTGAGTTGCTTGCATCCCTGGATATTACTCTCGGTCGTGCAGCATTCACACGCATTCACACAGTTATATATTGACCCGCCTTCTTTGATTTGATTGGCCATCTCACTCATTTTGACATTGACGAGCGCTGTTAGACTACTGAGACAGAGCAACCTAAAAACTTTTAAAACTTTTTGTCCTCCAAATAAAAAACAGAGCTGCACGTAATGACGTGCAGCGGAGCAGCATCATGTATATAAAATATTGAGGGACAAATTGGCCATTTCTAATTTTTGGGGAGACTTTGGGGAGTCCCTCTAAATGTCTATGGTGGCTATATATATATATATATATATATATATCTAACACATACTCTTATTTCATAAAATATATGTATCATATCTTCTACATTTAAAATTTATAATGAACGACTGCTATGCAAAGAGTCAAAAAAACATCTTAGGCCAAATGTTACCTAATGCAGAGGAAGCTGCCTCTTTTCCGAGTTGCGTAGATGTTGATAGTGGAAGCATCAGAGTTAAAGCCCCCTCTCCTTTAGCTGTGCGTTTATTTTAAAAAACGATGAATAAATATCCATTTAGTTTAGTAAGCCTGCTATTTAGCATAAGCCAGAATGAGAAGGGAGTCATCTCTTCCACCGCGATATGATTCATGAGTTGGGACCTGGGAGAGAATGTTTTTTTACTATAGTATTTAAAAATGATTTAGCCCTAATTTACTCATTCTACTCACTAAAATAATAGGATAAGACAAATAAAATGAGAAAATGTGAATTCTATAATTTATTTTTATTTTATTCATATCTCCCACAAAATCATAAATATCTCTGGTCTGGGGGGGGTGACCCCCTGCCCCCAGACTCTGCCTATGCCCTAATTATAAGACATAAGACATGTTAAAGTTACAGTACCATGTTTTTGTGACAACTAGTTTACCTAAAACTGGGCCTTTTCTAATGGGATCATAGACAGCAGGAAAAAAAAACAATGATAAATGCAAAAAATAAAATGCAAATAGTGATATAACTTTGCATAGTGCATAGTTAGAACAGCAAAACAAATCAGCTGTTAAGAGGAAGGTGAAAATGCTTTACATAAACTACGGTTCAAAATTTTGGGATCAGTAAGTTCTTTTTTGGAAAGCAAGGATGCAATTAATGTTGCAATAAAAATACATTTATAATGTTTCAAAGAAATACTGTTCTTTCCATTATCAAAAATCCTGAATTTCTTATCAGCATATTGAAGGATTTCTGAAGGATCATGCGAGACTGAAAACTGGAGTAATTATGCTGAAAATTACATAAATATAAAATAAATTACATTTAAAAATATATTAAAATAGAAAAAAGTTATTTTAAATTGTAATATTTCACAATATAACTTATTTTTTGATCGAATAAATACAACCTTGATGAGCACAAGATACTTATTTAAAAAACCCATTTCTTACAGACCCCAACATTGAGTGTTTCTTGTGTTGTTCAAAAAGGCAGTGTGCGCATATTTTTGGAGCAAATGCATCAGTCACTTACTAAGCTAGACAAATTACTGAAGATCTGCCAACTTCAACAGTTTGCGTGACATGCCCTCATCATCGAAAACCAAATCAGAAGTTCAGACTGACAGATGCTGTGAGACTTTAATACACCAAACCCGCTGTCTGATCAGACTGGTTCGAATTGGACCCACATAAAACAACTTCATAAAACAAAATGTGTGCACACGATCATTCTGAAGTACACCATGGTTTAAATGGGAGATTGCAGCGTGTGTGTAATGAGACACAGAGCGCTCAAATAAGTCGAGTCTCCTCGGCACGCAACATCATTTCCAGCTCATCCTCGTAAATCAGGCCTCACGAGACCTGGGAAAAATCCCAGGAATGTTGAGAAAAGGAAGGGGGAGATGAAAAGTGGTCATATCTTTGTTGGTTGGAAGAAGCTCTTAGAGAAACACAGATCAATCGATCTATCCATCTGTCTGTCTATCTATCTATATACACATTTTATATATATATATATATATATATATATATAGGGCTACTCTATTTTTAGAACAACTGTCTCATAATTTTATTAATGTAATTCGCTGCTGAAGCAGGGCGTTTTCAACAAGAAAAAAAAAATTCCAGAAATTCCGTTATCTTACTATAAACATACGACAGTGACCTTGTAAATCATAAACTCGGTGGCGTCCAACTATCAGCACAAACAGTCCACAGAGATGACTACACAATCGCCGTGTCAATAAAAACATCACTGCACTTTGACTGTGCCATCATCAATTACCTCATTTCCGTGCTTCTGTAGAAATTCAATTTCCTGTTGCGTGAAAGTCGTCATGGAGATAGACTTCACTCTGTGGGGGGGGTTCAGGCCTCGTCTAAAGGGGAGAGAAAAAGAAAAGGGTAACAGATTAATTAAATAAAGGAAAGGTTGTTAATCTTCTGTAGTGTGAATTAGATTTTCTGCTCACTCTCGCTGTAACTCTTCATTACAAACATGCTTATTACACACAGATCTAGGACAAGGACAAATTCAGACTGCGTGGCACCTCGCCAAGTCTGTGTGCGGAGAGAACGAGAGCGTATGTGTGTATGCGGGTGTGGAAGAGACTGATAGTGTAAAGAGAGTGGTGAGCTAATACTGCCTTCAAATCACATCGGAATGATCGCATTTAAGTAATGAGGAATGTCAATTAAAAAAAAAAGCTAATAGAAGCTAATCGATATGGGTCATGATTAAAGGTGCTCTATGTAAGTTTTTGACTGTACTAAAGCATAAAAATACCATAATATGTTTGCAGATATTCATTAAACATGCCGAGTTCACATACTCGTTTCTCTGAAAACCACTGCTACAGCCAGTTATTTTACTTTGAAATCTGTTTTTGTTTTGGTCTGTGCAAGACCGCACGTTGCCAATTTACCCAATAGTATTTCGCCACCCCACATGTAGCGAATTGCAGCCATGGAAGCCAGCGAAGCCAGCGAACAAACTGGGTCAGAGATCGCAGATTCTACCCGACCTAAAAAGACTCAGCATCCATCTAAAACGCGATATCAAGTAATCATGAAATCAATAAATCAACTAATTATCTTGCAGTGTGTAAGTCTCCTCGCCTTCCAATGTCAACTGAGCTCGCTCCTGTTGCACGTCTTCAAACTGGCAACCCGTGAGAGCGTCAAGTCTGAGGAGGAGGGGGCGGGGCAAACAATATTTTGAATTTGGACTGCTGTACCCATTTCAACCACTAGCTGTCATTCTTACATAGAGCACCTTTAAGTTATTGTAATTTAGTTTGGAAGTATTTGTTTGCTGTTGAAGCTATAATAATGCACAATTAGCCATTTAATGAGGCGAAAGCTTTCCCATCATACTTTGTAGCAGAACTAGAATGATAAAAAACATAAATCATTAATTACACACCCAAGGCCTAGTTAATGAAACCAGAATATGTGTAAATCATTAATAAAAGCGTTCTTACGTAAACTGTTGAAATGAATGCATCAGCTAGAAGGAAGGTTTACAAATGAATTATAAAATTAGTTTTGCTCCATCCCTAATGTCATCTTTAGCTCTTCATTTTATTGTAACACTGCTAAAAAAGCTTCCTGTTTTTGTCAGGAAAATATAAAAGAGAAAACGTTCAAAGTTTTGTGGTTGGTAAGATTTTCTTTTTTTTTCCTGAAAGTCTCTTATGCTCAACCATGGCTACATTTATTTGATCAAAATACAGTAAAAACAGTAATATAAATCATTTAAAATGTAATTTATTCCTGTGTTGTCAAAGCTGAATTTTTATTCATTACTCCAGTCTTCAGTGTCACATGATCCTTCAGAAATCATTCTAATATGACGATTTCCTGCTCAAGAAATCAATGTTCTTATTATCAATGTTGAAAACGGTTGTTGTTGTTACTCCAAACATTTGAATGTTAGTGTAACTGCCCAACACATTGACCATTTTCTTTCCACATAACTTCATAATTAGCAAACTCTAAATTACAAAACATAGGAACTGAAGACAAATGGATGACCATCTGATGATCCAATGTGTCTTTGAATGAGTCTGTGCACAGCCTCATGATGATCTTTGAACACTTGATCTCCGAATGCCCAAGAGTGTGTAAGATGTGTAAGGGCTGCCCATTACAAAGCCTGCTTCCTTCCTGTATTTACCCTGTTAGCTTGCTCAGATTTACTCTCTAGGGATCCGAGTGTGTGTACTGAAGGACATGCTGCCTCTGATTCTCTTACACATCCGTTTTGTTATTTCCACCCCTGATCTCTTCCTTTCTCTTTCATCTAATGATGCCATTTGCAGCTAATAACTAACAGGAAGTTCATTTAGGTAGTTAAATGAAACAATTCACACAATATTGAAAATTCATTTACTAAACCTCATTTCATGGAACACACTCATTTTTGGGTGGACTACTGCTTTAAGAAACACACACACACACACACACACACGCACCTGTTTCTATGCCAGTGGAATGGGAGGGAGCGTTTAGTATGTGCAAGTATGGAAAAGACATTTAAATATACTCTGCCGACCCTCTGTGCTGAAACGGATGACAGTTCATCTGACACCTGAGCTGCAACAGATGTTCAAAACACCATTCACACAAACACGCTCCCTCGAAACCCCCAAAGGGCACATCCAAACATGCCAACACAGCACTTCTGCACTAACAATCGCCCGCTGTTTGCACATGGGAATGCATGCCATGTACACTGGTAAATTCCCTCCAAAAAATGTCCCACTTCTGGGGATGTCACCTGTAACTTCCTCTATATTATAAATATATTTTGTGTATGTGTGTGTGTGTATTTCCCCTATGGTGACACGAGCCATTCAGTGATAAATTCTGAAGGGCATGAACAGAAAGGCCTTGGTAAGATTAGACCAGGTGCTAAATTATTCACACAACCTGCTGCGGGCCATTGGCATGAGTTTGGAATTCTGTAACCGTGGCCACCATTCGGCTTCAACAAATTTCCTCAAGCCAAACGTCTAACTTACCCAAAGGACCCAAACAATACAAACAGAGAACCAAAATGTACACCTCATATTTAAAATGCACATATTTTATATTCATGTCATTGTTAAAGTTGGCATGAAACAGAAGTTGCGATAGTCTTTTCTTCCTTATTGTGACATAAATATGAGGCAAACGGTTTCATGAACAAGAAAAAATGTAGGGCGGGACTTGATTTTCTCTTCTGGGAATTGATTGGATCATTGTAGTGTGCTATTGCTCTGAGTGACAGGTTGTCCCGCCCTCACGCCAGTAAACACGTCATCAGAGAAGGAAGAGATGTCGCTGCAAGAGGAAGGGGAAGTTATTCTGATTCAAGATTACGACAGGGCTTTAAAAAAATAAATGATGTACACTGATAAATCATTTAAAATAAAGACTGCAATATTCCATAAAAAAAAGAAACTCATTTCAACTCGATGGTAACTTTAAAAACATCCCCTGAACTGGCTGTACTTAAATGGGATCAACCCCAAAGTGGGCGAACGGTCTCTTGTTATTCAGCCTGCATTCTATAAAAAGGAGGTCCTCATTTCATCAGGCAAAAGGACACACTTGACATAGACAGCACATCAGCGACTGGCCAAACGCAAGAGCATCATTATGATGCCATCTTACGGGAGGGGCCGAGACAGCTGTCCAATAACATGAATCACAGCCAGTTATTGAGAAATGACACAAAAAGATTTACTCCAAACCACCAGGATAACTGAACATTATTTGGATCAGGGTTCAGGACACCACTAGATGGATTTACACCTATGTTGGGCAGCACTGCCTAATAAATGACCCTGACACACATACCCACAGAAACATGAAGAGAAACACAGGCCTGATCCCACGTGTACTGAGTTACTTGCATTTGTTCACAGGGTTTTTATTTGACTAAAGTGCTGCCACACAAGAGCAACTTTCAAAAGAGCACCAATATTTGGTTTTAATGTTTTAGTTGGAAAGTTAGCTAACAGTGCCTAAGGCCAACATTTAACCTTTAAGAGTAGCGTGTGAGAAAGCCATTTTAGATGGTGGTGAGAACTTTGGCATCAGCTTCATCACACACCGGGTGAGCCTGCAGATGCCGCATCTGGTTTCAGTAATGAGAAAAGCCACAAGTGTGAGATGTGCTTGTGCGATCGGTGGTCGTAATGGGGTTGTGTGTGTGATGATGCTCTGAGCAGGTGGATGATGGGCTTGGGGAAAATGGGTCAGAAACTGGACAAGAGGCCAGTCTCCTCACAGTGATAATGTACGGTAAGAAAAGATAAATATGTACGTTTATGAGGTCTGTGAGCATGTGGGTGTGTCTCAGAGTTTAGAGAGTTTGCACAATACTTTAGTTCCTCTTAAGAAATCACTGCCAGCTAAAATGCTGAAACTTCCTCTGAACACAAACGTCAATGGAAGTCATCAACAAATCCACAAACACGCACACACAAAAACATCTGACATAGCATGTATGCAGAAAAGTATTCATACCGTTCAAAAGTTTGGGGACAGTAAGACTTTTGTTTTTGAAAGAAATTATTACTTTTATTCAGCAAGGACACACTAAAATGATCAAAAGTGACAAAGACATTCCTTGTACCAACCCCAAACATTTGAAAAGCACAAACTACTCATCAAACTGCAACATTGCACAACTCACTTCATATTAATCTTTTTAATAATAACAACGACATGCACCATTTAAAACCTTTAGCCATGTCATCATCATACAGCATGGACCTGAAGGCTTTTATGAAACAATTACGGTTTAATAGGGGTGTAACGGTACATGTATTCATCCCGAACAGTCACGGTACAGACGTCACTGTTCAGTGCATACAGTCAGACACCGGTTACAGTCAATCACAGACGATCCACACTCCAATCCAGAAGGGGGCGCGCAGTAATGCAACGCTGTTTGCTAACCGACACAACAGGAAAAAGAGCAGACGAAGAGACGATCTATGCACCAACCCAAAGCAAGAGTTCAAATGGCACGCAAGAGGTTGCTAACCAGCCTATACGCCAAGTTTCGATTAATTTTGTGACAAGCTCCACTAACTAACTTCACAGAAAGGAAACCGCAGTGCTTCCCACACATAGACTTTACTTGGCTGGCATATTTGGAGACACATTTTTGCTTGTATTATTTTTATCCTCTTATACTTTATCCACCCAAGATAATGAAACCATCCACGATTGAATAACTAGTGGAAAATCTCCCCTCGCCCTACGCGTTTCATACCTGCTCGTTCTGTGCGCGAGTTTACTCCCGCTGACATTCCCACGTGTACTGCAGAGACGCGGTGGATATTTCACAAAGGTGGCGCTGTTGCGTGTTCTACAGGCTCAGATTGCTTCAAAGTGATTCCCAATCATTGAATAGCGCACATTTATGCCAAACGATTGCTAATGAACTCGTGTTGATGAATTAAGACAATGCCTACTTTATGGCCTTTATATAATATGTTTTAGAGACGGTTGCAAGAATGCATTTTACCTCTCTCATCTGAAGAATCAGCCCACAATAGTATATACATTTCAAAATAAGAGTCCCTGTGTATTTTTGGCTTGTTCATAATTAAAAGTCACACTAAAAAAATTTTTTCTTATGACATTATTGGTATTTTGGTTACACAATAAACTGTATTCAATTTGATTTCAATTTAATTCATAATAAACTATTGTAGTCTCACATATTATTCAATATATAGATTTTACTACTATCAGTAAAATCTGTGTCCCATGTACTGAGAGAGACACTATATGGCAAAGCAAAGTGAACTCAACCATTTAAATACTGTAATTTTGCATAATTTACAAAGCATAATATTAGTATGTAATTACATAGACTACTATGTAATTGAAATGAATTTCAATAAAAAAAAAACAAAAACATTATTTGTTGTTTGTCACATGTAGTAGACCATTTTTGTGCTGTGGGTAATAGGAGGATTTTCCACCTGGAAGTATATTTCAAACCTGTGGGAAGCACTGAACCGGGATGGCAGAAAGCAGCATCCTGTTTGTTTTCTTTATTATACAAAAGCACAATGTTTTGATTTTATTGAGTGTACATAAATAAAAACAGTTTCGAATGATGTCTTGCTCTTATCTGTATTTTAAGCGGTTTCCATTGTTATAATGAGACAAAATCATTTGGCATTGTGCCGATTTGTGTTGTGAAAGTCTCATTACTACAGTCCAGAGATGAAATATGTGTGTCCTGAAAATGGGAAGCCTCAGGTGCCGCTTTACTTGCCGTCTCCTCGTGGAATTTAACCGCACAGCATTGGTCAATCTATCAATTAGAGTAACAATTCCTTAATTTTTTATTTTTTTAAGAGGGCCTATCCCCCCCGCCCCCGCCCACTCATGCTAAAACATATCAAAATAAATGGAAAGAAACTTAGCATTGGGAATTTGTTGCTTTTTCCTGTTGTATCGAACTCGTATCGAACAGCGACCTCAAAACTGAGGTATATCACCGAACCGTGACTTCTGTGTACTATTACTGCGCGTTCACACCGCTGCCGGTGAGAACGTCAAAGTAAATGACAAGTTGTGGCAACCAATCGGAATCCTCTCAAGCGAGGACCTCTACATTCTGACTGGTTGCCGCTGAACCGCGTCATATCTCATTAACATAAAGTTGACCTGACTTCAACTCTCCTTGACGCTCTCACCGTCCAAGACACGCTGCGCCGCTCTCGCCGGAGCTCGCCGTCGGCTCACATTGAAAATGAATGACTTTCTGTCACTTTGACGCTCTCGCCAGCGGCGTGAACGCACAGTTACACCCCTATTGCTTAATATAAAGAAACGTTTCATTAAAACATTTTGTGAAGCAATGGTAAAAACCTGAAGGAGGCAAATCAGATAAAAGGAAATGTCACATGCCTAAACAATTAATGTGTGACTAAAATCAAGACAAGACCTGTGGTGTCTGATATATCAGTGACTACAGAAACAAGATAGAGAGAATACAGAAAGAAAGACAAAGAAAGACTATGCGGGTGAGAGAGAGTGAGAAGGTGAGAGATAAAGTGAGGTCATGAAAGTGAGTGAGTGGAAGATAAAAGAACTGAGTAAGAGAGAGAGAGACAGATGGACCCACCCTGTGCTGGAATGTGTTTACCCAGTAACTGACCTTGCCATAAACTAACAGGGAAATGTTTGTGGGTAGCTTGACTTCACCAAATCTCTACTCAGGTAACGCTTCTCGCCAAAAGAACTGTTTTCCTATTCAGAGATTCATGGAAGGAAATCAAAGTTCTGATAAGTGGTCAGCTGACATGGCTTTTCACAATGATGCTGGTCCTGACTTCTTGAGAGAAGGGTGATCAATGGCTGATATTACACTGATAATATATTTAATTCTGGTAAATTGTGAGTGGAACAATGGCCTTCTTACACACACAACACATACGCACAACAACTGACAGGCTCTGAAGTGAGAGGACAATGTGTGCTTCCTGTCCTACTGTTTCCACTTCCTGTTCACATGCAGACCACATGCTGCTGACGCAGCAATTACTTGACATACACTTCCTGTTTAAGAAACATACAGTGTTCATGTTCACTCATATACAGTCATATGTACAAGCCAGAGAATGACCAGAGTGATTATAAAAGCACAGATTAGTGAGTATGATTAAAGTTCAGATCAGGTGAGAGGAAATGTAGCAAAATCTCTACAGGACATCATCAGTCACAAACACAGAGCTGAATAAATTCAAAGTGATTCTTAACCTCGTTCTAATGTTAATGAATTTGGAGTATTCTAAATGAGCGGCTATGTACACAAGGTTAGTCATTTGCATAAAACACACCGAAATCATGTCCATATAAGGGCTTTCCACACACCCTTTCCTGGTTTCAGTTGTTCCTACATTTTTTTTTGTACATTTACAATACATTTTAGAATGAAAGTTATTGACGAATCATCATCATACGCAGATTTCATGCATGGTTGGTGAATGAGACCCACTGTGTATGAGCAGCATGGCAAAATCAGTTATTCAGGATTAAAACTGGGAATCACTGGCACACTTGTGAATCCGGGCAAGGCCAGAGGATCATCTCCCCATGCAAATGCCCTAATTAAAATCCAACACCTAATATCTCATACATTAATAGCATGTTAATCATTCACTTTTCTACAACTCACCCAAAGGAAATTGTGCATATTTTTTCCTTTTGACAATCAGATAAAATTTAAGGTGTTATAAGGTGAATTGCTAAATGCAGAAATCAAAAGATAGTATTAAAAAAAAAAATCCAAATCGCCCTGACAACAAAGATCTTGAGGATTTAAAGTGTCAAATCGCATAACTTCTGTGCATGCTGATAATAAACGGAACATTACCGTCCCATGGTGTGGATGCTAATATAATTATCATTTTTTGTGTGACTGAGCAGGACCGTTTACAGTTGCATTGCTGTCTGTCGGTTGTATGTTGCTAAAGAGGTTGCAGATTGGTTGTAAGAAGACTCCCAAGCTTTGGCTGTCTGACATCTGGTGCGTACGCTCCAGTGCACGCAGCGGACGTCTCTCTGGTGAAGTTGAAGTCATTTAAAAGCTGGTGCTTAGAAAAGAACCCAATTATCTCCTCTGATGGAGTTTACTAGCTCACCATTAACAGACATGCAATTATAGATGGTTAGGATACCCTACAAGTACATATACAGGTGCTGGTCATATAATTAGAATATCATCAAAAAGTTGATTTATTTCACTAATTCCATTCAAAAAGTGAAACTTGTATATTATATTCATTCATTACACACAGACTGATATATTTCAAATGTTTATTTCTTTTAATTTTGATGATTATAACTGACAACTAAGGAAAATCCCAAATTCAGTATCTCAGAAAATTAGAATATTGTGAAAAGGTTCAATATTGAAGACACCTGGTGCCACACTCTAATCAGCTAATTAACTCAAAACACCTGCAAAGGCCTTTAAATGGTCTCTCAGTCTAGTTCTGTAGGCTACACAATCATGGGGAAGACTGCTGACTTGACAGTTGTCCAAAAGATGACCATTGACACCTTGCACAAGGAGGGCAAGACACAAAAGGTCATTGCAAAGAGGCTGGCTGTTCACAGAGCTCTGTGTCCAAGCACATTAATAGAGAGGCGAAGGGAAGGAAAAGATGTGGTAGAAAAAGTGTACAAGCAATAGACCGCACCCTGGAGAGGATTGTGAAACAAAACCCATTCAAAAATGTGGGGAGATTCACAAAGAGTGGACTGCAGCTGGAGTCAGTGCTTCAAGAACCACTACGCACAGACGTATGCAAGACATGGGTTTCAGCTGTCGATTCCTTGTGTCAAGCCACTCTTGAACAACAGACAGCGTCAGAAGCGTCTCGCCTGGGCTAAAGACAAAAAGGACTGGACTGCTGCTGAGTGGTCCAAAGTTATGTTCTCTGATGAAAGTAAATTTTGCATTTCCTTTGGAAATCAGGGTCCCAGAGTCTGGAGGAAGAGAGGAGAGGCACACAATCCACGTTGCTTGAGGTCCAGTGTAAAGTTTCCACAGTCAGTGATGGTTTGGGGTGCCATGTCATCTGCTGGTGTTGGTCCACTGTGTTTTCTGAGGTCCAAGGTCAACGCAGCCGTATACCAGGAAGTTTTAGAGCACTTCATGCTTCCTGCTGCTGACCAACTTTATGGAAATGCAGATTTCATTTTCCAACAGGACTTGGCACCTGCACACAGTGCCAAAGCTACCAGTACCTGGTTTAAGGACCATGGTATCCCTGTTCTTAATTGGCCAGCAAACTCGCTGACCTTAACCCCATAGAAAATCTATGGGGTATTGTGAAGAGGAAGATGCAATATGCCAGACCCAACAATGCAGAAGAGCTGAAGGCCACTATCAGAGCAACCTGGGCTCTTATAACACCTGAGCAGTGCCACAGACTGATCGACTCCATGCCATGCCACATTGCTGCAGTAATTCAGGCAAAAGGAGCCCCAACTAAGTATTGAGTGCTGTACATGCTCATACTTTTCAAGTTCATACTTTTCAGTTGGCCAAGATTTCTAAAAATCCTTTCTTTGTATTGGTCTTAAGTAATATTCTAATTTTCTGAGATACTGAATTTGGGATTTTCCTTAGTTGTCAGTTATAATCATCAAAATTAAAAGAAATAAACATTTGAAATATCAGTCTTGTGTGTAATGAATGAATATAATATACAAGTTTCACTTTTTGAATGGAATTAGTGAAATAAATCAACTTTTTGATGATATTCTAATTATATGACCAGCACCTGTACATGCTAATAAGGCCGCATTTACACTGCAGGTCTTGATGCCCAATTCCGATTTGTTGACTATAACCGATTTTTTGTTCTATATTAACCGATCAGCTAATATCTTTCAAAAGTGACCCATATCCAATATCTGCATTTATACTGTACACTTGGCAAAACAAACCACTAGACGTACTGACCCAGAAAAGCTTAGGCCAAAAAGTAAAAATAGCGCGATCTGCAATGAATGCAGATGAAATGATAATACAAGTTTTGCTTTAAAAGTCAGCAAGGTAGATAAAAAGAGGAGAGCCCTTGTTGCAGCCTACGCGAATGTAGCAATGATCACTGCTGTAATAGATGTGGTCGGTGAGTTGACGTCATTCGCCACCGTCGTTTTTTAATGACGTACGATTCGCATTGATGGGAATATTCGATCTGCCTGCTTACATGGCAGACGCAAATGCCTGTATCCGATTCATATCAGGTTTATTTCCACATATGAATGAGGCCTGAAACCGATCTGAGAATCTCGGAATCCATGTGCTTTTTTCCTGTTTACACATTCATGGGTCATGTCCGATCTGTGCCACAAGGGAGGAAAAAAATGGGAATTGGGTCACTTGAACCATATAACGTAAATGCGGCCTAATAGAGTGCTGCAGGACTGAGTCAAAAACCCAGAAACAAGTAGGCATTTTTGCACTTCTGGGTCCATAGTCCTGAAGTCAATGGGATATTTAAACAGTACACTAGAGAATAAGGATGAATATTGTCTGTACCTCTCACTGAAAGAAAAGTACAACTTATCAGTGTGTTTTGGGAAAGTTTCCTGCATTTTCAGAGCAGAGCTCAGACCAACTTTAACCTTGAAGAAGCTGTGAATCATGTGTATCTCTGTATGTGCGCTAGTGTTCTGTGTGCAGGTCTTAAGGCAGAAACACACCAAGCCGACGGTCGGCTGTCGGGCAGTTTTTGTTCGTCGGCCGACTAAGTTTTCTCAGTGTGTTCCGCACTGTCGGCTGAAGTTGGTCCTCGTTGGCTTTTTTTCGGCTGATTCGACATGTTGAATCGGCGTCGGAGCTCGTCGGTCCGTCGGGCCATCTGATCATTCTGATTGGATGTTCAGCTACTGCAACCTGCTGGTACGGAAAGGCATTTCATCTTACGGTTTGGTGTGTCAGGGCAACTTTGGAGCCAGATGCTGCCGACATGAGCCAACCCCGCAGTCTGCTTTTGTCTTTCTGACTCCAGGTCTTCATTCATCGTATCTGGACTTTTGGGCCTTTAACTGTAATATTCCCCTACAAATGTTACTGTGACGAGCAGAGCGTGGCCGAGAGCCATAAAAATGGAGCGAGGCCGGTGGCGCAAGTGTTAAATGAGTGTCACCTGCACGCCACACCGTCTTTAGGGGGTTTCTTACTTTAGACTAGTCGGTTACAAAACTTCCGTTTAAACGACTGTCAAGTTAGTCGAAGCGCACATCCCTAGTAATGATGTTGAAGTCATGCGAATGTGGTGTAATTCTTTATAGTCTAACTTCTTTGTAGCTTTTTACTTCTGTCGATTGTATTTAAAACAAAAAAAGTTGCCTTCATTTGTGAAGATTATCTTGATAAACAAAATGTGTGCAGCTTATTTTCTGCAATAATCCAAAAGCCAATTGAAAAATCCTATTGGCTTTTTGTCGAAGGAACCAGTGTGATGCTTATTTCTAGGCTGGCCTACTAACATGCATAATCCTTGGGAGTACTCTACTGTTAGTTTTTTAAGTTAGTTTAGTTTTATTACCGACTATAAGACTCACAGCTGTGCACAGGCTTGTTCAAATACACCTGATACCACTTCCAAATGAACTGACATGATCCTTGGCCATCTACTCACTCCAGGACTCCAGAAGAGTTCAGCTAGAACAACAAACTTGCTTTGGATTTCTTTTATTTGCTCAATCGATCACACTCATCTCACTATCCTCTCCTCTGCCTTTGGGAGAATTATTGACCATTTCTTTGTAATTCTGTCGACGGGTCACTCAGAACAAGAGTCCTGCATTCCAGAGATCCAGTATCTGGACAACAGGAGGACATCAAACCACACCACACTACTTAAGTAAGACAATTTATCAATAGCTTTACTCAAAAACAGTGCCAATCTGTTAGACAGTTTGGTGCATTCCTCTCTGAAGTGCTTAAATGGAAAGCAGATGGTTCTTGTGAGATACAACGAGAGATCATTCTCAAACATCTTGTCATTCTCTGAGGGAATAGCTCAAATGTAACTGTTTGGAGGTGACTATTGCAATACTCCTCCTCATCCACTTGACCGCTGGGAATTCAAACCCATTTTTAAGCAAACCCACAAGACCTTCCTCATCATGTTCCAGACGTGACTAGTTCAGGCAAGTTCAGAATGTATGAGACAATTCATCATCAGAAACAGAGATGTGAAGAACTAACAACTATGAAGACTTTTAGCTAATGAATAAGTGCATAGGAGTATAATTGATAAATACTTTAAAACGGACTACTCCCTTCAGATAATCCATTTCAAATTCTGCCATCAAGGCAAATATGTGCAAAAATGGGAAAAAGGGGGTCAGTTTTAATCATATTCCAAACCAAGAATAAAATTAGGATTGAATTACACAGCAGGAATGCACATTCATTCAAACATGATAACATTGAGCCCACTGCAACACATTATAGCACCAATGTGTTCACGATAAAGCAATTTAATGCATTTTTTAATAATATTAATTAATTCTATAAACCAATGAAGAACATTATAAATACTCTGACTGACTACCATCCTCACAACAAGCTCAATAAATGGACATAAAATAGGTTTATAGAGCAAAAAATACGTGAGTAATTTCATCTCAAGTCGTTTAAAAATTGAAAAAATAAAAATGATAAAGCAACTTCTTCTATTGGACCATTTGAAATGCTAAATATTAATTCAGCAAACCATGGCTGTCAGCTCCATAGATGCAAAAACCTTTAGACCACACCCATGAAAGGAAGGTAGTCTGCTTATTTCCAATATTTACTTAAATTCAAGCAAATCTGCATTACTTACTTGCAGGATGACTCTTGCAATCTGAATTAAAAAGGCATTATTTTAGGAAGCATTTCCAACTCTAATCCAAAATCCCCTGCACTAAACGCCTGTTACACAACAGGGATGAAATGTTGATACAGGACACACAACTGTCCATCATAAGAGGTAAATTTGTAAACTATATCTGAGAGAACCTCACTTTTAAATGTATCTTTCAACGGATATTCTGCCAATTTAATGTGTGCTTCAGCATTCATTCCTGTGCCAGTTTGATGCCTATCAACCAATGAGGAAGGATCATTACACGGAAATGTCTTCCAAGATCTAAACTACACAAGATGTCAACTTCAGATATCAAAAAGCATGCTGCAAACTGAGCAATGCCAACATTAGATCGGGAGGCACGACATGACCGTATAAATGCATGTTATCTAAACCACAGACCCCAAAATATGATCAAGTTTTATAAAGTGTTAACAATGAGATTGTGGTTTTATAATCAATTAACACAGCTTTTGTCATTTTTTACTAGATGGACAAAATTTGTCACCAAAAAAGTCATTCGGTTTTACCAAACGACACATATTTTCAAACAATGCTAACAGGCTGATATCTAGCTAGCTAACAAAAGGACAATCAAACCTTTTATATTTAGTACAAGTTTTTAAAATATTACAACATTTCCCATGTTTTATAGCGGTTGTACCGAATGACCTGATGTTTCAGGACATGCGTATGAGAAAGTGAAAACATGAATTTTTCAAATAGTTAAAAGAGAGTTAGTTACTTTGCTTCACGACCATGTGGTCCTTTGCAGGTGTCTGAATGATGTCACATCCTGTCACATGATACTGACCGCATGACTTGATCCAAAATGGTCCCTTTATATTGGTTACTCCGAATGACATCAATGAAATTCATTTTTACAGACATTCTTCCTCATAACAAACGCAACGACTTCTACGCATAATTAATACCATTTTGCATTATGTTGATATATCATGTTATAAAAAAATATATACATTTATTACATTTTAAGATATTTTAATCACAAATTAAATGGCTGTATTGGCCTTTGGACGGTTAAACCGAATGACCTTTTGACACTTCAAAAGCTTTAAAATACCTTTATATGTAGCAAAATATAATTAAAACCTTTTGGATTTAATAAAAGAGATCAAGTTGTACTACCTTGCATACTTTGGATGTCATATCTTTGCTTTTTTATTATTATTATTAAGGACAAAAAAAAAAAAAGACCTGTCATGTCATTGACCCATATAAAATATTTAGTTTTTATTACAGTATGCTCTACTTAATATAGTACTATACTGTTATTTTAAATAATTTAATTAATGTACTTTAATCAATTTATTTGTTTTTTGTTTACTTTACATCTAACCATCTCAAACCATCAATCTATTGATATATCATTACATTTTTCTTCTACTCAATATAATACTGCACTGTTAAAGGTATTTATTTAAATTTTAAAATATTATTCAGAATATTTCTTTATTTTTGTACATTTTTAAACTGTTTTCTCTAAGTTCTCCCAAGTACTTCTGATCTTCTTTCAAGCACGTATAAATTCAGCTTCATTTAGGGATTGCCAAGCCCTCGCTATCAGGAGAACAGAGCAGGGGTGCGCGCACACCCTTTGCCACATGTCACCATGTGTCTCTGTGACTATCCAGCTCTTCCACATGCTGTATAGAGGTCTATCTGATCTACAAGGGCCTCTCCTTACTGCTAGATAAGACAATGCAAGACACGAGTATGAAAAGACCAGTGATATGCCTACAGGTAGCTTCTCAAGTTTGCTGGGGTATTAAGACACACATGATTTTACAGCATTAGCCCAACAACCATCCACCCAAAATACAATTTGCCCACCCATCAAGCCTGGTTAACTGACAGATAACCAACCCCAACCCCCAATAAGACAACAACCCATTTACCCACCCTTATTTACGTTTTAAACCCCCTAAGAAATACATTTATGTTAATGATTCAATAGCTAGGTTGAAGTAATCGTTTCAAAACCTAGTGAGCTGCCTAACTAGACATGTTTATGGCTTCACGGGCGTTAGATAATGTGGTTATGATGTCTAGGCAGGCAGCCCACTAGGTTTTGAGACACAGTGTGCGAAATAAAGAGGCTCAGACAGATAGACAGGAGGGTGGCTCACAGGATGCCTGAGCAGGACGTGCAGACGAACGAGCCCACGGTCATGTTGGCGTAGGTCGGGCCGCGCTGGTCGCAGTCGAAGCACTTTCGGTTGAGCGCTAAACTCGTCATTTCCCGCAGCATCTTCAGGTGTTTTTCCTCCTGTTTTCGCTTCGCGCTCGCTGCCATGGCCGGAGCCGTTAATATACCGTTGGTTAATTAAAAAAAGAATGGAATAAAAATCCAATAAGTGTCCGGAAGAATATTAGACAGGGACTTCTTTAAAACAGATCACCAGGAAAGGTAGTCAAGGCGAGCCGGAGTTCTTCAGAAGGGCCTCACGTTTCACGAACAACGGGCGAAAAGCGCCGTAGTGAAGAGAGGAGGGTCCTGTAACGCAGCACTTTCACTGCCTTCGACCAGCCCTCCCACTCTGTATTCATGCATCAATCCGTGCAGTTCAACGCAACGGCCAACAGGGGGCGAGTACAAACAGTAAGTACTAAGCGGATGAGAAACCAAAGGGCTCAGTGCTAAAACTGTCCGTAAGACTTCTTGTGTTGTGTAAATCTGTATGTAAATATAATAAAGATACACTAAACAGTGGTTTTGCTCAATATACGTGCTTATAAGTGAGAAAATATGCTATGTTTATGTGTAACAGGGTCAATAATTTCACAAACCCGCTAGCGCATGAGCGAAAACTCTGGAAAAGGAAAACGAGTAACCAATCACAGGCGCCAACTAGGCTCACGTGACCCCAATGGAGCCCTGGCCACAATACTTCTCGAGCGCACGTTCTCGACTTTATTTAAATGTTCTTAGTCCGTAGCGCCCTCTAGAGCAACATATTAACAGCAATTCTCTGCAAGAGTGACCTAATTCAGAGGATTTGGCTCGACGAGACATGAATTGACTTTCTTAATCACCCTTTGTTTCAAAGATGGCGATGAATATGTATAATAAAGTAATAAAGCACTGTTATATGTTGCATTGGCCTAATGCTGTTTGGTGGAGACTGGGGCTAGATGTCACACTTTTTACTCAAGTCAATGTTTGTTATATTTTGTATAGGCACATACCTTAACATCTTGGCTACAAATACAGAGCTATTGCCCAGGAAATTGAGCACACTCTGACATTATGTGAAATAGCAGGGTTGTATATTTTCAAATGATAATGAACTGCCACAAATTGTCATTTAATTACCTAGTATAGGTTTTAGAGCAAAATTTAAATTTTAAAACAATTAGGAACCACCAATTATTCTCTCTATATGCTGCATGTAAGGCCAATATTTCAATGTGCTAAATTAATCAGTGAAAGAAAGATGAGGTAAACCTACTGAAACATTTAATTTTCATTAAACCATAATCCCTGCTCTGACCTTCTTCCAAGTCACAGATTGGTTTCTTGTATATTACAAGTTTATTTTATTAAGTTTGGCTGGCATTTAAAACATTATGCACATGGAAAGGATTATACCCATGTGGTTTGCTCATCAGGGTTCATTAGGATTAGATATGTGGCAAGACGTATAAAGTGGTAGAGGAAATACTACAACATATGGAACCTTCAAACATAATTTTAAAGACATTTTAACTCTCAAAAGAGCAATTATCTGCATTTCTAATCATCACTCTGTCTGTACGGCTGGTGGCCAAGTAGAATCTGGCTGATTAGATCCAGAGTCCAACATCTTTATGTTGAG
Source organism: Hypophthalmichthys nobilis (assembly GCA_037950665.1). Taxonomy (NCBI): domain Eukaryota; kingdom Metazoa; phylum Chordata; class Actinopteri; order Cypriniformes; family Xenocyprididae; genus Hypophthalmichthys; species Hypophthalmichthys nobilis. The sequence goes on from CM075479.1 coordinate 22,950,828, forward strand.
CCAACACACAAAGTTATATGCCTTAACATTCTTTTTGCATTCTATACAGACAGAACACTTGAAATAGAACATTTTGTTCAAAACTTTTATTAAGTTTAACATTTATATACATCAATTTATATGTAGCAACAGATCATCTAGCTCTTAAGGTAGATGTATGCAATCTTAGTCTGTGGTACACCAAGAGGTTCAGTCTCTTGGGCAAATACAATTGGCCTCCAGTGTACATGTAATTGTGATCAAGTAGATGATGATGAATGTATACATTTTGGTTCTTCAAAAAGCATCCCACTGGAATCTGCTCTTCAAGCCATGGTACAAAACATAGACCGCTGGAGCCTGTGTTGTTTAACCACTGGCGAGAGCCCGTGTGCTGGGCTTCTGAAGCTGCCCGGTAGGGGCGGTGAAGTCCCATGGTCTGCGGTTCTCAGTGAAGCCATAGAGTTTCCTCAGAGCCACGCGCGCTGCCTCCTCTTCGGCTGCCAGGACGGTCTCACCCGGACCCTGAGCCAGCAGCTTACGGTCACTGGCACAAAACAAAAGAGATAAAAAAAGATTCGGCATTTTAAAAATCAATCAAAATCCTAAACTAAGAGGGAGTGTTGACTGTTTGCTATAGCAATGTGTCTGAAGTTGTTTCCTGGAGAAGACCAGAATAAATCTGACTCGACCCTGAAATGACACATCAGATAGTCCAGATTAATCAACTAGAACTTTATTTACAGACTGTGGAGTGTATAGATCAGGGCTTAGATATTTAGTAGCATGACTATTACACTATGTTTTACTAATGTTAATTTTCTGTTCTAACTTAGCTAATTTATACAGTGAAATGTGACACAAAGTGACAAACTGCAATTTATTGTTGCAGCTAGGAGTGGGCGATATGAACAAAATATTATATTATATGATGAGTGATTTAATTTCACATTTTTTTATACCATTGAAATTTCATAATTCTTGCCACCATTTTCAATATTACAAATACTATTACTTCTATCCTATAGAGCAGCGAGAGGTTCTCTTTTGTTGTTTGATTATCATTAATGACACAGACGCAGGTTTATTAGGCTGTTGTCACTTTAAGAGCAAATGCATGGATCTGATATACTGATACACATGCATTTTCTTTCTCAACTGTTTAAGTTCACTTAAGACATAAATTACTGTTAACGAGGATACTTGCAAAGACGGGCATTTTTACACATATGTATGTGTATTTAACTGACTTCATTCATTACTCGTGCTCTATGAGAAGCGGCTTCATGTGTGCGTCTCTCAGAAACAGTCTCTCAGACAGCGCGCGCATATACAGAAATTAGTTTTCTTTTTAAAAAAAACACTTGTTTTTAAACCACAAAAAACACATGCAACCAATAGGCTTTCGTGACAGCGCAGCACCGTCACGTGAGTGTAACCGTGATAGAGGCGATAGTCCAAAATCTCTATGTTGACAAATTTCTGCAGGTTAATCGTGTCTACTAGTATATAAACCACCGCTAGTTCTAGCAATTGTGTCATACCTGTAAAGCCCAACAAAATAGAGAGGGAGGACAGTACTGGCGCCGGCAGACCGGATGAGGCGGGGCTCGGGTAGCGCTACACTTTTATGGGTCAGTTCTTTAACCAGCAGCCCCATGGGATCAACCACCTTCCACATGTCAAACAGATCTTTCCCAATCAGTTGAGTCACAAGGAAATCCTGCAAAAACAACACCCAACAGATGGATCAAACTTTAGTGCACAAACAAAGATTAAGGCCTGTAACACAACATATATTTACACAATATTATATATTATTATGTAATATGATAAATGATTAATAATTAAACATTTATATATGTATTTAAAATGTATATAAAATAAATTCTATCTATCTGTCTGTCTGTTTATCTATCTATCTAATTGTTTCCTATATATTGGTTACAAATCCAAGACATCGACAAGAACAAAAAAACAACATAAAGGCGGGTGTACACTGTGCGATTTTGGTTGTCTGAGACAAATTTTGAGAATCCTAAAAGATTCCTGTAATCCTAGGCTAAAATCTGTAGTCTTTGATCGCTAGTTTGACATGCTCGCCGACAGCCGATTAATGACCGTTGCGATCAAATTTGACCTAAGACGAAATTCTGGCAGTGTCAGAAGATTTGGCGCACAGTCCTGCAGTGTGACTTCTCCTACGACAAATGTCAAATTGTCTTTGTTTTTCAAGACAAGATCAAAATTAACGCTAGAGATGTCTTTGTTAGACACCATTTCAGTCTCGCGTGTAATGCAGCTCACTGTCACCGAACGTGTGTGGGTTGATGATGTAAAACTCCGGACAAGTTTTCACGCGCGTCCGTTTTTAATGTCGTACAGTCTGACATATAGGACAGCTGAGATCCCACAGTGTGACATGAGGATCATGTTCGTACAGTCTGACAAGCAACAATCGTAAAGGACTGTTATAAATTGCACAGTGTGCACCCGGCTTAAAATGTTAACATCAATGGGACACTTGTCTTACCCTAATAAAAAGCCCGGCTCGCACAGGCCCGCTGCTCTGCTCCAGAGCACCAATCACAGCGAAGAACGTTCCTTGCAGTGTGTCATCTGGAACAGGAAACTCTGCACTCATCGTCAATTCCTCCACGGCAAGGTTCCGTGCGACATGACACATGACCTCTGACCCTGTCAGGTGACCTACAACGGCTGCCACACCCTCCTCAGGCAAGCTAGGAAAGCTGCCCCTGCACCAGTCACTGAGGAAACCCTGTATATAACAATGGAAAGTTAATATCAATATCATACCAATTTTTACAGTATAAAACTCATCAGTGTTCTCACTTTTGTGAACTGTTGACCGTGCACACACAGCTCGCCGTTGTCTTTCAGGTTGAGGGCGGTCGTCTCCGAGGGAAGGCCCAGCGCTCGCCTCCTCTCCTCCTCAGATCGCAGGTAACACGTGTTCACAAATGCAGTCTTCAGAAGATCCAGAGAGAAACTCTCTTGCAGACGGGCACTGAAAGCCTCCACTTCAGCATGATAATCAAAGTTTGGCTGCTGGGAGCTGAAGGGAAGAGAAAACAAAAGAGGTTTAAAGCAATAAACACATGTAATTTAATATGCAAGATATATATAATTTTTTTTTTTTTTTTTTTTTTGGACTGATAAGCATGGAGACGTTGTAAGTTATCTGAGGCACTCAATGCAAGGCCTCAGATAACTACTGAGCACAGGCCCCCTCTTTCAATCACAATCTTGGCAGAAGATATATTGTTCTTTTTATCTCTCTTTTGTCTCCCTCTCATGTTTCATCTGAAAATTGCTGTAAGAAAAAAAGTCTAGGGAGTCAGATAAAATGTAGGTAAGTATATTATGGGATGTTGAGGAAGACCAATGTGGATGAAGACGAACCGGAAAGTATATATTATATATATATGAAAAAAGGAAGTAGAAGGCCTTATCTGTTCATTTGTTTTTCCAATCAACTTTGAAAGTCTTTGTTCAATCATAAACAAATTTGTATGATTATACTGAATAAATACTCTGTTTACTAATTTTCACTTTTCACACTCTTTGTTCTGTCATTTTGTAGCTCTCTGAGATACGTTTGGTTGTAAGAGAGATCCTGGATCACGATTTCAGACAAATAAATTGCATAACATTTTTATCATTTAGTTTCCTGTGTATTATCCATTAAAGGGTTAGTTCACCCAAAAATGAAAATTGTCCTTAACTACTTACCCTCATGTTGTTTGTGCTTTGTGACATGAGTGCTTTGTTTGCGCAAAACATAATTTACTACTTTATTTACATAATATGAATCTCCAGCCCATGTTCACAAGAGCACCACAACGCATAAGTGTGGCAAAAGCGGACGTTGTTACGTGAACGCGCGTTCATATTTTGTAAATAAAGTGGTCCATAAAGTCTTTTTTTTTTCCCGCAAACAAAGCACTCGAGTCACTTCATAAAATCGAGGTTAAACTACTGGAGTCACATGGATTACTTTAATGATGTCTTTACTACATTTCTGGGGTTTGAAATTGGTAGTCACGTAGGCTGTAAACGGAGAGACAGATATCTCTCAGATTTCATCAAAAATATCTTAATTTGTGTTCCAAAGATGAACGAAGGTCTTACGGGTGTGGAACGACATGAGGGTGAGTAATAAATGACAGAAATGTCATTTTTTGCCGGACTATATTTTAAGAAGGTTTATCAATGCCAATAATTTCAAAAAGGCTTAACAAGTATGTACTTGTATTAAATTTGTATTTAAAAAAACATTATACTCTAGGTTTCTAATAGTAAAACGTACAAGTAAATTCTATGACTATCAGTTATGCGTTCTCATGATTCTACTGACATTTAGAGAAAATCCTTTTTAATTGATGGGACATAATGCAAAATATGTCAACCCCAAAAGATGTAATGACAAGAATGCACGAATAAGACATATGCAGCTTTAGTGGTCACAATAAAAACAACAATAATGAGAAGACAATATACCAGATATCACTAACAATCTTCCTCTTCTATAAAATGCTTAATACATGTATTTTACTTTTTATAACAAAAAACACTGGCTTTGTCTTAAAACCTTATTAGCTGTCTACTTAGAAGCATTTTTGGGCATCACAGATATTGCCCAAAGCGCCTAAACATACAGCCTTGGCACAATATGATTTGAGTCACAGCCAGAGAGTAACACTAGTGGCCTTGAGATGTTCTACTGACCGCGGCTTTGGAGGTGGAGGTCCCTCCATCTTTCTCTTCCTCTCCATAATGAGTGTGTAAGCCTTCATCCATCTCTTTTTCTCTCTGACTTGTGTGAGCATCACTCCTCTGGACACATGATAATGCAGAGGTAACACAGCGCGACTCACGAGCGCCCTGCACGCCGCCATGACAGCTGCGACCTGCCTGTAGAAAGAGCGAAGGAAAGCGGGAGGAAAACTGTCCACAGCGCCCCCACCTGGCCGGAGCACCGGTTTTGTGTTTTGTTTTGGCTGTGCCAACCAATAAGAAATAAACATGCCAAGAAGAGTGTTTAAAATTACCCAGGGAAAGAGAGATTTCTGTTGGAAAAGTTGTGTACTGAAGTTGTTTTTTCTTCACATTCACAGGTAAGTGCAATTTCTTAGGACAAAAGGAGGATAGAGAAATTCAAAGTAAATTCAAGTGCTTTTCTGAATGTCTTGTATTACCATATAGTTATTTTTATATCATCATTAAACCTTTTTATAATCATCAATACGCTAATTGTTTCTTAGTTAAAAAAGTTCTAATGTTGTTATTGTTAAGTAAAACTATTAAAATCTGTTTTCTGTAACTAAAATAAAGCTGAAATAAAATAAAATACAAATATTAAATGAAAAACTTAAATAAACAGGTATTAACCAAAACTTAATTTAAAATGAAAAAATGAAAATAAAAGCTTATTCAAAATATTAATAAATACTATGATGGTATAAAAATAAATACTACAATAACACTCATAAGTAGCTGATTTCCAGCTTTGTTTGGAAAACTTTTTGACTTTAATCTGTCATGCTTAAGACCGACATGTGCTTGTACTTCATCTTCAGAAATGAAATACATGGAGCTGAAACAAAAGTAGATTAAAGCAGGCAGAACAGAGTGCAGCTCACTACTGTTGTCATTTATTCAAATAAAAGCATTGTTTATGGCTCTGTGAAAGGAAAACTGAATCTGTATAATTTCAGTAATATCCTGCAGAAATGGGTTGTAGCACAAATAACATCAGTTTCACATAAATAATGAGCAGGACTGAACTCACACTAACAAGTATGGATTCTATGTTGATGCAAGGTAACATACAGACATACATATTGTGCCTAAAATCACAACAGTCCATAAATGTTACTATTATGTCATTTTATGCATTTCTCTTGTCTATGATATATCAGTACGTCCGATTCCGTTGGTCTTTGTAAAAGTTCACATAATATTTTACTGATTTGTATAGTAAACCTATGAAAAAAATTATTACAGCCAAAGCTCAAAGACACGTGAAGTACTATATATACATCTGGTTCATGCTTGGCTATGCAAAAAAACAAAACAAAAAAACAAAAACACCCCCAAAAAAAAAAAGGAATAAAAACATACAAAAACAAAGAAAAAGAGCAATTGTACAATTGTACAAAAAAAAAAAAAAAAAAAAAAAAATTTATAAATACATATTTATAATAATAAAAAAAAATAAAAAAAGGCTGACCAACTCAAACACAAAAAGCTATCCCTGACTTTACCGGTTTTGCCATGAAGAAAACAAAACGTTTTAGCCAATATAAAATATGGCTAAAGTTTGACACATAGAAGCAGGGCGGGTTTTGATCTTGCCCCTCCCACATTGTGGAGTCCATGTAGCTTTAGCGCCGGAACCAAACCCAGCTGTTGATAAGCCAGAAAGCCACAGTGATGGAATACATGATCATTTCTCGCTTGGCTCTCTCTTTGTTCTCCTCCTCTATGAGCTGCAAACGCCGGTTCAACTTGACAATCTGTAATGACACAAAAATCAAAGAAATTAATTAATTAACCACTCCATCTTTGAGATCAGTTATTGCTCAATTACACACACCACTGTTCAGAGGCAGTAAGATTTATTATTTTCACCTTGTGTGTGAATTACACATCCTTCCCTTGCGGGTCAAAATGACCCAAAGCGTTAAAATTAGACTTCATTTTTTTATCCAGAAAGCTTACATCGTTTCATTCTGATAATTTTTTTTCTTTTTTAATGCAGTTTTTTTATTCTGCATTGTAAATGTGTTCAAATCTAACCCTAAAAAAAATCTAAATCTAAAACCTAAATTGAAAAAAAAAAAAAAAAAAAAAAAAAAAAAGCCCCATTTTTTCATTAATTCCTATAGGGGTGAATTTGATCAGCGAGGGAAGTATTTCTTACTATTTTTTATTACAACCACAAAAAATCCTTGAATCCAGTCAATTTGTTTTTGTGTATTCCAATTTCAAGTGTGACAAAAGTGACAAGGTGTTATACCATTCTGATGAATACTTCATTTTTACTTCATACTTCAAGTGAAAAGAAATGAATTTTGGGTCAAAATGACCCGAGAAGAGGATTTAAAGAAATTAATTTAGTCTGGAAAGTACACATTAAATTAAAAATCAGATAAGTGACAGTAAAGACATTTACATTGGTACAAAAGATTTTTATTTTAAATAAATGCTGTTCTCTTGCTGTTCTTATGAACTTTCTATTCATATAACAATCTTGAAAAAATATGCATCACAGTTTCCACTAAAATATTAAGCAGCACAACTGTTTTCAACACTGATAATGATAATAAATGTTTCATGAGCACCAAATCATCATATTAGAATGATTTCTGAAGGATCATGTGACACTGAAGACTGGAGTAATGATGCTGAAAATTTAGCTTTACCATCACAGGAATAAATTACACTTTAACATATATTCAAATAGAAAACAGTTATTTTAATTTGTAGTACTTTCACAATATCTATCTATATAATTTTTCTTAAGGAATAATTTAATAATAAAATAAATGTAAGAGACTTTTTTTGAATGGTAGTGTACATAAAATATATTTCTACATTTTTCTTTAGGAACTGCACACTATCAAGTGTATAGAGTTGTTTTAACAGCAGAATAATACCTGTCTGCGTAGAGAGGTGGCGTCCACAACAGCCATGTCATCTGCTCCTCCCTCTAGAGTAGAGTCCAGCGTGGCCAGGGCATACCTGCCAAAAACATTATTCATTTCATAAGACATTGAGATTATATTGAGAGGATAGAGAGAAAAACAAAGCGAGAGAATAAAAAAGATGACAGGGAAGAAATGAGAGGAAGAGCGAAGAGTTACCTGTTGTCATGCTGGGGGTTAGAGAGGGTTGAACCCCCTCTGAGAGATGGCTTGCTGAGAAGCAGATTTGGAGAAAGTGAGAGAGGGAAAGGACGAAAGAAGACAGACAGACAGACAACTTTAGTAAGATGCAAATGTGTTTTAATATTTTAAATGTACATGTTGCAGGGGGTCTTTGTCTCACAGACCCTGTCAACATTTCATTTTATAATCAAATAAGCCTTGCAAAAGAAATTATGATTTCATGACAAACCAGCCAACTGCACAGATGTAAACACATTTTTTTTTCTTATTTTTAGAAAGAAAATAGGACAGTGAGTATAATTATGCTGGTTTTACAGAAACCTACAGCTGTGTTTAGTGCCCATCAGTGGAGCTGAAGTTAATGCCATTCTACATCAGAAGCCAAGCAAGTCACGGGCACAGGAAATGAGCTCACGGATACCACCTGTGTGGGTATCCACAGAAATCAAAGTCAAAAAATGAATGTTCCGGATTCAATATAAATTAGGCTGTATCATTTCACAGCATTTGTGGCATAATTTCAATTACCAGAGAAAATTATTCAGACCTGTTCCCAAAAAAACAAAACAAAGTAAAACAAAATAAAACAAAATAAAATAAAAAAAACATATTTGGGTCAGTAAGATTTTGAAGTAAATTAATACCTTTTCAGCAAGGATGATTTAAATTGATCAAAAGTGACAGTAAAGACATTTATAATGTAAAAAAAAAAAAAAAAATCAAATAAATGTTTTTTTTTAAAACCTTTAATTCATCAAATAATCCTGAAAAACATACAATGGTTTCCACAAAAATATTAAGCAGCACAACTGTTTTCAACATTGATAATAATCATAAATGTTTCTTGAGCAGCAAATCATCATATTAGAATGATTTCTGAAGGATCATGTGACACTGAAGACTGGAGTAATGATGCTGAAAATTCAGCTTTGATCACAGGAATAAATTACATTTTATAATATATTCAAATAGAAAACAGTTATATTAAACTGTAAAAATATTTCACAATATTACTGTTTTTAATGTATTTTTGTTCAAATAAATGCTGCATTGATGAGCAAACAAATGTCATATATATATATATATATATATATATAAAATAATTGTTCTGAAGGAATAATTAAATAAAATATAAATATATTAACATACAAAAGTTTGCATGGGACCAAAATATAAGCTTCACATTTTAGCTTTTAAATATAGATGCAATAGTTGCTTTAAAATATTAAAATAAAATAATAAAAAAATATTTTCTGTGGTAATTATGCCACAAATGCTGTCAGAAGAACTTAATTTTTAATGAACCCAAACATTCCTTTAAAAACTACACACCAATGCCACAAACCTATGTGTAAATTTAACTGAAATCTTAAAGCTCAGGAAAAAAGAAAGGATTCAAACAAAAGAGCAAGATGTAAAACCCCAAACAAAGAGGCAAAGGAAGAAATGGAGCTTAGGGAAGCAGCGTGCCCACATCCAACAGCAAACAATACAGCGACAAAGCTGTCATCTAACAAACTACCTCCTAAAACTAAAATATGTAGGGTTTTATGGTTTGTGGTTGAAAGTATTATATTTTGAGGAGGAGTGTTTGTCTGCCAGTGCAAATATCCTGTCTCACCTAATCAGTCTGTTATCAGAATGACAGAAGAATGTCTATCAGTCGTAGAGGACTTTGTTCTTGGCTTAATCTAATACATTTGATTAGTTACTCTGTGAAGCAACATCTAATTTAGCCAAAAGTCAGTCTTTCAGGAAGATTCAGGGGTCTGATGTCAAAGGTCACCTGCGCTGGTTCTCGTCCAGGACCTCCAGGACCTGCTGGTAGGCCCGGCGTGTGGTTGACTGGATGAAGGAAAGGACACCGTGGGCGCTGAAGAGGTTAAACCCATCCTCGGTGCCACCGAGGGGAGCCATAGTGCGCAATGCAGCAGAGGGGGAGGGAGTCATACTGACCGCACCACAGAGAGAAAGAGAGAAAGAGAGAGAGAGAGAGAGAGAGAGAGAGAGAGAGAGAGAGAGAGAGAGAGAGAGAGAGAGAGAGAGAGAGAGAGAGAGAGAGAGAGAGAGAGAGAGACGTAACGAAAGAACAAGAGAGGAAAAGTAGAAGATAGAAGAGAGAGAGTCAAACAAATGTAAGGTTTCAGAAAGAAGGAAATAAAAGTAGAAAGAATGGAACAGAAGTCGGATAATGGAAATAAAGACTACATTTCATTGGCCCAGGAGAAATGGAAAGATGTCATACAACATATGGGCAACAGCCTCACCATATAAAAATACACCTACAACCCAAATACAAACCCTTCAACAAGCGGAAACAAGCAAACTCTCGTCGTTTTAACAACACAAACACACAAAGCAGTGTCTGAGCATCACAACCACAAGCCTCAAAAGCAGATACGAAACGGATGATCTCACATCAGACTAACGATGAGGCCGTTTACTGACCCGTAGAATCCTTCAAATAGACACAACTTCACCTCTGAGATCAGAACAGCAGTCTGCCTTAAAATAGTGCACATCTAAATTATAGCTCAGGTATTTTGATAGGTGAATCTCACGAAAACATGTCCAGGTCACATTATACTGGCCCCAAGAAACGTCTAACCAGTCTAAGAGAAACCAAAATGTTTTATTGTTATTATTATTATTATTATTATCATCATCATCATCATCAATAGCCCCATTTGTAAATACATTATGCTTGTAAATATTGTTATATTATAATCCTTACAGAATAAGGGTTATATAGTAATAAAAATTGTTTCATATAATAAATAATTTATCATATACATTTTATTATTGTATTGTACAGTATTATTTTATATAAATAGACAATATTTTATATTATAAAATATGTTTATATTAAATAATTTAGCATAATGTTTTAGTATTACAGTAAAGAGAATTATATGCATTTTTTACGTTAATTAGAACTGTCATTGCAAAGAAAATAAACTCATAAGTTTCTTTTTTTAAAACTAAATATAATTTCTTATATCTTTCTTTTGATTTTAAGGTGAAATAAGAACTGGACATGTTCTTGACAGATTTTGTGTGATTACTGATGTGACAAGGTAATTAAGTTTATTGCTGATTTTGTGTATTGTCACTTACAAGTTGTTAGCTCTTTTATTGTTAATTAATATTGTTAGTCAATATTATTAAATATTTAAATACACTAGCGTTTAAAAGTTCGGGGTCAGTGCGAATGTCTTTAATGTTTTTGAAAGAAGTCTCCTATGCTCACCAAGGCTGCATTCATTTATTTGATCAAAAATACAGTAATATTGTGAAATATTACAATTTACAGTAACTGTTTTCTATATGTTTTAATGTCATTTATTCCTGTGATCAAAGCAAAATTTTCAGCATCATTACTTCAGTCTTCAGTGTCACATGATCCTTCAGAAATCATTCTAATATGATGATTTGCTGCTCAAGAAACATTTATTATTATTATTATTATTATTATCAATGTAGAAAACAGTTCTGCTGCTTAAAGGGTTAGTTCACCCAAAAATGAAAATAATGTTATTAATTACTCACCCTCATGTCGTTCCACACCCGTAATACCTTCGTTCATCTTCGGAACACAAATTAAGATATTTTTGTTGAAATCCGATGGCTCAGTGAGGCCTCTATAGACAGCAATGACATTTCCTCTCTCAAGATCCATTAATGTACTAAAAACACATTTAAATCAGTTCATGTGAGTACAGTAGTTCAATATTAATATTATAAAGCGAGAAGAATATTTTTGGTGCGCCAAAAAAAACTAAATAACGACTTATATAGTAATGGCAGATTTCAAAACATTGCTTCATGAAGCTTCGGAGTGTTATGAATTTTTTGTGTTGAATCAGCGGTTCGGAGCGCCAAGTCACGTGATTTCAGCAGTTTGGCGGTTTGACACGTGATCCGAATCATGTTTTGAAATCGGCCATCACTATACAAGTCATTATTTTGTTTTTTTGGCGCACCAAAAATATTCTTTATAATATTAATATTGAACCACCGTACTCACATGAACTGATTTAAATATGTTTTTAGTACATTAATGGATCTTGAGAGAGGAAATGTCATTGCTCCCTATGCAGGCCTCACTGAGCCATCGGATTTCAACAAAAATGTCTTAATTTGTGTTCTGAAGATTAACGAAGGTCTTACGGGTGTGGAACGACATGAGGGTGAGTAATAAATTACATTATTTTCATTTTTGGGTGAACTAACCCTTTAATATTTTTGGAGAAAACCATGACACATTTCTTTCAGAATTTTTTAATGAATAGTAAGTTCAAAAGAACAGCATTTTTTTAAAATAGAAATCTTTCAACATTATAAATGTTTTTACTGTCACTTCTGATCAATTTAATGCATCCTTACTGAATAAAAGTAATAAAAAAAAAAAAACACTGAACCTAAACTTTTAAACAGCAGTGTACATTTAAACACAAACAAATTATGAAATTATGATTAAGTTAAAATGTCCTTTTTAGTCATAATTTAGAGTAAAATCTGATAAAGGACAGTTTGGCTGATGGACATGACATTTAGATCAGTAGCAGAAGCCATACTAGTGTTAATTTTATTGGGGTCTAGGGGGAAAAAAAGAGGTGCTGGTCATTGACGGGTTTAAGTACTTCTACGTTTACAGACCAGCCAATCAGAAACCATCATGTCAAAACAAACTAACAATTGTTTAGTTGAAGGAGAATGACTGATCTGTTTTTTTAAAAAGTACAAACCCTCAGTGTAAACAGCTCCTCAATCCCAGAAGTGGCCATTCATTAGAGTACAATAGAGTAGAATAGAGCTGTCAGGCAGTCATGGCATGAGGGAAACTGACTGACAAGGCAACTCTAAACTACACTGACCAATACCATATCACAAGCTGTTTTATATTGTGATAATATTGGTTTTCACCATGACTGACAGGTGTGATCAGGCCACTCCTGTACATGCAATAACATGCACTGAGGTTCAAAAAGCACAAAAGCCAAACTAAAAGGGCTTGAAACTAAACAATACACATGCATGGTTCTAACTCACCCCCTTTGAGTCAGCATCATGAAGGGAGAAAGAGAGACACCAGGGGGAGGAAAAACACATAATGGAGTGAGAGAGCCATGTTGACAGGGCAGAGGTATGTGTGTGTATTCGTGGCTTTGCACTCACATGGAGTCGTTTCTGGCGAGCTGGCCATTGTGTTGCACTCCTATATTCTCGCTGACTGAGCGCTCTCTACGTGTCTTGGTTTGCGTGCGCACCTGTGTGAAGCAGAGAAAGTGGACAGGTGTTTCTTATTTTACTAAACCCAAACTGACATGTCGCTGTTCTTTTTTTTTAGCGACGTTCATTACCACTCACACCTACACATCCCACATATTGCTAAATTTGGTCTGTCCCACTTACTTCTTCGCTAGGCTGACTTGCAGAGCTTGCCTGCTCCATTTCCAGGAAGTCGAAGGGCTTTTCGTTGAGTGTGAGGACCCGAGGTGGCGTCTTGAGGGACAGTGTTGACTCCAAAGGGGTGGACTGGATGAGGTCCAGATCTCGGTGAAATTGCATGTCATCACCGTGTCCTACATGGAAAGATGAGTGACTGATCAGATATTCGTCCACTCTGAAAATTGGTCAGTGAATGTGTGTGGATTATTCAAGTAAAACAAACTGCCTAAAAGAGAAATTCACACTCATGCCGTTCCAAATCTGTCTGACCTTCTTTATTCAGCGATAGATATTTTGTGCTTCCCATCTCGTACCTGCCACTACGATTCTCTCGGGAACGTGCATCATTGCCGTGTGGAGCGTGTCACGCTCCGGAAGTTCCTGCTCTTCTGAGCTATACGGAGCCACTTTGAGCTGCTGAGGAATGCGCATTCTCTGACTGATGCCCTCCGTGTATTCCAGCTCATAGTGGATCCGGTTCATCTCCGCCATCTCGGCTGTGGGAGAGGGGAACGCCGCTCCACTCATCTACAGGGTATAGAGAAAATATCAGGCCAGCTGTGATATACAGTGAGAAAATTCCAAAACATGTCAATCACATAGTCAAACAAAATTCCAAAGGAATGTGAACAGAAGTCCTATTGGAATTTTTTCATACTTTGTAACCATAGGATCATATAGAAATTCTCTAAGAATCAAATATGATCTTATTGGACGTATACATTCTTTGATTCTATGATTTTTTCTTGTACTGCACTGAATAATGTTTCACTTTTGGACAGTTAAAGGAAACCAGATTAGAAGCTTTAAAATCCTGAAAGATCCTTTTTTCATTTCTCTTGCTGTTTTACTGGAGCATTTTATCCTATAGATTATAGTTATTTTTATTACTATAGAATTATTTTTATACTATAATAATAATAATAATAATACATTTTATTTAAAGGCGCCTTTCAAAGCACTCAAGGACATCGTACAGTTGAGTGATAGTCATAAAAACAAATCAAGACAGCAATTCAACAAAACAACAGTTGTTTAACATTAGATAATTTAAAATTGATCAGAGAAAGCTCATTTAAATAGATATGATATAATAGAATCACTTTCTCATATAGATTGTCAAAGAAAAATCCAGAGATGAGGAGCAGCGCAGCTAAATGCCCAGGACCCCATAGTGACTAAACAAACAGAAGGTACAACAAGAGAAACAGTTGAAGAGTACGCTTCAGGATGTAGAAATAAAGCAAGTCGGAGGGATATGAGGGTGTAAGATTGTACTTTAAAAGTGAGAAGCAGAATCTTGTACTCTACTCAATATTTGCACTTGGCAAAGGGAGTGGCGTAATTCCTCAACAGGAAGCCAATGTAGATGATAGAGAACAGGAGAGATCTGCTCAATGGAAGAGGTTCTAGTAATTATACGGGCACCTGAGTTCTGGATCAACTGAAGTTAATAAAGGAGTTTGTGAGGTAACCCAAATAGAAGAGAGTTAACATAATCAATGCGTGAAGTGACTACAGCGTGTACAAGAATGGCTGTGGAAATGGATGTGAGAAATGGACGAAGACGGCTGATGTTCCGTAGGTGGAAATATGCAGACCGAGTAATATTGTTCACATACACCCAGACAGACTCTTAACCTGAGAAGATGGAGAGATCATAGAATTATGAAAAGCTATTGGATTTTGACAAATTGGATTTAGTGCCAACAAGAAAAATCTGTTTTTATCAGTATTCAACTTGAGAAAGTTTGCATGAAAACCAGGATTTAATTTCTTCTCAACAGTCCAAGAGAGGAAGAAAGAGTAGAATTTGACTTGGATGACAAATAGAGCTGGGTGTTGTCTGCAGAGCAATGAAAACTAATGCCATATTTCCTGAAAATACAACCAAGTGGTAATAAGTAAATGATTATTAAAAGAGGGCCCAAAACAGAGCCTTGAGGAACACCAGTAAGATGAAGAATATGATCTGACATTTTTAATCTGGACAAATTGAGTGCGCCCGGAGAGATAAGATCTAAACCAGGTGAGAGGAACACCTGTGATACCTATAGAAAATAATCTATCTAAAAGATCTTGATGGGAAATAGTATCAAAGTATCCCAAACCTGTAAGACCTTCGTTCATTTCCGAAACGCAAATTAAGATATTTTTGATGAATCTAAGGGTATCTGATCCACACATAGGCAGCAACATCATTGCACTTTTCAAGGCCCAGAAAAGTAGTAAAGAAATCGATAAAATAGTCAATGTGACTACAGTGGTTCAACCTTAATGTTATGAAGTGACGAGAATACTTTTTGTGTGCAAAAACAAAACAAAATACCGAGTTCATTCAACAATTTCTTCTCTTCCCTGTCACACTCCTATACTGTTGACGTTGTAAACACAGTGCAGCACTTCCGGCTCAGTATTGGCCAACGCTGTACACGTGAGCAGCACGACTCATGTGTGTGATGATGATGCAGGAGCCGGCCAATAATGAGTCGATGTGAACTATTTTAACAATGTCTATTTTAGCAATGATGTTGCTGCCTATGTGTGAATCAGATACCCTTGGATTTCATCAAAAATATCTTAATTTGTGTTCTGAAGATGAACGAAGGTCTTACCGGTGTGGAACGACATGAGGATGAGTAATAAATAACAGTAATGTCATTTATTTTTGGGTGAACTCATCAATCATGCATCAAAATCTCTCGTACAACAAAACCGGAATCACAGGTTGGCCAACCTGGTCTGTGACATTTACCTCTAATTCAAAGAGAGCTCATAAGACTGCAAGTTTGCTTGATGCAACTAAATAATATTACTACAATATAGATACATAACTGATCCACCCACTATCATCCCCAGACCCTCAGGCTAAACTAAAGCAGAAAGGAAAGCAGCTCTCATCAGTATCTTGTGGTTAAATCATGAGCTCAACTATTTCAGGAAGCAAAATGCCATTGAACACACGGGCAGCTCCACAGTTTAATCTCTTAATAAACATTCCTCCTGAATGAATGCTTAGTGGATTACGTTTCAGAAAATTATCCAAACACAAACAACGTCAATATTGACGTTTTTGGCTTCATTTTTGCTGGATATGCAGCATTGATAGCAGCAGTACTACAGTAAAAGCACCTGCAATATTTTGTTTTGAATGTTTGGGTGGATCCTATCAGTCAGAAAATACATAAGGTCAAATACTTTATAGTGTCATATTTAGGCCCTGAAAAAACCGTTAGAGAAATCAATTAATGATGTGTACATCAGGGGCCCTCAAAAGTACATCAATGACAGCTGATAAATGGCTAAAGCATGATCAAAAATCACATCACAACTCATTTAGACTCGTACCTTCACCGAGATCAGATCCACCGACGGATTAGACACGTTAAAATGAAATGTTATCGTAAAATCCGATGATTTTGAGGGTTTTTAGAAAAAGAGAATCATCCCGCAGTACAACACAGACCAGCTCAACCCAGACCGCACCACAGCTGCGTGAAGCTAGCGGACACTGTTGAACTGAGAGGAGAGATTTAGAAGCGCTTTTCAAATTAAAAGTCTCTCTTGGGACTTCATTTAAAAGTCACGGGTTTTCTTTCATCTTCGGAATCGGGGGAAACATCGTTAATTGTCATAGTCTGTCAATTACCTTTTAAATAACATTATAATTTTATTATATTATAAACTACTACACACAAAATTTTGTTAACATTTACGTGCAATAAAACCTAATTCGTTTGTATTCTGGTAGCTAGCTATTACAAATGCAAAATTATATTCATCAACAGTGTTGGGGTAAGGCATTACACGTAACGAGTTACATAATCAATTACTTTTTTTTTTAAGTAACTAGTAAAGTAACGCATTACTTTTAAAATTACAACAATATCTGAGTTACTTTTTCAAATAAGTAACGCAAGTTAGAGGCCATATTTACACAGAACACGTCTTTGCGAAAACGGAAGACGCAGCGCTCAGGAATGGTTTTTAAAAAGCGCAGCGTAGAACGCGAGGGTCTCGAGACGCGCTTTTGAGACATGATGCAATAACGACAATAAGAGAAATAGGCAAACAGCAGAATTGATAGATACAAGTTTTGACATGGAAAAAAAGAAAATAAGACAATAATGAGCGCCTCCTCCGCCATGTTGCAGTCAAATAAAACAGTTGTCATGCCAACTTGCTACTGTAAACAGAAGCTCGCAACGCTTGCCGAGTTCTTCTGATTGGTCCACTGTTTTGGAACTGACATTGATGAGCGGCGCTGCGTGTAAAAGTTGAAATTCTTTTAACTTGACGCGGCGTCTTAAAAACGCGGCGCTCATGTGCGAGGCGCTGCAAAAGTATGGCGTTCCGAATGGCTTAAATATATGCTACATGCACTCGTCTCAATAAACGTGACGTCTGCGCCTTAAATTGAATGGAATAGCAGAATAAAAAAAATAATAAGACGTTGAGTGAGACGTTCACTGAGATGAGTGCATGTAGCAAAGTCCTATTAAAAAGCCCTTCCGAATGCCATACAAAAGACGCGAGACGTGACCGTAACGGTCATGCACGTCCGTCAAGCGTATTTACATAGAAAAACAATGGGAAAGCAGCGCATTGGAATAGAAAAATGTGTTCTGTGTGAACGTGCAGAGGTGTGTGAGATGTGTAAACATGATGGCTATTCTAGTTCTAGACTTAAATGTGAGCACACATTTACTCATTTACTTGTCCTACATCCTATAAAACAAACAAACAAACATCCTATTCTTCTGCACTCCAGAAAGGCAGCACAGCTGAAAGACTTGTCTGAACTGCGCCCTCTGCTGTACAGATATTGAGCCTGAGGCTCATTCATTTCACTTTTGTTGTGAAAGGGCCTTTAAATTCACCAAAAATAGAACTTTTTTGTTGCTATAAAAACAAACAAACAAACAGCCCAGCCTACTGTAATTTAATTACTTTTTTTGTAATTTAATTACAGTTACTTCTGATGTAATTGCATTAATAGACTACAGAACAATTCTATATAAAACAATAGTGTATTTAGCATCAAAAGTTAACGTCTGATAAAACATATGCTTTTAATGTAACCCTCTCCATTTAAATACTTTGGTCAGTTCAAGAATAAGGTAGCCTATGCAATTTTATTTATTTGAATAATCCTTTTAATTTGATTTATTTTAATTGTATTGTTCAACTGGTCGAGGTTGATATGAGATTTACGAATAGGCTATGCTAATTAGTAAGTAGCTAATGCATACTTTTTAGAAAGAGTAGGCTAATTTGTAGGCTAAAGGAATCTAATTAGACTGTTGAAGATGTAATGAGCTAGTAATTAATTACTTTTTAGAGTAACTTACCCATAACACATCACACAGAACTTGAGAAACAACCGCTGTTGTGAGCACCGTGTTTCCATCGTGGCCCCTAGCGGTTTGTGTGTGTGTGTGTGTGTGTGTGTGGTGGGAAGAGCGCTGAGCGATTGTCCAGTCTGTCTCAGTGTGCTCCCAGTTGAGGATACCAGCTCCAGGACTCTAGGATGCTCGATTATCTTAGTTTGCAAGGAGAAAACATTTAGCGCGTTCACAAAGATATATTAACTATAGCCCTACTCGTGTATAATGAAGTGATCGGACCCTTTAAAGTGGACGGTGGGCCCCTGAAACCTGCTCTCCACAAGCCCTGAAGAGTGTTTGCTGCATGTGGATGCTGTAAACGATGTGCTGCTCCGTGGCACTTCTGCTCTGCGGTGTGATCGTGTCTCTGAACGGCGCAGCATCACTGGACCTGCAGCCCGACATGTGAGTCACGCTCTTTATTTCAAATAGCCTGGCTATATATACATACATACATATATATATATATATATATATATATATATATATATATATATATATATATATATATATATATGGTAACCAGTCTTGACATTTTAATTAATTTAAATATTAATTTTCATTTAGTTAGAACATGCATTTTTGTGTGTGTGTGTGTGATTAAAGTAATCATAAAGTGCTAATTGAATGCTACTTATCATCACAGCTGAACAGGTTAAATGTGTCACCTGTGTTTTTTTTAAAAAAAGTGTAGGCTAATTGAATCAATTCAAAGCATTTCGCTTATGAAAAGTTTATCTGTTTTTGTCACTAGGTGTAACACTGGTAATGCCTTAAATTCCTATTATTAATAATAATAACTTATTACTTATTAATAACAAAACCAGTTTGGTTTCTTACCGTTAGCTCTTTTCTTTGTTTTGGTACCAATAGCGCAATAATTTGGAATGTGAAGCTGATAATTAATCGTGATGCGTTATTTCTGATGCCCTCTAGGTGTCGCCAAAAGCGAAATGTGAAATTATATTCAAACATAAATGATCATTAAATTATTTAATTTATTCTGTAAACACTTGATTATTATATATTAAATGTATACATATATATTCACTTGCTTTGAAATAGTATGTAGTTACAAACTGACTTGACTGAAATACTGCACTGTAAGAATTTGGAAATATGTAAAGCGTGACTGAGGCCAGTGAGTCAACCCCTCGCTGTGTCTTTGACACACACTGACTCCAGGGCTGATCCGGCGTGTGACTGTGCAGTTTATCTGAGAGCCCCCTAATTGACTCAGGATGTGCTGTATTAAGCCCAGATGGTCATAGGAAACAACCTGAGAGAGAACATGACCCTCTGAGGCAGAGCCCAGACTCACCACACTCGCTCTGTGAAGCTAAAATAAAGAATTTAGGAGCCAGACTGTCACAGACGGATTAAAACAAATCATTCTACAGCAGTCCTGATGTATTTATGAAGTTGAAATGCATTCTCAGCGATATTCCATACTCTGAGCTGTGGATGAGGTGCTCTAACCTTTGGACAACCATGAGGAAGATTTAAATCAACTAACAGCTCCTGACAGATATGATATGAAGTGAAGGAAAGCTGAGTTTGTATGTAGTACTTAGCTATAGTTTAGGGCTGAAATTATCCCTAAAAATGGTCTAAATCTGAGAAATCCTCCCTTTGGAAATATTTAGGTGCACTCAATTGAAAAATCTATTCATAAATAAAAGTAATACATAAAAAATATATATTTTTTTATTCTAAAAATTCAAAAACAATTTTTTTTTTCAGGGGCAGAATTTGGCTTAGCAGGGTTATTTTAGTACTATTACAGTATTTATTAATATTTTGAATTAGCTTTTATTATTACATTTTCAGTTTTCATTTTAATTTTAGTAATTTTGTTATGGTTTTTGCATTAGTTTTTGTTTTTAAAAATATTTCTATTTTGCTTTTATTTATTTTTATTTTAGTTATTTTAGTACTTTGACTTTGACTTAGACTGAATTTTATTTATAGTTGGCAAGGCAAAAAATTTCTAATAAAAAAAAATTAAGTTCAAGGATTTCATCTTCATTTATATTTTATTTTATTTTAGCTTTATTTCAGTTAAAAAAAACAACACATTTTATTAGTTTTAGTTTAACACTAAAAAATGACTAGAAAAAGAAACAAAATACAGTTTTCTATTGAAACAGTAATATACCATAAAACAATGCATTCTGGGTAATATTTGTCGTTTTTGAGAAAGTAGCCTATAGGTCACTTTCTCGAAAATGACTAATAATATTACCCAGAATGCATTGTTTTTACAATATATTACTGTTTCAATGGAAAATGGCATTTTAGCCATTATGAGCACTGACAGGTGAAGTGAATAACACTGATTTTCTCTTCATCACGGCACCTGTTAGTGGGTGGGATATATTAGGCAGCAAGTGAAAAATGGGCAAGTGTAAGGATTTGAGCGAGTCTGACAAGAGCCAAATTGTGATGGCTAGACGACTGGGTCAGAGCATCTCCAAAACTGCAGCTCTTGTGGGGTGTTCCCGGTCTGCAGTGGTCAGTATCTATCAAAAGTGGTCCAAGGAAGGAACAGCGGTGAACCGGCGACAGGGTCATGGGCGACCAAGACTCATTAATGCACGTGGGGAGTGAAGGCTGGCCCGTGTGGTCCGATCCAACAGACGAGCTACTGTAGCTCAAATTGCTCAAGAAGTTAATGCTGGTTCTGATAGTAAGGTGTCAGAATACACAGTGCACCGCAGTTTGTTGTGTATGGAGTCAGGGTGCCATGCTGACCCCTGTCCACCACCGAAAGCCCCAACACAGTGAGCATCAGAACTCGAACACGGAGCAATGGAAGAAGGTGGAAAACTAATTAAAGATTCCACAGCAACAACACCTGAAGGTGGACATTTCTAGAATTATACTAAAGGGACTTTAGTAACTTGATTATGTTGATAATTTAGAGGCCTTAGACATGTGCGTATCAAATATGATATAGAGTTAAGTGTAAAAGTATGAAAATGTATTGAGGTAATCTTTTTCACTGTTTCTCAGGCCGAATGTGTGTGAGGAGCAGGAGATGTCTATGCTGGGAGTGAGGCAACCGTGTGTTCAGGCGTTCACCCGTATGGTGAAGGTGTGGCGGCAGGGCTGCTCTTCTCAGCGCTGGTGCATGGGCTACGAGAGGAGGTGAGACACACAAAACTATTTACATTATTTCCATGTTTAAACATCTCTCAGTCATTATCCCTTAAATCATTTCCTCTTAGCTAATATGACTATCTCTCCCCAAAGAATTATCTCTTAAGTCAGAGGCAGTGACTTTTATTTAAGAGATTTTCTTTCCTACCGTTCAGTACAATCAAATTTGCCAACTACCATAGCAGATGCTTTCCATGGACTTAAGTACAATTTTTGGGAAAGCTCTTCTGGAAATTGTCTTCTGGGGTTAAGTGATTTGCACAGCAATGGTTTTTTAACAGGAGTCATGAGCAACTATTGCTCCTCTGAAAGCAGACCTACTCTCTTCACACTATCAGCCAACATACGTTCTTAAAGGGTTAGTTCACCCAAAAATAAAATTCTGTCATTAATTACTCACCCTCATGTCGTTCCACACCCGTAAGACCTTCATTCATCTTCAGAACACAAATTAAGATAAGATCCAAGGGTTTCTGATCCACACATAGGCAGCAATGACATTGCACCTTTTGAGGTCCAGAAAAGTACTAAAGACATCATTAAAACTGTCAACGTGACTACAGCGGTTCAACCTTAATTTTGTGAAGTGACGAGAATACTTTTTGAGCGCAAAAACAATTCGTCTGTCCCGTCATACTGCTACGCTATTTTCGTTGCAGAGCTTCAGTGTTTATGTCCAAACGACGGCTCATTATTTGTTGAATAAAGTCGTTATTTTTGTTTTGTTTTTGCACACAAAAAGTATTCTTGTCACTTCACAATATTAAGGTTGAATCACTGTAGTCACGTCGATGGTTTTAACAATGTCTTTAGTAGCCAACCTTTCTGGACCTCAAAAGTTGCAATGTCGTTGCTGCCTACCCTCAGATTTCATCAGAAATATCTTAATTTGTGTTCTGAAGATGAATTAAGGTCTTACGGGTGTGTAACGACATGAGGGTGAGTAATTAATGACAGAAATTTCATTTTTGAGTGAACTAACCCTTTAAGACTTCTATCTGGCATGTTGAATACTGACCTGCTGATCAATATAGCAAAATTTGGCAAAACATGGTAACTATCACAACACTGAAACTGGAGACTGAACTAGTTTTTTGCTTATTATGACGCATTTTAAGAAGCCTTGTCAAGTTAAAAGAGGTTCAACAATCGGAAGATTCGGCAAGGATCGTGAGCGCGTGGTTTGGTTAAATTAAATATTGTGTTCATTTAATGCCAGCAATGTTATGTATGTCTCATTTGTCATCGTAAAACAATTTATTTATTTTACTATATTATGTGTTAACTCTATTTTTGCATCTGTTTCTCCCTCTCTATATCTGTCTCAGGACAGGCTATTATACAGTGTATAGGCAGGTGTATAGTATGGATATGCAAAGTGTGTACAGGTGCTGCCCGGGATGGATGCAGAGAGGAGAAGAGAGAGGCTGTCTTCATAGTGAGTATAACACTGTATGTGTGTGTGTTATGGATACAGAGTATCTTAACAATGCATGTTATCTACAGGAGTGTGTTCTTCTGGTACTTGCTTTAATGGAGGGAAGTGCTCTGAGACCAGTGATCAACTATGTCAGTGTCCAGAAGGGTTCGAGGGAACGCGCTGCCAATACGGTGAGTGTTTTGTGCCTTTTGAAGGGGTTGAAGTTTCAGCTCCTGAATATTCAGTGGCTTATTTATCTTTTCAATGTTCAAGAATGGGTTCTGTGGTCATACAGTATTTTCATTGATCTGTTTTAGGTCTGCTGCATGGGTCAGGCTGTTTGTGTTTATACATTAGAGTGTTGTATATTTCTAAGGCGAGGTTAATTGGTTTCTTTGAAGCTTGTTTCCCTGGAGTTTCCCACTCCCACATTCTCTGTCCACCACCTGTGAGTGCACTAAAGTGAGTTTTCCCAGGCAAACATCACTTTGGTTTGTTAGATTTTCACTTGTTTCTGCCACTCCCGGTTTGTTTTGACAGCACGTGAGGTTTTCACACTGTGAGGTGTCGAATTAAGCAGAATGAGAGTGTCTGTGTTCTGGTAAACGTGATTTACCAGATCTGGTTATCTGGTTTAACAGCAAAGAGTTTGACTTCAATTGAAATCAGCAGAGTAAATATACCTTTGAGCATTCAAGCAGCCTCACACACAGTAGTATGTGAACGAGATTTCGTGTTTGCGTCTTAACAGTAAACCTCTAAGTTTAGTCAGAGATTTTTGTGTGTGTGATCTGCAGCTTTCCTCCTGCGGTTTTGTGCGGAGATGACAGTTTGTGCTCCTAAAAGGTATTTTCAGAGTTTCTAAAATTAAAGTTTTCTTCTGCATGTCAGTAATGCAAAAGGCTGATGGCTAAACAGTATGGCGGTGAAATGACCGTGATGAAAAATGTCTTTTCCATGTTGGACTGGTAAACCTATTAAGCTCATTTGACTCAGAGACTGTGTATTTGTGCGTGTGGAAGAATGTTTTTACAGTGCTCTCTTTCAATAGTCGCTGCCACTGTAGCCCAGGACATGCTGTAGCTCAGTGGGCCTTTCCTGTTGGACTGATTGGCTGTGTTTAAAGGCCACTTGTCTCTTAATTCTGAGAGAGAGAAAGCAGGGAATACTATTTATAGAATAAGAAAGTTAAAGGAATAGTGCATCCTCATGTTGTTACAAACCTGTAGGACTTACTTTCTTCCATGGAACAAAAAGTGAGATATTAGACAGAATGTTCAAGCTGTTCTTTTACATATAATAAAAGTGATTAGTGACCAGGAGCTGTCAAACTCCAAAAAGGAAAAGTCACCACAAAAGTATCATAAAAGATGTGCGTAGACTACTTTTAATGGTACTTTTATAGTGTTCTTTTATCATTTTTGATGCTTGACAGCTGCTTATGTTTTATAAACAGACTAGTGTGAAAGAGTTAGCTCACCCAAAAATGAAAAATCTTTCATTATTTACTCACCCTCATGTCGTTCCAAAAGTCCTTCATTCATCTTCGGAACACAAATTAAGATATTTTTGATGAAATCCGATAGCTGTATGACTCCTCAATAGACAGCAATTTAACAACCACTTTCAAGGTCCAGAAAGGTACTAAAGACATGGTTAAAATCGTCGATGTGACTGCAGTGGTTCAAACTTAATGTTATACAGCAATAAGAATACTTTTTGTGTGAAAAAACAAAACAAAAATAATGAATTTATTCAACAATATCTTCTGTCCTGTGTCATCTGCTTTCTGAAGCGAAGCAATGCGTTTGTGTAAGAAGAATATCCATATTTAGCACGTTATAAAGTAAAATATCTAGCTTCCACCAGACCGCCTTCTGTATTCAACTTACGAAGAAAGTGTAACTGACGTCACGTCAGTTAAGCTTTTTTTGTAAGTTGAATACGGAAGGCGTAGGACGTAGTGTAAGCATTTTGAACTGCGAGAGGAGTTACACTTTCGTCGCAAGTTGCATACGGAAGACGGTCTAGCGGAAGCTAGATATTTTACTTTATAACGTGCTAATTATGGATATTTTTCTTACACAAACGCATCACTTGACTTCAGAAGGCCTTTATTAACCCCCCGGAGCCGTGTGGAGTACACCTTTATGATGAATCATACTCGTTGGTCCCGTTCACTGCCATTATAAAGCTTGGATATATATTAATATAACGATTGTGTTCATCAGAAAGAAGAAAGTCATATACACCTAGGATGGCTTGAGGGTGATTTTGGGGTAATTTTCATTTAAAAGTGAACTAATCTTTTAACCTTGGGTCTTTAGTGACTATAAAGGAATGCCTCTTTTGTATAGGGTCGCTAATGACCTGAGGTATGTAACAATGTAAGTATATTTTTTTTCTGCACAACAATAATTGAATCTTTGATGATTGAATAAGAGCAATTCACCTCATAGTTAGCGCAGGCAGAAAACAGAAGAATAAGAAGTATCATCAGCAAAACTTGAAATGGCTCAGCGACTTACTGCAGATCAAGTACTGAATGTAGTGTCACTTGATGGTGGATCTGGTTAAGAAGATGTCAGCAATCAAAATATTGATTTTGAAGATGTTGAAAATGATAGTTTGGGAATATGTTTGAGATCGCGAATATGAGCCAGATGCTGAATGTACTGGGAAATGAGCTTTGACAAGGACAGTGATGATGGTATAAAACATCTGCTCAAACTGGCTCCAAAAGGTAACAAAATATGCTTTATTTTATTCTTCTTTAATTGTTACTCTAATATCAGGAGAGTTTTGTATTATCGCGACAGGTAGCGATCCATCCGTGTTAGATAGATCCGGGTCGCTAAAGACCCGAATATGTAATAATGATTGGCGAAACATTCATGCATTTAAAGTCCCCCTGAAATCAAAATGTAAGCTTTTAGTATGAATATGTTAGCCTTAATGTTATGAATAAGATGGTGTGTTCCAAAACAATGACAAAATTCGCATTTAAGAGATCTAAGCATTCAAAACTTACAGTCTCTCACTTCCGTTAAAATGGATCACGGATTTTCATGACATCACATCGCACTTCAGCATCTTCTGTACAATCAAATGCTCTCTAGAATCTGAAGTCCCGCCCCCTCCTACACTATAAACAGAAACTGAAGCTGCTGCTGAAATCGGTCATTTGTTCACACATTTACTAGTTTCTACATGGTATGGTGCACATAGTGCACTATATAGAGGATAGGGAACGATTCAGACAGTGTAAATATGCTTTCCATTGACGCGAATGAAGTCCGTTTTCGCGTTAGTATAACGTGAACCGCCGCAGCGCGAGCACAGTCTGCTCTGGTCCAGGGACACGAGAGCACAGAGCGGATCATATCCGCGAGTCGGCTCAGACCACGAAAGGTATCAGACCCAGTTAAATTCTGCACAGAGTGCTGTAATTTAAAGTGAAAAAGAGGAGATTAGGAGGATAAACGGTTAGATATTAAAAGAAAACAGAGGTTTTACTGAGTTTAACGGTTCTGGCCGAGCAGTGATATAAACGAAACGCTATTGGCTATTTTAAAAAAGGGGCGGGGCTGTTCGATACATCGCCCTGTCTTCCTGTTTCAGTTGAAATTACATTTTAAATTAAAATTACCATATTTAATTTTTTTTTTCCATTCAACATCGTGTTGTTCTACTAAACAACAGTATCTTCCTGATGGAGTTGAAGAGACTCGTGGGAAACAAGCTCTTCACTGTCAATTACTGCAACTTTCCTGTTTACAGGTTTACAATATGTGCTGAGCGAACAGTGTTTAAAGATGTGTCTGTGTGTACTGAGTGTGTTTGATACAGTTTGCCTGAGGGTTTCCTTTCCTCCATCTTGTTTGCTCTACACTGGAGTTAAGACTTACAACTCCACTGAGGGTCCTGACTCTACATACTTCCCTGGAATACCGCAGT
This sequence comes from Hypophthalmichthys nobilis, assembly GCA_037950665.1. Taxonomy (NCBI): domain Eukaryota; kingdom Metazoa; phylum Chordata; class Actinopteri; order Cypriniformes; family Xenocyprididae; genus Hypophthalmichthys; species Hypophthalmichthys nobilis. Next base: position 22,978,097 of record CM075479.1, read on the forward strand.
GTATTGAGGAGTTCAAGAGTTCCTCATCCACAAACAACTTTTCTAGGCACCCATTTAAACTGGGTCACATATCTTACATTCTTTGCATGGACACACACAGATATCAATATATTATATTCTTCTAGTCCAGTTGACATCTTTATAATTTTAGTACAGACCCAGCCTCATTGTATTAAATGTATTTGCATTTCATCACCAAAAAATTAAAATCATTTACTCACCTTCATGAATACCAAACCTGTATGACTTTATTTCGTCTGCAGAACACAAAAGAAGATGTTGTTGTTTTGGTCTCTATTGACTTTCATTGTATGGACAAAAAGTTCAAACATTCTTTAAAATATCTTCTTATGTTTCCCACAGAAGATATATAGTCATGCAGGTTTGGAATGATATGAGGGTGAGTAAATAATGTGAGAATTTTCATTTTTGGATGATCTATCCCTTAATCGTTCATAATCTTACACAATTTTGAGTGTTAATGTAATGTACATGTATAAGGTAATAATGTATATCATAGCCAACATCTTTATTTGCGTCAATTGTTCCGTTTACATTTACATTTATGCATTTGGCAGACGCTTTTATCCAAAGCGACTTACATTGCATTATACTATACATTTGTATCTGAGTATGTGCAATCCCTGGGATCGAACCCATGACCTTGGCATTGCTAGTGCCATGCTCTAACCACTGAGCTACAGGAAACCTTAAACATCCATGAAACCTTTCCATTGCAGTTTCTTTACAGTGGAAAAGGGTTCTTTAGATCATTAAAATCATTCTTTTATGATTTGAAAGGTTCTTTGAGGAACCCAAAATGGTTCTTCTATGGCATTGTAGCATCATGGCACAGACTTCTGCATAAGTAAGCACCAAAATGAAAGGATCTTGTTGGCCAATATTGTTTTCCCCCCATCTGCATGGCTTTGATTATGTCAGCAGAAAAGAAAATTCATTTCAGAGCTGGAGAAAGTTTTAATGAAAGTTTTTTCCTCAGAATAACATGTCCTGATCAATCATGTACAATGAGACCCGGAACATTTATTTAGAAAGAGTCAATTGTTTTTCCAGTTTTCCACTTTCTCACTGCTCCATTCTGTATCTTTATCCTTCAGTTCAGTCACCTTCTCTGAACTAAAGCGTGACATGTTCTGATCCAGCACAAATATATCTGTTAGTGCAAACTTTGACTGAGCGGTCTGTAAATTATAATTGAGGTCCTCAGATAGATTACGTGCTGTTCGAAAGCTTGCTTATCCAGGACGGCCAGACCTTTCAGTTTAAGTCGTACTGACACGCTCCATGTGCTGGTTCGGTGAGAAACTCACATTTGAACAAGAACTTCACTGCTGCAGGATGCTCTGGCAGACACGGGCTGTTGAAACGAGAGTCTGTGGGGTTGAAGGATTACTGCACGGCAAAGACTGGCAATGAAATCCGAGTCCTTGAGAGTGAGGAGTGAGTTTCCTTGTCAAAAGGTTATATCTTATTGTTGAGATGGGCTTGAGGAAGCAGTGAGTCTGGCACATTTAAAACGTTATTCAAGTGAGAACTTCAGAAGGAAATTAATTTAACGTCTCCACTCAGCAGGTGATCTCAGTTAAGAGACAAAGAAACCAAAACCTGCTGTGGAGAAACATGAACCAGTTGTGTGTGTGTGCTGGAATGTTCTGTTGCTTTTAACTCAAAACCCTCTAGACCTCTAAGACCGTCTTTATACAGTATTTGCTGTCAATATAAAGTGTTGTAAAATACAAGTTATTGAAGGAAAAGTTTTAGTTTATTGAAATTGATCTTTGATTGCAGACTTTGGTATCTTGGCTCATTTGAGCATAGTTGAGACATTATTGAAATCTCTTCTGAAACTCTAGAGGAGACAAAAGTGAGATTTACTAGTGTGATAGGGTCTTTAGGAGTAATGTGTATTATTTAAAGGGGTCCTTGATTATGATTATGATTTCACATTAAACTTTAGCTAGTGTGTAATGTTTCTGTTTGAGCATAAACAACGTCTGCAAAATTATGACGCTCAAAGTTCAATGTGAAGGGAGATATTTTCTTTTACAGAAATCATTTTTTAGGGATTACAACAAATGGCTGGTAGGGACTACAATGTGCTTCTTCCAGGGTTGGTGACATCACAAACCTCAAAATTTACATAAACCCTGCCCCTGAGAACACAGCAAAGGGGGTGAGGTCATGTTGGGCTGCTTTAGAGAAGAGGAAGAGTTGTTGTAGTAGAGTGTTTTTGCCATGCCGTCATTTTACGCCGGACTGCTTCACAAACGAGGGTCAATTCAATGCTGGATTTGCACAAAAGATTAACATGATTCACATGCTAGTCGATGAGTTGAATCAACTCCACAGCAACTACATAAATTTATCCACTGACCATTCAGAAACATCCAGATGCATTCTATAAGTTGTAATGGAGTCCAACTCCGGTTTGAACAATGTAAGGCTGAACACTGTTATTGACAATCGTCATTTTGGCTGTGTGAGATTCTCCAGCTTTGTTGTTGTTGAGCAACTGAAGCACGAGCTGTTAAAGCTCCGCCCTCTTCTGGAAAGCTGGCCGGGAGCAGCTGCTCATTTGCATTTAAAGGGACACACACAAAAATGGCGTGTTTTTGCTCACACCCAAATAGGGGCAAATTTGACAAGCTATAATAAATGATCTGTGGGGTATTTTGAGCTGAAACTTTACAGACACATTCTGGGGACACCAGAGACTTATATTACTTCTTGTGAAAGGGGCATTATAGGTCCTCTTTAATATAATTAATTGAACTGATACTTTCATTCAGCAAGGGCACATTAAATTCATATTTGATTACCAAAATGGTGGTAATTTGTTTTCTCTTCGTAATTAGTTATTTTCATGGAGTCAGTAAAGCACCTGTAACTTAATATTTGATCGAATATTGAAACATCCTGTTGGTAGCTGTATACAGATCATTCGTTAGTTGTGGAAATGTGTAATTAATGTGCAAATGCTTGCCAGATGTTTCAAAATACCTTGCTGTTTAAAAAAGAAGTCATGCATGAATGTGAGGCCTGGTTTGAATGTGTGTGTTTATGAAGATAATACAGGACCAAATGCAAAGATCTGTGGGATCACCATACAACAGAAGACACGTGCCTCTACACGCTGAGAGATGGGCAGACATAGCGGCTGAATAGTTACAGTATAGACAAAACTATCCTTTTTTCTGATAGGACACACAGTTAGCTTAAACGTTTTGTAACTGCTCTGTCTAAACCATTAAAGAGGATCTCCCAATGAAAGGACAGGGGATATTCATGAGAAACTGCTGCTTTTCCTCAAAGCATTCATAACCCTGAGAGATAACCAAACGACTTTAACATGCATTGAGAAAAAGTAGAGAAAAGGAATGAAAGAGTATGAAAATACCCAATCTTTATTGCGTTATGTTTCCTTTGAGACTCATTAGTGTATTTAAAAGCAGTAAGAGTTTATACCTTAAATTAAAAGGCCTAACTGTGGCAATAATCCTCTTATTCACTTCTGAGGGGGAAAAGACACTATGTAGAGACCTTGTGAGGTCTTGTCAGCTGTCGTCTGTAGAACGCATCAGGCGAGTTGTACTACGGCCAAACTGAGGAAAGGATATCCCAGGAAAGATAGCTACGGTTATTAGATTTCCGTTCCCTCTGATCACTCTGGCCCAAAAATTATGGCCATCAATATGTAATACTTCTCAGTATTTAAATGGAAGTAAGAAAGAGATGTGTTTTATATAGCTGAATGAATTAATGGATTGTCAAAAATCCCATACATCAAAAGACTCATGGGAGGAGTCCTGGGAGCTTGGCCAATTTAACTTGAGCCAATAACCAACCAGAACATCCCAGCAAATAGCAACACACTGGCAAACACACAGAATATCATTGCAATGTGGTGGCAAGTTTTGCACAAGCAATCTCCAGTGACAATTTCTATATATAATTGTTTTTTAAATTTTATAAATAGGTACATAAAATGTTTTGGGAATATATTTTTTAAATGTACAGGTATGTTTTTTTTAAAAAATAGATTTGAATTTATTTGTATATTTTACATATATATTTTTGTATTATTATATTAAGGCACTTATGAAATCCTATATTTTTGCAACACTATCCATTCTCCTTTAAAATTACAAAACATTTTGGGCCCTATCATACACCCAGCGCAATGCAAGTGTTTTTTGCTAGTTTCAGCCTGACATAGTTATCATTTTCACGTCCTGCACCACATTGTTTAAATAGCAAATGCATTTGCGCCCATTTGTGCGCCCATGGGCGTGCTGGTCTGAAAACAAGGTGTGTTCAGGTGCATTGTTGGCGTGTTGCTATTTTGAGGCAACTGAAATAGACTGCGCCATTGACCAACTGACCAACACAATATATATTTTTTTTGTTATTTAAATAGTGCTTTAGTAATATGCACCTATAGGCGCACATAAACGCTACTTAATACACACACAGGGATGCGCAGCAACATGCCAAATATTAAAAATAAAAGGATTACAATGTAAAAAATTGTTATTGTGTGCATAAAGATAAAATTACTTTGGTGGAATACGGCTTGTCCCATGGATGGTCTGCTTGTGCGCTTTAACCTTGTGCACAAGCAGATCCGTTTCCTCCCTAGAGAAGCGTTCAGTTTTTCTGCTTGCAAATTCCGCCATGTAAAAAGTGAATCCGCCATGGTGTGAGCACAACTGGCTTTTAAAGGGAATGGGAGATGAGAATCTGATTGGTTTATTGCATGTTACGCCCAAAACACACCCATTACTCATTAAGAGAATAGGGAAAACCCTTTTAGACCATGCGCCGGACGTGCCAACCATTTTTCCCATCGTTAAACTAGCAAAAGTGGATTCGGACACGCCCTAAGTGCACTTGGGCTGTGCGCTTTAGACCACGCGCTTAGATCGTTAAAATAGGGCCCTTTATCATAAAAATCGTGTTTTATCTAACTGGGCAAAGTTCAGCGAGTTGGGTATATTTAGATTTTTGACAAACTTACAAAACATGTTTTTGTGTTTAAAAAATATGAGAGAGAGGGCAGTGGAATGAAAAACCCCATGCAAGGTATAAAGACGTGTTTTTTTTAAACTTGAGCACAGCATTTTTAGAATGCTGTGTTTTATGCGCGAGACACTGCAAAAGATGTAAGACGCAAGCGCAGTGGTAAAAGACGTCTGTCTAGCTCGTGTTTAAGTAAAAAGCAATGGAAAAGCAGCGCAGTGGAATAAAATAACGTTTTCTGTGTGAACGGGCCCTTGTACATTCCTCGTGGCATATAGAAAATATTCAGTTCAAAAACCTCTTTAAAATGTATAAATGTTGACAGAATGTGTAAATATTAATATCAGTAACATTTTAAAACAGTCTTTCCATTTGCTTTTCATTTCCTGTTGTTTATTCTTGTTTTATTTCTAGATGTTTTTCATCGTTCTATCCCCTGTTCCTGTTTCCCAGTCAGAGCCAGAGCAAGATTAATGACAGAGGTCTGGATACAAAACAGATCTAGATTTAAAATGACAAAGAGAACGATCACCAGGTGTGAAACATAGAAAACAGGGGCCTAAACAAGCTAAACAGATGGCAGAGTGGATGTATATTCTCAGATGTATTTGTGTGTGTACTTTTGCATGCATGTCAGTCCTTATCAAGACACATTTTAGCCACTGCCAATGCATCATAGTTTTGTGAAATCACTTAAAGGCATAGTTCACCCCCCCAAAAAAAGAGAAAATTTGGCATTATTTACTCACCCTCATGATGCTGTGAACCTGTATAAGCGAGTCGACAGCATCACAGTTAGAACGCTTAACTTGCATCTGTAAATCTGTCCTTGTCTTTCCACAGGAAAGATGTTGTCAGCACTCTGTATTATTATGGGATGTTTGCTTAAGGTCAGTGCCGTGTCTTAGAGTCAAAGGTTGTTAGGCAGACATGACTCCACAAGATCAGACAGAAGAAAACAGATGGAGATGGGTGAAAAACTATGTGTGCAAATTTGTGAACATTTATCTGAACAGATAAAGGCCTGGTTTCACAAACAGGGCTTAAATTAAGCCAGGATTTTTATTCATATAAATATTTTATAATTTCAGATATTTGATGAGCATATTGTAATCAGATGTGGACTTCATCTGGTGATGCTGTGTTGCCTTCGAAACCAAGTGTGGGTGTGGCCTGAACATTTGCTATGGCGACCCATCCTTGGTTTCTGAGGCTTACAGAAAAACACACTATCAAATAATTGTATTTATTTATCAATTGATTTTTAAGATAAGTTCTCTTGAACTTGTTGTGAAACCAACTTTTTTTTTTTTTTTGAGTTTGTGTGTCCTTGATGAAAACCTGTGGAGCAGAAGGCAGCTGTTTAGACCAGCTTGGACTTATTACCTGAGTCTGAGCGCTGTGTGTTTGTTTGGGGGTTTATATAAGTGGGTTTGTTTGTGTCTGTGTGATGACATTTTTTTCACAATTATGTTAAAATGACTGCACAATGTCCTATTTAAAGACATGAGACAGGAAACATTTTTACAGAAAGTCTTTATAGATCTAAACAACATGCTGGAGAGAGGAAACTATTCAAAATATAAAGAGGAAGTAGATGGATAAAGAAATAGATTTTCCAGATGATGTTAAAGGGTTTGTTCACCCACAAATTCTGTCATTAATTACTCACCCTCATGTCGTTCCAAACCTGTAAGACTTTCGTTCATCTTCTGAACACAAATGAATACATTTTTGATGAAATCTGAGAGATTTCTGTCGTTAGACTAATCCATATAAATTGAGTGGTTTAGTCCAGATTTTCTGAAGAGACTCGATTGCTTTATATGATGAAAAGATTGAATTTAGGCTTTTACTCACATGTAAACATTGATCAGCGAACATAAACAGAAGCTCAACCGAACCTGCTTGATGCGTGAGAACAAACCTCTTTTGGAAGTTCAAACATGCTGCGTTACTAATGAGGTTCATTCTTGTGTGTTACGCAACATGTTTGAGCTTCCGGACGAGGTTTGTTCTCACGCGTCAAGCAGGTTCGGTTGAGTTTCTGTATATTATGTTCTCTGATCAGTGTTTATATGTGAGTAAAAGAAAATTTGGATTAAACCGCTCAATTCATATGGGTTAGTTTTATGATCTTTTTGAAGCATCAAAGTGGTAGTTGCGTAGCTGTCAATAGAGGGACAGAAATCTCTCAGATTTAATCGAAAAAATCTTAATTTGTGTTCTGAAGATGAACGAAGGTCGTACGGGTGTAGAACGACATGAGGGTGAGTAATTAATGACAGAATTTTCATTTTTGGGTGAACTAACCCTTTAAAATAAAATATTAGGAGGAAATTGGCACACAATAGCAAGTGATGTGTTTAATTATTTAAAAAAAATTGGTGAATTTTAAATTATCTAAAGTACTTGATAGATGGGGAAAAAATGACCACAACTCCATTTAATGGGGCTATGAATTTGATTGTTTTTGTTGTTAATCTTTGTCTTTTTTTCTTATTCGCATATTAATGATTTTATGTTTCTAAAACACAATATTGTTATAGTCTATATGGATTCTCAGGGTCTTTCTTTCTTTCTTTCTTTCTAGATATAAATGAGTGTGCGGACAGTAATGGCGGATGTGAAGGCACGTGCTGTAATACTATCGGCAGTTATTACTGCAGGTGTCCTGACGGTAGTAAACTCGGAGAAGATGGGAAATCCTGCCAAGGTGAGCGCACACTCACATCCATCGAGTTTATATCATGTTTCTAAAACCATTTAACCGCTCTATAATCAGAGTGATTAAACCACTTAAAACCAACATTCGAGAAAGATGCCCACACTATTAATATCTAAATATGAGCAGCAGTAAATTAAATCATAAATGTATAATATTGTGTCCTACCTCCATAAAACATTCAGATAATTTTATGACCAGGTCTAGCATTAATGCTTTGAACTGTCATATTCATAAGTAAGAGTAGTTTGTAGATTGTAGATTGCATCGGGAGCTTGTTTAAGGTCATTAGTTTGGCTAGGTTTCATCATGAGATGAAGGATGATGTATGATGGGCTTTGTGTGGGCAGTAGTGCCTGAATGTGCTGAGAGAGATCATTCTACATCTGTGTCCATCTCAGCTGTTAGTGTGTAAGTGTGGGAATGATGATCCTGCCTGCTGTCTCAGGTCCTGCTGGACTGAAAGGCTACAGGTGAGGAAACAGGTGTTTGAGAGATACCAAATTTACACCAGAAGCACTTCTAAAGTGGCAATTAGGTGACTTTACACAGACTGTTTAATGTTGCTGGAAGGTGGCATAAATTCATTTACACATCAATTTCAATAGTATAATTTTATACTAGGGACTATGGTGGGTCAGAGCAGGCATCATTTAGTCTTGCTTTTATGCAGCATTACGTCTTTACACAGACTTTTGAGCAGGCACAGAGCAGCCTTAAATCAGCTGTGTAAAGAGAGAAAAGAGAGAGACATGGCGGTTGGGGTACAGAACACAGAGTTGCAGCAGTTCTGTTTTTAGGTAGAACAACTTATTGTTGTATATGGGTCAATGACATGTGCATATTTTTGTGTCCAAGTGCATTATTTCCTTTTAAAATAATTTTATAAATTCATGACACACTACCAGTCAAAAGTTTGGAATCGTTAAGATTTTTTAAAATGTTTTTAAAAGAAGTTTCGTCTGCTCACCAAGGCTGCATTTATTTAATTAAAAATACAGTAAAAACAGTGATATTGTGAAATATTATTACACTTTAAAATAACTGTTCTCTGTTTGAATATATTTTATAAAGTAATTTATTCCTGTGATCAAAGCTGAATTTTCAGTCAGCTTCTTGATTTGTGGGAAATAATCAGACGGCTGTAATTGAATTCATTAGGGTCTGAAGGTTTAATTAGTGCTAATGAACCACATTCAATAATCCAGTCATGGGGCAGGCAGCATGTTACTGCACTTGACCTATAGCTGACTGCATGCATGTAGGAATCTATAGGAATTCATCCCAAGACAAGAGTCTGACAAAAGCCATGTAACACTGAGGAAACTGTAAATGACCTCTCAAATAGCTACAATATCATGTATTTTTGAACATTTGCAATGGCTCCTAACAATATATCATTACTGGGAGGTAAGCTATGTTGACTTTGGACAGAGTTCTTTGACAAAGCAGTATGAATTTGGACGTTATATGCACACACATGTGAATGTGTTCAGCAGAAGTAATACACTGTACCTAATTACTTGGGAATGAATGATCAGGTATCATACAGCAGCTCTCTGATTCTAGAACATTACATATTTTTCTGAGAATTCTAGAGTTTTACATTTTAAAATTGTCATTGTCAATTTTCTGAATAGGGATGCAAAGGGGTGGAAAATTTCCAGTAAATTTCCAGAAAATTTCCAGGATTTTTGGAAACTTTCAGGAAATTTGGGAACATTTCTGGAAATTTACCAAAAATTTTCCACCCCTTTGCATCCCTATTTCTGAACAATTTTCATTTTGTTATATTTTTTTAACATAAAAGCCTAATAATAAGATCTGACAGCTCAGTTCTGTTGTGTTATGGCAGTATGAATTAATGATAGGAAATCTGCAATGACATTATGTCTGTGTTTTAACAGATAAAAATTCTTATAATTCCATAAGCAGATGTATAGGATGAATTAACTTTTGTTCACTACAGACTTATCCATAACTCCACAATCCATACGATTTTCCCCTCAAACATTAACTAAGGCTTTTTCCCCTTCATAAATACATTTTTAAATGCAAACATCTGTTAAAGCAGTAAAGAAATGTATGGCATGAAACAAGGCTGTAAGCACATTCCTCATAGTGACAGTTTTACAATTACTATTTATGGCAAAACTTTTATTCATTGAACATTATACAGAACTTTTTACAGAACACAACCAGCACTAACAAAAAAAGTACCTGTCATGTTTTTGGACATGTAGACTTCAGATGCAAAAACCTCTAAGTGCATCTGACATTTTTCTTTGAAATGAGCATTTTTTTGTTTTTAAATGTACTCTAATCAGTGATATTTGTGAAAATAAAGCATTTCTTATACTGACTTTTCATTTGATATCTGAAGTACCATGCTTACTAGCAGAAAAACATGGATTAAATTATTTACAAAATAATATATTAATTATTATTTTGTATTTACCAGTGACTTTAACATTTAGATTTTTTTGCTGTACACTGCCCCTATCAGAATCTCCAACTCTGTTGCATTTTGACCCACAGCCATATTTAGACATAAAGTAAATGAATAAATTAATTAATTTGGAGATAAATTTAAAGAGGACCTATTATGCCCTTTTACAAAGTCTTGATTTTGTTTTTGGGGTCTACTAGAATAGCTTTTCATACTTGAATGTTCAAAAAACATTATTTTTCACATATTTTACATTGTTGCAGCACCTCTCTTCCCAGTCTGTCAGTAACGCTCTGTTTAGTTCCTGTCTCCATGAAGCCCCTCCTTCTGAAAAGTGAAATGTGCTCGGATTGGTCATTTCGCTCAGTGTGTTGTGATTGGTCAACCGTGAAATATCACGCCCTTCCATCATCTCAACAACTCAACCAGGCCTCACCGCATTTAATTTGCGCATAACTTGGGCAGGAATTTTTTAAATGAGCAATTTTGTGACTTGAGAAGAAAACTCGAGACTTCAAGGTGTTTCAGGGAGTTCAGAAATGGTGCTTACTGATATAGAGAATAACTCCCTTTGGAGTGACTTTGTGCTTTGTAACTTTGCAGACCTTTTTCATTTTCAAACAGCAACATTACATACTAAAGAAAGTTGAAAATAGAAAAAAAAGCGTAATAGGTCCTCTTTAAATAAATAAACAAATACATTTATCGAAATTCAGCCAGACCATGTCTCATTTGTTGCATATGTATGTGTGTATTAATGCATGCTGTCCCCACAGATGAAGATGAGTGTGAGGAGCTGAACGGTGGTTGCCAGCAGACGTGTGTGAACACACTGGGTTCGTACCACTGTGAGTGCAGCGAGGGTTTCCGCATACACGCCGATGCTCGCACATGCATAGGTAAGATCTTTAAAAATCACATACATGCTCACAAACATATGTATTATGAATAGTATCTCTCTGCCTTGAGTGGCATCTGTGAATCACCCCTAGCAATGCACTCTGGGACGGAGAGCAACAGCAGGCTGCCTACAGCCTATTATTTCTGCTAGCAACAAACAGCATTAACACAGCAAGTTGAGCTCTGGTTCTGCTGATCTCATCACCCTAAAACAGCCTTTATCCTGTTTTACTGGAGTCTGGATGTGTCATCACTCGGTGACAGGCCTGGCGATGTCATCACAGTAAGACTACAGCGCTGACCTGTCCCCTAAGACTCCGTAAATCTGCCAACTCAGACATGACATGGAAACATCATCAGTCAGAGCGAGAGAAGGAATGAGAACTTTCCATACCTCTCAACATATACACAAACTCCAAACTGAATTTGATTCAGATATGTTTTCCCTTCACAATAAAAGTTTTTCTTCCTGTCCAAACAGAAAATCTGAGTTTGCCATTAAAATCTATCAGGGGGTCAAAAGTCTGGGATGTTGGGTACCTGAATGGTAAACAAATAGTTGAAAGAGTGTTAGCAAAAGAAGCATTAAGAAAGCACTGAGTTGCTGTTTGTATGTGTCCCTTTTCCAGTGGTCAACTCTTGCTCCGTAAAGAACGGCGGCTGTGAACACAGGTGTGTCAATTTGGGAAACGAGCAGTACAAGTGTGAATGTCGCAGCAACTATCAGCTCAAAAGAGACGGAAAACACTGTGAATGTGAGTTCACATGCATATTACTCTATCTTTGACTTTACTGTAGTAATATCGTGACGGTTATGTGAACACTTGTCTGTGTGTTTGTGTGTGTACTGTGTTATTCTCTCAGTGAAGGACCCCTGTAAGGAACATAATGGTGGATGTCCTCATATCTGCAGTAATGTGAATGGACAGGTGCAGTGCAGCTGCAGACCAGGATACAAACTGGCAGCTGACTTCAGGAGATGTGAAGGTTTGTGTACACAGACATGTACCCACACATGCACAAACCTTTTTTTTTTTTTTTTTTTTTTTAACAGATAAATTTTGTTTATCTTGTGCTAGCTTAGACACTGTTTTGTGTCATTTTAATTACTACCAATAGAATAATTAATAGTCAATTATTGTATGTGTCTGTGTGTAAGCGTGGCAATGTGTGTGTGTGCACAGCAGGGGTGAGAGTCTCTTCATGGGGTCAGCTGAGGTTGTCTCATAAAGTCTGGACATAAAAATGAGGTCCAGACAAACGTGTATTCATGACTCAGATCACAACGCACTACAAACTAGTAGTGCGTTTTACACTGGCATATTTCCTAATTACCCAATGGTTTCCTCTCCCAGACACTGATGAATGTGTGTCTGGTCAGGCTAAATGTGCTCACGGCTGTGTTAACGTGCCAGGATCGTTCCGTTGTGTGTGTAATCCAGGATTCGAGCTGGGTGCTGATGGGAAACAGTGCTATCGTGAGTACACATACACATTGACACATGCTCTGCGAGTCCTTTAAAATAATGTTCGGTGGAAATCTAAAACACTTTGGAAAACTATTGTCAGATTATCTCAGTAGTTCACTGACATGTGGAATTGGTTTACTGCAGCCAAACAGTCTGTGATTGGTCAGTGTATTTGCCATTCTGTGATTTGAAAACCTTACGCATTCTGCAGGTATAGAGATGGAGATCGTGAACGGCTGTGAGAAAAACAACGGTGGATGCTCTCATCACTGTGAGCACACCACCAGCGGGCCCCTGTGCTCCTGTAACCAAGGTTACCAGCTCGCTGAGGACCTCAAGACATGCATAGGTACAGTATGCCCCCCGCTTAATGATCGTCTAGCAAATCCTTTTAAAATGTAGGTATTTTTATATTATAAATTACACATCATATACAGTGCACTCTTAAAAATAAAGGTTTCAGAAGGGGGTTTTCGCAGCGATGCCATAGAGGAACCATTTATTTCCCAAAGAACCTTTCAGTCAACAGTTCTTAAAAGAACCATTTTTAGTGTTAAGAACATTTTATAATCTAAAGAATCTTTCCAGTATAAGGAACCTGAAGTGCAATGGACAGGTTCCATGAATGTTAAAGGTTCTTCATGGAACCATCGATGCCAATAAAGAACCTTTAGTTTTATGTACACTACCATACACAAAATATTTTTGAAAGAAGTAAAAACAGTGATATTGTGAAATATTACAATTTAAAATTCTTGTGATGGCAAAGCTGAATTTTCAGCATCATTACTCCAGTCTTCAGTGTCACATGATCCTTCAGCTGCTGATTTGAAGAAACATTTATAAAAATTACTATTATCAATGTTGAAAACCATTGTGCTGCTTAATATTTTTGCGGAAACACATTTTTTTCAGGATTATTTGATGAATAGAAAGTTCAAATGAATAGCATTTATTTGAAATGGAAATCATTTGTAGGAATATAAATGTCTTTACTTGATAATTTTGATCAATTAAATGCATCTTTGTAAAATAAAAGTGTTCATTTCTTTCAAAAAATGTCATGTAAAATATTAATTTAAATAACTCTGTAAATGTATGCATTTTGACAATTTAGATGAATAACTATATAATGACAGACAAATCAAATAACCAAATCCCAATCAAAAAGATACATCTGAATTACAATAATTTTATGAATTATATGCAGGCCTGTTTTTAATTGGCCACAAATCCCTGCTTAACAATTAGACCTATTTAAAATAGTAAAGTTTAATATCCAAAATTAAATTTACAGGTCACTATTATTCAGTGCCAAAAACTTAATTTAGCCTCAAAACAGTTAAGTTAGAATAAATCTCACAAATGTTGATGTTCAGACGAAAAGTTTATACCAATTTCAAAATGTGTGTGTGTGTCATCTACAGACACTGATGAGTGTGAAAATGGGGAGGCGTGCTGTAGTCACTTCTGTAAAAATTACCCAGGAGGCTATGAGTGTGGCTGTAGACCTGGATACACACCCAACGGCTGCACATGTGATGGTATGTGTGTGCTTAGTTTAATGTCTATCTCATTTGACCTTCTCGTAATCACATATTGAGGCCCAAACTGATGCTGAACTTCATCTTTAACCTTATAGACTTAAACGTTAATCTATTTTTCCAAGTTTTCCTCTTAAATGGGCTATTTAAAGTTGATTTGAGCACATTTAGTCTAACATGAAGGCTGTTTTAATATGAATGTCTCTCTTCAGACATTGACGAGTGTGTGCTCGAGACGTCAGGATGTTCTCAGTACTGTGTAAACACCCTGGGCTCTTATGAGTGTTTCTGTCAGGTGGGCTTCAGACTGGACTACGACCAGAAATCATGCTCACGTGAGTACAAGTTTGATTGGCTGTTGTTTAGTGCTGACCTCATACAGTATGTTGTAAATCAGAGTGTTATTGACACCCAGAAGACATGTTTTGAATTGGTGAAATGTTATATATCTCATCTCTATCAGTGTTATTTTAGGATCATTAAGGTACTATTATGGTTTTTATTAATATTTTGAATTAATTTAATTTTTTTGTTATATTTTCTGTTTTCATTTTAAATGTAATTAATTAATTTTTTCAGTTTTAGTAATTTTATTGTTTATTTTATTATCTATATAATTCTAATTTTATTATCTATATAACAATAAAAATAAATAAAAAGATACTATTATATTTTTTATTAATATTTTGAATTAGTTTTTATTTTTATATTTTATGTTTTCATTTTAAATTCAGTAAAAGTATTAGTAATTTTGTGGGGTTTTTTTGGTTGTAGTCATTTTTATTTTTTTATTAATATTTTTGTTTGTCATTTTTATTTTTTATTTATTTTTTATTAATATTTTGAATTAGTTGCTGTTTTTATATTTTAGGTTTTCATTATAAATTCAGTAAAAGTATTAGTAATTTTGTTGTGTTTTTTTTTTTTTAGTAATTTTTTAAAAATATGTCAACATAATTTTTTATTAAATTTTATTTCAGTTGTAGTTTTAGTTAATTTAGGACACCAAGTTAAATTAATTGACAAGGACAAATGTTGCATTGGAAATAAAATGTTTAAGTTTTTAAAATATTTTTTTTCAGTTAAAGTTTAATTTATTTCAATTCATGAAAGTTATTTTTTATGTTTTTAGTGTTAGTTAACTATAACCCTAATCTCTATTTCTCTGTATATGTCTCTATTCTTCTATCTCTTCCATTCTGTCTCATTTTGTATGTTTAGCTCTCTATGAGAGGGAATTGGAGGAGGAGGAGGAGGAGGAAGAGGTGGAGGAAGACGTTGTTGGCAGTGAAGATGAGCCTGAGGTCCTACGTTTGCCAGACTTGCTGTTCCGGCGCCCCCCTCAGCTACTGCATTACACCGCCGCTTTACGCAGACCGTATGATGATGACACACACACTTACTATGCAGGACACCCGCACAACCGAGAACAGAGAGAGGAGCTGACCATCATCAGCAAGATTAGTAAGAGAAACTAGGCATGTTAACATCAGAACTGTGACATAACAGAAAAAGGAGGGACACATATATATTGATCTCTGTGTATCAGTGTGTGAGGAGGGATCATTCGGTGATGACTGCAGTGTGAGCTGTGAGGACTGTGCTAATGGAGGAGTGTGTGCGTTAGAGAAGGATCGCTGTGTGTGTGCGCCCGGCTGGACTGGGATCATCTGTAATGACAGTGAGTGTCTTTATTCTCTACTATCATTGACCTCTGAACTGAACTGAAGCATTAAAGAATTACAGGTTCATTGTTAAAGGATTAGTTCACTCCAGAATTAAAATTTCCTGATAATTTACTCACCCCATGTCATCCAAGATGTTTTTGTCTATCTTCAGTTGAAAAGAAATTAAGGTTTTTAAAGAAAACAATTCAGGATTTTTCTCCATATAGTGGACTTCAATGGGGACCAATGGGTTGAAGGTGCAAAATGCAGTTTAAATGCAGCTTCAAAGCACTCTACACGATCCCAGCCGAGGAATAAGGGTCTTATCTAGCAAAACGATTGACCATTTTCTAAAAAAGAATAAAAATTATATACTTTTTAACCACAAATTCTCGTATTGCACTGCTCTGCGATGCATCACGCATTATGGCTGTTTGACTTCGTCTTTGCATGTTCACGTTGTAGACACTGGATTGGTACTTCTTCCTTCCGTTATTTAATTATTTATTTTGGATGGCAAAAATTCTTCACAGAAAGACAAAAATCAGCATAAAAAATGCTAATAGTTCAGGGACAAATAGTTGTGTATATTTTATATATTTTATAGTTGTGTCATTTCTTACATCTGATTTAAAGGATTTCTTACATCTGATTTAAAGGATTAGCTGTCATTATAAAGCTCGGATGTGTCAGTATATTTATTAATATATCTCAGATTGTGTTCATCAGAAAGAAGAAAGTCATATACACCTAGGATGGCTTGAGGGTGAGTAAAGCTTGGGGTAATTTTCATTTGAAAGTGAACTAATCCTTTAAGACTGAAATACTCTGCATGACTTTTAAAATCAGAAAAGATTTTAAAATACTAAGCATCATACAGTTGCTGATTGTTACATTGGAAAACTGGCTTCCTACACAAAAACACAACAAACTCACACAAAAACATGCGCCTCATTGCTAGGAGACGCTTGACAAATTGTGTTCTAAAATCCACTCAAAATATCAGACATGTTTATTATCCTTCAAGTGGATGGAATCACAGTCTGAAGCTAAAGAAAAGTTTGTGCCCATCATACATTATGTAATTTTCTGCAAAAATGCATAGTGTAATCGACTCCTACAACTAGATGGAATCTGCAAAAATCTTTCTACGTTAAACATTAAATCATCCGGAATGCAAATCAAGGCAAAAATCTGAGCAAAAGTTGTGTAGTTGGAGTAACATATAGATATATACATGCCAGAATATTAGACTGAGTATAAGACCTAAATTCAGTATATAATGACACACAGGTGCCATTTTTCCTGTTCTTCTTCTTCCCCATCTAGCTGATGTTCAGCTCCCTGCTGAAGTCCTGCTGTATTTAACCTTACTTATACAGAAATCCCATCAAGCCCCTGAGCAGAGCAGTTCAATGACTCTAAGTAAAGTACGTCCTGTAGAGACACTATAACTCAACTAGTTTCTAACATAAATTGACAGCATGTTGGACAGCTGCAGTCCTAAGAGCATCTCCACACCCATCATTGTGAATTCACAAGAGCGTGATTTGAGTTTTCCATACCGTCTCATTTTTTAATCCACCCTAAAGTCAACAGAAAGTACGGTGGCTGCTGTATATCTCTTGGCCCTTGGTTCCTCTGAGAACCCTAAACATGTATTTACTTATGCATTCTCTCTCTCTCTATTTCTTTTAGCTTGTGCTGAGGGCACATATGGTGTTCAGTGTAACAGTCTGTGTGTTTGTAAGAATGGGGGCCGCTGTGACCCAGTGACGGGGAAGTGCTTGTGTCCTCCAGGGGTCCAAGGTCTGCACTGTGAAAATGGTACAGCACACATGCTTTATGTCTTCTCTTCTCATTTAACTGTGTTTTAACATTTCCAATTCTCATGGCTTGTGATATTCCTCTTTCTTCTGTACTTGCAGTGTCATATTTCAATATTCAGACCCTTTTTTTTTTTTTTTTTTTTTTTGCTTTTCTACATCTTTCTGTTGACTCTTGAGGAAAATAGAGGAATATTGCTTTTTTCCCTCTTTTCTAGTCTTTTCTGGGCTGCTGCTTGTTTGATACTCTTAGTGTCTCATTCCTATTACAACACAATGTATGTCATTTTTAGAAGTAAAGTAACTGTTTTTTCAAAGGCAATTTTTTAGGCTAAAAATGTGAAAAATGTTTTTTTTTTTTTTTAGGTCCTGTAACTTTTTCGAAAGAAAATAAGATAACACTTTACAATAAGGTTCATTAGTTAAAAACATTATTTAACATGAACTAATAATGAACTGCACTTCTACAGCATTTATTAATCTTTGT
Source organism: Hypophthalmichthys nobilis (assembly GCA_037950665.1). NCBI lineage: Eukaryota > Metazoa > Chordata > Actinopteri > Cypriniformes > Xenocyprididae > Hypophthalmichthys > Hypophthalmichthys nobilis. The sequence continues at coordinate 22,996,204 of CM075479.1, forward strand.
TAATGTTAATTTCAAGATTTACTAATACATTATTAAAATCAAGAGTTGTATTTGTTAACATTAGTTAATGCACTGTGAACTAACATGAACAAACTATGAGCAGCTATATTTTTATTAACCAACATTTACAAAGATAAACAAATATAGTAACAAATGTATTGCTCATGGTTAGTTCATGTTAGTTAATACATTAACTAATGTTAACAAATTAACCTTATTGTAAAGTGTTACCGAAAATAATACTTTTATTCAGCAAGGACACATTAAATTGATCAAAAGTGACAGTAAAGACATTTATAATGTTACAAAAAAAATTCTTTTTCTAATAAATGCTGTTCTTTTGAGCTTTCTGTTTATCAAAGAATTGCAGGTTTCACAAAAATATTAAGCAGCGCAGCTGTTAGTATAAAAGTTATTTTAAAGGGGTGGTGGGGGGGGGGGGTGAAATGCAATTTCATGCATTCTCACTTATTTACACTGTTAAAGAGTTGCATTCTCATGCCAAACATGGCCAAAGTTTAAAAACACGAGTTGGACGTATGATGGAGTATTTCTGTGCCAAATCCACTACTTCCGGTTTCGTACAGGATTCGGAGAGTTTTTTTCAAATGTGTCCTGTATGACGTCAAAAGAGAGTGGAATTCCTTGTATAGGCACTTCTCCCTGATAAGCGTGCAGACACACACCACCAGAGCAAGAGCAAGAGCGCGCCCATCAATGCACTTCGTTCAGGATACGGAAGCCGAGAGATTTTTCAACATTGGTTGTGTCCCAATTCAGGGGCTGCACCCTTTGAAGGCTGCATACATCATCGGTTTCATTTAAGAAGAATAACCCTTAGATTGCAACGTAAGTGTTACAGTTCACGTCTCCCCTGGACTCCATCTCCCATGATCCTCCCTGTTCCACACCTGCACTCACTTCCTCATCATCTCTCCCGCTCTTCACGGATTACTTGCACCTGGACTTCGTCATTAGCACTCCCTTTATAACGGACTCACTTCCCTGCACTCCTTGTCTGTTCTTTTGTTTGCCACATGGTTTTGGTTGTTCCGTTCCCTTTGTTTAATAGACCCATTGTTTTTGCTGATGTCCGATTCTGCTTCCTCTCTGCTTGCAACTACCTGTAACAGAAGAACAGACCGCTACAGTGAGGACATCAGCAGCACAATGGGGATTTACCTGCACCCGATCTCTCCCGAGCTCCCCAAGAAATGCACTTCAGCGGTGGACCGTCTGTGGAGGCTTAGGCAGGACGGTCGCCCGCTGGAGAGGTACGTGGAGGAATTTTCTGAGCTTTCTTGCTTGGTGAACTGGCCAGATGCACCGTTTAACACGTGTTTTCTGAAGGGCCTGGACGAGGATACAATTCGTTATATTGAACCTGCCTGTTCCTTCTCCCTAGTCGAGTCTATTAATCTCATTCTCTTTTTAAATGGTTCTGATTTTGAAATTGAAGAGGTTCATGAGAAAACGTATCCTCCTCATCCAGTCCCCTCAGAAACACACGCGGCCTGGTCAATTCACCTCCCGCCAGTTTCCTCCACATATCCCTCCAGTGGGTCTTCCAATTTTGTCCTGCCTGTCCCAAAGCCCAAACCGCCAAAGAAGATGGCCGCCGCGAAGCATAAGTCGCCAAGAAAGATGGCCGCCGCAAAGCATAAGTCGCCAAGAAAAATGGCCGCCGCCGCATCAGAGTTCTGCCATGAAATGGCTGCCGCGAAGCATAAGCCGCCAAGAAAGATGGCCGCTGCCGCGCCAGAGCCGCAGAACAAAATGGCCGCCGCCACACTTGAGCCCTTGCTCACAATGTCACCCACACTAGTACCCCTGGGATTATTAGTGGAGTATGAGGGGATGTCCTGGAGTCCAATTCCAGACCCCGCTCCAGTTCTCCACGAGCCCGTTCCTGTGCCCGAGTCGTCCCCAGACTCCGCTCCACTGCCCGAGTCGTCCCCAGACTCCGCTCCAGTGACCGAGTCGCCTCCAGACTCCGCTCCTATGCCCGAGTCCGCTCCAGACCCCGCTCCAGCTCATGAGCTCGCTTCAGCCCACGAGCCCACTCCATTCCACGAGCCCTTTCTTACCACCACTGAATCTGGGGCGGCTATGTACCCGTGGGTGGGGAACATGTGGGTGGGGCACATGCGGTGAGGCTCCCGACCCGCCATGGCTGCCCATGGCTCCCGAACCGCCATGGCTGCCCGAGGCTCCCGACCCGCCGTGGCGCCTAGAGCCCCTGAACCCGCCCCTGAGACCTCCGTACCAGTCCGCTCCATCACATGTCAGTAGGTCTCCAGGAGCCCCTCCCGGGAGGGGGAGGTACTGTTACACTTCACGTCTCCCCTGGACTCCATCTCCCATGATCCTCCCTGTTCCACACCTGCACTCACTTCCTCATCATCTCTCCCGCTCTTCACGGATTACTTGCACCTGGATTTCGTCATTAGCACTCCCTTTAAAATGGACTCACTTCCCTGCACTCTTTGTCTGTTCTTATGTTTGCCACATGGTTTTGGTTGCTCCGTTCCCTTTGTTCAATAAACCCATTGTTTTTGCTGACGTCCGATTCTGCTTGCAACCCAACCGTAACAGTAAGAAAGAAATGACAGTATTTTACACCTCACAATTAATATCAGTCAATTTTATTATGGTTACTTTTCTTAAATATAACATCCTTGATGAAGTATTCAGCCTTCAAATGTGACCTCCGGAGGACACAGCCTCCGAAATGAGACGCAGCTCCTGTAAACAAAGGAGTGTGTTTTTGGTTGTGAGGGAAAGATTACCTTTTTCAGCTTCCCAAAGAAACCAGCGTTAAGGCAACAGAGGATGAAGTTTGCTTTTCCGGGGCAGCAACGGAGTTGTGCATGTATGTTTGTTTGTTCCCGGGATTTCGGTGATGAATGTTTTGTAAACGAGTCCCAGTTTGGCGCTGGATTTGCAGATCGGGGGCGATGAGTAAAGCTGCATCAGATGTCTGTGTTTTGTTGGCAATTGGCAAGTGCATAAAATGTAAACACCACAAACGCTTTTGTTCCCTTTGTATTTATAATGATGTCGCAGCTAGCATGCGATCTCTAGGCAGAAGCTGCGTGCGCTCGTGACTCTTTAGCTCCGCCCACAGCACTGATGGCAGACACGCCTCCATGATCTCGGCTTTTTTCGGAAAAACTCAGTTTAGCGTATCTATCTTTTATAAATATGACAAAACTAAAAACTTTTCGGAGATAAGAAGGATGCATTGTTACTCTATATGTACTCAAGATTAACATTAGATTGGCAGAAACTGTGTGTGATACCCCCCCTTTAAATTGTAATAATATTTCAATTTTACTGTTTTTACTGTATTTTTGATCAAATAATTACAGCCTTGCTGAGCATGAGACTTTTAAAAAAAAAAAAAGATCTTACTGACCCCAGATTTGTCAATGGTAGTGTATTTTTGAAAACTTTGAAAGTACAAATATTCCATATATGTTTTTAATACAATAGTACCAAAATCTTTTTATCCATTTTGTTGGCTCCTTTATCATAAGTATGATCAAAAAAGTCACAAAAGTGTCTGCTAAATGAAAAAATGTATAAATAAATGCCAAGTATCCCTCAGTAGACTAGCTGGAGCCCTTTAAGTTCCTCATTCCTTCTTCTCTGTCTGCCCTTGGACTTTCCTTGTCTTCATCACATTATCCATCAACCACTTATCTCTGAGATTCCTCTCAGATTAGAGCTGGTCAGATAATTCTTGACATTTCTTGTGATATAATGCGCTTTGTGGAAATCCAGAGTGGAATTTCACTGATGTACCGTGTGATGTCATCAGGTTGTCCGCAGGGTTTCTATGGGAGGTTCTGTCAGAGGAGGTGTAACTGCCCTAATAATGGACGCTGCCATCGTCTGTATGGGGGTTGTCTTTGCACGCCCGGAAAATACGGCAAATTCTGCCACCTGCGTAAGTATTTAGTATGTTACAGTCAAAGATTGTTACTCATCTCCTTTCAGTTATTTTGAGGTCCATTAAAATAGTGTTTCTCCACATTAGCATGTCCCAAATGGACCCATGGTGCGGGTTGCTCGGAGGAATGTGAATGTTTGCAGGAAAACTCTCTCTCTTGCGATCCGCTAAAAGGCACCTGCACTTGTAAACCTGGTTACCATGGCGACAACTGCCAGGCAGGTAGGTGATGTTTCTACAGCCGTTTGAAACAGTTGTGTCAGAAAGGTACATGGAGATATATGTTGTGTTTCTGTATAGAATGTGATGACGGTTTCTTTGGCGATGGCTGCCGTGAGCGATGTAACTGCTCTGATGGTGAGCCATGTGACACTAAAACTGGAGAGTGCCAGAAGATGTGCCCACCCGGATACCATGGAGAGAAATGCCAGCTGGGTAAGACTCGCAGACATACACAAAGTCTGCGTTCAGAAGGGAATATGGCACTAACCTATAAAGATATCACAATACTTCCCCAGTTTTAAATATGCAAACGAGGCATTATCTAATTAAATATGCACTCATTTACATACATTTAGAGATGCAGAAATCTCAAAACTGGATAAAGCCAGGTTTAAAATTCTTTTCTCATTTTGTTGACGTTAGATTCAAAGTGGATTTTGAATATCTCTTTTTATGTAAATCAGAAAAGTGCTGCTAACTTTTAAATGGGACAATAATGGCTTTGCATCGCCCTCTAGTGATTGTCAGATGTCGGTGCACAGAACATATTTAATGGCTCGGTTATTTTAATAGCTGAGTAATGTCTGCATCAGAGATCAACTGTGAACAATCAATCATCTGACAATATACCCTTTTTAAAATTCCAAGCAGCAGATGCACTAAACACTCACACATGACAACACACTGACAGCTGTAAGTGGCGGTAATTTCACTTCAGCTCAGTAGCTTTGTGTTAAAGAGTGAGTGAAGAAATAAATGTTTTATGTAGCAAGATTTATGCTGGACATCTCTGTTATGTTATGAAAATGATATATTAACACACACTGTGTGTGCGTGTATATAAATGGGTTTTCCCTCTGTTCGCTGAAGAGAGAAATGAATAAATTTGGAAAGAGTGTCGTGTTTTAATAACATATTTGAAGTGTCTGTTTTAGTTATAAGTCGTTCTTGATCACTTACATACATTTTTTAGTCTTAATGGCTTAAACAGATCGTAGTTTGGTCTTAATGCTAAAACAGGCCCTTTTATCCCATCCTCAGGGGGCGATTCTGGGTAATTGAAGTGAGGTTGAGGGAGAGCGCTTTACAGTTTCTATGTAGGACAAGAAAAAGAGAGAGTGAGTGAATTCAGACAGGATAGACAGACAGTCTTGTGCCAGTTTGAACTGTAACACTAAGTGCTTCTGTTAGCTTGTCTATTACCCGTCACCTCATTTGAGGTGAACAAACTGTTTCCACTGAACAAACAAAAATTGTGGTTTCTGTCTCTTCCTCTTTCTCAGTCTTGTTGTCAGAGTGTGAAGCTGGCTATTACCATAATAGCATTAATTAAAATAATTGAAATTATTTGAAATTATTATTTAAAATATATTGCTTTCTCAAATTTCAAATTTTTATGTTTGAATTTGTTTACATTAAAAACAAACATTCTCTATGTAGTGTGTGAGACAGGTTTTTGGGGCGCAGGCTGTGCCAATGTGTGCCATTGTGCCAGTAATGCAGTGACCTGTGAGGCCAGCAGTGGGCGCTGTGTGTGTGAGGCTGGATACACTGGAGATCAGTGTGACAAGAGTGAGTCTGTTCTGCTTCTTTTTCATGCTCTTTCTCTCTCCTTGTTTCAGTGTCTTATTCTTTTTACTGTTGCATTTAAATGGTACAACATGTAAACATTCAGGTACAAATGTTAAATCTGATGCTAATTAAGATGCAAATGCTGCCACCTTGTGTCAATGTAATAAAACTACTATTCATACTATTTCTACAGTAAATGGCAGGGGTCTCCAAGAGGGCCACTGTCCTGAAGAGTTTAGCTCCAACCTCAATTAAACACACCTGAACCAGCTAATCAAGGTCTAATTAGACATACTAGAAACTTCCAGGCAGGTGTGTTGAGGCAAGTTGGAGCAGGACAGTGGCCCTCCAGGACCGAGTTTGGACACCCCTGGTATGCATAATGTGCACACAGTATACAACATTTAGGAAAAATAGGTATTTCATACAACCTACAATATTAGGCCAAAGTAAACAAGAGAATATGGTGTGTGAGATACTGTATCCCACAATGCAGTGCAGTTGATTTAACCTTCCATTTACATTGTAAAAGTAATTACAGACACAGTTTTTTATCTTTTTTAACATGATTTTTCATTTGATCTGACAGCAAGAAGTATTGGCAGTGACATAAATTGTGTTCGCAGTTTGCTGCTTCAATATTTGTAAAAGATTTTTTCTCATTTCTATGGTATACTGGAAAACAATGATACGATTTCAGAAGTTTTAAAGGCTTTTATTGGCAAAAACATTCTATATATATATATATATATATATATATATATATATATATATATATATATATATATATATGCAAAGAGTCAGTCTTTACAGTGTTGACCCTTCTTCTTCAAAACCTCTGCAATTCACTCTGGCATGCTGGATTTCAGCTCCTGGCCCAAACCCTGACTGATGGCGATCTGTTCTTCCCTTATTAGGGCTCAGAGGTGATCACAATTTGTGAACTTCTGCTTGTTCACTCACCTTGAGGATTGACCACAGGTTCTCTATGGGATTAAGATCCGGGGAGTTACCTGGCCGTTTCAATGTATTGATCTCCGAGCAACTTCATTATCAGCCTTTTAACATGGTTCTCCATCATGCTGGAAAATGCGCGGTTCATCACCAAATTGCTCCTCCTGAGTCGTTGGGAGAATTTGCTCTTGTTGGATGAGACCATTCTTTATTCATGGCAGTGTTTTTGGGCAGAATTGTGAGAGAGCCACTCCTTTGGATGACAAGCTACCCCACACATGGATGGTTTCAGGATGTTTCACTGTTGGCACAACACAGGACTCACGGTAGCATTTACCTTTTCTTTTCTGGACAATCGATTTTCCAAATGTCCCAAACAGTCGGTAGTGGGCTTCATCAGAGAAAATAACTTTGCACCAGTCTTCTGCAGAACTTGTACTTCCTGCAGAATTCCAGTCTGTCCTTGATGTTTTTCTTGGAGAGAAGTGGCTTCTTTGCTGCTCTTCTTGACACCAGATACTGAGCGAGCTCTGCACTGGTGGTGACATGATTCCATAGCCGAGGAGACGGTCCTGGCGCTTGCTGGACATTCTGGGACGTCCTGAAGTCTTCTTTACTGCAGTTGAACCTCCAAAACCTCCCTTTCAGGCAAGTCACTTCACTCGGCGGCCATCTTTGAAACGGCTCTCGTGCAGCTATTTCAGTCATTCAAGTGCATCTTTTATTTCTTAGAATGAGGAAACATCAAATTCTCTAAAGCTGTTCACCAAGCTTGTGATTAAATTTCATATTTAAAATCACCAATGATATCTGACAACAACTGTAAATGTCATAAAGAACCATAAATGTGGTCTCTATGCTCAAATAGTGTTAAAAAGCTTATTTTTCAGGCTAGAGCAGCCAGTGTGGTTGCGCAGTCATTTTTTTTTGGCCAATTAAGCTTTTTGCATTTATTCAAACTTCAACTGATCACTCTAAACCATAATCTAGAAACAATGTGAATCAACACCACAACAACTGAAGCAGCAAACTTTGCAACACACAAAATGTTTACACAAAATGTAGAAAAAAAATATTTAAAATTGTACGATAATTACCAAACTGGTAACTTCACCACCCACATTCAACATAAGGAGGTCATGTGACAAGTGATCTGAAATGTTTACCAAAATATCCTTTAAAAAATGCTGTGCAACATTTGGTAAGTATTGCAGTGCTATTTATATACTATTATAGAATTTATTAATGTTTTGAATTATATATACAGCTTTCATTTTAATCTCAGTTTGGTAACACTTTAGTTTAGGGTCCAATTCTGGCTATGAACTAGTTGCTTATTAGCATGCATAATACTAGGATATTGGCTGTTTATTAGTACTTATAAAGTACATATCAATGCCTTATTCTGCATGACCTTATTCTACATCCCATAATCCTACCCAATTTAACAACTACGTTATTAACTATTAATAAGCAGCAATAAGGAGTTTGAGGCAAAAGTCATAGTTAATAGTTAATTAATAGTGAGAATTATTTTATAACCCTAAAATAAAGTGAGTAATTTTGTGCTTTTTTCATTTTTAATAGTTTTTTGTTATCTTTATGTTTTTGAAATTAAGTTTTAGATTTAGTTAATAACACGACTGAAGTACTGAGCTAGTATTTTATTCTGAACACAGCCATAGTGCATATTTCATTTCCACTTATGTAAGTTCTGTTCTTGTGTCCTGAATCTGCATTTCCTATGATGCTTTGTGTCAGAGTGTCCGGAGGGCCAGTATGGAGCCGAGTGTAACCGAGTGTGTGAGTGTGAGAACGGAGCCGAATGTGACCACGTCAGCGGAGCTTGTACCTGTACCGCCGGCTGGGTGGGATCACATTGTGAAAAGAGTGAGTAACAAACAAATGCATTCAAATTCAGAAAGATTTACAAATACAAACCACAAATATCACACTTATGTAATCAGAGTTGTCAGTATAATGTTTGTCAATGCATATTATTTTGTATTTTCCTGGCCATTTATCTTTCTCCACCGTAGAGTGTTTTCATACCCCTAATGCACTGGGGCCTCTTCTTCACCAGGGAAACAGGAAGTCTCAATCAGTCTTAGAGGGCAACCCACCCATCATGCAATCTGAGTGCGTGTCTGTGTGTAAAATGGAATGTTTTTGATTCCCGTACGCTCATTGAAACACTCACTCATCACACACAGTCAAGCAAGTTCTAGTTTAGTTTGTTTAGTGTGTCATAATGACATCAATGCAGGAAACTAAAATCACATGTTTCAAAATATCTAGTTAATAAGAGCTAGAAGCAGGTAAGAAGGCTTTGTCCTCCATGACCTGTCGTTTCTGCCTTCTAGTGGTTAATCTGAGCCACTGACAAAACATCTCACAAACATACACACACAGACACACCCTGCTGGATCCATGACAGCATCCTCTGCTTAATGAGACAGCCACATCCAGCTGGTGCACTTTATGAGGAAACCACAATGCACAGACATACACACAGTGCCAAACATAGACTCCGACTCCTATCTTAGCTTAAAAAAAAGGAAAAAAAAGCAAAACCCTACCACATGTAAAACACACACACACACATACAACATGCACGGACAGGCAAACTGGCTCATATCTTAACAGGTTCCATGCATGTGTTTTTGCACCGGTTTTCAGCACCGCACAACCCACCACTGAATCTATAGCAGAGTTTGCAGCCTATATTGAATGTGGTGAGATAAAAGATTTGTACCTCAAAATAATGACAAGAAAACAACTATTGAGTTGTCCTCGGAATGAAAGAAATAGTAACTCATATGAACTGATCACATTTTAGTGAATCTCAACCAGTGTAGTCTGATTCATGAACAAATCATAAACTAGATCATCTAGTAACATCCTGTAGATGTTGTTTGTATGTTTCTGTGTTGCTTGACTGTGAACAGGAATCAATTACATTACATTTTTCCAAACATACAAGGCACAATGATTCACAAATCGAGCCAATCCTTTTTTAGAGAATAAAAAACATATAGTGCAACCAGTGTAGTGTGATTCATGAACAAATTACACTTTTAAACTAGTTCTTTTTTAATGGATCAAAAACATGCAGCACAACTGGTGTAGTCCTATTCACAAAGAAATGACTCTTTTTAACCGGTTCTTTTTAGTGAATCAAAAACATACAGCTCAATCAATGTAGCTTGATTCACAAACAAATGACTCTTTTAAATCTGTTCTTTTTTTAGTTAATCAGAAACATACAGCTCAATCAGTGTAGTCTGATTCACAAACAAATTACTCTGTTAAACCTGTTCTTTTTTAGTGAATCAAAAACATACAGCTCAATCAGTGTAGTCTGATTTACAAACAAATTACTCTTATAAATCTATTCTTTTTTAGTGAATCAAAAACATACAGCTTAAACAGTGTAGTCTGATTCACAAAAAAGTGACTCTTTTCAGTCTCTTTTTTTTTAGTGAATCAAAAACATACAGCTCAATCAGTGTATGCTGATTCACGAACAAATGACTCTTTTAAATCTGTTCTTTTTTTAGTGAATCAAAAACATAGCTCAATCAGTATAGTCTGATTCGCAAACAAATGACTCTTTTAAACCTGTTTTTTTTAGTGAATCAGAAACATACAGGTCAATCAGTGTAGTCTGATTTGCAATAAAAAAAATGACTCTTAAATCTGTTCTTTTTTAGTGAATCAAAAACATACAGCTCAATCAGTGTAGTCTGATTTACAAACAAATTACTCTTATAAATCTATTCTTTTTTAGTGAATCAAAAACATACAGCTCAAACAGTGTAGTCTGATTTACAAAAAAGTGACTCTTTTCAGTCTCTTCTTTTTTTAGTGAATCAAAAACATACAGATCAATCAGTGTATTCTGATTCACGAACAAATGACTCTTTTAAACCTGTTTTTTTTTTTTAGTGAATCAGAAACATACAGATCAATCAGTGTAGTCTGATTCACAAACAAAGTCTGTAGAGAAAGGAAGTAAGCCCAAATAACTTCTTGTATCCATGTGATATGGTTGAAGGTGCAGCGAACTATGATTCATACGATAACCAGGGCTGACAGAATGGATCTAGATCCCGCACAGCAGTAGTAGACCTGTCTAAAATCAATTGAAAGCCAACAAAGGAGATTTGGAAGGGGCAAAACCAGGTCTTTAAGACCATTAGTGTTCCATCTCCATCTGTATCAACTCCACCACCATAGATTTAGACGCATAAAAGCAGATTGTTTTGGTTTATAGTGGACTTTTACATTTACAGATTTCATCTTTAATAAATCAGGCCCTGACTACAGAGATTAGGTCTCCGTAGGCCCACAATTCCACCCGTCCGTTTTGGGACGTTTTCAACTCGGTAGTTCATCTGGATGTAGCCAGCAGTTCCACTCATGTTCCATAGGCTCAGATGTCTTCCATGCTTCTTAATCGTACAAACCGACTGAATAACAGCAGACTCGCGCGCACACACATGTGGCGGGTCTTTAGCGAGCTCTTGAGTGCTATCATCGGTCTCCATCTCTGAGGGCCTCAGCCGTGAAACACATTTTACCGGCTGCAGCCCGATCACAACCATCCGCTGCCGTTACACGCTCACGCACACGCGCTTTACAAGATCTTATCAGGCTGATGGAATACAAGACCGATCTCTTGTGATCGCGTGTGTCTGCGAGCCATATGCTCCATGATTGTATGGATGTCTGTCTACACTTGTGTTCATACAGAGGGATTGCGATTTCATGTGCTTGTGTGAGTATGTGTGTGTTTGTGTGTGTGTGAATGAAAGGCAGTAGAGTGGAAACAAAGTTTTTGTCTCATTGAATATTGTTTTTTTTAGAATAACTAAATTAACTATTTTTTTTATTTTATTTATATTTTAAGTAACCAAGAAAACTGCTACATTAAAGTAGTGACGTGATGTGAGGTGTCCCAAACTCGGAATTTGTGCTCACCCATCCAAGTGCACACACACACACGCGCACACGCACACACGCGCACACACACGCACACACACACGCACACACGCACACACACACTGTGAGCACACACACACCCCAGAGCAGTGGGCAGCCATTTTTGCTGCCGTGCCCGGGGAGTGATTGGGGGACATGTGCTTTGCTCGAACCCGCGACCTTCAGGTAACAAGTCTCTAACCATTAGGCCACAAGTATTAGACACCATTTTAGCCAGGTGCACTAGATTTTGTTTTGTCTTATGGGAGTTTTGCATGAGGTGTGTGGTGAAAAACGTGGGCTGAAAAAAATATCCAGTTTCAAATATGTCACATTACCAAAATAAAATTGTTTGCAAATGCTGTTTCTTGTTAATTAGCATTCATGAATCAAACATTTTATTTTACATTAGCTAATTTTTATTTATTTTATTTTATTTTGAGCAACCCTGGCCAAGAAACTGCTTCATTAAAGCATTAAAGGGTTAGTTCACCCAAAAATGACATTTCTATCAAACCTGCATGATCTTCGTTCATCTTTGGAACACAAACTAACATATTCTTGATGAAATCCGATAGTTTTTTTTTTATCTCCCATAGGAAGCAACAAAATTACCACATTCAAGGTCCAGAAAAGTAGTAAAAACATGGTTAAAATAGTCAATGTGACTACAGTGGTTCAACCTTAATGTTATGAAGTGACGAGAATACTTTTTGTGCGCAAAAACAATACTGAGCGTCAGCCAATACTGAGTCGGCGTTCAGACGTAAACACGGAAGCTCTGCACTGCGTTCATTGCGTCAACTGCGTAGGAGACTGACAGGGAAGAGGAATAATTGTTGAATAAAGTTGTTATTTTTGTTTTGTTTTTTGCGCACAAAAAGTATTCTTGTTGCTTCATAACATTAAGGTTGAACCACTGTAGTCACATTGACTATTTTAACAATGTCTTTAGTACCTTTCTAGACCTTGAATGTGGTAATTTTGTTGCTTTCTATGGGAGATAATAAACCTCTCGGATATAAAAAATATCTTCATTTGTGTTCTGAAGATGAACGAAGGTCTTACGGGTTTGGAACGACATGAGGGTGAGTATTTAATTACAGAAATTTAATTTTTGGGTGAACTAACCCTTTAAACCCCATTTTGGCCAGGTGCACTACATTTTTTTTTGGGACTTTTGCATGAAGTGTGATGAAAACCCTGAGCTTTAAGTGAAAAAAAAAAAATAGCAGGTCAGGGAATATTTGCACAGGAGGCACATTTCTGTACCCAGACAGTGAACCTGTGTGCTCAGCAGGTGTTCTAGTTTCCTAGAAATGTCTGTCTGTCTGTCTTCCTCACACACACGTGGACTTTGTTGTGGTGAGGATGTGCCGCACATGTGGCGAATGAGATCATGCAATCAATGCTGATGAGGGCAGTTCACACGCTGAGCATTCGGTAGGTAATGAGACATGAAAAAGAGATGAGCAGGACGAAGGGATGAAAAATGGATACGTCCACGCGGATGCTAGTAAAACAGTAACCTAATTATATTCGAATCAGAATGCTGACACTCTGTTGGCTCTTTGATGCCTCTGGGGGGGATCTGTGAGCATGACTTTCCAATGATGTACCGCACATTATAACGCACACACAGACGCTGCTGACTCAAATCTCCTCTCCTCCATAGGATGTCCTGTTGGGTTTTACGGGCAGGACTGTGCGCAGATGTGCCAGTGCGGGAACGAGGCCCAGTGTCACCACATCACAGGCGCCTGCCGCTGCACCCCTGGCTGGGCACTGCCGCAATGCATTCTGGGTAAGCCGCCCACATCATTAAAACGGGGTGTGATTGGAGACTCATCTCCGGCTGAACGCCGCATCCTCGCACAGAAATAACCCTACAATCGCTCATCCAAACACAGTTTATCAGCTCGCAGACACAGTCGATGCAGTTTTTTAAGTGTGTGTGTGTGTGTGTATAAAGAGAGGGAAAAGCTTCCCGTTGGGCTGCAGAAAAGTTTAATGCATCCATGTTTTTAATCACCATAGGATGCTTTTAAAAATGTCTCATCTGTGTATGTTTGTGTTTACTGTGGAAGGATGCTTTTTAGAAGTGTTCCGTTTGTGTGTCTGTCAGTATTTTATTAGGGTAAGATGCTTTTTTAAGAGAGTTCTGTGGCACATTGGTTTAGTACCATCCGTCTTCTCATGCGATCTCCCGTCAGTAGTTTAATAGATCAGGGGCCCAATAAAGATTTATCTCTCTTTCTCTTTCACTCTCCCTCTCTTTTTAATGAAGTGAGGTTTGTGTTAAAGATCCCTCTTTCAGATGTTTTATTTTTACGTCTGGCTTTCCCATGACATGTTTTGCAGGGCAATCTCGTCTGTGATGAAACCTCTCTGGAGACGAGTGACGTTATTAGTTAGTTTTGTGGCCTTCTTTTTAAAGAGTGCAAATCGTAAATAATTATTTAGATTTGCGTCTGCTTTTAGTTTATTATTATTTTTTAGTTTCGCAGTAGCGTAATGTCATGCTAATTGTGTCTGCTAAAGCAAGTGCGTTCAGGCCATATACAACTCACTGATAGGCATCAAATTGAGTGTTTATAAAGTAGTGTGTTCTTCATACCTCGTACAGGTTTATTTTTTTGCTTTTGTTTATTATAATTTTTAAAGGGTTAGTTCACCCAAAAATGAAAATTTCTGTCATTAATTTCTCACCCTCATGTCGTTCCACACCCATAAGACCTTCGTTCCTCTTCTGAACACAAATTAAGATATTTTTGATGAAATCCAATGGCTCAGTGAGGCCTGCACTGCCAGCAAGTTAATTAACACTTTCAGATGCCCAGAAAGCTACTAAAGACGTATTTAAAACAGTTCATGTGATTACGGTGGTTCAACCTTAATGTTATAAAGCATCGTTAAGCATTCGTTAAGCTTCGAAGCTTAACGAATCATTTGTTTCAAATCAGTGGTTCGGAGCGTAATGAGGCTTCGTTACGTCATAAGTGTTTCGAAATTTCAATGGTTCACCACCGACTTTCACTGCGTGACTTTGGCAGTTTGATACACGCTCAGAACCACTGATTCAAAACAAAAGATTCGTAAAGCTTCGAAGCTTCATGAAGCAGTGTTTTGAAATCGCCCATTACTAGATACTGTTGAATAAAATCATTATTTTGTTTTTTTTTGTGCACAAACCGTATTCTCGTCACTTCATAACTTCAAGATTGAAACACTGTAGTCACATGATCTGTTTTAAATATGTCTTTAGTAGCTTTCTGGGCATTTGAAAGTGTAAATTATCTTGCTGTCAATGGAGGGCTCACTGAGCCATCGGATTTGATAAAAAATATCTTAATTTGTGTTCTGAAGATGAACGAAGGTCTTACGGGTGTGGAACGACATGAGGGTGAGAGATTAATGACAGAATTTTTCATTTTTGAGTGAACTAACCCTTTAATGTCTGCTTTACAAATAGTAAGAAGTCAGTTGTTTAGAAGGTTTAGAATGTAATGTTTCCATTTTAACCCTTTTTTGTTTATAATTTTAAATTACACATTGTTTGGAGGACATCATTGGGCAGGATGTGGAATAACATTGTTTAAAATAATGGATTAAAATACATTTTTAATGAATAATGATTTTAAGACTTTTCATCCGATTAACCGATTAATCGAAAAAATAATCAACAGATTAGTAGTGTATTAGTAGCTGATTTACAATCAAATGTGAATATGAATAAAAATAATTAGTTCTGTGACATATCTATTTGAATCAACATACTAATATTTTATATTTTCTATATTTGGAACATCTAGAATAGAACATCTGTTTCTTCACTGAATATAAATATATATATATATGTATGTATATATGTATATGTGTGTGTGTGTGAGTGAATGAAAACATACAAACATTTTTAAAAATTTGGTTTGTTTCATATATGTGTTTGTGTTGTAGCTTGTCCAGCAGGTACATTTGGTCCCAACTGCAGTCAGTCATGTGACTGTCACAATGGAGGGTCATGTGACCCAGTGAGTGGCCAGTGCCAGTGCACACCTGGGTGGACAGGAACCAACTGCCAACAGAGTGAGTTAAAACACACACATATGTTGGGTTTTCATGTTTTATGGGGACTTTCCATAGACATAATGATTTTTATGCTGTACAAACTGTATATTCTATCCCCTACCCTTAAACCTACCCATCACAGAAAACTTTCTGCATTTTTGCATTTTCAAAAAATGTTTTTTAAGCTGTTTTCCTCATCCGGACCAAAGAAAAAGTCCCCAAAGGGTCAAAAATTACTGGTATTACTATTGATTTGGTCCCTATAACGTTCGGAATACCACACACACACAAATCTAAAACTCATATTTAATGTATTATTGTTGAATATGTACACAAATACACAGTCTTTCTCTTAAAAAAAAAAAAAAACCCTTACGCACATGCTTCAACACCCCAAGACCCTATATACTCATAAACACATCTGTCTCTCTCTCTCACAGACTCACTCAGAGTGCTTTATTTGGCTGTAGTTAGTAAGATGTAAGTGATTATGGTGATTTATAGTGAGGAGTTTGTAAGCACTGATAGCCGCGATTCACATGTCATCACACAAATTACTGTATTCTGTCTCCATTACACACTGGAATGTTCACATGGGTGAACGCGGGTCGCTCACTCTGCAATCCATCTGCTTTCTCTCTCACTGTCTGTATGTTGTGTGTATAGCCTGTGCATCTGGATGGTTTGGTAGAAACTGTGAGCAAAGATGCATCTGTCCAGTGGGCATGGCCTGTAATCATGTGACGGGCAGATGTGGATGTCCTGCAGGGTACACTGGGAACAGCTGTGAGACGAGTATTTCATACATCCCACTGATTCTTAAGACAGCTTTTAAAATAGCAACATCTTTTACCTCTAAATCTACCTGTAAGACTGTAACTCAGTACTTTATAGACTAGTATGTATTAAACAGTCTCTTATGCTCACCAAGGCTGCATTTATTTGATAAAATAATTTGATAAAAAATTTGATAAAATCTGTAATATTTTAAAATATCATTGTAATATAAAATAACTGTTTTCCATTTGAATATATTTTAAAATGTAATTTATTTCTGTGATCAAAGCTGAATTTTCAGCATCATTACTCCAGTCTTCAGTGTCACATGATCCTTCAGAAATCATTCTAATATGCTGATCTGCTGCTCAAGAAACATTTATGATTATTTTCAAAGTTAAAACTAGTGCAGCTTCATATTTTTATTATTATTTTTATATTACAGTTAGTTGGTAATGCAATTGTGCTTATTTACTGTATATACTGGTAAAGAATTTTTTTTTTTTTTTAAATTTCCCTCCATTTAAGTAGGTCTAATTACTGTAGCAAATTAAATGGCTGCTGTAAATAAATACATGTGTGAAATGCAAAATTTTAGACATAAATCTAAAATTATATTGTAGTCTCAGTTAATTATTAATTTAGTGCTAGATTTGCTAATGACACAAATGTTATGAAAAAAAATAAGCAGGCGAATTATACTCAAACAGTGTCTGAAAATATTGTTTTGTTGAGGTACTGAAGAATCAGTGATCTCTCCATTTATACATCTATTCATCTGACCAGCTTAATCAAAACAAAGGGAGTAAAAGACTAACACCCATTTTTTATTTAAGATTTAATTTTTTAATTCACAGCAACACATTGTTGCATTCAAAACTACGCTAAAAAAACATACACAAACTTCGACCTCTCATTACACATGCAGGGGTTTTACTCCCCGACTCTCTTTCAACACCCGCCCATCTCTCTCACTCTCTCTTTTTCTCTCTCTGTGGATGTGAGACATCTGATAAAGGTTAGTGCTGAGCGGCCAACTCAAACAGCAGGCTTTGTTTTGTCTGTGTAAGGATAAGAAGTCTGGAACAGACATGGACGCACACACACACACTGCAGTAGACATGGCTAATGACAACAGTCTAATTATTCTCTTTAGTCTGGAGTCTGAGCTTATCTCTTACACATGCCGGTGGGATGAATACAAACACACACACACTTATAGATGAACATACACAGATCTGTATTAGTCTCGACAATAAGGACCATCTAATGGCCTGAGGGTGGTGTGAGAGATTTTCAGGCCAGTTGACAGACCTGTTTTTTGTCAATTGGGGCCAGTACTGTGTTGTCACCACATGCTTTGTTTGTTGACCATGTACATGTGTTGCTATGTCTTGGAAACTATTTCATCCCCTTGGAATTATAAGGTTCTATCTGACATTTTTGTCCAAATTGAGTTATTCACATATTCTTATTCTGTGACAACTTATTTACATTATGTGATGTTTTTGGTAATGTTGAGTAAATACAGGGACTTTTTATTTAGAAAACAAAATGGTTCTATCTACAAAGTCCAATGGAATGCAAAAACTTTGAAGCTTAATATCTCAGAACTGCTCAGAATGCAGATAGAACCTTATAATTCCAAGGGGATGATTTATTTTTTTGAGATAAGATTGAAAGTTACTGTGCTATATATAGTGTATGTATGTATATAGACTATATTATGCAAATATGATAAATAGTATATTTATTTATTTTAAAATATACCAACATTATTTGGCTGTGTAAAATAACAAAACATTGTTTTTTGTGTACTCATTTACGCTGAGCACTGTAAATATATAAGTATAAGTAACATTTTAAACTATCTCAATGAACACAAAAACAATTTCCAAAATGTTGACAAAACTGTTTTATATAATAGCTGTTTAACTTATAACATGAAAGTAAGGTTAAAATATAACTTCGGTTATATATAAATTTTCAGTTTTACTCAAATTAGGGTGATGCAAAAATGAGTACACCCCACTGAAAGTCTCTGGAGCAAAGCTAAATCTTAGACTACAAATGTCTAATTTAACAAGAATTCAACCACAGGTGAGTCTAATTATTCATTACACAGGTGTCCAGCAGACAGTTGACTATAAAAGGGTGTTAAAACCCCTTCCCATTTCATGCTGTCAGCAATGGCACCACATGGAAGAGAAATGTCACAAGGCCTGAGAAAGAAAATAATTTCTTTACACCAGAAAGGTGACGGCTACAAGAAGATCAGCAAAGCTTTACTTATCAGTCAGAATACTGTAGCAAAAGTGGTACAAAAATTTAAAAAAGATGGAACTGCAACCATCTCACAGAGATGTCCAGGTCATCCACAGAAGTTAACACCTCGACAGGAGCGTCTTCTGATGAGAAGGGTTGAAGAAAATCGGCATGCAAGTTCACTGCAGTTATCTAAAGAAGTAGAAAAAAGCCAAACGGGGGTGACTATTTCCCGTGACACAATACGGTGTACACTGCAGAGGAATGGCATGCATGGGTGCCGTCCACGAAAGAAGCCTCTTCTAAAGCCCAGGCACAAAAAAGACCGCCTAGAGTTTGCCAGGGCCCATGCTGACAAAGATGAAGACTACTGGGACTCTATACTCTGGAGTGATGAGACCAAGATAAATGTTTTTGGAACATTGGTTGTCGTGCATATTTCCAACATGACAATGATCCTAAACACACATCTAAGGCCACTGTTGGATTTCTGAAGAAGAACAGGGTGAAAGTGATTCAGTGGCTCCTGATCTGAACCCAATCAAACAGCTATGGGGAATTCTGAAGAGACAAGTTCACCATCAATCTCCATCCAGCATCCAGTCTCTAAAAGAGGTCATTCTTGAAGAATGGAAAATGATAGATTTTACAAAATGTTGCCAACTTGTTCATTCCATGCCTAGAAGACTTGGTGCTGTCATTAAAAATCATGGAGGCCAGACAAAGTACTAGATGTAGTAGTTTTTGTTGTGGGGTGAACTCATTATTGCATCAACCTAATTTGAGTAAAACTGAAAAATGTGTAATCTAAGTTATATTATTAACCTTACTTTCATGTTATAAGTTAAACAGATGTTATATTAAACTTAGTCTTGTCAACATTTTTGTGTTCATTGAGATATTGTTTAAAATTTTACTTTTCAAAGGGGGTTACTCATTAACTATTTATCAGATCTAAAGCACTGATCGGACTAGGCCATTGGAAAAAATCCTTACTGTTCAGCCATGAATATTTCTATTTAAATATATTTATTTTCCATATAATCATGTTTGTGTGTGTGATATGCATTTGTGTGGTAATGCTATGTAATGGACGCATACCCACAAACACATTCATAAGGCCTGTCTTCTGTCAGATACTCCGGACGTATGTGAAAGTGTATGAATGTAAGCATGTTTGAATGACGTTACGTGAGATGTCTAGCCTCTCCTTCATATCATATCATATCTCCTTCCTGTCTGAGACCTGATGCCTTTTCAGGAATGTGTCTAGACAACTGGACATTTCTGTGGAAAACTCACACATGCTCTTAAAGTCATCTCTGTATGTTTTGTGTCATTTTCTAACGTTCTCTCTTTCTCAGCGTGTCCTCAGGGCAGATTCGGCCTGAACTGTTCTCAAGTGTGCACGTGTTCTGGAGATCAGTACAGCTGTCATCGCGTCACTGGGAAATGCAGCTGTCTACCTGGTTACTATGGCAACCGCTGTCATCTCAGTAAGACATATTCTGCAAATCTCTACTGTTTGACCTAATACAATTGTGTTCATAGTTGTTCAACCAACCCACAGCTCATCTACAATGCGAGCTAATAGAAAAAGGTTATATAATCATATACACTACCATTCAAAAGTTTGGAGTTAGAAAGTTTTTTTTGTAAGAAATACTTTTATTCAGCAAGGACATATTAAATTGATCAAAAGTGACAGTAAAAAAATAAATGCTGTTCCTTTGAATTTTCCATTCATCAAAGAATCCTGAAAAGATGTATCACTATTTACATACAAATATTAAACAGCACAACTGTTTTCAACATTGATAATAATAAGAAACATTTCTTGTGCACTAAATTAGCCTATTAGAATGATTTCTGAAGGATCATGTGACAGTGAAGACTGGAGTAATGATGCTGAAAATTCACACAGGAATAAATTACATTTTGAAATATATTAATATATAATATTTTAAATTATAATAATATCCATAGTAACCAATCCCGTCAACGTGTGGGGCGGGGCTTTTCCACAGTAAGCACAAGAACACCTTTAAGAAGGGACAGGAAAAATCGGGTACATACAGCAATATTGTGGGTGAATTATATATGTGATGTATATTATGATGTTATGATAAACAATGTGCCTTTCTCCACTGACTTTCTATGTCCAAAGTGTTTCTGGGGATGCTGATTTTCAGAAGGCAGCTATCTGACTCGGAGATGGTGAATGGGAACATGGTTGTTTGTGTAACATTAGCAACACATTTTAGCTGTTTGATAATGTAATCAAGCAAAAGGCTAATCATATCAATTACTGTTATGCAGTGTTGGGGAGTTACTTTTAAAAGTAATGCATTACAATATTGCATTACTTTCTAAAAAAGTAACTAACTGCATTCGTTACTTTGTATGAAAAGTAATGCGTTACATTACTTTTGCGTTGCTTTTTCTTGACCGGGCTGGGCTTGCTTGTTTATTTTTAATAACAACAAAAAAGTTTTATTTTTGGCAAATGTTAAGGCTCTTTCACACCAAAAGTGAAATGAATAAGCCTCAGGCTGAAGGAAATGCATATTTACACCTGTACAGTAGAGGGCGCAGATCAAACAAACCTTTCAGCTGTGCTGCCATTCTGGATTAAAGAAGAATAGGATACAGGAGAAGGAAGTTTAACACTCTTATTTCTAAATCTAAAGTAAATTTTGCTTATTAGTATGGCTGAATTAGATCATTGAAGGTCAGCAGCAAAGACATTGGTTAATAAAGTGAAATTAAATACATATAAAGTATATTTGTATAATTTAATACAGTTAATTATTACAGGTTTGCGTAAAATTGTAAGATTGCATTTCACTGTTTTTATTCATTTTGAGGAATACTGAATGTTTTTGCGCAAGTGAGATGAGTAAATGCATGTTCACATTTAGTCTAGAACTACAATAACCATCATGTTCACACAGCACACACAACACCTCTGCACTTTATTCCTCTCAACATGGGGACAGGAGAGCTGTCAGTCAATAAATGTGAAAAAGTAACTTGCATTACTTATTTGAAAAAGTAACTTAGATATTTAGTTGTAAATGGGAAAATGTGTTACTTTAATAGTTACTTGAAAAAGTAATCTGAATACGTAACTCAAGTTACTTGTAATGCATTACTCCCGTTACTGCTGTTATGTGTCTGACGTTGTAGAGAGCGATACATAAAACGCATTACCATTCTGATAGATCGACTTGCAGATGACCCTGTATATTTCACTCTTCCACTTCTTCTGAATCAGTTTCTGGTTCAAATATATATCTGAATTAAACCAATATTTCTACTTGCCATTACTACAGTTGACCGAGTGGATCAGGTAGTCTGAGTTGGTGTGATTGAATGGAGGCGGGGCTAATTTGCATATTCATGGGTCCGTGTATACTAAACGAAGCAAGGGTGTACAGTTACATTCAAGATATTTTAAGGCATAAAGACATTATTTTCACAAGAAAAAATGCTGAAATATGTCATTTTGGATATCGATGAGTTTTAAAAGATAAAATTATTGACTGCAGAGGGTCTTACTGACCCCTAACTTTTGAACTTTTATTGTATCTGTATGTTGTTGTGTAGTTACATATAATTATAATTTATATACACGTATGCATTGTTTTATAAGTGTACTAAAATCTACCTGTATTTAGTGTAGAACAACTTTAAATTCCAGGGTGATTTACAAGAACACTACTAAATGTAACATGCATAAATGCATAATTAACATTAATGACAACTACTAACGGACTGTGTATATCAAAGATACACTCCAATGTTGCCCCTTCCTGCTCCTCACAGGATGTCGAGAGGGCACCTACGGCCCTTACTGTAAGAAGAGGTGCAGATGTGCCAATGGAGGCCGATGTGACTTCAGGACTGGCTCTTGCCTCTGCCAGCCAGGATACTTGGGACCCAACTGCAGCACTAGTAAGAACCTGATGCTCAATCCATCACCTGAGTGGGTGTGGCTATGGTTCAACATCTATGTAAACACGCATCAAATGGACATCTTTGTCTGTTGCATAGCATCTGCCTTTCAGCATCTTATGAAAGTGTAAAGTTAAACGTAGGTCAGCTTTTAAAAAATGCATATTGAGGCCGTCTTTTTCTCTTAGGTTGTCCCACAGGTCACTATGGGAGAGACTGTTCTCAGGTGTGTTTGTGTGGAGAGAGAGGACAGTGCCACCCAGAGACTGGGAGGTGTAACTGCGCCCCTGGTAGAACAGGACCGTCCTGCGAACAAGGTGGATAGCAGTGTTATTTACTTATTATTATATTATTTATTATTATTTGAGTTAGCTGTTATTTTTGTATTTTCATTTTAGTTTAAGTTCTAGTCATTTTAAGTGCTTTTTTTATTTTTATTAGTTTATTTAATATTTTTATTTTGGTTTAATTTATTTTCTTTTCAGTTTTAGTTATTGTAATTGCATTACTTCATCTTATTTGATTTTGGATAGCTGCCAAGGCAGCATTTGTTATTTAATATATATTTTATTTTATTTCAGCTTTATTTCAATTAGCAAAAAAAAAAAAAAAAGTTAATAGTTTTAATAGTTTTTTGTTTAACAACAACACTGGTGGATTGCTGTACTATTCTGTTTTTCCCCCCCTTTTCCTTCTTCTTATTTGCCTTTTTCCACCACTTATCTTGCCAATTTCTCTAACCTTTCAGTCATTCATTTCTTTTTTTCCTGTCTTCACCCATCCATGGTCCCTCCCTCCCAAATCTACAACATCCACATCTTGTTAGAATCTGAAAGCCGTAAGTGTTATGATGACTTCATAAGCAAAACAACAGAAATATATTGCGTCTCACAGTCTTGCACTTGTAGAAACTATTTGTCCTCCTCCTGATTTTCTCCCAGGGCTTATTTACAATATTTAGTTAACAAATTTCTCCAGTTTCCTGCGTGAGGGAATTTGAACGCAGCACCCCTTTTCCTGAAGAACAGAAGCAAGAGATCAGATTCCTAATCTTCGTGTTTCATCACTCATCAGCTGAAATGGAACGGGACTTTCCAGGAGGGATTTTCTTAGTCTCCTTGAAAACGCCGGTTTAGAGCGTCTCACAGACGTGCCACTGCTTACGTTCCCCATGTTTAATGTTTACAGATGACTATAAGTAGCTGGTTCTCTATGTTCCGTGTCGGCGGATCCGCTGGCGAGGAAACAAATAAATAAGCAAGCGAATCAAAGCGATTGGCTTATTGTTTTCCCAATCTAAATTACCCAAAGAAACATGATTGCTCTTTAGCTGCGCTGCCAAATCAGACCCACTTTGCCATTGCACTAATGATCTAGAGCTTAAGTAAACTTGTGTGTGGCGTGTGTGTGTTTGTGCACGTGTGTGTGGCTGTTTGTGATCGAGTGATTGCATGTGTGGCTAGTTCTTTAAATGCATTTTGAGGGATGAGAGGGCCTTGGATAATTGTAGTAATTGAGAAATTCAGAGTTTATTTGAAAATAATGCCATCTGTGCTCTTGTTGTTACTGGAAGTTTCCGTCTGGACCAGGACATAGTTAATAGATAAAACGATGAGGTGTTTTGCTTAAGGGAAGGTCTGCTGAATGTTTGTCCTGGTACAGTATAACAATGAATCCTGTATGAATTTGGGACCTCTGTAGAGTTTCTGTTTTCTAGATGTGGAATGTGAGATATAATGTTATGTATATGATAAACAGAACAAAGTAAAGTACACTGTTACTTTTGGCCCTCTAGCGGAAGAACATTTTTTTTGGTTGTGATTCGGCTCTGTGTGACTTTGTGGATGAATATGTTTATCGTACTGCTCATAAAACATTCACTACTAGGCTTAAGAGATATAACTAGTTTAAATGGAAAGGATCTCAAGCTGACTGGCTGATGACGTTACTGTAGATATACTTAATTAATAGACATGGTACTATCTTGAAAATAAATTCCAGCACAGCCCTTAAACAACCATAATGAAATGACCCTTCACAATAGATAATGCTTTACAATGAACTCTGTTAGAGAGATACTTATGCCAATTTATCTGTTCAATAAAATACCTTAATCACCTGTTGAGTAATAAAAACGCCATCTCCGCGTCACTTACAACATTTCAAATCCCTTTGTTCTCGCCATCTTTGAAAAGTCAAGCCGATGTTGGTTCTTGTTTTATTACGAGCTCTGTCACGTACTCTTTTTGCCAACAGACTCTCCTCTGTTCTGCATATTTTTACGGGTGATTCCCTAGAGTTTCAAGATTTAGCTGCTCCATGTCAACCTTTCTCGCTCGTTGAGACAACTAACCTCTGCCACTCCCACACCACACACGCGTCAATGCAGCCAGAGCAACTTTTCACTATTTATGAATATGACGAGACACGCACAGGCGAGTGATGAATGTATGCAATTTCCCACAAAAACCATCCCCTCAGGTCTAAAATATAAACACTTATAATAGGCTTACCATAAAGTGAATCAGGGTAAGACAAATACACATTTTGAAAAAAGAATTGATGATGCATTGATTCATTTAAATTTTGTTAATTTTGAGCAAAAAAACTTACAGAGTGTATCTTTAATAAATCTTACAAACCCCAAACCTTTGAATGGTTGTGTATTCCTGTGACACGCACAAAGGTACCATCCTCAATCGAATAGGGCTTTTGTTTACTTATGAACATGAATTGTCGACGATTGTGTTTTTTTGTAAAGTTTTTCAGTCAGGCACTGTAGCTCAGGAAAAAAAAAATAAATAGATTCCCTAAGATCAACAAGCCAAAGCTTTTTTCTTTTTGCTGTACAAGAATAAGTATGGTTTCAGGCTAAAATGAGATATACAGTGGAAATTAAGTGTTGACAATATAATTTAGTGCTGGATGAGGATTAATCAGTGCTTGGTAAACCATCCTCATGTGGTTCAAATTGAAGACAGATCCATGCGACTTGCTGAAACACAGAGCGTACAGATCCAGTCAAGACATCCAGTTGTATCTACGTTGGTTCTACGTAATGAAACAAAACAATATTTTTATCTCATTTATGCACAGCTTTTTAGTATTTTTGCTATGTCAAATTATTGCTGATAAATGTGTAATTGTTCTCAATGCAGCATGTCCTAGGGGGCGCTATGGAGTTCAGTGTCGGAGTTTCTGTACGTGTGCGAACGGAGGAGTGTGTGACCCTGTGAATGGGACGTGTAGATGTGGGCTGGGCTGGACCGGACAACATTGTGAAAAAGGTGAACAAGCACACAAATACACAAACAATGTGATTAGTTCCATGGAATTGCATTCCAACATAAACAGGGGAAAAAAATGAACACTTTAAACTGTGTAATTGGATTTTTAATTCAGAATGCATTCAATTTTGGCCACAAGATGATAAATTCACCTTAATACTTTTGTGTGCATGTGATAGTTTGTGTCCCAGGTCACTATGGTGTGAACTGTGAGCAAGAGTGTGTGTGTCAGAATAACGGAACATGTGATCGCTTTACGGGATGCTGCTCTTGCCCGTCTGGATACTACGGTCCCGCCTGCCAACACAGTGAGTGACAGACTTATCATCTTTACTGTTAGAATAAATCATGTTTGCTGCACTTCTGAACAAGAAATATGATGGACCCATTATATAATTTCATATGAAATTGTTCCATATTCCAGGATGCCCTGCTGGCTTTTTTGGCAAGCTCTGCGCACAATCATGTGACTGTAAACACGGGCACCTGTGTGATCACATGACCGGAAAGTGCGTGTGTCCTCCAGGTTACCATGGTGAACAGTGTGAAAAACGTAAGTCATCTCAACTTTAAAATATCTACATTATCAACATGAAATTAGACTGGATACTTCAGCTGAGAATTAAAGCTACAGTTCATGACCTACTTTCTTTAGTAGAACTGTTGTGGCAACATGTTTCAGTGTCCCTTCAGTTCTGCTCTTTCAAAGAAAACTCGAGAGTCGAATTTCCAGGTCGCAGGAGCTCTAACTTTATTGACAAGCAACAAAGTGAGATGCCAGCTGTTCATCTGAATTTGTCTCTGGCTAGGGCACAGTTCTTATACAGTTTTCTTATCTGTTATTTTGCAACAAAGTGACATAATTCTCTGGTAAAATTCACCCCTCCGGTTTTCCCACAACTAAGTTATACATCTTTTGCCTTAATCCCTAATTGTGGAATTCTGCCAATTGATGATAAAGCCTTTCTCATAGGCAGAATGTAACATTGTAACAAGGACAATCAACACTCCCCGGAGGCAAGAAGCCTCCAAGTGACATATTTATTTCAGACCTCTTAATAATGGTTTTGGTCTTTCACAGCCATCTGTTGTTTACTGGAAAACCCCTGACTTACAGAAAACTGCTCAATCGGCCACAAAACATCATCTGACCACATCTGACCTTTGTAATCATAGTCACGTATGCCTCAAAACACTTCTGGCTTTTACAGTAAACAAACTAATTCTACAATTGTTTTCTATAGGATAAATAACATTTTCATCAGAAAGTTCTGGTCACTTTTCTCATTATAATGAAAGTGAATAAGGGCTCTCAAGCACCAAAATAATAAAAAAGCACTATTAAGATATCATAAAACTATATCCCAACTCATCCGAACCCTTAGAATATGTTCAATAGGTGAACAGACGTTAGCCTGCTAGCATTGAAAACATACAATCCCAACCTCCCTGCAAATGGCCATCCAAAGCCACGCCTCCTCCAAAACACATGAACGCGCACACACACACACACAGCTGCTTCTGGCAAAGCATCACAAGAGACAGCATTAAATTACCTCATGTCTCAAAGCACATAACATTACAGTAGTAATGAATGTAAACAACTTAGAGAGATTGTACCTGACTGCTGCAGATTCATTTCAGTGTTGATACTGTTGACATGGAAACGCATAATTCCGAGTCTGACTGAACAGCTCCGGTTAGAACGTCACGGGTTGTCATCTCTTAATGGGCTATATGCATGGAGCGTTCTTTAGAACTTCCGCAATAATATAAGCCAGCTCGAAAACTTCCGGTGAAATGTCACTTGCTGGTGTGTTGAGCATCAATAGTGTAATACTTAGTTTATAATCAGAATATAGCCACTTAAATAGTCAGGCATAGCATTAATTTAGTTATTCAAACGTAAGACGGCATAAAAAAATAAATATATAAAGACTTACCTCAGTTTTCCTCCTCGGCTAAATTCAATTTGACCATCAGTTTTGTGTAAAAAAAAAAAAAAAAAAAAAAAAAAAGCAGCTTCAAAAATTAAATATTTATTGTGCACTTTAGTTAGATTAATTGAAAAAATTTGTGTTTTTACATGTGTGCTGAAATCATTGATCTTGCGCTGCACTGACTGACAGCTTCTTTGGTTATAAAGGGAAAGCGCGGTGCTCGCTTTCTGTGTAATTCATTCACAAGAAAAGTTATTGTTTTTCATAAGATTTTTTGAGTATTTCATACTTCACATTGACAAAATGTATTTTTTTTTTTTTTTTTAGACAAAATGTATTTTTAAACCTAGTTATTTTATAATGTGTAATATTTAGTCAAAAACGAAGTGAAAAACGATTAGAGGAAATGGCTGATATATGCGCAAATAAATGCTACTTTGCCGCCACCTGCTGGTAATTATTGTCTTTTTTATTTTTAAATAAGTGTTTTCTATCAAATGTTGAATTTCCTACATTTTTAAACGTTCGGTTTTACAATGGGGACAATCTCAGAAGGATGAACAAATAATGTTTGTGGTCATCACATTAAAAATAACATTTGAAGTGCTGGGGAAAAAATATGTGTGCGTGTCTAATAACAGACACTGCATTTTTAAACGGTCACAATAGCTTAGTCTTTATTGCAATCAATAAAACTGGTTTATTGGCAAATTAGGTAAATATGATAACAGCATTAAAATATGAATACAACATTAAAAAGTCAACCATTGATGGTTTTGTGTCGATGTACAGCGAGTACAGAATGAACAGCTAACAGTTCACCGGAAATGCCCGAGCTGGCTTAACAACAACCAGGAAGTAACCATGCATATAGTCAAATTGACTATGAGCTTATGCTGCGTCCACACAATAACTACCATTGTTTTGATTCGGTAGGACCTGTAAAAGGTGGCTGCTGTTTGTTTGTGGTGCTCTGTGACTGAGGTCTGTCTGTATAAACTCTGCATAGCATAAAACGTGCTGATGACGTATGATGTCTGTGCGAACAGGGTGTGCAAGGGTATGTAAAAACATACGCTGACAGGCAGGTAGAACATTGTATTATTTCTTTCGGACCGAATATAATTATTGGATGAACATTTTATGGTCCTGTCCCTTCCACAGACAATATAAAAATACATTTAGAGCGTTTAACATAGTGATTGCTATCAGGATATGAAGAGACTTTCAACCAGTATAACAAAAAATGTTTCTGTGTAGAGAATCACCTATTGCACCTTAAAATCTTGACATTCATTCAAGCTCTTTTTTGCACTTTCATGAGAGTCTGTTTTGGATCTTTTCAGTGAATATGGTTCTTTACAATTTGACAAAACCAGCGTTGGTTCTGTTTTGACTCGCTGACACAGTTTTTAATAGCTCACTGATAAGGAAGATTATTAGTGAGTAATAATTTAAATAATGTCTGTTCGTCATACAGAGCTATCATATGACTTCAAAAGAAGTAGTGTTTATATGGACTACTTTTATGACACATGCTTTTGAGTCCTTTATTCTGAATTCCGAAACCTTTGTTATTAGCGACACCGGTGGCCGTTAAGTGAACTGCAGCCAGCAACTTATTGTTCGTGCTCGCACTCACGCACACGTAATGTACAAGAGACTAAATGTGATTCAAGACCATGATATACTCATGGCAAAGTGCTTTTTCGTTCTTCGCTTAGAAGTAAAAAGAAGTTGGAAATGACTTTGCAGCAATACTGTTAACGAACATCCCGATGGCGTCCATGCTTCTGAGACAGTTGTTAAAGGGTTAGTTCACCCAAAAAACAATATCTATATGGGCCGATTTCAAAACACTACTTCAAGAAGCTTCTGAGCTTTATGAATCTTTTGTTTCGAATTAGTGATTCGGATCTCCTATCAAGCGGCTAAAATGCTGAAATCACGTGGCTTTGGCGCTCCGATTCACTGATTAGATTCGTAAAGCTCTGAAGCAGTGTTTTGAAATTGGCCCATATAGATATTGTTGAAAAGTCTTTATTTTGTTTTTCTGGCGCACAAAGTATTCTTGTCGCTTTATAATGTTAAGATAGAACCACTGTACTCACATGAACTGATTCAAATATGTTTTAGCACCTTTATGGATTTTGAGAGGTTCAGTGGCTTTGCTCTCAATAGAGGCCTCACTGAGCCATCGGATTTCATCAGCAATATCTTAATTTGTGTTGGAAAGATGAACGAAGGTCTTACGGCTGTAGAACGACATGAGGGTGAATAATAAATGAGATTTTATTAATTTTTGGGTGAACTAACCCTTTAAGCTGCATGCACATATGTGCAGTTTGATGGTCTCTCTGACTGTGTGTTTGTATGACAGGTTGTGACGCTGGGCGTTTTGGGCGTGATTGTGCAGAACTCTGTGAGTGTGATGGGGCGCCCTGTGATCCGACCACTGGACAGTGTCTCTGTCCACCGGGAAAGACAGGAGAACACTGCGAGAAAGGTACACACAAACATCTTACACAAACTCTCACAAACCTTACTTCAAACTTCAACTTTCATCTTCTCCCTCTCTCAGTGTGTGACAGCAGGTTTTATGGTCCAGGCTGTTCTTTCGTGTGTCAGTGTGCACACGGAGGCCAGTGTGACCAGCGCACAGGTCACTGCTCATGTCCTCTCACCTGGCTGGGACCCACCTGTGAGGAAGGTATGTGTGGGATTACTTAGCTATACTTTGGGAATGAAACTGTTAAAATCTAATAACATATCTAATATAAAAATTTGGGCTGTTGATTTGACAAGTTAAATAAGTATAATAATAATAATATATATTAGTATTATTATTTAAATGAATCCACATGTAACAGTAGAAGTGTATGGTATTTCTTTCTTTAGTTAAGTAAACGTGTGTGTGAGTCGGCTGTGTGGTCTCTAACTCAAACCGCTCATGCTGTTTCTTTCTCTTTCTTTTATCTTTCATCTCAGCATCTTTATTTCCCTAAATTCAACTTCTTTCTTCATTCCTATCAGTCATGACACAAACCCGACCGTTTCAGCTCAAATGTTTTTGAAAGTGTGTGTGACCGTGTGCGTGTCAGCCTCAGTCTGATGGACCCCTGAGCTGTTAAGGGCCTCCTGTCTGTCTGTGTAACTGCGCCTCTCTCTGACTATTATTTTAACTGAATCGCAGCAGGACGTTCCACAGTGCATGTGTGTGAGCTTTGTGAATGAGTGTATGTGAGTTTATGAATGTATGACAGTGTGCGTGTGTGTCAGTGCAGTTACTGTACGTGGTCCGTCCACAAAACCTCAAACTGTACATCCCCTAAAAATACAAATAGTTCTTATTTATCTTATTTATGAGACTGTTAGGATATGTTCTCATCTTCCTCTTATAACGTTTCTTTTTGTTTATTGTACTTATTTTATATTATAAAACATATTAGTCAAACTGCACATTCTGTGATCAGTCAGCCAATAGAGATAAAATGGAAAGCCCTCTTTATTTGCATATTTGAGGAGGAAATATCAGTGAAAAATACAGAAATAAATAAATATACAATGAAAAAATAAATAATAAATACTGTACATGAATATAAAAATAGAAATAAATAAATGTAAGAATAAATAAATATAATTATTATGTTGGCTTGTCAAAGCCAACATACTGATCTACTATTTAAACTTATTATTATTCTTCTGAGCCAAAATTTGAACAGTATCTCCTCCTAGAGCTTTCAAGCTACAGCCACCAAACTCTGGTCAGACCCGAGTGACTCGGGCTGCTATATCTTTTCAAACTTTTCAACTGATCCGACTTACGATTTTTGTTAAACGGACGATTAAATCTATGAAAAGTTCAATAGATTTTCATTGAGGGGGTCAAGACTTGTACTATAAGACTTATGGTGTATTTAAGATATCACTAGCAAAACTTAATGACTATCCTAGGACAACATGCTAGCAATATGCTAATTCATGCTAGCAAGCTGTTAAATCATGCTAGGAACATGTTAAAACATGCTAGCAAAATGCTAATTCATGCTAACAACCTACTAATTCATGTTAGCAACATGCTACAACATGTTAGAAATGTGTTTTTTTTTTTTTTTTACTTTCTCTGAGTAAAACTTTCAACTTCAAGCTGATTAAAATTATTTTAAACCTTCAGACCTGGCTTTGTCAAGCCAACATCAAAGTTTGTCACCAAACTTTACTCATCTAGTTTATTATTATTTTTATTAATTTAATGAATACATCTGTAATTAAAAATACATTTGACTAAATTCAATTTTCCATTGAATTCATTCATGTATTTATTTCTGCATTTATACATTTATGTAAAGTACATATTTATCATTTACATTTATTTATTTAATGCAGTATACATATTTATCATTCACATTTCCTCTATAATTTATTTTGTGCAGTATACATATTTATTTATTTATGTATCATTTACATTTTCTCATTTCAACTATGACTATGACACTGGGGATTTAAAGAGTGTGAAAATCTTAAAATTAAGATTACATAAAAGAATGTTTTTGAAAATTTGTGCTGTATATATTATAATTTTATTATGCTAAAGTAATCATCTCTGAAAGGGTTGCAGGGACTCTACTACATTTACAGTAGTTCCTAACAACACCCTTTAACCGTGACTATATTCACAATATGGCATATCCTCTTGTAACTTATTACTTAATAAAATAAACCGAAAAATAATACAAATGAAATCAAAACCAGTCAGTACAGATGTGGCAATAATCATTCTCTGTCTTTCTCTCAGGTGCTTCTATAGATCATGTGTCCTCTCACGTACAGAAGAGGCGACGGCGTGTTTCACACTCCTAGTCCCCAAGCACACACACACTCCACTGAGATCCCACCAGAAGGCGAGTGGCATGGGTGAATGAGTGTGTGTGGATCTATGTGACTTGTTATTATGGGTTTTTCCCCCAGACGAGCAAGCCACAGGAGAATTAGTATGAGGAAGCAATGCCGAAAAACACAGACACATACAAACATCCCCTCTGGATGCACACGAGACCACTGACAGGCTGTCATTGATTGTGTGTGTGTATATGTGTGTCTTTGGAGAAGGGACACATTGAGTGAATAAGTGTTTTAATGTGAATATCACACACACAACATGGACTAGTTTGACGTGTTTTAAAAATGCTTGTTTTGTGAGCTCTGTGTGTGTATGTTTGTGCATACACTCGCTATTTCTTATAAGTCCCACATCAGACAGTCAAACCGAACCATCAGATCAGCCAAACGCCCACCGAGCCACAAACCCAGACCGAACTTCTCTATTACGGGATCAGAGTGAAGCCTCAACCGCTTATTTCTATAGTACACACCACAAATACACCACTAAAGTGGCACATCAACACTCAGTGGGATTACTGCCTTCCATACATACCATACACAGTCTAAACTGTACCTTGTAAACGTACACCAACACTAAATTTAACTTTTTTTTTTAACTACACTGTCTATAAAGTCCTCGTTTATGGTACTTTTATGTTTTTTTTTTTTTTTTTTTAAGTAATATGTCGCATGAATCTGGAACATTTGTGCTATAGATATCCTTTTCAAGTCCATCTGGTTGGCTCCTGTGAGCGTGATGTATGTCCTGCGATGAGATTTCTGTGACAGCCTGACTGTAAATATTCACAGTATTGTCACCCATCATCGTGCCATCTGAGGTAAATTGTTAAAGTGGAGCTGTCCGACTGGATTTAGACACAATCTGATGCTTGTAAACTGAACAGACAGATCCTCCGACAGACGTCTTATATGCCAAACAAATCTAATCTTTATAAATTACAGTTCTTAGCGCTCACTCAACAGTCTTTTACTGTAAAAAAAAAAAAAAAAATGCTGTACAAAGTTTTTGTTTCTGTTCTGTCTTTGTTCCTCAGGATGTTATCAGAGTAAAGTGAAATTTCCCTGTACAGTGAAATGTATTGGTTCTTAAACTTTTAATTAAATATGTTTGTACAGAAAATGTGTTTGTAAAATGTTTTTGTTTTAACTATACTGTAAAGCTTTACACTGTAAACATGATTTTCTTACTCTGTATTTTTGTCCTGTTTTGCAGTACAATTATCTACACATCTTAAATCAAGATATATTTGCTTGAAAAGCAAAATAAAGTGAGATTTTGGTTAGCCGATAGCCTCGTGGGCAGCGCACCAACATATAGCGTTGTTGCGCTTCGGACAAAACTGAGTTCGAGTCCCAGCTCGCGGACCTTTCCTGATCCCCCTCCTGTCTCCTACCTCCCTTCTTGTCCACTCTATACTATCCTATCATAACTCTTTCCCCACCAAACAAAAACAAAAATGTTCTGTTATTTATGAGAAAACGCTTCCCTGCCAAACACGGAATTTTCCGAGTTTTCACTGTTATATACTCAGGGCGCTTTTACGCATCTTCTGAACGAACGAAAACACAGACGAGGAAGACGCAGAAACGAGCAAATGCACATGAAAAATAATGCATTCATCAACAATAAACGAGACAAAGGCAAAAATCGCCAAAAATAAATCTTTAAAAAAATATTTTTCTTATCCCACTGGCAGATTTTTTTTTTTTTGTATAGATATATATAGAAAGATTTTTTGTTTAAAGATCTGAACCTCAGTGTAAAGCACACACATGCTATTATTTTTGATCACCCGAGTGAAACATGTTGTTTGTAGGACAAGGATATATAGGTAGTGGGACTTTGGATAGCATGTTCCTCTGCACCTCTCAGATGGGAGGGTCAAATGTATCAAAGGTCACCTGCCTACACCTGTCAGCCCACCTGAGTGGAACAGGCCCACAACGTGTGTGTGTGTGTGTGTTTGTCTCCATCACTGGCACCATTGCTGAGCCATTTCTCAAGTGCAGCGGACCGTCACTCCAGGTGGGAGAGCCGGGCGAGGACCCCCACGCCCTGACGCGCGCTGCCCAGTGTGAGTGATGGAAGCTCGGGGGCTGTCGGTGGACGGAGCCCTTGAGTCTGATGGATGGGACGGGGCTCCGCTGGCCGCACCATGTTGTGACAGCCTACAGATGTTCTCCAATAATGTTTATCAGCCCGAGCCTCCAGCAATGGATGACACACACCTGTTTCCAGTCAAACAGGGCTCTAGAGGCCATCCATCCACACACACACCTGAGTCCAGTCAAACAGACCGCCGTAGCCCATCCATTCATTACGGTCTGGGTGGCCGTGGTACTGTACACCGACTTTGATCAGTGGACGGGTGGCACATATACGGACAATCGACTGGACAAAGGTCCATCTTGTCTGTCAGGGTCGCTAGAGCTATACGGCTCAAAGCCAGCAGACTTCTTATTTAGCTGTTGCTTATTGCATCTTCACAGTTCTGTAGTCTTGGGCAAAATGTCAAGGAGGCGAATGCAATTTTGCTGGGACGGCTTTAAGATGGATTTAGTTTTACTGCCCTGGCCTCGGTGCTTGCAGTTACCAATCTGTGTTTTCAGTAAAAAGTATAATTAAACTGAGGCATGTAGATAAATATGAACTGTATTTAAAATATCTTCTTAAAATGACTGTCTTGCAAAGCAAGGAATTGGCGCCGGTGGTTTGTTAGACACGGGCAGGCATAAAACATGCCCTATGTGTCAGTTTATCTCTGCTCATTTTGACGATATTTTAAACAAGTTTTTTTTTTTTTTTTTGTACACAACACAGGCTTGTGTGACACAGATAGGTTGTTTAATAAGCCTCGCGTTTTGAAAGATAGCCAGATCAGTGGTTTTGTGATGAAAGAACCCATTGAAGAGGTCAGATCAGATGCGATCTGATGGGAACTTTAGCACGGAAATTACGCGTACAGCAGCAGCGAAGCGACGCTATCACCGCGCTGTCTTTTCGCACCAAAGAGATTAGACTCTTCTCTTTCTGCGCTTGCCCCGTTCCCGGAGGACCGTGACTTTTTGAACCGGCGATAAAACTGAAGAGAGACCGAGGGAAATCAACTCAATGGGGTCTCGCACCATTTGGGCCACTTGTTGGACTGAAACAACAAATCCTTAAATGCCAAAGAGCTGCTCTGGAGATGAGTATCAGCAAACTCTCCCACACTTCCCGTCTGTGAACGCATCTCAGAGGGTGTAAAAACCTCATCGGCCTCGTTTAGGCTGGATGGCATTTTTTTTTCTTTTCCCGAATGAAAACGAGGCCGTGAGGGCTAGATGTACAATAGCGAGTTGTCGTAACTCGTGCACCTTGGTTGCAGACATTCAGCTGACATTATTTAAGAGTAGGTACATCTTTAAAAAAAGCCTGGGACCCATTTCAATAAGGAGGTTCAACCAACTCTGAGTTAAAACTTGAACTCTGAGGTGACTTACCCTAAGTTGTCGGTTTCAGAACAGCTGAATTGAGTTAGGTCAATCAACTCTGAATAGGCTGACTCTGGGTTAAGCGCGTGCACCACGACTATGAAAAGCCATGATCAATGGAGCTCTGATATTATGATTCACCATGGCAACAGCACCCGACAAAAAGATGTCCGTATACTTCTGAGTCAAGTTTAATTCTTATCACTGTAATAATATCACAGGTGAAGATGGCAGAATGTTAAGTTATTTAACGAATATTCATTTTCATGGTATCCCACAGGGGAATAATATATAAATAAATAATTTAATTTTGTTATTTTGCAAATTATCTGCCAATGGGGTAAGAAAAATTAGGTAGCGGCTATTTATAATAAGTGGAAATAGCATATTTTCTAAGCGATAGATGCTATTTACACAGTGAAAATAGCGATATAGGCTATTCTATTTACCATGTAAAAGTAGCAGTTCTGCAATAAGTGTAAATAGTAATTCGATGATATTTATACTTTATATTGGCAGATATATACTAATTGCACCTCAATTGTTGTACATTAACAGGATGCAATTATAGCATAACCTCCACAGCCTCGTGTTAATTCGCGAAAAATTAAAAATTTTCAAAACATAAAAAAAAAAACAAAAAAAAAACAGCAAGACTGAGAGTTACTTAATTGAAAGTTTAAATAATAATTTTAACTAGTAATTTCTAATTTTTAAGTTCGCTTTTAGAACGCCAACAGTGCGTGATTCAATTTCTGAACGAATGACTCTTACGAGAGACGGTTCTTTTAGTGAATCAAAAACATAGGCTATACGGCATGAATTGCAGATGACTGATTGATTGATTGATTTTTAATTAAGACAGCATAGGCATAGAAATAGGAAAAACAAGTGTACAGTACACACATAAATATGTAGCCCAAAAAAAAGAAAAAAAAGAAAAGAAAAGAAAGAACAGGATAGGTTGTAGTTCGAATCTCGAACGAATGACTGAGTCTGTTCTTTTTAATGAATCAAACCAGTTATGAATTAGTCCGGTTACTGATGTGAATCACTTACCGAACCGAGATTGCTTTAGTCATGTCTGACGAAATTAACCAATAAATTACTGTTATGTTGTACTTATGAATCCTTAGACTTTAAACAGTGTTACTGCGGTTCAGCCTATGTCAGTGATAGGCCTATTTTATATTATTAATAGCCTAAATGACAATAATCTGAGCATTTTTTCTTCATTTAATCTTAACACGTAGTTCATAAAGGTAGCCTATAAAAGTCAAAAAGTATGTGTAAGCACACTTTCAGATTGTTTTATGATAGGCTAGGCCTATCTGTTATTTCCATTAAGGATCCAGAATCGTTAGCCTGCCTTCTGATTTCCATACCTAGCCTTCTTGACACTCTACTAGACGGACACAGTTGTGCAAGTAGACCAACAGTTAAAAACAGCACAGGACTGAACGCAAGAACGCATGTGTGAACGCCACATTAGACACTGGAAATCCCCTCGATTCAGTGAAGAAAAAAATCAACACACAACATCTCTGTGTATACGTAAACAGCACTGGCATACTTTTTTCTTTTAACAGACCCCGTCATTAATCTAGATTATTCAGGGATCATTTAGCAGGTTCTGGGTGAATGTCAATGAGCAGGGCTTCGTGCAGTATGGGTCGAGGAGGGCCACTAGGTGGCGCCCGATGCGGTATTGTGGCGTGCCGGTGGTCAAGCCAGAACCTCGGACACACGCACCTGACGAGCCACAAACCACATCTGTTTTACCATTCATGTGGGGGACACCGGGGATAGTTGTCAGAATATTTGTAGGTCAGTTTCTATATTGAACGTTTCCAACGTTACTGACCATGAAAAGAGATCACTGAGCATGTGTGGGGGCATGTTGTCAATCGGTAAGATATTTGTCATGCAATTGTACAGTCTATTATAGCATTTAATCAGTAAAACTATTATGAAACACAAGTAGGCTAATGAAATGTTAACACAAACATATCAAACCACGTTTTTGGTCAACAAATATTTTAATTAATAAATGGCAAACATTTTAACACTTCAAATAGGCTACATGTGAAAACCTAACACGACCTAACACTGAGAAAAATACTCTTGTCCAGAGTTTTGTGTTTTAGTTATTCAGTCTGAATATGTTTAATGTGGTTTTATTCTGTTTATTTGTTTACCCAACAGCTTTTCACCAAATATGAAACTATAATTTACGTTTGGATGACAGAATGGATCAAAATTATTCTGATTTAGCCTATTTATTCTGGCGTTTTTGAACTATATTCAAAACCAACATACAAAACCACGGCTAAAGTGAAAACACTTTGTATTGGTCTGCCCTATAACTGAGCAGACCTGTTAAAGCAATTCTTGATAATAGTCTTCCGAATGTGGTTATAAAAATGAACATTGAAAGCACTGCTCAATCAGACAAGACTGTGATTGTGTGTTTTAGATTGTTGCACTAAGTGGTGGGTGTATCAGCACATCACTGAAAGGAAATGTGGCAGCATATCCACAAACCAGTGAAAATATCTTCAGGGTCCAAATTATAGTAATAAACCCCTAACTATAGTCGATGAGCAACCTTTAATTTGAGTGCGTCATGCACGATATCTAAGGTAAGTGAGTTTCCAATTCCGGCGTAAACGGCGCTTTACGTCAGGTCCACGGACCTCTGAGGCATTTTAAACAGTAAACCGTTCTCTCTAACACGTCTGGTCGTATTAAAACCATATGCATGGCGGCATCCACCGCTCGCACTGAGTGCCCATCAATAACGCTAATGACCCGTTTCCCGGGGGATCACAACAAATACCCGAATGAAACCGCCACTCTTTAACGGGGCTGCCGCTCCTTCCGCGGCTTACGAGCTGTCACGTATCCAGCCACAGCTGCCACCGGCCTGACTTTATCAAAAACAGCGAGGGATAAAAAGAGTGTGCGATTTGAGAGATGTATTAAAAGAAGAAACCTCACTAGAGGGCATTTATATAATCATATGGTCCTCATATGGTCTTCTGTCTGTGCCCAACTGTAAGACAATCTGAGCTAATCATTCACTAAAGTAAACCATTTTTATATAGCCTATCTTTTTATATCTAGCCTACTACACATGCTGTGCAGTGAAGCTTCGTAGATCGTTAAACAATTGTTTAAGTTTGGGTTTTTAAAATATCGTCTTTGATAACACAATTAAAGACTTTTGTTAAAAAACGTAAATTGCTAAGTGCATAATCAATCGGTAAACCGTTTTAGCGACTTTAAAGGGTTAGTTCACCCATTATTTATTACTCACCCTCATGTCGTTCCACACCCGTAAGACCTTCGTTCATCTTCGGAACACAAATTAGGATATTTTTGATGAAATCCGAGAGGTTTTTTTTTTTTATCTCTCATAGAAAGCAACCATCATTCAAGGTCCAGAAAGGTAAAAACATCGTTAAAACAGTCGACGTGACTACAGTGGCTCAACCTTAATGTTATGAAGCGTCGAGAATACTTTTTGTGCGCAAAAACAACGACTTTATTCAACAATTTCTTCTCTACCCTGTCAAACTCGTATGCTGTTGAGGTAGTGAACACAGTTCAGCGCTTCCGTGCCACATGAGTCCTGAAAAGTGAAGCAAAAGCGTCTCGATCGCCCCCAGGTGGCTGGATGCAGTATAGGTCATAAACCCTGTCCTCTCTATGTAATGTAATGGAACGTGAGAACTAAACAGTCAAACTATACGTCAAATATTTTTTCTGGTTTCTGTCATCTTAGGCAGTTTTTATCACGCTGATGTTAGTTAAAGTGTTTGTTCTTTAAATAAGTTTGTTTTTAGTTAGTTATTTGATGCTATAAAAACGTGGGTTTTGACATCATGAATGACAGCTGAGATTGACAGCTTCTCTGAGTGAAGAAGTCACTGAAGCATCAACAGACTTTTTTCTGGATCTTCAGGAGGAGATTGGAGCTTTAACTTTAAAGCTGCAGTCTGGAACTTTTTTTGATTAAAAATTATCCAAAATCAATTACATAATCAGCCAGTGTTCAAAACTATCTCATTATCTTAGCTCGATTCACAACGGTAAGCTTGTAATAATGTTTTATAATAAGAGCGACCTGGTGAATTTCCACAGGAAATTCAAGCATGCAGCAGTTCATCTTTGCGTCATTACGTCACGTCTGTGAACAGAAAGAAGGAGTCCAGGCTAGTCGGCTTTATCATGTGAGGATGCTTGTTGTAGCGGATCATTTATAGCCTGTTCTCACAGCAGCTGAAATAATTAAACGTATCATTTTGATGGCGGATTCGGATTGTAATCCAGAAAGGTTCAAATGACAATCATCAGTGACAACTGGAGATGGCTACAGAAATTGAAATTTACGATAATACACACTAAATACACATAGTCACTCAATGCTGATGTTGTTAACATTAACATTTTCAGAACAAAGTATAACAGTAATAATAATTTGCACGGTTTGGCGTGATCCGAGCTAAGCGATCGTTAGATTTAATCATCATTGGCAGCACGATTTATCGTAGGCCTAATGCTTTTTTCCTCAGTTGGTCAGAACAAAAGCGGCAGAAATGTTACTTACTTGTTCAGCTGATATTTTCCAGTGAAAATTCTTATATTGGTCATACTTTCAAGACGTAGAATCTGTGATTCTGAAGTACAGTATCCACACCGGTGTAGTGATTGACAGCAAACAGATTCATCCGCTGAGGAGTCGTGCTGAAGCACAACACACGTAACGATAACAATTCCGCATATGACTGCAATTGCAGGTTTCAAACAGAGATGGCGACAAAAAGGAAAAATGCCGGACTGCAGCTTTAATTTTTACATTTCCAGAACTGTTTATTTCACAACTAATGAGTTGTTCTGCTTTATTAATCGATTCTGTGGGAGTGTGGGCGGGACCTTGATATCACGGCTCCACTTCGCCCTCACTATGCGAAGACTCGAGACTCAAGATGTCAGCGCCATATTGGCACACTGGCGGCTTCACTTACTAGTGGAAGAGAGTGAAGGTGCGTCATCCATCTTTGGCTCAGAGCAGCACGATGCATTTAACGATGTCTTTACTACTTTTCTGGACTGTGAATGTGGTAATTACCAGGGGTGCACATAAGTGGTACGCAGATACGCATGTGCAGTAAAAAAAACGATGCGCACCAGAAAACATGGAGGGAAGCGCATTTGAGTACCATCATTTTTGAGGACCGGACCGGTTCACAGGAACACATTTACTTACTGGAGCAGGATTTTTCTCCATTTCTGGTGAGATAGCATTCATGATGATAAGTGTGTTCTTTAATTATTAATTATTTAGGTGTGCAATGGAGCGCAGTTAATCCATCATCCGTACGGATAAGGTCCAACGGTTCGGCACGCATGTGATCCGTGTATTAACTGCTAAATTTAACCATCATAGAGTGAAAGTTTATTATTTGGACTTGTTTTGTCTCGCCAATTCAGACAGTGCTTGAACACCGAATTAATTCCTCTTTCATGTTTACTTGCACTTTAACGGACACATACACACAAAATTATGTCAAAATACCTGTCCCGGCAAGTATTCTCTCGGTTATGTCATAAGTGAACAGTTGAGAGAGAAACCGGATGTGTGTCAGTTATTCGGTCTGTGCTTTCCTTCTTAAAGTGACAGAAGCCTAATATTCTTGCTGTTGTCTGTGTCATTAATGTTAGAAAAATAAAAAATAAAAAATCATTATCATCATCTACCATGTTCGAGAGAAAAGAACATAGTGAGGAGAGCAGTCAGGAGGGAAGTGTTGAGAACAGCTTTCAGGATAAGTGTGTCACGTAAAGTGTGAGTACCAAGCAACATCTCCAGGTGCTCCCTTGAGAACCGGGACCAAAAAAAGTTATGTGCACCCCTGGTAATTATGCTGTTTTCTATGGGAGATAAAAAAAAAACTCTCGGATTTCATCAAAAATATCTTCATTTGTATTCCGAAGATGAACAAAGGTCTTATGGGTGTGGAAAGACATGAGGGTGAGTAATTAATGACAGAATTTCATTGGGTGAACTAACCCTTACCTAACTTACCTTCCTCATTGACGTCATGACTGAAAAGCATTTTAAAGGGATAGTTCACCCTAAATTGAAAATTAAGTCATCGGCTCCATCTGATATATCATATCGCATAATTATCATATCGCAATGTAACTGATACTGGTACGTCACATGATAATGACAGCATGCTGAATGTAGTATGTCTGAATTACATTCATACTACACACACTTATACTATATAGAACATACTTTTTTTTAGAAGTGATTACTAATTCAAAATAAGTACCTACTCAAGAGCGATTTTGGATGCAGCCATCATTTACTCACCCTGGATTTGTTCTAATGCCGTATGCCCTTCTTTCTTTTATGGACTATAAAAGGGCTTTCGCCGGTCCATGTAATAGCAGTAAATAGCGACCAGCATCAGGCTTTTTAAAAAAGACGCAAATGTATCACAGAATGATCCCATGCGTAAATTCCAAGTGTTCTGGGGGTATACGATAGGGTTTAGTAAAAAACAAACCGAAATTTAATGTATTATTTAATGAAATTCTTGACCTTGGCTGTTGGTCTTCAGTGCACGTTCATTAGACCCTATTAGCGCCACAGTTCACTGCGTCTTACCTGGAAAAAGCACACAAGTTGTTAGAAATCAATATTAACAAAAACAAAACATGAAGTACAATGCTTAGAAATCCCAAAAAAGTATCCATGTACTTCCTTCACTGAGTCGAATATCACCGGACCGGAACTCGAAGGTCTTGGTCTTTTGGCACGCTCAGCTTTTTTCGTCTCTCTGATTGGTGGAATGTCTTTACAGCATCATGGGAAATGTAGTTTTTCCACCACAAATTACACAGTTGAACATGATTATTTTATAATTACGCTGAAATAATGCAGGCTGCAATAATGCATACCATCAATTAACAACCTCGTAGCTCACAGTATGCTGTCTTTAAAGGTGTACAAGTTTTCGTTAAAAATCAGTTTCCATATGGAGAAAATGAATGGAGATTTTACCTTCAGAACCCGACTGTTTCACTCTATAACAATATTGAAGTCTGGTGAGTTCTGATTAGCTGTCAATATTATTGTTATTATATTAAAAATTCTTCTGAAAATGATTCCAGTTATGTTGTTCCTCTGTGACATTATCGTTATGTAGGTGTGAACTTCGCTAAATTCTTGCAGACTGAAAAATGTATAGTTTAAGTTTGTTGTAGTTATCGTACTTGTGAACGGCCTTTAAGAATCAACAATGTTAAAGATGCAGTAAGCGATTTTTGAGAAACACTGTTGAAAGTGGATCTGACCGAGCACCACAACACACTAGTAGCCAATCAGCAGCAGGGGGCGTGTCCACTCATGAGGAGGGAGGTGCCTGTGTCGCATAACGTGTTTGTGAATTTGGGGGTGGAGCTATGATTCTTTTGGGT
Source organism: Hypophthalmichthys nobilis (assembly GCA_037950665.1). Classification (NCBI taxonomy): domain Eukaryota; kingdom Metazoa; phylum Chordata; class Actinopteri; order Cypriniformes; family Xenocyprididae; genus Hypophthalmichthys; species Hypophthalmichthys nobilis. The sequence goes on from CM075479.1 coordinate 23,040,051, forward strand.
AGGGGCGTGTTTGTTTTAGTGAATTCAAATATCAACATCTTTCTCAGAAATTGCTTATTGTACCTTTAAGAACACACAGTCACTCATGGCTTAGTTTTGTAGTAGAAATCACTTTAAAGATGTTACTCCCTATATGCCCATCATGTATGAAAGCGCAGTGCCATCTGTACCAACCCACACCTAAGCACAGGGGGTGCTGTTTCTTTTGGCAAGGGGGCAAGTAATGGTGCCAAGTTAATCAGGGAGAGAGTGCCAGCAGTGTCACACCCTGCACTCAGGGGCCATGATAGATGTCCCGACCAGGGCTGCGGTGCCACTGTGGGGTGGTGGCAGAGTGTATGGGCATTTTTCAGTCCACATAAAAGAGAGGGGGCGTGTTTGAACACACATATGAGAGTGGGATGTCGTGTGTGCGGCTGTTCTGTACCTATGCCAAAAGACTCATTAGTTCATTAGATACATCCATACACTCTGATGAGAGCAATGGGAAATTCCACCATTAAATGCAACCGCTCCCTTGAGAAGAACAAATGTGACCGTGTGTGTTCGGGAGGGGCTCACACAGACTGGTATTGACAGTATCTGAGTGTTGAGATGCTGCCCTGCACAAGCCGCGGCCTGTGATCTTTCGCGCCATCACACGCACGCACATGACAGACGTACACGGCAAACAGCTGGTCAGTAATGGTCCATGTTGGCCTCTTTTCCTCCTCTGTAGACCCATTATCACCTTCACCCTACTACAGCACCCACAAACCCCTATCCAGCCGACCTCATCAAAGTGGGACGACCTGCTGTGACCTCATCAGAGCTGGCTGACCCATGATGACCTCATCAAAGCGGGACGCCCCGCTGAGCTCAGCGACTGACGGCTTGCACTGACCAAAAGCGGGCCATCAATTATCAGTGAGTGTGACACCGCTTTTACTGTTCATCCTACATTTCAGTTTCAACTTAAAGGATTAATTCACTTCAGAATTAAAATTTCCTGATAATTTACTCACCTCCATGTCATCCAAGATGTTTATGTCTGTCTTTCTTCAGTCAAAAAGAAATTAAGGTTTTTGAGGAAAACATTCCAGGACTTTTCTCCATATAGTGGACTTCAACGGCTACCAACGGGTTGAAGGTCCAAATTGCAGTTTCAATGCAGCTTCAAAGGGCTCTACATGATCCCAGCCGAGGAATGAGGGACTTGTCTAGTGAAAATGATTTTCTAAAAAAAAAAAATGTTATATACGTTTTAACCACAAAAGCTCGTCTTGCACTAGCTCTCCGATGCGCCACGCATTACGTAATCATGTTGGAAAGGTCACGAGTGACTCTCATTTTCTCCTCCAACTTTACTTTTTTTGTAAAGGCTATCTGACTTAGTCTTTGCACGTTCGCTTTGTAGACATTTGCTTGGTACTTCCGCCTACGTCACGCGTGACCTTTCTAACATGATTATGTAATGCGTGGTACATCGCAAAGCAGTGCAACATGAGCATTTGTGGTTAAAAAATATATCAATTTTTCCACTATATGGAGAAAAATCCTGGAATATTTTACTTAATTTCTTTCCAACTGAAGAAAGAAAGACATGAACATCTCAGATTACATGGGGGTGAGTAAATTATCAGGAAATTTTAATTCTGAAGTGAACTAATCCTTTAAATTCGGTCTCGGCAACACTGTGCAAAAAGGTCCCATTAGGTCCAATGCATGAACTAACATCAACTAATAAATGAGCAATACATTTGTTACAGTATTTTGGTAATGGTAGTTAACAAAAATCTTAATGTTAGCACATGCAGGTCCATTAAATATTACCAGATACAACTTTTGATTTGAATAATGTCGTAGTAAATTGAGAAATTATGAATTAGTGCTTTAGAAGTGTTTTTCATTGTTAGTTCATGTTAACTAATGTTAATAAACTGAACCTTAGTGTAAAGTGTTACCTTGGTCTCAAATAAACATAATTTTAACTTGAGTCAAAGATGTCACATCCAACTGTTTGTTTTAGCGTATTTACAAAAAGGCGAAAAATATTTGTGTTGATTTGACATCAATAAATCACACAATTTTCATGCCAGTTTACACAGTCGCAACAAACCAAACCAATTTTATTATTATTATTATTTTTTTGTTGAATCAGTGTGAACCTACGGAGCCCCTATAAGGGGACTTAGTGATGAAATAAATATGACATGGGAGTAAAAATGATTTCAATGCTTTTGCGTTCGCTTACGAAAGTATTGCATTCCCCAAAGAAACTTTGCATTCTCCTTTGCGTTTGCTCGCAAAAGCACAGAAATATACTATTTTCTCTCACCTCATATTATTTCAATCACAAAAGTTTTGCAAACGAAGTTTCTCATTTTGCGAGAGAATGCAGAAGCATTAAAATATAATGTTTCCCATCACCATGTCACTTTAGGGGTTCCATATGAACCAGCCTTTAAGGGATAGTTCCAAAAATATGATAATTCTGATCATCTCACCTTCATGTTGCTCCAAACGTATGACTTTCTCTCTTCTGCGGAACACAAAAGATTTTTTTTGTCTGTATAATGAAAGTCAATGGGGTCCAAAATAACATTGGACCCTACTGACTTTTATAGTACTGACATTTTTCAAAATATCTTGTGCTCTGCAGAAGAATAAAAACCATACAGGTTTGGAACAATATGAGTAAATGACGAATGTGTAGTTACTGTGTTTTGTCTTTGCGCGGCAGTGTCGCTATAACCACGTAAGGCAGAGGGGACAACAAAATCGGGTTTATGTTGAGTGAAAATGGCAGGAAACACAAAAGAGGTCTTAACTAATTTTCCCAAGCAAATCCCACCCTGCCTCTCATCACATACAAACACACAAAGCCTCGATCCCAGACAAGCAGTCATCACCCCTCTGTCCACAATGGCCATCCACCCACTACAAATCAGAAAGAGAATAACAGGGTGAGGAAAAGACAGAAGGAGAAGAATAGATGGACTGGAAGAGAGAGTGATAAAAATGGTATCCCTCTGGAAATGTAAAAAGAAAGACAATCGGGAATATGATTAGGAAGGAAAGAGGGAGAATTATGAGGGTGAGAACGAGGCATTCTGACCGGGTTGGCAGGAGAAGTTGGATCCCGTTTAAACAATGAGAGAGAGATGTCAGTCGAATGTTGTTTCTCATTGAGAGTTTGAGCGATGAGCCAGGTCATCACATCTCTCCACCTCATCCATCATTTCCCTCAAACAAACGAGTGCAGTGCGCATTCTTGCCTCCCTCCTCTCCCTTTCAGCCGCTTTTCTCTCTCTCTCTCAGACTCTCGCTGGCTGTGGGACAGTGGGCCTGTGTGAGAGCGATGACCGGGGATCAGACTCGCGCTGTGTCCGTCTGCCAGCGTGTGTGAACGAGATTTTTATGTGTCTCGGTGTGAAATAATACGAGTGGGTGTGTGAGAGAGCTGGTATCAAAAGGGTTTTATGCTGTTCTCAGAGAGATGTGCGTCTGCAGCACATTGAGCGTCTAAAATCAAGTGGCACCAGCAACTTATGCTGTAATTCAGAAACAGAAGATGAATGGAAACTTAATAAATTTCACCTAGAAAATTAAGACTATTTTAGGATTTTTTTTTTAATTTTGACATTATTTAGTAACCTAAAGTAATGAAAGACAAAAAACAAAAAACACCTCATTACTGTAATGTAATAACTGTATTTCATTTGTAAAATGCTACTGTAAGTGTGCTGTAAGTATTTTCTGTACTACATTTATTGCTTGTATACTGAAAAAACAATTGTGGTTGCACAATATGATTGTACTCTTTGTAATGCAGTAAAGAAAATATTAATTGATTATAATTTGGGGCATTTTTCATGACAATGCATTACAATAATTACAATCATGCTGTGCAGACACTTTTTTTTTTTTTTTTTTTACATTAAATCAGCATGAATTAAAAGAAGTATAATAAATACTACTATAAGATAAACTTTATGTACAGTATATAAACTTTTTTTTTTTTTTTTTTTTTATTGTGACAGCATTCATACAGTCTTGTCTACTTAAAGGGTTAGTTCACCCAAAAATGAAATTTCTGTCATTAATTACTCACCCTTACGTCGTTCCACACCTTTGTTCATCTTCAGAAAACAAATTAAGATATTTTTGATAAAATCCGATGGCTCAGTGAGGCCTCTATTGACAGCAAGTTAATTTCTTTTTTCAATGGCAATTACAATTAACACTTTCAGTGCCCAGAAAGCTACTAAAGACTTATTTAAAACAGTTCATGTGACTACAGTGGTTCAACCTTAATGTTATGAAGTGACGAGAATACTTTTTGTGCGCCAAAAAAAATAAAATAACGACTTTATTCAACAATATGTAGTGATGGGCGATTTCAAAACATTGCTTCATGAAGCTTCGAAGCTTTACGAATCTTTTGTTTGGAATCAGTGGTTCGGTGCGTGTATCAAACTGCCAAAGTCGTGAACTATTGAAATTTCAAAACACTTATGACGTAACAAAGCCTTGTTTACTGAAATCACGTGACTTTGGCGCTTCGAACCACTGATTTGAAACAAAAAATTCGTAAAGCTTCAAAGCTTCATGAAGCAGTGTTTTGAAATCGCCCATTACTAGATATTGTTGAATAAAGTCGTTTTTTTTTGACGCACAAAAAGTATTCTCGTCACTTCATAACATTAAGGTTGAACCACTGTAGTCACATGAACTGTTTTAAATATGTCTTTAGTACCTTTCTGGGCATTGAAAGTGTTAATTATCTTGCTGTCAATAGAGGCCTCACCGAGCCATCGGATTTCATCAAAAATATCTTAATTTGTGTTGTGAAGATGAACGAAGGTCTTACGGGTGGGGAACAACATGAGGGTGAGTAATTAATGACAGAATTTTCATTTTTGGGTGAACTCTTTAATTAAAAATGCTGTCACAATGCAAACAATCTTGGTCCTACAAATAGGCCTCATTTTCTTTATGCATTCTATTATTGTATATTATATATATATATATATATATATATATATATATATATATATTTTTTTTTTTTTTTTTCTATTGAGTTTGGGTTGACATGTCTTTCATGAGTCCACCTGAAAGAGATAAAGAGACCAAGGGAGACAGAGACAGTCGGAGAGTGCACAGTCCGCCCACACAGGAGTTTTTTTTTTATTTCTCAGTAACTCCTCCCACAGTATTGAATTATAATGCAATACAGTTACATTGTAGAAAGCATTAAAACAGAAGTACCTCAACTCACTGATTACTTTTAAAAATGGGATTATAAACATCGACAAAAAACCCAAACAAACAAACAAAGTGAAATAGGAAAGATCTGGTCCTTCACCTCGTGAGGATAAACAAAATCTGGCATTTCTCATAGGTTTGGCACAAGAAATCAACATGGACCCAAACGTCACACAAGCTTGCAGACAACCATAGAAAATGTCAGGTACAGCTTGGACCAATCATGCGTTTTATGAAGAAATAATATCAGCTGTTTTTATTCTTCTTTCCTTTTTTTCTCTATTTTCTCTTTTTTTTTTATATTTTACAGTTGAATCAATAAATTGTCATACAAAAAAACCTAAGTAATATCTATATCATTTACCAGTTTTATTAGAAGTATAAGCTGTGATGGAACGTTTAATACTATCTGGCATTCAGACTTCTACAAACCCCAGTAGAGTCTCGTCCCCCAAAATTTTCAGTGAGAAATTCTTCATTTCAACACAAGGGGGCGCTTGAGAGCAGTGCTATTCAGTAAACAAACTACAGTTTGCAGAGAAATAAATACAACTTTCAAGGTACACAGCAATAACATTGACGACATCAACCAAGAAAACAAACAAAGCAAAAAACAAAGCAACAAACGACAAGGGGGAGAAAAAAAAAATAAAACACAAGAAACCCATGATTGTCTATAAATGAAAGACACACGAGGACGGTGAAGCTAAGGACTAGCATTCAGGCTATTTAGTGGTATCGTTCGCCAACTAATGGAAAAGGTTACCGTGGAAACGATAAAATGCCCTTTACGCGAATTCTACAGATTCAGTTCTTAAACTAGTTTTTCTCAATTTAGAAAAAAAAAAATTGCTAGCATTTTTTTTTTTTTTTACAACCACTCTTCCAACTTAAAAAAGAAACTAATTAAAAAGAGTGTCTGTTTTCGCACAAACTGGCGGGAAAGTGGGTTGAAGGTAATGCAGTGCTTTAATTGGACAGAACTTGAAAATAGTCACTGTCTCGCTCCTTACTCCCTTTTTTTTTTAACAAGCAGCGTCAGTGAGAGGTCTAAAGGTCACACCTTTTATCTGTTTACGTTTTTAAATTCACAAACTTCTGGAGAATATCTTAAAAGAGAAACACTAAACCCCACGACCCCTCGCATAAGTTTGTAAACTTGTACGTTTCTGTACAAGACCTAAAAGAAACTGTTAAAATGCTTGAAAAACACACATGGTTGTGTTTTGTGTGTCTGTATTTGCGTGTATTTGTGTGTGATGTTGTTAATTCTAAATATATTCACAGGCCGGTAGGCGTCCGTCACATTTGTCTTGTGGAAGACTCTTATCTGTTACTCTTAGTAACTACGGTTTTAGAGGACAAAACTCACAAACATGACACCAACGTTTCATTAGCAATCTCAAAAACTGTTCACCAGCTGCCACTGCTGTGCAAAACATTGGAAGTTGACAGAATAAATACAATTATTATTACGTATTACTACTATTGTCATCATCGTCTTCATCATCACCATCAAAATTACTGACACTACTGTCATTCCTACTAACTGTACTTGATAAGTCAATCAAACAGTCAATCAATAATTTGTTCATGTACATGGGATCTTGGTGCGTATGGTATAAGTGTACAAGGATTTGGGCACTTGTGCAGGTGTGTGTGTTTGTGTGTGTGGACCGGTAGTGTAACGCAATGTTAAGTTAGGTCACATGGTTACACGGGGGTGTCATACGTGACTGAGAGACTGAATGGCGCTGGGTTCTGCAGCGCGGGCCAAACTGTGCCACATCGGGGCATTATGGGTAGACGAATGGAGTGGATCCTTATCAGCTAGAGACAGCATCATAGCATATGCCTATAAATAAGAGAGACATACAGTTACAAATACACAAACTATATATTAATGGATAATTTGATACTTAATTTGACTATAGTAATCAAATAAGTAATTTTAATTTTGTGCTCTATAAGGTAACTGTCATAATGATACCTGTGACTTAGACTTCCTGTACAGAGGCTGCTTAATGCCTTCTTGCAGGTGGGCGGGGCCAAAGCTGCCGACATCACTGTCGCTAAGATCCCCGTCCTCCATACTAAAGTGACGGATGTGATCCAGCGTGGAGAAACTGCTGTGATCTTCATCATCCTCATCCTCATTAAACCTGAAAACGACGCAGAGGTTATTTTTAAAAGATTCGTTTTTAAAAGATTCATTTACAACCAAAAAACTTTTGTTGTATGCATACCTTCGTGGTGAGGATTTGCTGTTTATTTCCAGATCATCTGGTCCCTCGAAATCCATGTCATCGTTTATGATGTCATGGTCCAGACTGCTAGGCACGCCATCCTCGCTGGGTTTCCTGGCACTGTCGCTATGCTCCGCCTCCTCTTCCTCTGCTCCGAGCTCCTCCCCTTCTTCTTCGTCCAGGTCACGTGACCCCTGGCCAGGCAGGGTTTTGTCGCCATCAAAATGACTGCCGTTTAGCCTATGGAGAACAGAGAGAATCATTTGGAATGACGTTATACAGGCATGAGTTTTTGACTGATACACCAATCCTTGATTACAGAAAGAAAATCATTTAGCGTTGAAACCTAGTTCTGTTTGTCTCGAACAAATAAACCACCTTAAAAAGCAGAACCACATGCCCACGCTTTCTAAATGAGAGGAAATGCTCAAAGAAAGAAGGCGAGTGTGTGCTGGAGAAAGAGACTGTTTGTCATCAGTTACGAGGGCCCCTGGTTGGCAGAAACGAGCCGCCCATCGTCAGGGCACTTAGACAGCAGGCCTCTACACTTCCTCTCACTTATTTTCAGCTCTCTTTCTCACTCAGACAGCTCACATCTCCTCTTTCCCTAGTTTATTTTCTTCTTTATCTCCAATTCATCTAATAGGCCAAATATTTAGCTGACAGTCCATTTGGTGAGTGGAGAGAAGGAGCTGCCAAAGCAGCCATTTCCCCACAGAGACAGAGGCCGGCTATCCAAACTCACACACACACACACACACCAGCCAGCCAAAGGAGACACATTAAGGCTGAATCACTCGTTTTGTCCTGATTCTACTCTTTCCTCGACTTAAAAATAGCAATTTCCCATCTGAACTTTAAAAACAGAGAGGAGAAATTGCAAATACAGAGAGGATAAGAAAATATACGTTTGTGTGTACGGATGTGTGCAATGAAAATTTCTCAGAGAAAGATAATCGACATCTAATCGAGAGCTCTCAATTAGAGAATCTTTTTTAAAGAGGCTATATTGTAAGAATATGTTGGCTATTAATCACTTTTTATTGCCAATGTGTGAACAGCTTGTAATGAAACTTAAAAAAGAGACCTTCCTCGACTTCCTAGGTTGTTAATGAAAGCCTGTAGACTGATTTTTTTTTTTTTTTTAAAGATTGGGGATGTTTTTGCTGGGAAAATCAAAAGTATGTGCTTCTAGCACATTCCCAAGAGCCTCTTTTCTGTTCTATGACAGATGAAATGAATGCTTATACAATGTTCAGGATAAAGCCGAAAGAGCCATTCTGTACTGTAATGTCAAAGTGCCATGCTAAGAAAAGGGATTAATTCAAACTACACTAGTCTCAAATATACTTAATAATTAAACCATCATAACTGTGTAACTTTAATGACCTCATCTGTTGACATGATGACCATGAATTGCAGAGCTGGTGAAAACATATCAACATTGCTATGATCAGATGCTTTCTCACTGCTGTCATTTTTGTTGTGTGTTTATTTTGTTTTTGAGAGGAAAGCATGCAGCACATATTTACATATTCATCTAAACGTCGGGATGTTTCCAAACAGTATCGTATATGATAATATTGGGGCCTTGAATCACATTCAGTCTCGTGTACCTTGCGTGCGCACGAGCGCAAGCACGAACAATAAGTTGCTGGCTGCAGTTCACTTAACGGCCACCGGTGTCGCTAATAACAAGGGTTTCTGAATTCTGCTTATAGCCCCTTTAAAGGTCCAGTGTGTAATATTTAGGAGGATCTATTGACAGAAATGGAATATAATATGCATAACTATGCTTTCAGTGGTGTATAAAGACCTTACAGAATGAACAGTTATGTTTTTATTACCTTAGAATGAGCCATTTCTATCTCATACACCGCGGGTCCCCTTACACCGAAGTCGCCATTTTGCGCCACCATGTTTCCACAGTAACCCTAAACGGACAAGCTGGTCTACAGAGCGTGTTTGCTTGACTGCAAAAGTCACGTGATTTCAGTAAACAAGGCATTGTTACATCATAAGTGTTTCGAAACGTTTCGAAATTTCAATGGCTCACCACTGGGAGGCGTGATTTTGGCAGTTTGATACGCACTCCGAACCACTGATTCAAAACAAAAGATTCGTAAATCTTTGAAGCTTAATGAAGCAGTGTTTTGAAATCGCCCATCACTAGATATTATTGAATAAAGCCGTTATTTTGTTTTTTTGGTGCACAAAAAGTATTCTCCTTGCTTTATAACATTATAATATTAAGGTTGAACCACTGTAGTCACATGACCTGTTTTAAATATAACTTTAGTACCTTTCTGGGCATTTGAAATTATCTTGCCCTCAATGCAGGCCTCACTGAGCCATCGGATTTTATCAAAAATTTGTGTTCTGAAGATGAACGAAGGTCTTACGGGTGTGGAACGACATGAGGGTGAGAAATTAATGACAGAATTTTCATTTTTGGGTGAACTAACCCTTTAAATGAAACATAACTTGTGAACTCCATTATGTCTGCTGAGTTTCATCTCTCACCTCCGTTCTTTCCTCAGATTAGCGTAATGGCACGAGGGTTAACCCTTTTCACATCTCGGATAATCCCCGAAATCACCTCCTCTCATCACTCTGCACCCCGCTAATACCGCGAGAGAGGGAGCGCGAGAACGAGAGAGGCAGCGATGGCGTGATGATGAAAACAGATCGGCTAATTAGAGAGAGCTGTGGTAATTTGTGGAGGATAAAGTATCTATCAGGAGCAGTCACTCTGACAGGAAACATTCAGCGACCTCTGACCTCCTCTCCCACACCTACTTCCTGTTCACAAACACATGTTGGGACCAGATGTGGGACGCGCGCAAACACACACAGTCGATGTTGTAATGACTCTAGGATCCTTTTAATGAAACAATGAAGAAATCAAAAAACAAAAGCCTGCAAGATCTTTATCTGACTCAATCTGTCACACACACGGATGACCAGGTCAAACATTTAAACCGTCATCCAACCTGATGATCATTTCTGGGAAATGATCAGAGATAATTATCATATGCAGATGGCAAAATTCATGTACGCACACGCAGCCAAAAGTCAACAGCGTTCTGCACGCGCTCGCAATCGGCCAATCAGTAATCACGTCCTCCTGGAGACCTGCCCCAATCTTTGCTCTTAAAAACCGCAGGCGACAGGGTAATGATTAACAACCATACAGAATATATGTACACACACAGATACGTTCACATGTGCGGTTAATACACACTGCAATACCAGTCCGTTCCTTTCATGTGATGGTATTCACTCAGAGGTGAGGGTTAATGAATAAGGCATGAGAAGTGTTGTGTTCAGTAATGTTTGTGTATAATAACCTCCATTCTGCCTGAGGCAACTAGCGCCAACTGATGACTGACAGCCTAATGGACACTTCGTTTGCGGGTGAGTTTACGTGTGTGTGTGTGTGTGAGAGAGAGAGAGAGAGAGCCTGCACATGACACATGAGTGAAGTTTGTTTGTTAGGTACTGAGTTGAAGTTGGAGTTCATGTGAATACCTAAAATTTAACATAAAAGATCAATTTATTTATCTTCTGACATACTTTGAACTGATAAAAATAAATAAAACAATAAAAATAACTGAAATAAATAAATAAAAATAAAGTTTTTAAATAAAAAAAAAGTAATTAAAAAAATTATCTGATAAAATATAATAAAATTGATACATTAATAATAGTATAAAATAAAATAGTCAGATTTGACAGAAGGAAATGGACTGAGAGCCGGTGTAAAGATTTATTTGAACCTGTGCCACTTGTACAAGCTCAATGTTTGAGCAAACTTTATAGTTTCATACACAATGTGTATCTGATGAATAAAACACTTTGTCAGTTTATAACTGAAAGGATTATTATTGCAGCTTGCATAGACATCCATAGTATGGAATTGGAATTTAACAAACTCTAAATGTCTTTTTTATGTACAGTAGTACTTTATTTAAATGTCTACTGAAATGTCTGAAACCTAAAATAAACATTATGTGGTTAAAACTAGTTGTAACATATGAAAAGCACTGAGCGCATCCATCTCTGGCTCAGCGCCAGCCAAAGTGCGAAAGCACGTTTGAATTTAGCAGTGATGCACTGAACGTTATAATCACACTGCTGTAGTCGTACTCGTCAAAGGGTTAAAATCAATCCCATTTCGGGGGTGGAGGGGGGACAAATTTAAACTGAGGGGGCACAAGTCAGATCTGAGGGGGCAACGCCCCCTTTTGCCCCCTCGTGGCGCCGGCCCTGCCACAAAAGGTTATATTCTGTATATGACATTGTATTTATTAGTGTACCAGAGGGAGAAGATGGTATTTACCCTTCCTCGGAGTGTGACGGAGATGTGGCGTTCCGTGCCGTGTTACTGATGAAGTTTCGTATTTCGTTAAAATACGAGTCCTCCTTGTCCTCCAAGATGGCACTGCCACTGTCCAGCTCTGAACGGGGCGACGACATCGCCGTGCCTAAACATAATATACAACACATAGTAGTATAGATTATTAAATAAATAATAATAACCATTAACAGTTGCTAACAAATGTAATTTACAAAGTGATAATAAAATTTTATATATATATATATATATATATATATGTATATATTATATGTGTGTGTATACCTGATAAATTACCATTCTCGTGCTTTTTGAGGTGCCGGTCCAGGTTGGTTTGTTGCCCGAAGCAGCGATCACAGAGGTGGCATTTGAAGGGCTTCTCTTTGTTATGGATGTTACGGATGTGACGCTGAAGATTTGATGAAATACTGAACGAACGATCACAGTACTTACATCTGCGGACACACAGACATATGTACATAATTAGACAATACAGCATTTACAATACACAGACACGAGAAATCAAACTCTCTCGCTTTATCTGTCTCGCACACACGCAGGGTCCTAAACACATGATTGAGTGGTCATGAACTCTTTGTCTCTAATCTTTGGCCAACTCAGTAACACTCAAACTCTCTCGTCCACATCCTCCCACTGCCTTGAAAACGACTGCATGTGCCAAGTCTCTTCACGCAGAATTATCCCGTATGATTACGTGATCATATCTTCCCCTCGACCGTAGAGTTGTGCGCTAAACTGCGTCTCCCAGGAACCTGTTATCTCTCCCTCGCTCTCTCCGTCCTGCCCCCCCTCCAAAAGCAACAGAAAAAATAGAAATTAAATTGTAGTTAAAGGCTGATCACCGGCTCGTTTAAAGCCCTGCCAGCACGAGGAGATTGAGGCTATCTGGAAAGTAACACAGCCCAGTACAAACCTCCCCTGTGGTCAGACGGACCACAAACGCAGTGTGTGTGCACGCCTGTTTCTGTGCAGTATTTTAATACTCCCTGAAAGAGTCTGAGGCCCAAACACGGGCCTAATTACCCAGCTGCCTTTGCTGGCCCACAGCTGTACGACACTCATCACCTCTATTATTCATACACACTTCCTTCAGTCTCCTTGTCTGTCTCGTGGACTTCTCCTCACTCTTTCCCAATGACAATAGCCGAATATTTCAAAGAATAAAATGACAAAAATCACATTTACTATAGAGATTTCCATGAAATTTTAGAATTTTATTAAATTTCATGACTTTTTCTTGTCCTAAAAAACACAAATTTAATCTCTCTCATAGTTCCAGGTTTTCGATGACAGGACATTTAGTCTTCTGTGGTAAATATAAGAACAGTTCGCTTCAAAAGCGACCCCTTTCTTACTTGTCTACTCTAGAGTTTAAGAAGAGATCTCAACAATATCTCAAACTGCCCTCAAATCTATTGTGGACAGATAATACTTGCATGATTGAAAAATTTAAACAGAAATGACATGCTTTTATAAAATGAAGATAGCAGTCTGTAATTGGTATCATCTCGGACCCATGGTATTACCCATATTTGGTCAGTAATACTCCCGGATTTATCTGATATTCTGCGGTGTATACAGGAGTACACTGGTCCATATTCACCTCTTTTCATGCAGTGTCAACTGGTGTGCTACATGTTATTTGCTGAGTATGTGAATAACTGATTACATCATTCAGTATATATTAGTTTGTGTGTGTGAGAGTGTGTCACCTGTAAGGCTGCTCTCCTGTGTGTGTCCGTAGATGTCTTGTAAGGTTGGCTGAGCGTGGGAATATCTTGCCACAGTATCTATAGGGGAAGGAAACAGATCTCCAGGAACAATACTCAGCAATACACACACAAACACGCTTCCCAAAAACCCCCTGCATTCCATGCTCAGTGCTGTCAACACTCATTAAACATCAAACAAAGGTTTACTAAAACATCTTATTAACAAAACAAACAAATTTTTTTATAAATATGATCACTATAATAAATAATATAATAAATAATAATTTATTATTGTTTAGTTGATCATAGGGTGTAACAAAATACTGGTATTGGCAAAAACCATGATATTTAAAAAAAAAAAGAAATATTCATATTGTGTCAATATTACACGTACAATAATATACGTAAATAATCCAGCGCCAGTTACTGTAGTTTATAATTAAAAAAGTATAGTTTACTATATAATTTGTTTCAAATTGTTTAATTAGTTACTATACAAATTTCTTTTGTTTAATTACTATGTAATTTGCTTAGTTTTATTTGTTCACCATTACTAAGTAATTAATTACTGTAATTTAATTACTTTCCCTTGAAAAAGTAAAGTAAGGAATTACTCTTCATTTCTTTGTAATTTATTTAGTTACTTCTGATGTAATTTCATTAAATACTGTACAAATATAGAACAATTCTATATAAAACAAAAGTGGATTTAACATCAAAATGTAACATCTGATGATAAAATGTATGTTTTTAATAACCTTCTCCCTTTAAATACTTTGGTCAGTTCAAGAATAATTTATGCAGTTTTTTATTATTTATTTGAAAGAATTAAAAGAGCAGTTTCATGTCTATATTGTTCAACTGGTTGAGGTTAATATAGAATTTAGAAAGCAATTAGTAATAAGTAATGCAATAATTTTTAGAGAGAGTAATTAGTACAGTAATCTAATTATTTACATTTGTTTGTTCAGTTATTATACAATTGCCTTTGTTTTGTTTGTTTAATTACCATTTACAGCTTTTAGATTTGTTTTAGTTACTATATATATATATATATATATATATATATATATATATATATATATATATATATATATATATCACTACCAGTCAAAGGTTTGGAATCGGTAAGATTTTTTATGTTTTTAAAAGAAGTTTCATCTGCTCACCAAGGCTGCGTTTATTTAATTAAAAATACAGTAAAAACAGTAATATTGTGAAATATTATTACAATTTAAAATAACTGTTTTCTGTTTGAATATATTTTATAAAGTAATTTATTCCTGTGATCAAAGCTGAATTTTCAGCATCATTACTCCAGTCTTCAGTGTCACATGATCCTTCATTCTAATATGATGATCTGCTGCTCAAGAAACATTTATGATTATTATCAATGTTGAAAACAGTTGTGTACTTTTTTTTCAGGATTCCTTGATGAATAGAAAGTTCAAAAGAACAGCATTTATCTGAAATACAAAGCTTTTGTAACATTATACACTACCGTTCAAAAGTTTGGGGTCAGTAAGAATTTTTATTTTTATTTTTTTGAAAAGAAATTAAAGAAATTAATACTTTTATTCAGCAAGGATGCATTAAATCGATCAAAAGTGACAGTAAAGACATTTATAATGTTACAAAAGATTATATTTCAAATAAATGCTGTTCTTTTGAACTTTCTATTCATCAAAGAATCCTGAAAAAAAAATATTGTACACAAATATTTTGAACAATTGTACACAATAAATGTTTCTTGAGCAGCAGATCATCATATTAGAATGATTTCTGAAGGATCATGTGACACTGAAGACTGGAGTAATGATGCTGAAAATTCAGCTTTGATCACAGGAATAAATTATTTTCTAAAACATATTCAAACAGAAAACAGTTATTTTAAATTGTAATAATATTTCTCAATATTACTGTTTTTACTGTATTTTTAATTAAATAAATGCAGCCTTGGTGAGCAGAGAAACTTCTTTTAAAAACATTAAAAATTTTACCGATTCCAAACTTTTGACTGGTAGTGTATATATTCACTCATGGTATTTAAAAAGTAGATAATTCAAGTGTTTTTTTAATAATTTATGACCATAATGTTCAAGGAGGAAGTCGATGTTCATTGTCATGGTTACCTGCAGGTGTAGCGCTCTTTGCCCTTGCGTAACAGTGTCTCAGGAAGGGTGGTGGGCGGAGCCCGGAAGTCGAACATGGAAGGAACGGAGCGCATGATGTCACCACCGTCTGGCTTCAAAGAGCTGAAGGATTCCAGCTTTTCGGCCATGTTTTCAATTGCAGACATCTGCGGGAGATAGAGAAAACTTTTATTACCTTATTGTGAGGTCTTTAAGGACACACATGCCCACTGTGTTACCCACATTTATTGACATGGAGTTGCGTTCTACCGCAGATGTGTGGGGAAAAACACCGACCGTGAACTTTCACTCTCGGATAACAGTGTGAAATGCTTTTACTGATCTGTAATGTCCAATTTTGGAGCACAAACACAAATAACAATGCACGTTATAAGAAGGACCACACATGCGCGCACACACACACACACATACACACACAGATTCATGTGGATAAGAACCGCTGCCAATTTACTAATTAAGCCTAACAGTTGCTTTCATCAGAAATGGACACACTCTCAAAGGGGAAGGAGCTACATGTGTGTGTCAGCCAGAGAATGAGAACAACATAAGGCCTGTGTGTGTTTGTGTGTGTGTGTGTGTGTGTGAGGCGCACTGAAGAGCAGGAGTGATTCATGTCCTATGTTGGCCATAAAGCATTCAGTGCACAATATGAGCAGACAGCACATTCGTCAATATGAAAGATGTTGACATTACTGATCAAGGCTGAGACAGCAGTAATAATGATATCATAGGAAGGAGAGGAGGGGACGCAGCTGAGGGAGGGAGGGCTGGGGGGTCCCTGTAGGCGAGCAGGCCTATCAACTGCAGCGCAACAGTGAGGGCTTTCAGAAAGCACAGCGGATTTGCATTATTTCATGTGTGTATTGAATTTTCCCCTTTTCTTATTTCGGGTTTTGGTGACAAATCAGTTCTGATTCACAGTGAAAGACATACATGACACACACACATGCACACACAGACTTGCATACATTAACACACACAAAAGATGCCTGTTTCCTTCAACAGAAAATACAGTACAGAAGTTTTAAGAAAGAAAGAAAGAAAGTTTCTCCTAGACACCAATGGAGAGCCAACGGGGGATTGTGTCTCCAGCTCCTGCCTGATCTCAACAACGTCTCAAATTGCGCTCAGATTTTCTGTCTCCAATCAGAAGTCAAAGATCTCAATATAAACTCAATTCATTTCTCATCAAGTTCCTCCAAGACCAAGTAATCTGAGCTCTGTTATGTAGGAAAGAATGAAATAGACACAAAAGTTTGTTGACATACAAGTGAAATGAAATTAACGTTGGTAATCTTGGAAAAATGTAATATCGAGATCTTTGCAGGTATGAGATGTTTAGCAGTGTTTTCTTAGAAGAAAAATATAAGAAAGAAAGGGGATAAATCTTTACAAGTAGCCTATTATGTGAATGAAAAGGACAAAAAAGGGGGCACTGAAAGAGAGAGAAAGATCAACACGAGATAATTTGGACGTTTGATGAGGAATGACAGCTGGGAGTTAAAGTTCTCCATTGGAACGTCAGGATTAGATCCTCCGGGAGGATGTGAAGTGTCAGACCTGTTTGACACCAACTCTCTCTCCCTCTCTTCATAAATCACAGACAGAGAGAAGGAGGGAGAGATGGACAGAAAGACAGACGTGTATCTAATGAACTACTGTCATATATAGATGATGTACTTTCTCTACTAATGCTCGGCTAACACTCTATTAATATTAGAACTTACTTTTTCTTTTCTTTTTTCTATTTCTATTCTTTCTAATTATTTTAAAAAAATCCTTTACATAACTGGGACTTGACATGGCACTTGCATACTGTTGCACTCATGTTGATTTGATTGCTTCTATTGTTCTCATTTGTTAGTCGCTCTGGAGAAAAGCGTCTGCTAAATGATTCAATGTAAATGTATAGGCATCTATAACTCAACAAAACATTGTCATTTTTCACTTATCAGCCTGACCACTAAACCACAACACTGGGAGTAAACACATTTTTATCTAATTATCTAATTATCTAAATGAGCACATACGCTATATAAATATACAGTATGTATTCTGTCATAAAGTAAATATATTTACACTACTGGTCAAAAGTTTTTGAATGGTAAGATTTTTTAATGTTTTTAAATAGAAAGCTTTTGTAACATTATCACTACCGTTCAAAAGTTTGTTTTTTTTTGGAAAGAAATTAAAGAAATGAATACTTTTATTCAGCAAGGATGCATTAAATTTATAAGTCACAGCAAAGACATTTTTAATGTTACAAAAGCTTTGTATTTCAGATAAATGCTGTTCTTTTGAACTTTCTATTCATCAAATAATCCTGAAAAAAAAACTGTTTTCAACATTGATAATAATAATAAATGTTTTTTGAGCAGCAAATCGACATATTAGAATGATTTCTGAAGGATCATGTGACACTGAAGACTGGAGTAATGATGCTGAAAATTCAGCTTTACCATCACAGGAATAAATTACATTTAAAACTATATTCAAATAGAAAACAGTTATTTTAAATTGTAAAAATATTTCACAGTATTACTGTTTTTACTGTGTTTTGGATCAAATAAATGAAGCCTTGGTGAGCATAAGAGACTTCTTTTAAAAACATTAAAAAATCTTACTATTCAAAAACTTTTGACAAGTAGTGTATATATACTGTAATTAATGAACATATTTTCCCTTTAGTTTTGACAGATTTACTGTATCTTGTTTGAACATTTGTCATCATAGAAATATCTCTTCAGGATCTTTACTGTTTCTCTGCACAATGAGATTGAATGCGAACCAAATTAAGACTTTTGTTCAAGTGTCCTGCTTCTATGACTTATCTCGATAGAAAAATACTGTAGCAATTTAATGTGACTCCTTCAGATTTTCTGAAGAGATCTCAACAATGTTTCAAACTGTGCTCAGATTTGCCAAAATAGTAAAGTCTGCAATCAAAAGTTAATTTTAATATGAGCTCAAACATGATCTGCACTATGCTATCAACAATAATTTAATAGCTCTATGATCTTACTGCATGTCCACAATTGTCTCATTTGTGTATATTTCCATTTCTCCTTAGGGATTTTAGAAGAAACATCTAAAACAAAGTTCCATGAAACATTAAGACCTCTGAGCTATGAAAGAGCAATAAAACATTCCTCCGGGCCAGAGGTTTCGTCCACAAAGTACATCTAGTTTTAAAAAAAACACATATTCACATTCACATTCACACATGCATATTTTATAGTCATTTTGATTGGTCCTTGAAGTCTAAACATATTACCATAGATTGGTATCTCTATGATTGCTGTAACAACTAAGTCCAAAGAAATCTGTGATCGGCAACGAATGGACTTCCTGGATCGTTAAGTAGCCTTCACCCTCTCCATCTCTCTCGCTGTGGTAGGGCAGCTGTTGAGTTGCCCATTCTCAGTAGTGTGTGTCTGAGAGGCCCTTCATTAGTAAGAGCTTTTTCAATTGTTGATCTTATCAGGGTACCAGATGTCTTGGTTCTGGAAACCCCCCTTGTGCTATCACACACACTCAGAGAGGGGTCCCAGAGAGACTGTTACCCCTCCAGTGATGCGATGCAGTATGGGGAGTGTCGCCACCCCAAATCAGAGCCGTGGTCTGTTACTCTCTCTATGTAAATAATCACATTCACTGCATTATCAGTGGTAGCCATCAGAAATAACAACTGTTCTGTCTGGTTAACACACACACTGGCAACACAAGAGTGCACCAAATGACACATAAACACTGCAAATTCATTCACACGGGCACAGTCAAAAGACATTCTTCCACTGTTCAACCAGAGTGCGTTTCATTTGAAGACTAGTTGTGTGTTTTATGTATATATATAGAAGATCAAATGTGCTGTTTTATTGTACAGAAATCCAAAAAACGAATCAATCTGTTGCCATGCATTGAACAAATAACGCAAAAAAGTGCAAAAGAATGGATGTTTATCGACTAAATGTTTATCTTCTCTGAATGGAAATGACTTTGGACCATATTTAGCTCTTCCAAGTATGATTTGAGCCACTTTTCCATCATCGGGCCAAACCGTTTTCGTTGCTTAACAGTTCCATTCCGTGCCGATCCGGTCCAGCAGGTGTGGATATGGTTTCATTTACCATTGTGGGGCTGATAACAGAGCTCTTTGGAATGTAATACAAATGCATCGGTCTTACAGAGTTTTTGTTATTACAGAGTTTTATTATTAATTTGTTTACGTCGCTCAAATATCACGCTTAGCCAGCTACAGAGAAAATGGTAGCCAGGCAACAAACAGGTGACCAATTCTGAGTGGCGACATCACTACACTCAGGCTGCATTTAACTCCACTTTTAGATGTACACTTGTGAACTTCCTTAAGCACTTCCCCTCTGGGGAATCCCCACCACCATTTTGAAGTGCGTTCAACTACGTCAAGTGAACGCGGGAAGTTTATTTGGACAGACCCTCACCTCGACCCCTCAATTTTGACAGAAGGAGCGAGACTACTCAACATTTACACTTCAGGCAGATCCATTGACCACAATGCACTATGATTGTGACGTCACAGCAGACCGTGCTTAATTTACTCCCACCCCATACAACTCTAGTGTAAGATATTGGCGTTATTTTGACATTTAACCACATTTAAAAGTGTAATGTGTAAAATTTGGGAGTATCTATTGACAGAAATGCAATATAATATACATAACTATGTTTTCAGTGGTGTATAAAGACGTTACACAATGAACCGTTATGTTTTTATTACCTTAGAATGAGCCATTTCTATGTACATACACCACGGGTCCCCTTACACGTTAAGTCGCCATTTTGCGCCGGCATGTTTCTACAGCAGCCCTAAACGGACAAACACACTACAGAGTGCGTTTCATCACTATGTTGTTCTTCTAAATTTGTTATTCATGTTTTTAGAGGCAGCTTGCATTGTCACAACGTTGAATATGCACGAAAAAGAAGAAGTAGTAGTTGTCTGGTTTATTAGAAGCAGAGACCGTTCTTTGTTAGAAGAAGAAACTTCATTGCTTGATTGGCTAATGTACTCTCTAATGTCTCAGATGACATCTTTGTCTTGTGTCGGCCAGACGGCCACCGTAGCTTCTCTATTTTGCTTCGAAAGGGAGGGGTGAGCACCATTGGTTGCAGTTCGCAACCTCACTGCAAGATGCTGCTAATATTTACACACTGCATCTTTAATACTTGTAGCCACCTTAAGCTGACTGTTTTTAAACACAACTATAGTTTATTGTATAGTTACATTTTTGTTTGTGTATTTTTTAATAGTTTATATTTAATATAAATATATGAATATATTCAATATATATGTTTATATTTAATTTTTTAACAGCCCGGGCATACATACAGGCCTATAGAATGGTGCGTAAAACAAATTCATAAGGAGAAAAACTGTAAATAATAAATCAGCGCCATTGCGGATTCCAAGTGATCAATGGTTAGGGCGTTTCATTTAAACACATTTCAAGGGTTCCGCCAGTAGTGGGCACTCATGCAACGCAAGCAATGACGTACATCTGAGTGAACGAGACGGAGGGAAGTTAGCGAGGGAAGGGCATAAAAAATTGGACTGCCAGCACGGTTTAGCATGGTTAGCCAGCCGTGATGAGAACAGTTCGTAATCTTGCCGTGCCGAACCAAGCTCAAGTTCAAGAAATACAACTGCAACTGTTTCTTACCACTCTTAGAACTGTTTGGCCCGATGGTTGAAATGCAGCTTTTGTTTGTTTGAGCCATGCATTAAATCTAGCATGTCATGTTAATAGTGAGCTGCAGTGTACACGTACATGTAGCAACAGGATAATTGACATGAAATTATTAATCATCAATTAAAGCACATGAATGACTTGGTTTGGAGTAACTTACCCATGTTCTCTGATCAGGCATGCGAAACTGGGGGCAGGACAGAAGGGAAACAGCAAATCAAAATCAAGAATCAGACTGATTGTGTGTGATTATGCAAAGTGATGTTTAGTAAAGGTTAACATCCCACACTTATAGAATTTTATTTTATTTTATCCAGTGGTTATCTAACTATTTTTACTATAATTTTGGAATGGAAGAAAATAGCAAATATTTTGTTTTTTAAATGTTCTGAACACTAAAGATAAAAAAAATAATAATAATTTAAAAAAATACAGTAAAATATGAATATAATAAAACAATAATAACAATAACAACAATATTTATTATTATTATTATTATTATTTATTGCATAAAATGCAACTGGTGTGCTCTGACTTTCATTTTAATGCTAAATTAACTTATAAGGTATGATTTCTTCATCAAGCATCAAACTAATACAGTACATTTTAAACTGCATTTCCCATAATACGTCTGTGCTGTCAATAATATCCCTGGTGCTGATTAGAGAGTCCAGTGAGCATAGTGCAGTAAAGTGGATGCTGATAGGTCACCTCGTTAGGCAGTGTGTCAGGGACATGTGGATATTATCTCACGCAGACACAAAGCATACACAGGGAATAAATCAGGCCAATGAAACAGCCCATAAAACACTGTCCTGAAACAGCCAATAAAACACTACACCAGTATGCGTCTATGTGTGTGCTTCAGGGTCTTTATGTGTACCAGACATGTGTGTGGGTTTATACGAGAACTATGTATTATTTTTACAGAACACTGATAGTGAACACACAATGACATAAAGCAGACAGGTTACTTAATACACACAAATGAGGTTACATAGACACTCAGGCACAAAACCACATATAACAGTCTGACGAAATCACTCATTCCAGATGCACAAATCACATAAATCATATAGATTTACAACGCACACACACACACACACACACACACACACACCATCCAGGGATATGGGTCAGTGTCTGGCAGTTTAACAGGGTATCATATTGTGACATCATAATCAATGACACCCACACAGAGACGTGTCACAAAGCTCCCACCCTGTCTGAATCTCACATCTGGACCTGATCACTCAGTAAAAGAATCACACGGAGGAACATGGGAGTCGCTATGCTAATGCTAAAACAGTGGGGCCCTGTAAAGCTACTGCCAACATACTGTAGCTATTACGTCAATACTAACGTCATGAGGAGTTATTTTGTCAATACTGGAAATTGCATTCAATGGGACAAGTAATGTTATGTTAGCATTTAAAATTGCTTTGAATTTGGTTAAAATAGTGAACTGACTTTAAAGCAGCTGTAAGTGATTTCTGCATCCAAAATACACTAAACTAAAATGTCATTATTGCAACAGTAAAATAATGGGATTCTTGATGTTTTTACCATGGAATTTACGCACCATTAGTGTACTATTGGTTGGAACTAACAGATGAGAAAGCTTTCAAACTGGTCATGGTGCACATGCAGTACTTTTAATCTGTGTTTGAGTCTGAAAGAGCTTGCAGTAACACTGACTGCAATGACACAGAAAGAGGCAATAGAAAATAGGCTAATGATTTGTGCAGGTCTGTGGGGATGAGGTGATAAAATAAAATGGAGTTAGCAGTGGGAAAATATTCTGACAAATCTCACCTGTGGGTGGAAGAGAAATCCAGGAGCCGGCCGCATATACTTGTCCTTGAGGACTTCGAATGGATCATTCATCTTTCTCTTCTCAACCCTGCTGATGTTAAATTTCTATCAGTTCTCATAGCGAGTTTAACCAAACTAAATCTATACCATTACGCTAACACAGTAGGAAGCACATGTGATTGACAGTACCTGTAAATGGGATCCATGAAGAAAGGCGTAGGTCTTGCGTGTTGGAGGGATGGGTCGGTTTTGGGTGGCTCTGGTTCCACCCTCTCCTCGCAAAAGACGGGGTTCTTCTTTAACTCGTCCCCTCTTACGCTCTTTCCTCGACTTCGCCCGCCAAGACTGAGGTCCAGCGGCTGATCCTGGTTGGCTGATTGTACATGTGAGGCTTCTGGTTTTGAAGGGGCACAGGTGGCCGCAAGACGTTCTTCCTTCCGCTTGGTGGTGAGGTCAAAAGGTGATTCAGCGTTTCTGCCCTGAAGTTTTTTACCCTCAACTGGAGGGCTTTCTGGCTCCCCTTTGTGCCCTGGAGGTCTAAGTTGCTCCCTTTCAGGGAAAGGATAGACTGATGGAGAGAAGGCAGGAAAGAACGATAGAGGGAACATGGAAGGGTATGGCAATGCCCCAACTTTTTTGTCTTGCAGGCCTGCAAGTCCAGTAGAACCAAAGTATTTCTCAGCAATGGAGGCAATTGCCTTGATCGAGTCATTAACAGCACCGGAAACAGCTGTTTGCTCGTCCAAAGATGGTGGTACGAGCCCCGGCACAGGAAAGTCTTTTCCGTTATTGATGTTACTACTACTACTGGAGCTAACAAGAGTTGGGCTTTGGGCATCGCTGAACCCGCTGGATTTTCTTTTCGGCCCTTTCCCATTTTCCCGCACTCGCACCCTTTCCCGGTCACTTTCTGCTTCACTCTCCAACTCTGAACCTGAAGTGCTCTCCAGCTCACTCCCACTTGGAGTGCTGACGTCGTCCAGATCGCTACTCTCCGACTGGTCGCTCATCTTCCCGCCGTGCCTTGGCTTGGAGACGGATCCTTCTCTCTGACTCTCCATGCTCTCGCCCTCCCCGTTGAACGAATCCTTGCGTAAACTCTTCAAGAGGTCATGCGACCCAGAGATGGGTGAGGGCACCAGCGGACTCTTCTGTAGTTCAGTGCTCGGAGGGCCATTAATGGGTGATGTGGATGGGATTAGAGGGGGCCGGTGATAAAGTCCCGATGGGAAAAGTCCTGGAAAACTGAACGGGAATGCTGGAGGGGCTGCTGGGAATGTCAGCCCACCATGGTGCCGGTTCGTCCCAAAATAGTCTGCTAAACCAGGACTCCCATGGCTCATTCCAGCTAGTGCGGACTTGTCCAGGCCAGGGGTGCCCGGGAGGGCCATGCCTTGGGCAAATAACCCTCCTGCAGCAGCAGCGAAATGGTTTTTACCCTCGCAGAAACGCCGATGCTTGTTTAGGGATGACGTGGTGCTAAACATCTGGCCACAGTCTTTGCACTTGATCTGAGTGCGACAGTCTGCGTGCATGCGCTTGTGGCGGCACAGATTGGAGAACTGCGTGTAAGATTTGTGGCAGACCTCACCTAGAGACAGTGAGACATGGACATACGGCATAAAAGGACAGTCGGTTTTGGCACATCCATTAACAAAACAAACAAAAATGCAGGATAAGCAAGGATGGCAGATAAAAGAATGCAATGTCACACGCAGGTGCACACACACACACACACACACATATACACACAGACAAGGACATCACAATGGCTCTATTTTAAGCGTGAGAAGGAAACAGAGTTGAATGAATCCTCTCCCGTAGGTCCGTTCCCATGGACCAAGCGACGTCTCTGTCTATCATACACACACACACACATATAGCTCACATCTTTACACACTATCTTCAAACAACATTCTTGAAATCTCAAGATGGATCCTAAACTCTTGTTCATGTCACTGCACACACACTCCGTCCTCACGGCAGTGTATACAGTTAAATCCTTAACGCACACTCTGAAAGTAATAAAATCACCCTATACATTACCAATCTAACACCTCTAGTGTGAAATGAAGCCTTTTAACCACCCGCATTTCTCATCATAATCACATATCTTATTGCAAACGAGACATTTTTTGAAATTTATGGAAGCTAGGGAGTCTAGCAGGGTGGTTTTGCTAATCCCTGTCAGATTGCATGAGGTGTGAGGTGCGGAATGAGAGGATGTTCTACCGCGGGATGTGTTTATGGAGTCGGTCACTCACAGAGACTGATCAAGAGATGGGATGTAAATATTAGTGCAAGGTAAGAGGACGACTTAAAGATAAAGGAAAGAAAATTCTGCCATTATTACTCACCCTCATGTTGTTCCAAACCTATATGACTTTCTTTCTTCCGAAGAATGCAAGAGAAGATATTCTGAAGAACTCTTTTTGTCCATAAAAAGAAAGTCAGTGGGGTTCAAAACAACACTGGATCCCATTGACTTTCACAGTATGGACAAGAAGAAAGAAATTCTTTCAAGTTTAGAACAACACAAGGATGAGTAAATAATGACAGAGTTTTTGGTAAACTATCCCTTTAAGAGTTCACGGTGGGTTTTTCTGTTCACACACACATACTTACTGCTTGGATATTGTACATTCAGGAAACACAGCAGACATACACACACAGAGACACACACATCGCTTTATAATTGTGAACAACTGGATAGACTCGGATGAACAGGTGTGAAATCTGGGGCGTGTGTGAGGGAAGATCTGTGGGCACTTCAGAGTGCTGTGTTTTGTCAGGTCTTAATAAACTGTAACAAAATATTATAAACACATTCCGCAGTGGTGAACAGCCAGTAGTATAATAAACGTGCATGAGTGTTTGTGTAAAAGAGAGATTTTCTCTTGTAGTTTAACATAATTTGCAATATTTTTGTCAATGTTTGTTTTAGTAACAAATGCAGAATGAAGTATATGAACACATACATGCAAACGAAGGCACATGTGTGAGTTTATGGCTCTGTTTCAAAACATGAAACCTCATAAGTGACTAATTTGGAATGCTGAAACTGAGTACAATTTGACTGAATGGTATTTTATTAATACTTTTCAGTTTTTAATAAAATACAGGTATATTAATTCATTATAAAAAATAAGACTATGGAGGCAGCATATATGTGCCTGTGTGTGCATCAAAGTGCATGTGTGTGGTGTATTCAGTGTGTGTGTTGTTGCGAGGTCATTAAGTGTTGTTAGCTGTGCTTGTTCAAATGCTGATTGCTGTAAATGGCTGTGTGCTAGTCTCTGTATGAGCTGGGCTGCATGTGGTAGTGATTTTCCTGGAATGGCCAGAGTTAGCAAGCTAGTTACTGTCTGATATGTGGTGGTGGTGGTGGGGGGGGGAACGTCTACACGAGCTGTGTGGGATCAGCACTCTGAGGGTCAATGCATGAAGTTCATTTGGGCAAAGTTCAGAGGTTGCAGTACAGTTTAAGACGTTTCAAGCATTATGAGGGGAAAGTGAGCTATTTATGCAGGATGAAATTAAGAATTCAGGTCATTCGCGTATGAGGTCGGAGGTCAAAGGTCATGCACTGAGATTGCAGAGCATTGGGTAAACATGCATTGCAAAGATTCAAAGTTGATATGATTATAAGAACATGACTATATTGGTATGTATTAATATAGTCAGTAACATTTACTCTAGATTTGACCAAGAATCAAAAGAGTCAGGTGTTGGAAAGTGAACCATCACACACCACAGTACAAATAGAGTGTACACATTAACAGAGACCACACACTTACAAACACACACAGTCAGTAAATACAGTGCATCAAACATCCTAGCCTGTAAAAAAGGCAGTTTTAGGGTTATAGCAAATGAACAGAGAATAACACATTGAATTGCATTGAATAAAAAATAATATTAATGTTAATTAGATATAAATATTAATTAAAGGGGACCTATTATGCCCCTTTTTTGAAGATATGATTTAAGTGTCAGGTGTCCCCAGAATGTGTCTGTGAAGTTTCAGCTCAAAATACGTCACAGATCATTTATTATACCATGTTGTAAATACCCATTTTTTGCATGTGTCTTTAAATGCAAATGAGCTGCTGCTCCCCGCCCCCTTTCCAGAATAGCGATTCCTTCAACAGCTCCTGCATTAAATACTCTGCCAAATACTAACAAAACATCTGCTTGATTTTGATTATTATCATGAAATATGTTATAATCTTTCATCATGAAAGTTTATTATCTGCATGTGTTTTAAAGCTATATCAGTTTAAACTTCTAATTTTCTGAGCACACACATCTGAAGCACACGTCACTGGCTGTCAGACGACACGTCTTGTGAGTATTAAACTAACTTCTCTTTCATATCTTATTGTGTTTAAACTGTCAAATACACACAAGGTTGTGTCAAAAACACACAAAACTCACCAACACAGTCGGTTATGTCGGTGAACGTAAACAGCAGGGACAGAAATCGCATGTGTATATTAGATCTGTGGCGCATTCCCTTCAAAAATAAAACAAATCCACTGCGTCTCTCAGATGTCGAGAGTAAATGAAGACGGTTATGTTCACACTTACATCCAACAACAAAACACCTCAATCGCTTAAGAGACACTCTTGTCGCTACAGCTGCTCCGCGTCGAGAAAATGGAGGACAGCGTACAAATCACTCAGGGCGGAAACTATGCTAATATGGCAGAGTCCGTCAGCAGTTGTGGGTGGGGCCTGAGCAAAGTGACGTCACATTGCCCAGAAAATTAAAACGGCTTGTTCTACTGAGGTTTTATGGGGATTAAAAAAAAGGAGTGGGTGGATTTTTATCATTATAGGGTGGTTACACACATTGCTGACACACATTTATGCTCAAACACCACGTAAAAGTGAATTTTGCATAATAGGTCCCCTTTAATAATAATAAACAATTTCACATTATTATTAATTATTATTAATAATAATAATCAATATATAATATTAGTACAGTTGTAGGTTATTGGTTATTTAATTCTCAGTAAATTGTGTTAAAGACAACATGAGATCAAAATTGACCCCATTTTATTTCATAAAACACATTCATGCTCTTATTTATTAAAACATTCATCTCTAAAACAGCTTCATTTCTCTGACTGCAACTTTTTACAATCCAATTAATTCCTGATGAATAAAAAAAAGCTTTTTTTTTTTTCTTGTTTTTTTCTTGCAGAATATTGTTTTTCTGTGAAATGTGTCATTTTAGAAGTAAAATGGGTTGTAAATGCTGTTTCATGTTGACTTTAAAAAGTGCAAGATCAGGATGATAGACAGATCTGACATCAACATAACTGTTGGATAACCCAGGCCAGCCGGAGAGCTCCACCAGTCCTTCAAAAAACTTTTGTTTGGTAGATTCTTTTATTTAAAGTGCATTGAAGGTATAGTTGTCTTTAACTATACGACTTTAAAAAGTGGAGTGGAGCTATCTAGAATCCAGAATCAAAGATTCAAAATTCGTCAGGAATTTCAAAAGGATGCTGGAGCTCTCCAGCTCTGCAGTGTGGTGTTCAGAGTAGAAAGCATGCAGACTTACATATGAAGGGTCTGAGTGACTTACATATGAAGGGCTTGACGGAAGAGTGGATGTGTTTGTGTTGTTTAAGGCCCGAGGAGGTGGCGAAGGTCTTGCCGCAGTCGGGGCAGGCGTGAGCTCGAGCCCCCACGTGCTGAGAGCGGATGTGCCTTTGCAAGTTACTGGGGTCTGTGAACACCTGCTGGGTAAAGAGAGAGAAATATAGGGAGAAAGTTTACATACACAGCCTACAGATATTGGAGTGGATCTCAAAAGGTTTTGCTTCAGGATGTACATAGCACACTGGACATCATGCGATAACCCCAAAAATACCAGAATTAATTATTGTACAAAAGTAAACAAAAACGTCTTTGTAAACAAATACTGACATCACAGTAGAGTTTGACTGGACATACAACCTTTGAAGTCAACAACAAAGAATGTTTTATACATTGATAAGACTATGCATGACTATACGGTCAGTTGCTTTTTATTATTTGCATTTAGCACTGTTTTTCCCATGCTGCAATGACTGTGTTTGAGGTAATAGATTTGGGAAAGGTGAGCTACAGTAAGAGACACCTGTTTTTGCACAAACGTCTTTGCTAATGTCTGGACTCTACCTTTGAGCAGTTTTCACATTCATAGTGCTTGCCACTGTCATGTGACATCTGGTGGCGAATCAGGTTTGATTTCCAGTTGAAGGCCTTCGGGCACTGATCACACTTATACTCTCTCTCGTCAGAATGTGACAGAGAGTGAGTGTCCAGACTGAGAGAAAAAGAGAAAGACAGAATTATCAGATTTCATCATGTTTGGGTTAAAAATGGGAGGGAGCTAAATCTCTTTAGAGACATCCAAGAATGTTCAACTTGTCAAAAGGTTAAAAGCATGTATAAAAAAAGAAATAATGCTTAAACTTCATATAAGGCACTACAGTTGAAATTTAGCTTATAGTGTTACAATATTTGTGATGGGAATTTTCATCAAATAAAATAAAATAAAAGGTATAAAAAATTAGGCATTAGGCAGTTCTAACCTCTGTGCATCAGGAAAGACCTGCTCGCACTCCTTACACTCCTGTGGTGAGCGGGGTAAGTTTAGGGGGAGAGAGTGTAGGTGCAGCGGGTCAAGATCAGCATCGTCTCCGGCACTGGGCAGACCCTGTTTAGACAGCTTGAAGCCGGAGGAAGGCGGGGTACCGCACGCATGCTTCTGATGGTCCAACAGCTCTGAACCAGACTCAAAGTTTAGGTCACAGTCCTCACAGCGGTATTGACGCTCCTCTGCGGGACAACAAAAAAAGTGAGTTAGCAAGCGAGTGTATTTGTGTGTTTGTTTATGTATGTATGAGTGCAAACTCACCGTGTATGTCTGGAGCCATGGTCTCACATGAAAACTCCTCAGCCTTCATGAACAGTAAGAGTTCCTCACCCGGCTGGACCTCTCGGACCACACGGTAAAAGATCTAGAGAGAGAGAGAGAGACGTTTCACATGGGACAAAACACTGATAGACTACCATTCAAAGCTTTGAGGTTAGCAATTTTAAAAAGAAAGTATTATTCAGCAAGGATGCATTACATTGATCAAAAGTCACAGTAAAGACATGTATGATGTTACCAAAAAATTCTATTTGTAATTGTTAAAATTTCCAAGGATCAGCATTCTTCCCTAAAAGTGATCGGACAGACCAAACCGTAAGTCGTAGAGACTTGAAACTTTGAGGGCTGGTAGTACTCACACTGTCTACAATGTCACCAAGGCTCACCCCGATTGGCCTAACAGTGGCCACTTTTACTAAGATGGCTATTTTCACCAAACTCAGCACACCTATGTAAGAACTCATTCTGTGGTCGCGTGAAAAAGGACGCAGCTACTGGCCACTTGGTGGTGCTATAACAGGAAAAAACAGCTATAACTTCTTCACTATTAGTCCGATTGACTTGAAAATTGGCATGCAGTGTCTTTTTCCAAGGTGCCATGATTGTCTATGAGGACACTGACGTATCTCTAAAAACATGTCTGTCATCAGCCAATGAATTTTGAGCAGCTATCAGACAACAAAAGCCTATCGGAACAAAACTCGCTGGGCCTGTTTGACTCATGGCACTAGAGGCCTGTGAGAAATTCGAAAGAAATTGGCCACCGGGGGCGCCTTCTCATTTTCACATGCTAAAGGATTGTATATCTCACAATTTTTCGCACACGCCCACAACATTTGTACCACACGGTGTAACTCCTCATTCTGAGCAAATTTACCTCTAGGACCGCCGCTGTTCATCGAATCGTTCAATAAATATCGGAGATTATTTCAAAAACCAACTTTGGCAAACTAGTCCTAGGTTTTTGGCTCAACCTCAATAACTGTTAAAAAGCTTTAAAAGCCATTTATTTCCTATAGTAAATTACCTGTATTGGCTGTAAATTGTCTTTTCCATCTATGATCGAGATGAATACAGGCTTGCTAAATAAAATATAATACCTTTTTATGCATGTGCTTAAAGGCCTTAAAGAGCTTGAACCCTGATAATTGCTGTTCGCAGCTATACTTTAAATAAATACTGTTTTCTTTCTATTCATCAAAGAATCCTAAAAAATGTAATCATATATTAAGCAGCACAACTAGTAACAAATCCTGAGGATTTTCCAAACGGCACAACTGTCTGCATTTTTACAAGCATGTGAAATAAATAAATGATGATTTGAAACGACAACACATTTTGATGGACAAACAATGATGGGAACCTGAGCTTGAGTGTGTGTGTTTGAAAGACATGGTGTTAAGGAATCCGAATGGAGACCTATCTGTTTGACACACACACACTTCCTGTGTGAACACAATAGATAGTGGGAGAAAGAGTTGTGTTATTTGGAAGGTGTTATTTTTGGCAAGCCTTGAAGGCATTAGATGGGTCACTTCCTGTTCAGTCCGGTGGTGACATTTGAGCATTCTTATTAGAGATGTCACACAATTAGACAGACACACACAAAACTTCTGATAATATGAAAAAGGCAACGTGAGGTGGAGACCTCTCGGAAACACCACGGTCATTATGTGTGTGTGTGTGTGTGTGTGTGTGTGTGTACAAGACCCAGCAGGCCATGGGGGACACGGAGGGACCGAGTCGTGCTCTATTGTTTAACAGGAGAATACAGGGAACTAGCAGAACCCTCAAGACGACATGAGAACAGAGTCTCTCACACACACTTTCACGGCCCGTCTACCCCTTCTGGTGCCTTCCTGCAGATCTCTGATATCTTGTACTTGTAATGTCACAACGACCCCGTTTCTTTGTGTGTATGTGTGTTTTTATCGCACACACTCA
Organism: Hypophthalmichthys nobilis; assembly: GCA_037950665.1. NCBI lineage: Eukaryota > Metazoa > Chordata > Actinopteri > Cypriniformes > Xenocyprididae > Hypophthalmichthys > Hypophthalmichthys nobilis. The sequence goes on from CM075479.1 coordinate 23,072,209, forward strand.
CGCACAAAGGCAGGGAGCAAAGGGCCACAATAATATTGTGAGTATGAGACAATGGCAGAGCTGTTTAAACGTGGTGTGAGGGGCTGTGGGGTGAATGATATGGGCACACACACTCATACAACTTGTTGGCCGGGGACGCAGCGAGCCAGCCAAGCTCAGAGATCAGGGGAGTTTACTGGGCATCACTCCTGGCAACCCCTCCTGGGCAGTGGCCTGGTTCTTCAGTGCCAAGGGTGAGTGCCAACCTGCAGGTCTTTTCAGATGCCACAGAAGTGTGTGTGTTTGGCTGTGTGCACAAACACACACTCACATACTATGTTCTGAGAATGAATGCGTATTATCAGGAGGATTTTTGAGTGGTAACCACAACAGAAGGTTATATATCAAGATGACAATGTCACTATAGCTAGACAAAACTGACCCCAAAAGAAGCTAGATGTGACAAATCCATTCTGGATGTTTCCAAAGGCAAAATGAAATTAAGAAAATATTAACAAATACATATAAAGGAATATATATAAAAATTAAATGTCTCTATAGTGAATAATTTATATATATATATATATATATATAATAAATTATATATATATAAAATAAATTAATCAATATTTTCAGAACATGCAAATAGTTTTTTCTTTCGGAGTTACTAAAACCTCCTCCATTTTTCCACTAATTCCTTACAATTAAAGAAAAATAAAATAAATAAAAGAAGAAATTAATACATAAAATGAATATAACAAAATATGAATATAACCAAAATAAAGAAATACTGGATTTTCCCAAATGTAAAAAGAAATTAAGAAAATATTAATGAACACATATATAGAAATATGAACTATTTAATAAAAATTATTACTAAAAGTAAATAAATACATACTACCTGGACGTTCTCAGATAAAAATTACTCATAAATAAATAAAATGGTATCAAAATTTATTTTTTAAATTTATTTAGAGAATAGGATTTAGGTTACTCTATAGTCATTATAATTATGGTCTTCCAGTTCAGGTATTTTGTGTGTTTCGTTAAATATACACTACCAGTCAAAAGTTTGGAATCGGTAAGATTTTTAATGTTTTTAAAAGAAGTTTTGTCTGCTCACCAAGGCTGCATTTATTTAATTAAAAATACAGTAAAAACAGTAATATTGTGAAATATTATTACTATTTAAAATAACTGTTTTCTGTTTGAATATATTTTATAAAGTAATTTATTCCTGTGATCAAAGCTGAATTTTCAGCATCATTACTCCAGTCTTCAGTGTCACATGATCCTTCAGAAATCATTCTAATATGCTGATCTGCTGCTCAAGAAACATTTATTGTGTACAATTGTACAAAATATTTGTGTACAGTATTTTTTTTCAGGATTCTTTAATGAATAGAAAGTTCAAAAGAACAGCATTTATTTGAAATATAATCTTTTGTAACATTATAAATGTCTTTACTGTCACTTTTGATCGATTTAATGCATCCTTGCTGAATAAAAGTATTCATTTCTTTCATTTCTTTTCAAAAAAATAAAAAATAAAATTCTTACTGACCCCAAACTTTTGAACGGTAGTGTATAATGTTACAAAAGCTTTGTATTTCAGATAAATGCTGTTCTTTTGAACTTTCTATTCATCAAGGAATCCTGAAAAAAAAGTACAATGTTTTCAACATTGATAATAATCATAAATGTTTCTTTAGCAGCAAATCAGCACATTAAAAGCCTATTAAAACAGCACATAAAGCCTATTAAATAGCTAGGTAAACGTGCAAGTGTGTCTGGGTTAGAATGTCGTTTAGGTTAACAAACTGATAAGTGAAGGTTGTAAACTTGAAAGCCTTTGGTGGCCTATAATAACAGATTAAGTCAATTGAGTCTACCTTAAACAAACACACACAAACACAGAGTCAACAAACCAGGCCTCTCCCACACCTACACCTCAATATACATGGAGATTTAATATGATCCTTGCCAATCTTTGACCCACAGAAGACAAATCCTTAAATGTTTATCATCAGGGCTTATTACTGCAAGACTTTAAGAGACACAGGCACTTGCACTTGACTTGAGGGCACTGAGAAGTGCACTAGATAATCGTTACCTTGACTTCAGCGATTACCGAAGCAAACAGCGCAAGACTTTCCTCTCTCTTGTGTTCCAAGTAAGAGAGGTCACTTCATATACAAGCACCACACACACATACACTCGCATAACTCGCCTCTATTGTGTAAGTGTCTATGAGAAACGGATGTTAGTCGACTGATGTCCTGATAAACAGCTCCATTAGATCCTTCGTTCAGCACTGTAGGAATGAAAAACACTCTCGCACCGACCAACGCCTCACACTAAAATCCCCCTTCCCCAGGTCCAGTGAAAAGGTGACGAGTGATAAGCTGGAATAATCGGCCAATCAGCGTTCCTTGTGTCCAAGTCGATCAATATCTGTCCAACCATGGATTGTTTTCATGTTAGTTAATTGCTCTAGGTATTACTTCAACTAAGAAAATTAAAAAGCAAAACTAAAATTATTTGCTCATCTTTTTCCTCAATTTGAAATAATATTTAAGTGTTAAACAGCAACATGATCAAAATCTGTCTGGTATTTCGACCTGTTAATTGTTCTAGGTATCATCTTAAGGAATATATAAATAGTGCGATTTGAAAAAGAAGAGCACATTCTTTCACCTCCACGCAAACAAAATTCTCCATTCTTTCTGAAAACTGATAACGGTCAGTCCTTTGTATCTCTCTCTCCAGGTTTTGTCGCTATAAGGAGGTACAGCGTGATTATAAAAACATGTGGGTTGCCGGAAACCATAAAGTCTAAGCTGAACTCTTTGTTATGACAAGGTGTCATAGTTTAACAATTATGGCCCATATCATAATGCTGTGTCTGAACAGGTTCTCTTCCTCCGTTTCTCTCTCTCTTCTATGTAACCCTTTAGAAAAGCAAAATATTTAGAAAATCTAGACCTCCCAGCCATCATATTGTCCTGCTCTTTCGTCACTTATGCGCTGGTCAAACATCAAAAACACACTTGAGATTGAGAAACATTTTGATTAGATTCTTCTAGTAGATCTCACTTTGCAAAGCTGAAAATGGAAAAGTACAATTGGCCTGTTTAACATCTGAATGCATCCTCAGCATACGTCATTTCACTTGAAAAGGCTGACTGGTACTTCAAGAGCTCTTTGTTATCTGCAGATAGGCAAATGGTAAATTAATTTTATAACGGCTGTGTCCACTGAATATCCAAGGCTATCTCACGACCAAATCGTAAGTATTTCACGACCTCACTCTTACGAATTCATATGATTTGTCTAAACCCCAGTGACGGGACGGTTTAGGGGCGGGGTTAGGGGTAGGTTGTTCGTTCGAATTCATACAAATTTGGCAACTCGTAAAATACGTATAATTTAGCAAAAAACATACTAATTCATATGAGTGAGGTTGTACGAATTAGCCACCTCGTAAAATACGTGCGAATTGCCGTGAGATTGGGTTGGAATATCTCACGGTGTGATTTGGATGTCCAGAAGAGTGTGATCTCCAATATAATCCTGATAATATGAACTGATTGCTATGTAGTGGATCAAGAAAGCACAACAAAACTTCAGCTCAACCCAATCAAGCTAAACGTTACTTCAATCCACTTGTCTCTAGTCCAGATCAACTCACTCTGAACTTAATCCAGTCCACCTCTATACTCGTCACAATTTATTCCAGTCCTGTTCAGTTTGCTTAAACTAATCTTAATTTAATCTAGCTCAACTCAGTTTGCCTCATCTTAATTTTTTCCAGTCCAACTCAACTCAATGAAACTAGGTTTAATCCAGCTCAACTCAGCTCATCTTAATTGAATCCAGCTCGACTTGACCTAACCCTATTTAACTCAATTTAATCCAGTACAACTCAACTCAATTTAATCTCAATTCAATTCAAACTAACTCAACTCAGTTTACAATTTAATTGAATCCAGTCAAACTCAGTTCAGTATAACTCAATTTAATCCAGTTTATCTTAATCCGACTTGATCACTCGATTTCTCCTCAAATACGGACATAAAAGCTTTATATTTTTTTAAAGTTACAATTTTAAACGCACAGAAATGACAAACTAAACTCACGGAATTTGTTCAACCATTAAAGAAGAAAAAAAGGTAAACAGTAAAATTTTGTGGTGTGTAAAATACTTGAATTTATGGATATGACTCATTCTCTCAGTCTTTTTCAGAGTCTCTTTCTCACTGTCTTTCACTCCATGAGGTTTCAGGAATTTGTCATCCCTCATATCCGAGTGCAAAGATACAAAATGTGTGATTATCATCATGCTTGACCGAGAGAGTGCGTGTGGGTGTGTGTGTGATCCTGGCCTGTGGTCCTTCACGCTGCAGCCAAGATACAAAAGACCACAACACAAAAACACAGTGACACACACACACAACCAGAATGCAGAAGGAATCTGCTATTAAAGATAGCAGAAACACCTTTAAACACTTCATTATGTTGGCCATGCAGGTGCTCCGAGTGTGTGTGTGTTCGCCACGTACCTGCTCATGTATCTGGCAGGCTGTGAGGTTGTGTTGGTGGGTGGATGGAGAGATCTGGACGTGCCTTAGCCAGCTCCTGCTATCACATACGCTCCCATCCAAACCTGTCTGCTCGCCCTGAGAGAGAAAGAGAAAGAGAGATCAGTCTTTGATCTTGAACTTTTACAGATTGCCATGCAGTGACTAAAATCTCATGCCACCCACTGAGGCTTAGAAAACGGCATTACAGATAAGTCAAACTTATCCACACACACACACACACTTTCTCTAAGACACTCATACAGGCTCTGACAACATCATCTTTGCACACTTCACATCTCTCCCTCTTACAGGCTCTTCATGTTTACTTTCTAGTCATCAAGTGAATGTCATAAACAAAACAAATTTCATCTTAAACTTCATCTAGTGGCTGAGCTCACTGACGTCTGTTCAAGTAAGTTTTACACATCAACAACACAGTATTTTTTTCAGTTTAATAAAGTATTGTTTTGTAAAATAGACAAAACTAAAATTTAAATGCATAAAATATATTATTTTAGTTAGTATATTTCGTTTTCAGCACATATCCATGTCAGACATTTGAATGGTTTTACAATACATTTAAACATTTGCATTTAAATGTAAAATGGAAATGCTTTAAAATGTTTGCATGCAAACAAAATGATATTGCAAAGACAAAAATATCTAATAAAGACACATACTTTGACGTCAGCTCAGTAACAGTTCACTACACTTTCTGCCAAAAACCTCAAAACAAAATAACGATTTTATCTTTCACAGAGCTGCCAAACTACCGTTTTCTCTCTCGCTCTTTCCATGATGTGAAACAAATATGAACACGTTGTCAACAGATAAAAAGCGAGAAAGTTCCTTCTAAATTGCAAACTAAACATTTCTTTAATATTTTGTCCCTGAGTTTATGTAATTTAAGGTCAAATAAATCACGCGCACGCAAGCTCGCCCCCTCCCAAACACACCGACAACACTGTTCCTCTCAGTGCACTTCACACACTTACAAAAAAAGAACTAGTGGAACAAACAATTTGGGTTAAAATAAATAGATAAATACAAATGTCAGAAAATATACAGGCTATGTAGGAAAAGTGCATTAAATGCACTGTTTAAAATAATGTGCTTTTTGTAGAAAAAGAAAAACTTTTTTTTTTATTGCATTCTGAACTCGTAAAACTAGAAGCATTTGTCCAGTTGTAATTCGGTTTTTATTTTCTATTGTCTTGTGATGAGAACAAATCTGCTGCTTTCATTGAACAAAATTCGTTTACTCGAAAACCGATTAACACAATTGTTTAAAACAAAAATAAAACGTGAAATATCGTTAAGAAAATAATGTACTCGAATGCAACTATTGAAAGAGAATAAAAGTCAATAAAATGTTACTCAGAAAAACAAAATACTACAAAAGTACAAAACGTGAAGACGAAGGAAAAAAGAGATCTTAGCGACAACAAGCACTGTATTTAAGAGCTAGGCTTCAGAGAAAAGAACCGAAGCCCTTCGTTTCGATACAATTAAACAAGTTCAAAGGTGAAGGATGAATGGACTTTTATTTGACCATTAATTCGCTGCTTGTCAGAGAGAAACGTTGATATAAGGACATAAACCTCCTACCTTACGGAAATCTCACTGGGAAGAATGAATCAATGAAACGGCACCAAAAAACTCACAACGGCCCCGAAAGAAGCTTGTATGAGACCGTTGTGTTTTGCGGCATGTATCCCGTGTCTCTCGCTGAAGAAAAAAAACGTCGTCTCTCTCCTCTCGTTTTGCTCTTATCAAGTGGAGGACACGCTAAATTTCCCCGCGGACAAAAACTTTGTCCAACTTCAGTCCGTTCTTCCACGAAGCATGCGGCTGAAAGTCCCCAGGTGTCGAATTGTCTGACTGGCGGTTTTATTCACTGTCCCTCTTCCTGGCATCGGATCGCGAGCGCAAGAGTGTGAAAAAGAAACAGTGACGGCGGGGATCGTCCACCTTCAGTCATCCGAACGCGTAGGAGTGTCTCTGTCTGTCCCGTTCAAGTGGATCCTCTCTTGTCCCATGCGAGGGAGATGCGCTGAGGAGGAGGAGGATGAGGAGGAGGAGGAGGGGGGACCTGTCTCGCGTGTCCACCGGTCGGAAGTTGCGCGAGTCTCCCCCACGTTCGCGGAGAGGCGAGGTCAGCGCGAGGTTGGGACGGGGCTGCTCGTGGATAGACCCGAATTTAACCGCTTTGATGAAGCCATCCAGTAATCATGAAATCAGCGGCGTTACTTGCTCGCGCGGGGGGACACGAAAACGAGGGAGGCTCGTGCAAGTGAAAGTGCACTGAGGTGTAACTCTGTTCGATTGTTTTCTTTACAACTAAATGACGTATAACTAACATTACAACTAATTTAAGAACTTACATTTCTGTTTAGCTTTAGTAAACACAAATAGTGCTACTTTAAGTCTTCAAATAATACTTTTATTCTTCTTTTCCCCCTCATACACCTGCTCCTAGACAGTTCACGAGCTCACGAAAATTCCTCTCCCATCTCTTCTCACATACAAAACAATACTCGTTATTTCACGATTTAAAAACAATAACAACATATCGACAAGCTCTTTTGTGAGCAGGAAAATTAATTTCCTATAATTTCAACAACATCTCCATGACATTAAATGCGTTTTCGTGCAATAAAGAAATTAGATTCACTTTTTGTTTTTACATTTTTAAATCTAGCGAATTACTTAAAAGGTTCATCAAGTGGTTTAGCAATTAACACTCTTTTTTTAATCAACCATTCCCCTTTATCTGGGTTCTGGAGTTTCTAACAACCTTAAAAAAAGTTCATATCAGATTTTCAAGAGTGAGAAAAGAGACTTTTTCTCGGAGTCCAGCGCATGTCCATTGACTGGACTCTAATGACTCTGATGAAGATGAATATGTCTCCCTGGCCTATCTTTGACATTGAACTCAAGGTCCAGATAATGCCCATTGTTAAATGAAATCGCAGGGCAGACGCGGAGGAAGGACAGGAAAAATCATGTGTAAATACGGCGGACCTCGCCAAAGATTCCCATACACCCGCGCTCCTTGAGAACCGCAAAGAGACCCCGGTCCGCCGCGCATCGATTTCCTGCCATTCCTCGACTTGTCCATTGTTGGAAGCCTTTTTAATTTAGCCATAAATTGGGAAAGCTCAAGCTATGAGCTGTTCTATTTTCTCCCTGTCAGGATGAGGGATTTGGTTTATGATGCATTGTGTATTAAATACAAGTAATCTGGGAAAGTGATTGCCTGGCCTCGCCGGGGTCTGATGGAGGCTGGTGATAGAGGCTCCTCAGCTGAATTGTTCTGAAAAGGAGGAAGCGATAGCAGATAAACAAAAGGGCCGGTGGTATCTGTACCAAGCCAGGGGTAACACGGGGTAAGAGAGCCCACGGGGCAGGGGCAACTCCTGAAGCGTCGTTTCTCGCCCGTCCCGGTAGATGGCGTAGTGAGCTGAGATAAACTGGGGAGGAAAACTTTCCGCTTTCCTCAAGAATGAAGTTGCATTTTTTGCATTGGTGACACGTTGTTTAATGTCATATGTGTAGGAAAAACCTGCAGGCAGTATTTGAATGGGCACAAATGTTTAATTCGATAGATTCGTGGAGTCGAGAGACTGTATTATTTAGAGAACTGCCCGCCTCTCGCTCGCGCGCTCTCTCTCTCTCACCCTCTCTGGAGGGAAGCGCATCAGTCAAGCACGGAGCTGTGGAGCTACCGAGACCGGGAGTCATTTCTTTTCACGGCTGCGAAATTGCTGCACACAACGCCGTACACATTAAGGCGTCAAATTGCTAGATGGAACATGAAAGATTCAGTTGTATTGCCTCCAAATAGAAAATCGTCCGAACGACCTACAATGCAACTCAACGCTTAACTATGATTGAATTCAATAAAGCTGAATTTAATCCGACCCTATAATGAATTTATTAAATAAAAGCACTATCATTTAGATAGTAGATTTTTTTTTGTTTGGGTGTTTGTTACAGCTGACTGCATATGGGCCAATGACAAATAGCTAATGATATTAAGAAGAAATCCTTAAAAAAAAAATCAAGTTTAAAACGTGCCAAGTAAACAACAAGTAAAATGTACTAAAACAAGTATAAAAAAAAAAAAAAAGGTCATGAATCATGTTTTTGTGTTCAATTTGACCTAAACAAAACGTAAATTTTCATAAAAAATTAGGTGATATTAAAAATGAACTTAATGGACTTGACGCACGTCAGTAAGGGTGTAAAGTGGTCCTCTGTTTTTATGGTTTTCTTGTCACAAGACAACAAAATGGCTTCCTGCACGTTGGATACGCCACTTGTTTCATAGGCTACATTTTAAGTAGCCTAGCTATTAATAACATTTGAAAACAAAAATGTTATACTGATTATTTTAAAATAAAAAATAACTGATTGTTCCAAGCTACTTATGCCAACAATTATTTTTTCAAGATTTTCAGCATTTTAATTAGCCTAAACATTTTTTTCTCCGGACAACTACACCACATAACATTTTTCACTTATAAGCATATTGTCTGTATGAATTGCATTATTTTTAATGTGTTTTTGATCGACCTAATAGATCAGGAAAAAGAGTGTCACTTAATTGACCCACACTGTGGCGATTACAATAACTAGCCTAGCAAAACATGTTTGTTGTGTTTGGAGGATTTCGTAAGATTTTAAACGTTTTGGCGTTTTATATGCATTAATAAACACTTTGAACAGAATAACAAATAATTTTTTTTTTTTTTTTTGAGAAAATGCTTTCAAGTTGTGTCAAAATCTTTCTATGACTACACTTGTTTTTATTTGTTTATTTGTTTTGGAATACTTTAAAGCTGCTTCTTGTATTTTGTTTCGCTACATAAAACCTGTATGCTAAAGTTTGGGTGCAGCCAATGCTTTTATCGTCCCCCTCCTTTCAAGACGCAATCCTTTGGCAGGCAGGCAGCGCTGCAGCTCGGTTTTGTTTATTTGCAGTGGACTAGCGCTAGACTGCGCGCATTAAGCCGTTAGCTAAAAGTTGTGCGGAGGGGAATCCCAGATGGGCGAGAAACTGACGCCGAGAAGGAGCTGCTCCCCGCGGTCTCCCTCGGCCCTGGAGCCGCGCTCTAATGGAAACACTGTGTACGAGATGCATTCCTGCACATCCTAACGGGAAAGAGGGGGGGAAAGAAAAGGAAAATATCGCAGCCAAATCCACATGAAATAGTTCAACCATTCATCGAGATAGACCTCCCATTGACAGGAGCGAAAAGCTGCATTAAGCTTGCACCGCGCCTCCCTGCAGACGCTGGACTCCACAACCAGCTATTAATTTAAAGTGCGGGGCCACTCAATCAATGGGCTCAACCAAAACTCATTTAAAACTGCTCCAACCGACCAATTTAGAGCCCGGGGCTGAGACTCCTTACCACTTAGTCATCTTTTGTTTGCCTCTAATAGCTTGAAAATCTAATGAAAAAAAGCTATATAATGTTCTTAAAGGTGGCTAGATGAGCTTCATAAATTTTAAATAGCTACTAAATATAACAAGAACAACGTCATCACCAACAACATTAATAACATTTTGCACAATGAATATTTAAGGGTCAATAATTAAATAATTAAATAAAAATGCAATTCATATGGAGGTAAAGTAAAAAATGTGTAGGTGATGTAACTGTTTGGACATTGTAAAAAGGGGGGAAAGTCTCATTAAAATGCGGAAATTCTTGAAAGAAGAATGATTGACATTATTTGTTGTAATCTTTTATTATTAATTCTTAAAAAGTTTGTTTATGCCCACATCAAAGTGTGAAGCATCCAACTGCAAGAAGCCATGTTGAATGTCATGTGACAAGAAAACCATAACACAGAGAGGAGCCCTTTGACTGCATGTCAAAGTCATTAAGTTTTTAGTAATATTGCATTCTGACCTTTTTATGATAAGGTTTTGTTCATGTCAAAAGGATTAACCTCAAGAAAACAACTTGATAATTAGGCCTATGACTCAAAAAATGCCAAGAAAAATATATTTGAAATACTTAAAACACATGCATTCAGATTGCAGGGAAAGTATTGTAGTACATTTTTTAATGGCTACACCATTTGACATTTCAAAATCAATCAATAAATCAAGATTTTTGATGAAAGTGGTATAAATGTTTTTTTAAATGTATGACATTTTTTTTTTCAGTTTTTGCATTTTTTTTTTTTTTTACAAAAAAACGCAAAATAATTAGCATAAAAAAATGAACAAACAAATCATATCAAGTCAAAAATTCACAAGATGATATATTAAACGTGGCACATCTGTCAGTGCAATTCACATTTTGACATTTTAAAAAAATATTGCATGCGTGGCACACAAAACTGCCACTCTTCTCCATCTGTATCCCTAAATAAAACACTCTTGAGGGGCTTTGAGAGCTCTCTTTCCTAACACCAACCAATTACCATTAAAAGAGAAGGGAGGAAATGAAAGTGGAAAAATGTAAATAAAAAATTTCCTCGGATCTGGAAGTAGGCCCGTAGAGTGTGTGTTAATCTCCACCTCGGTAATTTGGTTCTCTGAGAGAGGTACCGCATCCCCGCTGCTGCGCCCTGCGTGCCATAAATCACAGCTTTATGTGGATGGGGTCAGAGCGCCTCCCTCCTCCGAGGTGCCCTGGCTTAGTCCGTCGCGCCTGCGCCGTGTTTACCCTCTCACCCGGTCCCTGGCTCGCTTCTAATTATTTCAGATTATTTTCATTCGCCAGGGTCACAGAGAAAGAGAGAGAGAGTGTGTTTCTGCCGTCTATTTCAGGAGTGAGCCCTCTGCGTTGTGTTGAATTAGTACCCCATCATCTTGGCCCCGTCTGTGCAGTCTCACCCGTCGCGGCCCCTGTGGACCCTGGGGCCCGGCTGTGTGACGAGGGGCCTATGTTTCATCTCCACACACACAGCCAAGTGAAAACAAAACTGGCTGAGCTCCCAAAACTTCCACCTACAAGCTGAATAATTTAGTCTTGACATAAAACTGATTGTTTAAATGCAGTACGCACCACTTTATAGCAACATCATGCATTTTCAATTCATTATTAAGAACCGAAAAAGTCGCTGCGGTCTTCTCAGGAGGATCGGTTAGTACAAGCATAATTTATGTTTTGGATATGAAACGCGTTCGTGTAAGTGGCGGGATCCGTTGCGCCAGACCGTCGGGTGTGAAACAGATAGATTGTGTTCTCTGGCTAACATGAAGTTAATTGCTTTGACAGCGGGAATGACAAGACGTGACTCGGGCGCAATAACACAGGCTGGCCTAAAACAGAACCAGTAGTCTGCAGTACAATGCGCTATTCAAACCGTGAGACTTATAGGGGCCACAGGGGGATCTGTTTTTTTTTTTTCTCAAAAAACATAGGTGGGAAGTGCTGGACTTGTATTCACACCGCTGATTTTCGGGGTTGAGAAGTCTCTCTCCTGAAGTGTGGCCTCAGGCACCGCGCGGCACACGGCCGACCGTTGGAATGTACCACCTTGGGGGGAGGGGGAAAGGAGGGGTTTATGATACGGGGCTGCGGTAATCACAGATACTTCCCTTTCGTTTCCACACACACACACACACACACACACACACACACATACATACACAGCCCACACTGTATGCCGGCCATGGGGTGCGATAAAGTCCACAGCGGTGTCAGAGGTAACGTTTTTAAAACATAAATTAGGTGAGGCTGGAGAAGGTCGAGTGTATCTAAAACGCAACGGGACACGCTGGAAATTTCAACTTCATTTACCACAGTAAAACACACACATATAGACATCTCAGGGCTTTGGAAGGTAATTAGAGCTTGTTATTGGACTCTGCAGGGAGAGCAAATTGCTTCTTAACCCTACTGTATTATATCTGATATGCAAATTTCTAAAGCCTCTAAATTATTAGGTGACAATATCACAATCTACTACATAACTTCTGCCCTCTGATTGATAATTCATACTTTTTAGCAAGTAAAAGGCCTTTTAGTATAATTCTAAAAATGTCCACTTTCATATTGTGTCATTTTGCTGTGAAATCTTTAATGATTTTTATAAAGTAATATATTATTTACAGGGTTAAAGGCCTGTAGATATCATCTTTAAAACTATTTTAATGCTAACATGGTAGAACGTACCACCTCTGGTCCGAGGCGGGGGTGTAGAACATTCATTACATTTATTGAGCTGTCGGAGAGCCTTTGATGTGTGATGCACTTGAGAGGGAACAGCGAGCTCTCCCGTATGGCGTGTCCAATTTAAAGACTAATATTTAATATTTGAGAGATAGGCCTATCTGGTGTGCTTACCGGCAGAGTAACAGACACGCACACACTCACATGCTCCTTCGTAATAAGAAATTAGATACCACAAAAAAGGCTCATTACATCCACAGGCCTTCGCTCGATGTCTTAAACCGAGCGGGAAATGAAATTCCTGTGGAGCAACGGTGGCCATTAAAACAGTCAAGTCTACATTTTAATAATCGCGCATGTAAGAGGCACTTAGCGTGCTACGCAATCTTTTCAATGCCACCTTTTAAACTGATGTCATTAGTGCTGGAAAAAGCCTTTAAAGGCTGACTTCTTTCCTCCTCCCGCAAACGCAGGTGTTTCAGAGGCGACTTGGCGCACACGTGTTTCTGATATGCTAGCAGGCCTGCAGCAGCTATCTTCATTTTGGCTTCACACCTTTTTAATTACGCGCAAGTCAAACAAGGTGACAAATCGCGAGCACTAAAAGATTGTCAAATAAAAGCCAATCTGTTCACGTGATTTAGTCATTCGGCATCTTAGAAACGGAATTTTGATATTTCAAACAGTGTTGGGGTAAGGCATTACAAGTAACACGAGTTATGTAATCAGATTACTTTTTTCAAGTAACTAGTAAAGTAACGCATTACTTTTAAATTTACAACAAAATATCTGAGTTACTTTTTCAAATAAGTAACGCAAATGTTTTCCCATTTATTCTTCTCCTGCAGCTCTCCTGTCCCCATATTGAGAGAAATCGGGAGTAAGTGCAGAGGCGTCGTGTGCGCTGTCTGAACATGATGCTTACATAACTTTTTTTGGTCTGGTTCTCAAGGGAGCAGCTGGAGATGTTGCTTGGTACTCACACTTTACGTGACACACTTATCCTGAAAGCTGTTCTCATCACTTCCCTCCTGACTGCTCTCCTCACTATCTTCTTTTCTCTGATAATGAATTTTTTTTTTTACTAACATTAATGACACAGACAACAGCAAGAATATTAGGCTGCTGTCACTTTAAGAAGGAAAGCACGGACCGATAACTGATACACATCCGGTTTCTCTCTCAACTGTTCACTTATGACATAACCGAGAGAATACTTGCTGGGACAGGTATTTTGACATAATTTTGTGTGTATGTGTCCGTTAAAGCGCAAGTAAACTCGAAATTCGTTGTTCAAGTGCTGCAAAACACATCCAAATGATAAACTTTCACTCTATGATGGTTAAATTTAGCAGTTAATCCGCGAATCACATGCGTGCCGAACCGTTGGACCTTATCCGTACGGATCACGGATTAACTGCGATCCGTTGCACAACTAATAATGAAAGAACACACTTATCATCATGATTGCTAACTTACCAGAGATGGAGAAAAATCCTGCTCCAGTAAGTAAACTTTTTTGATGTTATAAAAAACAAACAGCCCAGCCCAGATGAGAAAAAGTAACGTAACATTACTTTCCATAAAAAGTAGCCTAACTAAGTAACGCAATTAGTTACTTTTTTAGGGAGTAGCGAAATATCGTAATGCATTACTTTTTAAAGTAACTTTTACCGGACTGAAGCAACTTAGGTTTACTGGATAAACCATTCATCATTTTTTAGAAAAATCATGTAAAAATGTGAGTATCAACAGTCTTTTGAAGAACATTCAGCTGTACGCAGAACCTAATTTTACCAAGTGCAACATCTTTGTTGATCCTGGAACAACATTCCAATCAACCAATCAGATTTGAAGGACACGTTTGCAGTTTATGTCAGGTTTAGGCTTACTTTCCATAAAAAGTAACTAAGTAATGCAATTAGTTACTTTTTTAGGGAGTAACTCAATATTGTAACGCATTACTTTTAAAAGTAACTTTCCCCAACAAGGATTTCAAAAAGCCAAATGGGGTTATGGGCTGATAATGTAAATCATAGCCTATTATTGTAATATTATGTTCTTTGAGTTCCTCTCACTTAGCTGTGATGCTCATTGTAGGCTTGAGGAAAAGAATAAAAGACCAATTTCCTCTTCAGGCCTGTGATCTTTTTCTCTGATTGGATTACTATAGGCTTTTGCGCATGGGCGACTTTTACTGAGGACTTCTCCGAAGGCTATGTTTGAGAGTTTATCTAAGGAGCGTTTAAAAGGAAATGGACACCCTTTACTTTAATTGCAAGCAGAACTAACTGAACGCAACATTTCAAAGGGGATAAAAAAGACAACTCGGCCTAATTAACTTGTCGTAGTGAGATTTGGTTACTCCTATTTACAGCTTCGCTGGTTTTCAGTAGCTTCAAAGGGGAGTGAAGTTAGAGTTGGTTTATATTTAACCCAGCATAAGGCGCAAGACGCTAACACAAAAACGCACGTTTGGCCACATGTGTTTGCGTTTATGAGTTATGAGTATGCAGAAACACAAAAAGTCTTTCAGAAGACTTTAGTTTGCGTGTGTGTGCGTACCAGGAGCTGATTGACTTGTCAGACATAGGCGTCAATAGTGCAGGTTTATTCAATTCCAGCCCAATCATGGAGGTGTCACATGCTTTTGGGCGGCGTGCGGGCACCGGGCAGGCCTGGCCTGATAAATCTGCTTTTATGAGGGCCAGTTATAGCTTTTATGGCTGAATGTTGGAGAGACTGATTCAGTGATCAATCATGTGTGTGTGTGAGCGAATAAGACAACGGTGAGCGACGCACACACACACTCCCTCAGGTACAGGTGGATCGATGCTTATTGTGAGTTTGGGGTGATGGAACACTACTGGGATATGACTAGATCATCTCTCTCTCCCTCTTTATTTCCCTCCTTCGTCGCTCGTCATCTCTCCATCTCCAATATTTCACTCTTCCATCTTTTCTCTTGGCATAACTCTTCATTCATCTTTCATCACATTCTCTGCATTACTCACAATGCCAAAGCTCTTTCCTCGGCTCTTTCCTTGCATCGCTCTCTCTCTAGTCTTCACTGTGATGATGTCCTAATGCAAGATGCGTCAGCGAACTTTATATAAACACGCTCTCCTTACATAAACTAACATTGATGCATTTCTCTCCCTCTCTCTTGTGGATGAACAACATCTGTATCGCCATGAAATATCGATCAGTACAGAAATAGGCACACACTTGTACACGTACAAACACAATGACCACACCAAAGACGGTAGTTTCCCTAAAGCTGTCAGTAGACAGAGTTTGAAACAAAGGCCGAAGAGAGAGGGGCCCTGTAGACGGTGAGACAGGAAACGGCTACTGATTACACGCACATTCTCTTCTCATTAACACACACACACACACACACTCACCCCGCTTTAGATCCCATCTTCAAAGCAGTGCACTCATATACATTTAAGGAAATGTTCTACCAGACACTTTTTATTAGCTTGAAAATCTTATACAGCCAATCACAGTTTATTAGTATTCATTACTAGAGGTGTTAATTGTCAGAAAATAAACAATTCTGGTTTCTTCATTAATTTATTACATAGTAGTACTTTTAAATACAATATTATGAAATATTATTGAATATTATGAAGTATTATTAAATAAATCTTATGAAGATTAAAAAAAAATAAAGTGCATTTATTTGTTATTTTAAAACAGTAAAAATATAATATTTTGTTTAAAATATGTTTATAAGTATAATATTTATAATATAATATTACATAATATAATAATATTTTAAATAACTGTTGTATTTTAATATATTTTAAAATGTAATTTATTTGTGTACTGTCAAAGCTGATTTTTTTTTTTTTTTTTTTTTTTACAATTAACTACCCAAATGTTCCCTTCTACAGTCAGTTTTTTTTATGTTTATTAGAACAAAATCGCCCTGTAATAAGAAAACACCAAAGTACAGGATACCTACCACAAGCCAAAGTGCACACGCCTCCAAAAATATCTCATAAATATCCATAAATTTCCTGGTGTTAATCTTCCCTTCACCCCGAAAGCCTAAATCTGTCAAAACGTAAATCACATCTGTTATACAGCGAGACCCCTGCACTCCCCTCTCCTTCTTTCCATGTCTCTATCATGAGTAATCCCCTCCTCCATCTGTTTATAAAGAGTGAAAGTTCGTCATTATGAAGACGAGGAGAGTGTGTACACAGAGCGCAGCGGCTCCACAGATGAGCTCACACTAAATATCTGTTTGTTTGACAAGAGAGCTGTAGTCTCGCTTTTATCTGTCCCACTCTTTCCTTCGCTCCATCGCCCTCTTCTTTTTCACTTTCTTGAGTTCCCGACTTCCCATTTTTCCTTCAATCTCTCCTCCATGTATTCTGACTCTAGCTCTTTAACTTTCCTACTTCCTTTTTACATTCTTATTTGTCCGCTTTCCTTCCTCGCTTTTTTTCCTTTGTTTTCTTTCCTTTTAGAGTTACCGTGTTAATTCTTCCTCTCGTACTTCTTTCTTTCCTTCCTTCATTTCTTTTCTTGTCTTCCTTACTTCCTTTTCATTCTTTCCATGCTTCCTTTTTTTTCAATCCTTCCTTCCATTCTTTCTTTCTCCCTTTTTTCGGGGAACTTCATTCCATCCTTCCTTTTTTCTTCCTTCCTTGTTTACTTCTTTCCAACTCCCTTTAATTTCTTTTCTTGCCTCCTTTTCTTTCTCTCTTCCATATATCTTTCCTTATTTCCTGTCTTGCTTCCTACTTCACTATTTTTCTTTCTTCCTTCTTTCTTTGCCTCCTTTTTCTCTCTCCCTTTCTCCATTCCATCTGTACTTCCTTTCTTCTTTCGTTACTGTCTTACTTTTTTCCTTCCTCCTTTCCTCTTATTTCTTCCTTCTTTCCTTGCTTATTCGCTTCCATTTTCCTTTCTTCCTTCCTTCCTTCCTTCCTTCCTTCAGGTAAGTTCATTCCATCCTTCTGTACTTCCTTTTTTCTTCCTTCTTCTTTAACTTCTTTCCTTGCCTCTTTTTCTTTCTGCCTTCCTGTGATCTTTCCTTCCATACTTCCCCCCTTCTTTCCTAACTGCCTTGCTTCTTTCCTTCATACTTCACTCATTTTCTTTCTTCCTTCTTTCCTTGCCTCCTCATTTCCATTTCCTTCCTTCCTTCCTTCCTTACTTCCCTTTTCTTCCTTCTTCCCTAATTCCTTTCCTATCTTCCTTTATTCATCTTTCTTTTCTTTTTCTTTTTTCCTTCCTTCCTTCCAGGACGTTCATTCCATTCTTCCAAACTCCCCTTTTCTTCCTTCTACCCTAATTCCTTTCCCATCTTCCTTCATTCATCTTTCCTTTCTTTTCCTTCCTTCCTTCCTTCCTTGCTTGCTTACTTCTTTCCAAACTCCCTTTCACTTCTGTCCTGGCCTCCTTTTTCTTTCTCCCTTCCTGTGATCTTTCCTTCCATACTTCCTCCCTTCTTTCCTAACTGCCTTGGTTCTTTCCTTCCTACTTCACTCCTTTTCTTTCTTCTTTCCTTGCCTCCCTTTTCTCTCTCCCTTCTCTCCCTTCCTTCCTTTATTCTTCCTTTACTGTCTCATTTCCTTCCTCCTTCACTCCTTTTCTTTCTTCCTTCTTTCCTTGCTTCCTCACTCCCCTTTTCCTCCCTTTCTTTCTTTCACAGGTTCTAAAAGAACAGCAGCAACACACATGGATGAATCTGGAACTAGGGCTCATGTTTATGATGTCATAATAAAGAGGAGAGGTTTATAAAGCGGTGTGTGTTTGGCTGAGGACCGCTGCACTCAGGGGCAGCTGCGAGGTGTGTGAGGGTTGGCTCATGTTTATGATGTACTTATGTCTGCTGGTCGCAGGTTTATGATGTATGCTGCAGCTGTACAGAGCTTTAAAGTTTACCGCAGGCTTTAAGACCAGGTGTTATGTGGTCAAAAGGGAGAAAAAATATTGTGTTTGGGTTGCGTCTGTATAAAATACGAATGTGTGTAGGTGTGTGTGTGTGTGAATGCATACGTGGATTTAATGATAGTACTTATGGGTTTCCCTAACAGCAAAAGCAAGAGGGGGTAAAATCAAGAGAGGGATTGTCTATTCATTGGAGAAAATGAAGGTTTAATTGCTAAAATATTTAACAGTAAACACTTAAACAATTAAATGGCATTCCAAACACATTTAACTTCTGATTTTCACCTGACAGATGATAAAACAGCCAAAAACAAAAACAAAGTCCCTTAGGTTTAGCTGTATGCTACAACAAGTTTGTCCTAAAAGTTCGAGGCCTATAAGATTTTTAAAATGTTTTTGAAAGAAGTCTTATGCGTTTATTTGATCAAAAATACAGTAAAAAACAGTAATATTGTGAAATATTATTACTGTTTAAAATAACTGTTTTCTATTTTAATATGTTTAAGTGTAATTTATTCCTGTGATGGCAAAGCTGAATTTCTCCAGTCTTCAGTGTCACATGATCCTTCAGAAATCATTCTAATATGCTGATTTGCTGCTCAAGACATTATAAACATTATAAATGTCTTTACTGTCAATTTTGATTTTTTGCACATTTCTTTTCTTATATATATATATATATATCTATCATTCATAATATAAAAAAGGATCAATATTTCCTATCTTTTAAATGGTCCAGTTTCATTCTATTAAACAAATTAAAAACAAAACAAATGTTGTCATTACTCTTATAACACTCTTATATTCTCTCACTCTTTTTCACCCCTGCTTTACATTTTCAGGTCAGGGTTAACATCCAAGAACATTCCCTGCACCTGAACATACACTCTCACATATAAATACATGCTTACATGCATAATGAGGAAAACTGCAGTGGAATATTGTATGTCATTATATGCATGTGAAGCCTGAGGCTGTCTGCGACACAGTGTGATGTGTGTGTCCAGCACTTTTAGAGTGTAATCTAAGCACTGATCAAATGCATGAGTGTGTGTGTGTGTGTGTGTGTGTGTGTGTAAGAGCTCTTAATAGAACCCTGTCGCAGGGCTGCCAGAGTGAGAAACAAGCAGGGTAATGGATGACTGGAACCTCAGCTCCCAGAATTCCCTCTGGTGACCCTCGCTGGCCAGCCATGCCGCCTACGGCAACTCCACATAAAAAGGGAAGCGGAGAGGAAAGGGAGAGAAAAAGAGAATGAAGGAGCGGGGGGAAAGAAAAAAAAAGAGAGAAAATGTGAAATTGATGGGAATGAAAGAGAGAAACACAAGAGATATGTTGACAGTGAAATTACCGAAAGGCCTTAAAGCATGACAAAAAAAAAAAAAAAAACATTTATAAAAAGAGAAAAATGTTAAAAAGGCAGTCAATGAGATACAAAAGGAGGAAAATAGTGAGTAAAGGAGATAATTTTTTGGGCTGGTAGTGTATGTGTTAATGTATGTGTGTCTGTGATTGATGACAGTGTGTGTTACTAAGAGGGGACCCATCACATGTGATCACATAAACACTTATTCAGTGTTTGTGGAGCTTGACGAGGCTGCACACAGCTCTGTGTGTGTGTGTGATTGATGAGAGAGTGTGTCGGTAAGTGATCTTTGAGCCTGACATGGCCGAATGCTGTTTTGTGTCGTCACAGATATCACAAGAGCGAAAACATACACCATTAATCAAGCTTAATTAACCTGCACACAAAACCCTTTCAGAAAACCTGAGCACAAGTCAGTTTTAAGAGTAAATACATTTCTAAAGGCAATATGTGCGTGTATGTCGAGTCATTTGGTCAGTTTGTTCGGGAAATGGACATCACTTTCTCTGTGTCTGTCTTCAATTTTCATTGGCTTTCTCTTGTTCTGGCAGTCTTATAGTTATAGGGAGGGAATTAACACATTTCCAGCCAAATGTAGGTACTTTTTGCATTTGCAGTGATGGGCAATTAAAGAAGCAATATATAATTTCATATAATTAAAGAAGAATATATAAAAAACATTAATGTGCATGTCTGATTGGCTGTTTTTGTCCAACACAAAATTAAATTAGCTAGTAAAAATCTAAGTTGGAGGTCAAATTGGACACAAAAATTGCACAAAATTGTGCATTGGCAAAATGTTTATTTCCCACTCTGATCATAACACTAAACATACAGCATGTTTGTCTCAGAATTTGCCAACCAAATGCCCACACAAGGATACTAAAACCTGAAATAACTGTCAGGACAAGTAAACACTTAATAAACATACTAAATAATGAAAATGTTCAAATGTTTGTATGAGGGACAGAGAGATCGAAAATATCATTAGCTCAGTATAAAAAGAATAGAAGTGAAATGAAAGTCTCCGTCATAACTAAAGAATAAACATCTCATGTGCTTCTAACTCTCTGACCCCGTCTTGCTCCTTCTCAATCTTTTTTTTTTATATGTCCATGGATGAGTTGATATCAAAATAACGATGAGCCAAGGAGAAATGTAAAATTTTCATCTGGGGAGAGTGATCAGTAAATGATGCATGTAAATTCACATAATGAACTCAAATCCCTCAAACAGACCTCTTAAAGACATTACCATCCCCTACACACACACACACACACACAAACATCTATCACTGTTCACTCACAGGGTTGTCAGACACTCAATGTCGAGTCTGAGCATTCAGTAAGCAGCTGTTTTACAGAGAACAGAGTGTGAGAAAAAGCTCATCAGTGCATATTAAAGATGCTATATTGAGTTTTTTGAATTATAATGTTAGTCAGGTTTCTTGCACCACAAAAGCCACAACTTTCTCCATCTCTCTGACTTCTAGAATTAAACAGGGTGTTTTTGCTGCTGTGCCTTTAAGACTTTTTTATGTAAAAAGTGTGTTTTTTTTATATTCTTCACCATTAAGTTTAAACATCTAGTAATTTTTGTCATTATTAAAGGGTCAGTTCACACAAAAATGAAATTTCTGTCATTAAGCACTCTCATGTCGTTCCACACCCGTAAGACCTTCATTCATCTTCGGAACACAAATGAAGATATTTTTGATGAAATCCCAGAGCTTTCTGACCTCCCTATACACAGCAACATCATAACAAATTTCAAGGTCCAGAAAAGTAGTAAAGACATCGTTAAAACTGTCGACGTGACTACAGTGGTTCAACCTTTAATGTTATGAAGCGACGAGAATACTTTTTGTGCGCAAAAAAAACCAAACAAAAATAACGACTTTATTCAACACTTTCTTCTGTTCCCTCCTGTCATTCTCCTACACTGTTGACGTTGTAAACAGTGCAGTGTCAGAATGCCTGACTATTTTAACAACATCTTTACTACCTTTTCGGCCCTTGAAATTTGTTATGACGTTGCTGTGTATAGGGAGATCAGAAAGCTCTCGGATTTCATCAGAAATATCTTAATTTGTGTTCGAAGATGAACGAAAGTCATACGGGTTTGGAACGACACAAGGGTGAATTTTCATTTTTGGGTGAACTAATCCTTTAACGTTGATCCTGGATGGCCATTGTCCTGCAGAGTTTAGCTCCAACCCTGAAAAAAACACTCACCTGCCTGTAACTTTAACAATCCTGAAGACCTTGATTAGCTTCAAGTGTGTTTAATTAGGGTTGGAGCTAAACTCTGCAGGTCAATGGCCCTCCAGGATCGAAATTTCCCACCCCTGCTTTAAGGGTATGTTTACATGACAACAATGTAATAAAAACTGAAAAGTTTTTCCATTTCCTGTGTTTTTTGCGTACAGACGACAACGTTGTCAAAATGATCCCTGTTCACACGGATCTGCGAAAACAAGTAAAAACGCTGCATTATGCTGCCAGGCCAGTAGTTGGCGATGTCACTACAAGAAACACTACACGCTTATAGACTGAACACATAATATGTATGCGCATGACGTCACCGTTTTCACAAATTTGCATGAAAACGGAGACGATAACGGAATTGTTTTCAAAAACTTGCACCGTGAAACCCATTTCCGCCATTGTTGTGTATAAACAGCCAAAAGTTTTCCATTTTTATTTGAAAGCGGTGTCGTGTAAACGGCTCCTAAATCTGCACAAATGGCTGCAATTATGCTCTATAATTCAGACTTTTGACCGAATGACAGTACAACTATTACAATAATGCAGTTTATTTTGCAACTTTGTTTAACTTATGGCACATTGTTCAATTCTGCAAATAAAACCTGTTTGTTTACTTTCTGGTCAAAGTTTCCCTTCATCCAGAAGTAGCAAACCATGAATATAGCACACACAAAACAAAACAATACATAATATGTGCATGAGGAATTTAATATATGTAAATATTAAAGCGTCTTTGGGGTTTCCATGGTTTCTACAAAATAAAACCGGAAACCGAGGGTAACGCGGGTATGACGCCATTGACAGGCGACTCCTCACACGTCCCGGAGCCTTGGTTGAAATCGTGATTTTCTCACGATTTACAAATAGTTGGAAACATTTGGGATATTGCAAGTACTCAACTGAAAATATATAACACTGGCCTAGTGGTTTTTGGATATTTTACTGCAAAAATCTTACATATTGTGCCTTTAAAACACTTCTTTTTAAGTCTGTTAACTTCTGAACAACCTTAAAAAGTAATTGGGATAACACTGTAATCAGTATACAAAACGTAACGGACTACAATTTTTCATTTTTTTAAATAAGTAAATTAGTTACACCCCTTATATAGACCTGACGTCCATGGGTGCATCCCAACACATCTGTTATAAGGAGAACAGAGATCTAATTGGATCAGTTTAGGGATGTAAATTTCCTCCCGAATGTCATGAAAATGAATTCTGGGCATCTGGAACAGGCTGATCGCTGTAGCTAGAAGGAAACAAAACCAACATCCATTTGGAGTGGGAAGCAGCTGAGCCCAGAGCCGAGACGCATGTAGAGGAGCAGAAATGATAGACACACAGGTAAAAGACCAGCACGTGTGTGTGATCCATTTCACTGGACATGCACAAAGACCCCACAGATCCTGTTACTGCTCTGACAGCTTTTTCCAGGCTAAGTGTAGAGACTGGGACAGACAGGAGCTAGAGAGGAAACAGGGAGCAGAGAGAGAAAAACAGGCTGAGAAAAAGATAGTGGATAGAGGGAGGATGAAGGAGAGAGCTGCATTCCTGTGGTCTCAGCTGCAGCGCTGCAATGACATAAATGCAACGTTGCTTCAACACTGGCTGAACTGGATGCTTTACAAAAGAAATAAAACAGCAGGGCATGTCTGCTATACCAATCACACGCACACATAAACACAATGCTCAATACCAAAACCTAGAGAGCTGCTTCCATAGGCAGCCTTTAAAGGGTTAGTTCACCCAAAAATGAAAATAATGTCATTTATCTTTGTTCATCTTCAGAACACAAATTAAGATTTGTTGATGAAATCCGATGGCTCAGTGAGGCCTCTATTGAGAGCAAAGCCATTCAAACTCTCAAGGTCCATAAAGGTACTAAAAACATATTTGAAACAGTTCATGTGACTACAGTGGTTCTACCTTAATGATATGAAGCGACGATAATACTTTTTGTGCGCCCAAAAAACAAAATAAAGACTTTTCAACAATATCTATATGGGCGATTTTAAAACACTGCTTCAAAGCTTTATGAATCGAATCAGTGAATTGGAGCGCCAAAGTCACATGATTTCAGCAGTTTAGCCGTTTGATAGGAGATCCGAATCACTGATTCGAACCAAAAGATTCAGAAAGCTCAGAAGCTTCATGAAGCAGTGTTTTGAACTCTGCCCATATAGATATTGATGAAAGTCGTTATTTTGTTTTTTGGTGCGCAAAAAGTATTCCCGTCGCTTTATAATATTAAGATAGAACCACTGAACTCACATGAACTGTTTCAAATATATTTTTAGTACCTTTATGGACCTTGAGAGTTTGAATGGCATTGCTGTCTATGGAGGCCTCACTGAGCCATCGGATTTCATCAACAATATCTTAATTTGTGTTCAGAAGGTCTTACGGGTGTAGAACAACATGAGGGTGAGTAATAAATGACATTATTTTTCATTTTTGGGTGAACTAACACTTTAAGGCATCAAAGGTGCTTCAGATACAAATGCTGCTCAAAAAAGTAGGCAAAATAATTATGTTGACTTCTACAACTCCTTACAAAAAGTACTGTGGTGATACCATAGTACAGTGATGGTGTCAGACAGTAAAAACATGGTACTTCAAAGTACACCAGTTACTGAAATTCATGTACCGTGGTATATTTTTAAAGGCACTTTCAAGAATACTATGGTGGTACATGTCCAAATTACCATATTATATTTCTAAAGTACCATGGTACATGTTCAAAATACCATAATAGTTCTATAGTACAAATCTAAAATAGAACCACGGTACATGTCCAAAATACACAGTACAAGTCGAAAATACCATGGTTGTATATATATATAAAAACTATAATATACTTCAGACAAAAAAAGTTTGTTTTATATGTATTTATGCTTATTAGTGCATCATGTTCCTCTCGAGTCGCCTATATTGAAATCAGAACAAAGCTGCTGCCAAATCAGTCGCTTGCACCTGTTAGGATGCTGCTTTAGAAGGTGGTAGGCAGCAATAAAGCTCACTAGGTTATGGAACACAGCTGTTTTTATTCCATCTCTCCTCATCTATCCTTTAATTCCCTACATATTTCTCAAATTTCTCTTCTCGTCTTTCCATCGTTCAGCTTGTACCTATCAATTTCCTCAGTTCTTGTCTTGATATTTAAGGGAACTTTCCTTTCTCTCTCTCTGTCTATTGAAGTATGATGAGCCACATTGGTCTATATTGAGCTGTGTGTGTTTATGTGTGTATCTACTTTTAGAGACCTTCTAAAGCCCAGTCCATCCATCTTACGGACGACAGCGAGGGCAGAGTTTGGGTCAGAACATTCGCTTCTCATCCTCTCATGAACTAACTCTCTCTCTTTTCTGCCTCATGTCATCATCTCTCTTCCTTGAAGCAAGCCTCGTTCCACAAAAGACCACGCGTTTAGGCAAACCTCATGTTTGGAACTTAAGCTTGTCATCAAGTTTGGATCTAAGTAATTGTTTCCCTTGCAGGCTAAAGCTGGCTTTGGACCGTTCCGCAGGCTTAATTTTTACTTCGTCTCAGAAATAGCACCGCAGAACTGCAGCTCGTTAGTTAACAGACACCACAGATGTTCGTTTTGGAAGTGGAGAGAATAGTTTTGTTGATTGCTGTTATCTATCAGATGACAGGAGTCAGATGTAAAAACACTGTTAATCACTTTCAGAGATTTCTAGACTGTGTCATCTGTGCTGCAGACACTGAACGGCATTACTTGGGTCCATTTGATATAGATGTCTAGACAGATGTGTGTAATATTAATTGTATTGAACGTTACAAGTTACACTAGCTTTGAGGAACCAATACGCCCTGTTTCCATCTGGTATTAAGATGCATTTTGGTTGATCGGATCACAAGTGGACGATGCTAAATACAGGTGTAAACTGAGTGTAAAATGTTTTGTGTAAAACCACTTCCAGAGGTAGTCGAAAACACATTTGACCGAATTGTTTTCGTAGTGGAAACGCTCATGTGATTGAATGGGTTCGAACAGCCACAAAAGACCGTCTACTCTCCACCTATTTAAACTTTGTCAGCTGAAGACGAAAAACGTACCAAGCACAATATTCTTCACCATTCCTGATTTCTAACACACACTCACCGCGTTCGGTGTGGTCTTGCGGCTATCAGAACAGAAACGAAAGCTGCTGCTCTCCGTATGTTTTTCCGTTATCTCCGGACGCATTCATATGTAAATTGCGCAAGCTCATTTTGTTCATTAGATCGAAAGATCTGAAAAAACCCATACATTTACCCACCCATAGACCCTCCCCTCGAAGAAAAAGTGAATACAATCAGACTGTAGAGATGATATGAGTTATTGAAGCATCACACACACACACAGCAACAGCAGCAATTGTTCGCAATGTCTTTGTGAGAGTGTCACTGGCTACCAGTGGTAATTGAGAACAGAAGGATTTACACAGAGACAAGACTATCTGTCTACTCTCATAATTACACACGCTTACACAAACGCACTCACAAACACAGAGTGGCATAGCGGAACATAGTTATCAGTGCATTCTCACACTCTCATGGCTGATTCCAGTCATCTGCATATCACACATATACACAGACTTCAAAAGAACACAATGATACAAAAGCAATAATGATGCATCAGAACAATAAGATGATCAAAAGAGATTCTTCACAACTCGACAAGCACACAGACAGTGTGGAGAAAGCAAGATGGGTAACCAGAAAACTATACCAGATCTGATACAAAACGAATACACTGTAAACCCTAACGCTCAAAATAATTAATTGGTTTGAGTAGGACAAACTTAAATTAGTTCAGTCAAATGAACTTTTATGAGTATTTAGCACTTTCTTTTTCTTTCGAGTTTACAGAACTGATATATTTGAAGTAAACTGAACTGTTTCATTGCTTTAAGTTTTATGAACTCATTTCTTTTAATTAAGACAAAATTAAGTTTAACCGAAACTGGGCTTGGATTTCTGTTTCCCAGCATGCTTTGCCCATGGCACTTAAAAGGGAAAGTAAATGCTAAAATTAAGTGTTAAGTGTTATATATGTTTTTTTGTGCAAGATTATTGTTAAGTGGGAGATTTAGGGCCCTATTTTAACGATCTAAAAAAAAAAAAAAGCATTGACTTTAGAACAGGTTTCAGTTGGTCAATGGCGCAGTCTATTTCGGTTGCCTCAAAAAAGTAACGCGCCAACAATGCACCTGAACACACCTTGTTTTCAGTCCAGTTTTCAGCACAAATGGGCACAAATGCATTTGCTATTTAAGCAACGTGGCGCAGGATGTGAAAATGATGGGCGTTGGGCTGGAACCAGCAAAAAACACTTGCGTCGCGCCCAGAGCCGGCCCTCCCTATAAGCGAACTAAGCAGCTGCTTAGGGCCCCGCCGCCACCAGGGGGCCCCCAAGAGCAAATTAAATGACAGCTTTTTACAGCACTTATTCTATCAGTTGCAGTTCTATGCCTTCGTCCCAATACTGTAAACGACGTACATTTGCATCACGTTAACGCAGCGGTAGAGTTACACTCACGGGACTCTAAACTTATTCGCTATCACAAAAGTTCATTATCTGCATGGGCTTCAAAGCCTTGCCGGTTAAACATTTCATTCATTTCATTCTGACATACGCTTTTTCTGAGCGCGTACACCCGAAGCGTGCGCGCACACACTAAAAGCCTGCCTGTCAAACAGCGCCCGAATAGTGGACTTTATATTTCGCGTCTGATTGCACTAATACTGTCAAAGGTTTACATAAACACAGTTGGTTATTTCTAAAGTGAAAGTAATCAGTTGAGAGAAAATCAGATGCGTGTCTGTCTTTTAGATGTGTGCAGGTCTTAAAGTAACAGCCGCCTAACAGTAAACATGCTGCCCTTGTCAGTTCACCCAAAAATGAAAATTCATTATTTACTCACTCTCATATTGTTCCAAATCTGTATGAATTTCTTTCTTCTGCTGAACACAAAATAAGATATTTTGAAGAATGTGGGTAACCAAAGAGCTGGTGACCAGCAACCCACACGCTGCAAAAAATGCTGTTTTACTTAGAATTTTTGTCTTGTTTCCAGTCCAAATATCTAAAAATTCTTGGATCAAGAAGCATTTTCTTGACAAGTAAAATTTATTTTCTTGTTTTTAGGAAAAACAAGTCAAAATTAAGGGAGTTTTTCCTTAAAACAAGCAAAATAATCTGCCAGTAGGGTAAGCAAAATAATCTTAATCCAAACTGAAAACAAGATTATATATCTTATTTTTGGTTTGATATAAGATTATTTTGCTTACCCCACTGGCAGATTATTTTGCTTGTTTTAAGGAAAAACTCACTTAATTTTGACAAATTTTTTTCTGAAAACAAGAAAATTATTTTTACTTGTCAAGAAAATGCTTCTTGATTTAAGAACTTTAAGATATTTTGACTAGAAACAAGACAAAAACTCTAAGTAAGAACAACATTTTTTGCAGGGCATTCTTCAAAATATCTTATTTTGTGTTCAGCAGAAGACAGAAATTCATTCAGGTTTAAGACAACTTGAGAGTGAGTAAATGATGAGAGAATTTTCATTTTTGGGTGAACTATTCCTTTAATGTCATTATTTAAGTATTTAATTTAATATTGTCCATTTTGTACATTTACATTTATTTTTTAAATAAGAAGATACTGTTTATCTTAAGTTATTTTAACCAAATAAAATTCTGCTTAGGGCCCCATAAAAGCTTGGGCCGGCCCTGGTCGCGCCTGACGTTGCATTGCGCCAGGTGTATGATAGGGCTCTATGTAGTTATTAATGTTTTGTTATGCTAATTTAGAAGAGTTTCTGTTAATGTGGGTTTTTGGAGAGTTACCATCATGGTGACAAGTGGTGCATGCGGCTTGGTTTGAGAGCGAGTATGTTAAATGCTTTATATTGCTGTGCTATGCTATTGTTAACATGTTAGCAAATTAGCAAGTTAGCATTTTCTGTATTATCTAGTTTTATTTAGCTAATAATAAAAAAAAAAGTTTACATTAAGATTACATGATAATTTAAGTTAAATGTGTGAATTAGTTTACTCAAATATTTCAATTTAAGAACAATTAAAATGTTTGAGTACAAAACAGTTCTGCTTACTTAATCTTTGAATTTCTTAACTTAAAAATTTTGATGTAACTGACTACCTCAATTTTTTTGAGTTTTGCCAACTTATTTGGAGATACAACTCATCTCTGTCTGTCTATCTATCTATCTATCTATTTCTTCTTTATATACATGCTTTTCCAAATTTTCTATTCCAAAACAGACATACTGTCACAAACATGACTTTGCACATTCAAAAAAAAAAAAAAAAAAGTTTACTTGTGTTTACTTGTTTTTTTTGGCATTCAAAAACACCTGTGTATCTGCTTAAACACTCACTCACACAAACTGCCAAACACGCTGTGAAAGGACGACATGATGGACTGTGATAGACACTTATGTCTCTTTTAAGAACAGTGCTGAAACTTCATGAACATGTCATCACCTTTACACTGAGGGTTGTGCATCTGTTCACACACACACAGGAGGAGGATGATGATATCTCGCCTCTCATCAGGCTGCATTGGCTCTAAACGCTTTCATTCTTTTCTTTCTATCTCTCGCATTCTCCACTTTCAATGTTATCTGAGGAAGGCAGGAAACAAACGTATAAAAGAGACAGATCTGCTCTTCCAGCTGCCATCGACGGGATGCAGACACACTTTCCGTCATTAGTTTTTTGAAGTCGCTTTGTTGCTTTTATGAGGTTGAATAACAGAAAAAGTGACGTCTCAGACTCTTTTCTCAGTTGAAACTCTCACATGTCTATTTCCTTTTGTCTCTTTCCATCTTTTCATCCTTAACAGCCTCCCTCCATCTCTGTAAATGCCCTAAACCCATCCATCTGCTCCTCTGTCACTCTCTCTTTCTCTTCCTCCTCTCCATCTCTTTTACACTCCTCCTCCACAGTTCTGACACACTCCATCCATCTCTGACAAACCGATCGGCGTGTCAACAGGTCAGCTCCGCCGAGACTAACCGTGTGTGCGTTTGCACGAGTGTGTGCGTGTAGATGCTAATCAGCGGCGATGTTGCTAATGCAGTCTCAGCTGTCGTTTAGCTAACAGTTTAATGGCTTTTTCTGAAAGAAGGACTGATGATACAGTGTGTTTGTGTGTTATCCATCCGTTAAACACCCACCCTGTCCACGAGCACAACCGCACACCTGCTTTATCCATGACTACACGTCTATGTCGCTATCTGAGTTCTGCTCTGCCACCTCCAACCCAATCATCACCGAATATTGTCTCTTTTTCATTTCGTTTCATCCTGTCCAAGACGAAAAATTGTTGAAAGAGAGGCATGTTGTTTGCCTGCGGGAACAAAGGAAGACATCTCAAACATGACGTGTGGACATTCTTGCCACTTATCAGAGCAAGAAAACGGAAGAAAGGAACATAGTAGAGAGTTAAAAGAGAAAAAGGTCATGCAGCTCCGTACGAAAGTCATCATGGTCTTGGATTGAGATATTTATATGTATGTTAGTGCGTGAGTGAGTGTGTTGGTTTACTTGCCTAAACACAGTTGTAAGAAAAATTTCCTTCCTCAAAGATAATAAAAATAAAAAAGATTATATATATATTTATATATATAAATTTGTAAAGTAAACTTTCTTTATTAAAAATAGGTACGGTATGGTTTTTGCAGTAATGACCAGCTGTACATTATCCAACTTATAAAATATTTTTAATTTTAATGCAATTAAGTAGAAAAAGAGTCAAATATACAGTTTAGGGGTGATTACATAAAAATATTAAATGCTGTGAATGGCCAATCAGAATCAAGTATTTACATGTAAAATAACACTGATAAAAATGATTCTGTGGTGAAGTAAATACTACAGAAAAAACAAATGTAATTTCTACATGAAAATGTTAGTTCAGGCAATAATTAAAAACAACAACAAAGTAAATTCTATATTAGTACTCAATTCAAGCTTGTAGAAATTAAAACATAAATATCAACAATATAAAATTAAATAAAACCTACTCAACTTTTCTGATACTGGTATTCCCATCATGAACTGAGTTTGCTTTTTTAATGTTTTTCATCTGTATTTACACTTTTATATCATTGTTTTTGTTGTTAGGTTTAGTAACTTGCGATTTATTGACATCTGGAGTTCATTTTCTACTCAAAATGACACATTCATGCACAAAAACGATCTATCGAATGATACCATCATTGTGTATCAAATATTGAAGTCTCTGTGTTCGGGTGAGTGCCGTATTACTTCTATTAGATGTTTCCAAGTAAAGCTTATACTTTAAAAGCATGATTTAATTCAATATTTGAGTAAAAAGTTATTTTTGTTAAATTTACTTAACTTAGTTAAGTAGATTTTACTTAATTCTATATGTGAAATTAAATAGAATTAAGTAATATTTATTCACATATGAACGTTAAGTTCAATAGTAAGTAGATTTTACTTGAAAATAACAGTTAAGTTAGCAGTAGCAGTAAAATAATTGCAAATTGTTATGAGGATTTTATTAAGTAAATCCTACAAGTTATTTTTTTCAGTGTATGTTTTAATTAGCTTTAATCAAAATCACTATGTCATGTCCTCTTTTAGCTAGAAAAATGTATGGAAGCTTGTTTCTGCCACGGAATAAAACAATTTAAAAGATAATTTTTTAAATTAATTTTTTATCTCACAGTTCTGACTCTTTTTCTCAGAATTGCGAGTTATAAAAGCCAGGATTGTGAGATATAAATTTGCAATTCTGAGAAATAAAGTCAGATTTTTTTTTTATAGTCTTTTTTTCCCCCTCTGAATTTGGACTTTATAACTCGCAATTGCAATAAAAAAGTAAGAATTGTGAGATAAAAAGTCGCAATTACCTTTTTATTGTTTTATTCAGTGGCGGAAACAAGCTTCCATAAGAATGTGTGTGTAACTGAAAGTATGGTAGAGAGTAAAATGATATAACTGATGTGATATCTGAGTGTTTTAAGTGAGAGTGGGTGTGTGGTAATGTTATATGCCATTCAAAGACAGTCTGAGGCCCAAGCTTTAGTTATGCTGATACTGCACACCTTTAAACTGCTAAACACATACTCTCACAAAACAACCTGATTGTGCTAATGGTTTTTATGAATGTAGAATAAAGACATTCATATTGATGTTTGCTGACCCGTGTTATTTACATGATGGTCTTTGAGTAAATAAGGCTAGTGTGTGTGTGTAAACAGTATGGCCAGAGTGACTCTGTAATGTGGGTTCAGTCTCTTAAAGCTTAAAAAGAGAGGAATCACACATATTTACCTATCTGTCTAAATGAGGACATAACACAGACCCTAATCATATCCGTAAAAACATAATGTTTTGCAGTTTTAGAATAAGAAAAAAAACTTTATTTACGATTCATTTAGGCGAAACATGAAACACACACAAACCTGTTGAGCTCAGTAGATTTGAAGCAAAACATGATTTATGAGGCTTTAAAATAGTGTCAAATAAAATAGTGAGGATCACTTCAAATGTCCGTTTTCGACATGTTTCAGTATTTTCAACAATTTGGCCCTCACAAGTAGTACAACATCTATCTGTGTGAACCGCACCCAGGGCTGCTCCTGTACTTGACCTCTGTCTATCACTCACTGCATGGCTCAATATTTGTCTCAGACATCATAAATATTAAATATGCAGAGAGCAAATATTTGAGTTTGGCCAATCTGCAAAGTACTGCTCAAAGACGGCATTCAGAGGAAGGGAGAGGCTCTTCCAACACACACACACACACACACACACACATAAAAATATACACAAACGCATCAAATTCATACACACTTATGCATAACCACACACACAAGACACCCAAACATTAAGACATTAACACACTAATATGCACATGCAACAAAAACCCATATATACATACACATAACTATACACACTAATACATGTAAACACACTAGAAAACACATATTCTCTTAATACACATATTTTTGCTCTTATTTAGCACTAGAAAAAAAATATAGCTTTTTTTAAGATGTCTGTGTGTGACTAAGTGAAAGGTAATCCATCTGACCCTATGTAATTATGACCTTTGAACCTGAGAACATCCTAAATCAGAATTCAAAACACACACCCTCACTCACTGATCTCTCGAACCCGCCTGGAGCCACAGGCAGAGGTGAAAGCTCATTGCCGTGACATTGTGACGCCCGGGTGACCCTGGTGTCGTTGAGGGTTTGCCCTCTGGCAGCAGAACCATTAGAGGCCAGAAAAAAAGGACAGATAATACGATAAAAATGTGTCTGTGTGTGTTATTGTTGGAATAATATGTCTCCTATCCTCAGTATGAAAAGCAAATGTGAAAATAAACTCATCCAAACATTACCAAGGTGTTGCTTTGGCTTAATTGGTGGAGCATGGCACCAGAAATGCTATGGTTATGGGTTCAGTTTCAAGGGATTCCATATACTGATTAAACATAGACTGAACTTTGAATGTACTGTAAGTTGCTTTAAATTAAAGTTTAAGTTTAAGTTCTAAGTAATTGGGATGTGGCATAGTGGTTAGTGTTTATATGAGCAACATAAGTTTGAATCCAACTTTCAACATTACCTGACACTGTTCCTTTTCATTTCTTGTAAAAAAAAAAAAAAATGGTTACAAGTTATTTTAAGGTGTCCTTGTTACAGTGTAATTATATAGTTAAAGTGATAGTTCACCCAAAAATGAAAATTCGGACAGAATTTTAATTTTAGGGTGAACTATCCCTTTAAGTGCTGGGTAATAACATGTACATACTATAGAGGTTAGGGTTAGGAACAGGAATAGGGTTTGGTTTAGGGTTAGTTGCATGCAATTATGCATAATTTATTTCAGCGTAGTTAATTAACTTATAGTATAGTTATTAATATAATAAGTACATGTAACGTGTAAGAAGGACACAGTAAAATAAAGTTTTTACCAAAAACAATACCAAAATTTTTTTTTTTATGTTTTTGAAAAAAGTCTGTCATGTTCACCAAGTTATTTGATCAAAATACAGTAAAAACAGTAATATTTTTCTTATTTTGATATATTTTAAAATGTAATTAATTCCTGTGATGACAAAAGTGAATTTTCAGCAGCCATTCATCATTTACCAATCAACCATGCTAATATGTGACCCTGGACCACAAAACCAGTCATAAGTCGCACAGGTTAATTTGTAGCAATAGCCAACAATACATTGTATGGGTCAAAATTATCGATTTTTATTTTATGCCAAAAATCATTAGGATATTAAGTAAAGATCATGTTCCATGAAGATATTTTGTAAATTTCCTACTGTAAATATATCAAACATTTATTTTTCTAAGTAATATGCATTGCTAAGGACATCATTTGGACAACTTTATAGGAGATTTTCTCAATATTTAGATTTTTTTGCACCTTCAGATTCCAGATTTTTAAATAGTTGTATCTCAGCCAAATATTGTCCTGTCCTAACAAACTTATTTATTCAGCTTTCAGATGATATATAAATCTCAATTTCAAGAAATGACTGGTTTTGTGATCCAGGGTCACATATGCTGATTTGATGTTTAAGAAATATTTCTTCTTATTATTAAGGTTGAAATCAGTTGTACTGCTTAATATTTTTTGTGTAAACCGTGATACATTTTTTAAGTTTTTTTTTTTTTTTTGGATGAATAGAAAAGGAAAAAGAACAGCATTTATTTGAAATAGAAATCTTTTGTAATGATGTATTTCCAGTGGAATATGTGAAAATCTGTAGCATCACTGGCACCACGGGTATTTATCTGAGTGAATGGCCGTTACTTAAGAGACTGTGAAAGTGTGGGATGGTACTGGCGGTGTATCTAAGTGAATGAGAGGATCTTTAAGATGGCACTGTGTGGAGAATCCGATTTTTATATGTTTTGGCAGTTGGCCTTTTAGAGCAAAGAGACAAAACCTAATCTCCTGTCCGCTCTCTTTCTCTCTCTCACACACACACATACAGATATACAGACGCATCCTTTACATCCTGACACCCTGGCTCAGACCGGCCCGGAGGGGGCTCCGTCTTGCGGGCACAAAGGTTGCGTCTGGAGGCGGGTAAAGTAAGCGGACCCCTGGTGGGCCGCACAAAGGTGGGAGGAGAGAAACAGAACAACACGCCCCAGCCTGCCCCTCGCTCGGCCCAGCAGGGAGGCTCCTTCTGTGGGCATCTCTGCGTCAGTCACTCCCTCTCTCTGCCTGGAGGACAGATTAAAGTACAGTGAAGAGATAAATTCAAAGGTTGACACGTCAAACGGAGGCCAGCGCCGGATGAAAGAAAAAGAGATTCACACACAAAATAAATCACTTACACATGCTAAACAGAATCAATAAACAGAGACAAGCGTACGACAGAGTGTGCGACAAAACCGATGCAGTAAACGCATGAAGCCAAATAGCATGTTCTTTACACAGTGTCTGAACAAGACACGATGTTTTGAGAGTCAATTTTTTTTTTTCTAAAAAATATTTTTATTATTTCCTTTTTGTTTGTAGGAAATACTTTTTTGTTTGCATATTAAAATACGGAAAATTTATGGAAGCTTGTTTTCGTAACTTGCAATTGCGACTTTTTATCTTGCAAATCTGACTATAACTCGCAATTGTGAGCTTATATCTCACAATTCTGACTTTATATCTCACAATTCTGACTTTATATCTCTCAATTCTGACTTTATATCTCTCAATTCTGACTTTATATCTCACAATTCTGACTTTACAACTCACAATTCTGACTTTATAACTCACAATTGCGACTTTATAGCTCACAATTCTGACTTTATAATTCGCAATTGCGACTTTATCCCCCGGTTCACAGACAAGGCTTAAGCTAGTCCTAGACTAAAATGCATGTTTGAGCTTTTTTAACTGAATGTAACTCGCACTGACTTATCTTAAAATATGACAGTGCCGTTGTTTTGTCTCAAGATGCACACCAATAATGTTTATTTCTAGTGAAGGTTTATAAAAGATACTTAAATGCCCTAATTGAACTAAGGCCTAATCCTGGTTTAGGCTAAGCCCGTCTGTGAAACCGGGCCATAATCTCACAATTCTGACTTTATAACTCGCAATTGTCAGTTTATATCTCGCAATTCTGACTTCATATCTCACAATTCTGACTTTATAATTCGCTATTCTGACTTTATATCTCACAACTGCGACTTTATAACTCGCAATTCTGAGTTTATATCTCGCAATTCTGACTTTATAACTTGCAAATGTGAGAGTTGCAATTACCTTTTTTATTTTTTATTCAGTGGTGGAAACAAACTTCCATAGAAATTAGATATTAAGAGTTTCATGTCAAGAAAAAAAGTAGAACAAAGCTGAAACTACTGTTTGAATGTTATGTCACCTAATTAATATTTATGAGCCAGGGTGATAAGGTTTATAATGTGCCCCATCTGCGTTTCTGAACATTCTTACACCCCTGAAAATGAAATACTACAAAAAGGGACCGATCACAGCCACTTAGAATATGTTTGATGTTCAATATGCAGCTAATTGAGTGAGATTTTTGAACCATTATGTTTTTGCTGTGGGTGTTGCTACCTAGCACAACTTGACAGAAACCAATAAATTGTCTTGATGAAGTTATGGCTAGTTAGGATGATTTTAAATAAAATATTGTTATAGAATTATGCCTAGTTACCCCTTTAGTGAAGTTTTGAGAATCTCATGGTGGGTTGAACCAGAATAATGCAATTTTACATAATCTTTCCATAAAAACAAGTGAAGATCTCATTGGGGGTGTAAAAACAATCTACAAAGTGGGAGGGACACAATTTAACTGATAGAAATTAGATGTTAAGAACTGATATCAGTGCTTGAAGAGGGCCGGTACGCACCTTTAGTGTACTGCCAGTGTTCCTTGCGTACCAGCACTTCCGACATACTGCACGTACGGAAGCCACACCTTCCCTTCTTCTGTAACACGTTTTGAACTGAGCATCGAAAGTACGGAAAGTCGAAAGTCATTTGAGAAATATAATGATTTAAGATTGGGGGGACAAATATAGAAAATTTGTAATTGAAAAGTTATACAGCTGATATGCTCCTGGTTCTCAGTATGTTCTTTTGCCCCTTTTCAATTTCAAATATTTCAGTTTATGAAACTCATTTAACCTTTTGCAGCACAGT
This sequence comes from Hypophthalmichthys nobilis, assembly GCA_037950665.1. Classification (NCBI taxonomy): domain Eukaryota; kingdom Metazoa; phylum Chordata; class Actinopteri; order Cypriniformes; family Xenocyprididae; genus Hypophthalmichthys; species Hypophthalmichthys nobilis. The sequence continues at coordinate 23,109,670 of CM075479.1, forward strand.
AAAGCTTTGAGATGCTTAGGCCAATAATCACGGTCTTTTAAAGCAGGGAGGATCTGAGTTCACCCTGTTACAGTACGATGCAGAAGTGCTGCAAGTTCTGTGCTATGAATCACACACACACACTTCATTGGTCCTGGCACACTGTAACTGGACCAAAGCGACTGTGAGTTGGGTCCAAAAGTGTGTGTGAGTGTGTGTTTGTGTAAGTGCCAGGGGAACTCTCAGTAACCCCTTAAGCCTGAATGCCGGCCAATAGAAACTCAGCGTTCTGAAAGAGAGCTGTCATTACAAGCCGTGGGGAGATGCTGAGCTGGGATCATCCTGCCCAACCTGGAAGATTATCCAGCAAACTTACAGGACTGGTCTCAGGTCAGTGGACAAGGGCGAGCTGCTCTTGTCCGTCATTATATGGCAATCAGGCGGAGCAGTGCGGCTAATGAGAAGCTCCACTCCTCTGTGTGTAAACCACAGCACGCTGCCAGAGCGCAGAAAATAGAATTTGGAATACAGAGGAACATTCTGCATTCTCCTGTAGAGCATTCCTCATGACCAGAGCATTCCATTCGCCATCCACAGACTCCAACATTCTACAAGCTCAGATGTTCTAAGCAGCTACACGACACGTGAACATATGTTAAGAGATGTATGACAATGCAAACTGCTGATGAGGCAAAAATCAGCATTTAAATCAGTCTGAGAGAAAGAAAAAAGATTTTTACTGAATCAGTAGAAACTGATTACAACTCTCAGGAGATTGGTATGGTAATAGAGACTGGCATGGTAATGGATATGGCAATGTTAATGTATTTGGTCTTGGTGGAAAAGATCTGCTACGCTACTGCCGCAGAGCAAGTATCGAGATTTGCTACTGCCAATACATTCACATTGCTGTGAGCATGTAAGACATGCAGCTGTTGCTGTACAATACAGCGTATACGAATTACCCGTAGCAGATCTATACAGGTGGAGCTGGGGAAGGTGAAGGGTTTCTAAAAGCGCACAGCAGACTGCTAACAGCAACACTACTGGCATTTGTTTGAATGTTGAGCCGCAGCTCGTTGGCTGCTGATGCAACAGCAACCAATTAGCTGTGCTATGTAGATAATGACAATGAGTTAAAGACCTATCAGCCTGCGCCATCTAGAGTTTCATGCCAGAACTAGGTAATTATGTATTACACAAGAACAGTTACTAATTTACATATTCAAAAATACAGATTTCGTCAATATTTGGGAAAAGTTTACAGTTTACAAGTGATTATATCTTATTGAAAGGTGATTTTTTTGGCAGCAATAACAAAAATCTCAACACAAAGTGACTACAATTGTCAGTAATAACTAATATAAAAAGGTAATTCTCAATAATGTCAGAAAAAAGTTCTTCAAGAAAACAAAAATTAAGAAAGATTTAAGTAAGGGTCAGTAAGACATTTTGTATGTCTATGAAAGTCTCTTCTGCTCACCAAAGCTGCATTTATTTGTTCAAAATACAGTATAAAACGTAATATTGTGAAATATTATAACTTAAAATAACAGTTTTCTATTTGAATATATTTTAAAATTCCTGTGATGCAAAGTTGAATTTTCAGCATCATTACTCCAGTCTTCAGTGTCACATGATCCTTCAGAAATCATTCTAATAACCAAAACAACAAAGCAAAACAAATTAATGGCAAAAATGAACATCAAAAACTAAAAAAAAAAAGTGATGACAAAATCAATTGACAACACTTTTTTCAGCAAAGCGTTTTATTTTGAATCATGTTGCTTCAAAAATCTTTATAAAATGCTTGAGCTTGATACATTTCTATTATTCTAAATTAAGCTAAATATGCGACACTGTAACCCTAAACCATTTTATTGATTTTTATTTTATTAAGAACTCAGAAGTCCATGTTTTACCATATTTTTGAGGACATTTTCAGGAATTTACCCCCCCTCCTCCCATATCTCGGTCCAGACAAAGGTTCTAATGTGCAGTCGGGTCTCTGGCAGACTTTTAAAAGCTGATAACAGAACAGAACTGCTCTTACATGCCAATCTGACCCATTATCCGTCCCTCCCTTGTTCTCCTCTCCTTCGTTCAAGCCTTCCCTCCATCCCCATGGACCCCAACATCCCTGAGAGGAGATACAGCGCCTGTCTGGCGCCAAACGGTGTGTCCATGTGTGCACGAGGGCCGCAGCCTTTCACGTCCTCACAAAAAAACGCTGAAAAAACAAACACCCACAGACAACAGTGTGAACACACACACAGAAACACACACCGAAGCAGATGCTAAGAGACATGAGCATGTAGAGAGTAGTGCTGCAATCACACACATCACCACACACACACACACATGCATGAACAGAGGCTGCAGTGTTGGGTGGTCTGTGGGGATTTGCAGAATTTGGCCTGGCTGGTCTCTGCTTGAGTCTCCTGGAGAGGTATCTGCTCCAAACGCTATCATCTATCATCAAAACACACATATATACGCTAGCTGCAGAGCAAGGCCTATTTGTCGTCAATAAATAGCTGAAGTTGCTTCAAATGTTGAGTTATGTGCGACTCAATTTGATGAAAACAGAAATATTGTTCATTTGTCCGCTCGGCTCGTGATGTATTGCAGAGCAGCTGGTGGTGCGTTTGAAATGGCCATCAAAATTAGCATTTCATCTCATCTTAGCATCTCCACTGGCCACATTTGAGACGCTCCAATCAGAGTAAGTGGATACGGGAGCTTTAGAAACCCAACTCGACAAACTCACACACACATTACACTGGTTCAGCCCTCTTCCACTGAAACCTGTATTCCCTCAAGTGAACAAGAATTCAACACACACACACACACACACACACACCGTTTCAGGCAATTAACTCTGGGATGTCAGTGATCCAGAAACACACACGTTTCTATTAAGGAGAAACAAACTCATTCAGAGATGTGGACACACATCAAGGTCACTTTAAATGTCACAGACACACAAAGACGCATAGGAAAGAAAGATCACAAATAAGATCTCTGTTATATATCTGAACTGTTTCTCCTAGACAGCAGTGAGATTAAATGGAGACACTTTTCAGATACTCCTCTAGCGTTTCAGAAGGAAACTCAAACATTTCACATCAAATTGTTAGCTCAAATCTATAGCTCCTAGACAGCGATGATATTAAATGAATAGCAAATGAAAACTTGAGTTTTCTTCTAGAGTTTCAAAAATGACCTTAACAATGTCTCAAAATGTGCTCAGATTTGTAAGATACCAAAAATATTTCTTCAAAGAGCAAATAAGAGTTATGCTAATTTTATAGCTCTAAATCTTAGCAATGTCAGCAATTTTTTATATATCTCCTAAAGACTGATAAAAAATACTGAAATGAAAATAACTGAGAACTCCATTAAGTCCCATGAGCAACCTTTGCGCAATGAAGTTATCATCCAGGGATTCCTGCTTTTCACAGTTTTCCTTTCTTCCTGTTTTCCCATATCCCTCTTGTCATATTTCATTTATATTTACAAAGGTTTTTGCGTTGTTATCTCTCTTTTTCTTACTCTCTCAGTCCTTTGCTTTGACTATGAATTACTCACTTTTCACTTGTTTTATTTTCACAGTTGTGTAAGTGTGTGTGTGTGTGTGTGTGTGGTAACGCTGCTGTCAGGATGAGGCCATCCCTGAAGTGTCTGTACAGATGATGATTTGTCTTCTCTCTCTCTCTCTTTCTCTTTCTCTAATGGTTTTTTCACTCGCTCCCTGCCTCCCCTCTCTCAGCAGGTCTTTCTTGCATAACCATTTATTTAAGAGTTTTTTGGCTGTGCCTGGAGGCTCTAATTACAGACATAGACAGGCCCTATAAAGCCTATTCTCAGTCTTTTATTGACTTTAGCAGCGCTGCCTTGGGCACTTCAATTAAGCATTTATATGAGAAAAATACGGCAATTAAATTAAACCCTGTGTAAAGATACACCGCATCATTTTCGACCCGGACAGGACGGGGCTAAACCAGAGAGAATATCACAAACAGCTGCTGCGAATGACACCGAGACGGAGAGAGACATAATAGAGTGACAAAAAGATGTGTGACGTGAAGTCTGACATATGGAAAAAGAATCTGTAAATGATGTCTGATCATGTAGGTACAAGATGTGATGTTAAACCACCTCTAAAATAAAGAGTTAAAACAGAAGAGATATAAAGTTGACAGAGGAAAAACTTAGATAGATAGGATAGGAATAGATAGGAATGCAAGGTCAGAGTCTGACCCACACACACACAAACAGGAAGATCCACTCCGCTTTGACCTCTCACTCCGCAAGCCGTAATTAAATGTTGTGAAATTCTAGTAGTTTCACACTCAGCAACATCCTCTAGAGTTTCAACACACACACTATCATCCTGTGAATATTCCTCATAAAGAAAAGGGTGAAAAACACACTCGCAAAAGTGAAATTTAAGAGAGTTAAGTACCTGTCTTCTTTTTAGACCTTTTCTTCAAATTGTAAAACTGGCAATTACTAGTAAACTAAGTTCTCACACATTAATTTTCAGCAGCAGTTCTCGCATACTTTTATTTAGAGTTGGGAATTCATTTTTTTGGAATTACTTTGTAACTTTTAAAGGATTAATTCACTTTAGAATTAAAAATTCCTGATAATTTACTCACTCCCATGTCATCCAAAGATGTTCATGTCTTTCTTTCTTCAGTCGAAAAGAAATTAAGGTTTTTGAGAAAAACATTCCAGGATTTTTCTCCTTATAGTGGACTTCAATGGGGACCAATGGGTTGAAGGTCCAAATTGCAGTTTAAATGCAGTTTCAAAGGGCTCTACACGATCCCAGACGAGGAATAAGGGTCTTATCCAGCAAAGCGATCAGTTATTTTCTAAAAAAAATAAAAATTTATGTACTTTTTAACCACAAATGCTCGTCTTGCACTAGTTCTGCGATGCGGCACGCATTACGTAATCACATTGGAAAGGTCACGAATGACGTAGGCGAAAGTACCGATCCAGTGTCAGCGAACGTGCAAAGATTAGGTCAAACGGCCTTTACAAAAAAAGGTAAAACAACGACGTTGGATGATTTTAAAGTTGGAGGAGAAAATGAGATGCAGTTTTTCGCCCTACCGCGGTACTTCCGCCTACGTTACATGTGACCTTTCCAACATGATTATGCATCGCAGAGCAGTGCAAGACGAGCATTTGTGGTTTTTATTAGAAAATGACTGATCGTTTCACTAGATAAAACCCTTATTCCTCATCTGGGATCATGTAGAGCCCTTTAAAGCTGCATTGAAACTGTAACCTGTTGTACCCCAGTGAAGTCCACTATATGGAGAAAAATCCTGGAATGTTTTCCTCAAAAACCTTAATTTCTTTTCAACTGAAGAAAGAAAGACATGAACATCTTGGATGACATGGGAATGAGTAAATGATCAGGAAAATTTTAATTCTGAAGTGAACTAATCCTTTAATGAACCAGTTAAAACTAGAAAAAGATACTCTAATTAATTTGAATCATCATTTGTGTGTGTGACTCAAATAATTTAGTTAAATACTGTTGTTTTTCACTATATTTTTGAAAAACAACCTACTCGAAGAAATGATTCTATTGCAATTTGGAAATTACTATTCAAATAATATAAAATAATGAGCAAAATAATTAAAATAGTGTTTATTGTCTTAAAATGTAAAGGATACCATATGCCATATTATGCCTGCACATGTCGAGAAGACTGGTTACATACGATTGGCTGGTCCACTCGGATATATGGCCAGTTGAATTGAAGCCAAGTGTCACCAAGACAGATATTGTTGATTGAACTCTGTTTCTTTTTCCTCTCTCTCTCTCCACTTCTGGCACTTTCTGCTCCCGCTCATGAATCCGGGTTTAATTATTCCACACACAGTGATGTATTCCAGGTCCCTGTGCTCTAGTTTGTTGGACATGTGCACATATTTAAAATCTGCACTCTGATTGGCGGCACATCAAAGCGCCACGGTAACAGGCCTGCTGCTCTGCAACAATAAAGATCATTCGCAGATTCCGCAAATTCTCATTGGCTCACAGCAGGACCTTCAGGGCGTCCCAGAATGCCGGGGCAGTGTCCTTTGTGCAGTTCAACAGGTGAAAACACTTCATTAGAAAAAGATTAGAAAAGTATCGAGGAAATGGACGCTCAGAAAAACTAGCCAAAATTAAAGTCCTGTTATTAGCAGCATGCTTTGATTTATTGGTGTGTCAAAGTGTAATTGGGTGATAGAGGGATATTTTTCCAAATAATTACTACAATGAATAACATTATAGAGGAGAAAACCAATGAGAAACACTAAACTCTATGCAATATATAAACCATATAAAGACTTTCTTTAAAAAAATTACACACACACAAATATTTCATTAAATGTAAAATCATGTCCAGACAGTATTATAGCTGAGATACTCACCATACAGGTGAAAAAAGACACCTGAGCAGCAGAGGGCAGAGCAGAAAACATTCAATGCCTCCAGTCAAAGGAAAATAGCCATAATTCATACATGCACAAATGATTTTCTAAGTAAGAAAACTTGATATAGAATTTATCAATAAGCAAACTCAAAGAAATGTGTTAAGCAACAGAAAATTCGCTGTCCTCCAAAACATCTCATTAGGGACGATGTTCGCACCTTCTAGAAGTTCTCTGATAAACTATTCTCATTACAACTTACAAATTTGATTAGACTAATTCTTTAGACTTGCAGTATTTCCTTAAATTATCTACCAATAATTTTTGCATTGATTAATAAGACTAATGATTAATGAGACAGCTGGTCTGTCACAGCCATTTATAGTGAAACATGATGTTGTGGTGTAACTCATTAGAATGAAATCACTCATGTGGCTTGTTGTTTTAATAAATACTGTCACAATCAGATTTTTGAGCTGACTAAGTAAGGATTTATTTGTTCAGTTATCCTTGTCACAATTATGTATAATTTTTTTGGAAATTGTAGAGCTTTGGAGACACTGTATTTGCTACAGTGTGACACAAAAACAACCTGATTAGATGTAGACTTGAGAGACAGAGAGAAACAGCCAGAGAGAGAGAGAGAGAGAGGTGTAGGCTGATCTGTGATCAATCTAGGGTGAAGTGGCTGGAATGAGGGGAAGTGGGCGCCCTCCCACTCCAGGCCGTGTGTGTGTGTGTGTGTTTGGGGGTTGAACATGCTGCAGACAATTTTCAGCTTGGTTGGTTTTACTCAGTACAGCAGGGCTCAACAAAACAAACTGACAAAACAAAGGACACCAACTTAATGACCCATACCCCCCTGACAACTCACTCCAGCACACACACACACACACACACACAGATCATGGAAGTATGGTACATATAGCTTGATCCATCAGATCTATCTCTGATACTTCTGGGTACACAATTGCTGAAAATTGTCCCGAAAAACAGTGTCATGTTATTTAAATGTAACAAAAAGTGCTTTTGGGGATGTTCTCAAAATTAATAGACAGACATACAGACAGACAGACTGATAAAAACTGAGAGACAAAAAAAAAAAAAGAGAAAAGAAATTAAAACACAAGAAAAGCTAGAACATAAGAACTACAAAAAAATATACAGTATGAACGATTGATAAAAATATGATACATTAGGAAGAACAATAAAGCAATAGATGTAACTTAGTTAATAGAACAACAACACATGGTAGAACAACAGACCGTGAGATTTCAAACGATGGATGGATGGATGGATGGATGGACGGACACCACACATAATACAGTGAATATAATGTATATTATTAAGGATATTTCCGTAATCTGATGTTAGACAAAAATAGACAAAATAGAATGCTAGATAGAACATAATCAACGATCGATAGAATGATAGATAGATAGAGAGAAGAATAGAATGCTAGATCAAACAATCAATAGAACGATAGAACGATCGATAGATAGATAGACAGAGCGACAGAAAGAACGATAGACAGATAGATAGAAAGAATGATAGAACGATAGATAGATAGAACAATAGAACGATAGATAGATAGAACGATAGAAAGATAGATAGAAACAACGATAGAAAGATAGATAGAAACAACGATAGAAAGATAGATAGATAGATAGATAGATAGATAGATAGAAAGAATGATAGAACAATACATACATAGATAGATAGATAGATAGATGATAGAACGATAGATAGATAGATAGACAGAGCGATAGAAAGAATGATAGAATGATAGATAGATAGAAAGAACAATAGAACAATACATAGATAGATAGATAGATAGATGATAGAACGATAGAACGATAGATAGAACGATAGAAAGATAGATAGATAGATGATAGAAGGACAGAACGATAGATAGAATGATAGATAGAACGATAGAACGAACGATAGAAAGATAGATAGAACGAGATAGAACGATAGAACGAGATAGAACGATAGATAGATAGATAGATAGATAGAACGATAGATAGAACGATAGATAGATAGAACGATAGATAGAATGATAGAACGATAGAACGATAGATAGAACGATAGAACAATAGAACGAACGATAGAACGAACGATAGATAGAACGATAGATAGAACGATAGAACAATAGAACGATAGATAGATAGATAGATAGATAGATAGATAGATAGATAGAGTACAGAAATGTTGTACATGCCTGTAAGGAGAAATGAGAGAATAATAGAAATTTGAATTTTTGAATCATTTGTACATTATGCTGAAGTGAGTAAATTAGTGAGTAAATCTGCTTCTGTATTCTCGACTGAAGAGAGTTCCAGATCAGACAGCGAGTAAACTCTTGAGCAGATCTCAACATCGTTTCCTCGATTTACATTTGTGTTCCTGGCAGACACTTTTCTAGCAAAGTCACTTATAAGAGAGAGAACATTATATAAACTATCACACAGCCAGAGAGAGAATGAAAAGAGAGAGAGAACACTGTGTGTGTGTGAAGGTACATGGTGACCCTTCTTTGTGCCAGCATTCATTGCCTGTAGTTCCCGGCCCACACTGGTACACAATGGTACATGCACAGACAATAGTTACGCCGGCCGAACGCACTACTGCTCTCACACGCACTCGTCATGCAAACATTTTAAAACACAATTTCCTCTATAGAAACAAAATTATGAGCCATGCAGAAAAATTATTACAAAAATATTAATCAATACAGTGTAATCTGAGATAGGTGTGTGTGCGTTTGCCTGAGGCTGTCCTCTTTGCTCTACAGAACACACGGGTCAGACGTGTCCACATGTGATGGGCGGTAAATCTAAAACATATTCCACCGCAAATGAAAATCATATCACATGCATAATACACAAAGCCGTCATGTGTAACATGACAAACACATCTGTGAAGTACAAAGAGATCATAAACAGGGCAATATGAACTACAAATAGATTCAATTGTAATCAAATCTATTCCCAGTTGTTACAAATTCTGTTTAATTTGGCAAAGAACATGATTTAATCAGCCAAGAACTGCTCAGAACAACGAACAACAAAAAAGGGTTTTTTTCCCATTTTTTTTATTTTTTTTTTTAAATAGAGGGACCAAGAGGGACTATAATCAGAATTAGGAATTTTGATCGTTTTTACATACATTCAGCTCCACAAAAATCTCCTGATTTATTTATGAATTATTTCAAGACTTTTGCTGTGCCCGAAATCACATACTGAGTAGGTGCTACATTTGGATTTATACAGTATGAATATAGGTAGTATGAATGAAATTCGGACATAATACATCCTCCATGTTGTTACTGTCACGTGACGTCGCTTCACTTCCATTCATAAATCCTCTCCTGTGGCCTCATGGGAAAGTAAAGTGTCCATCAAATGTGCACTTCAGAATCTTGGCAGAAGTGGTAGGTCATCCGGGGACTTTTCGCCTACTTTTGTTTCGCATACTATATATAGGGGAGTATTTATGGAAGCTTGTTTCCGCCACTAAATAAAAAATAAAAAAGGTAATTGTAAATTTTTATCTCAAAATTCTGACTTTTTTTCTCTCGCAATTGCGAGTTTTTTATCTCACAATTCTGACTTTATAACTCGCAATTCTGACTTTTTATTCTCACAATTGCAGTTATAAAGTCAGAATTGCAAGAAAGAAATTTCATTTCTGAGAAAAAACATCAGTCTATTTTTCCCCTCACATTATAACATGCAATTGCAAGTTTATATCTCACAATTTGGAGGAAAAAAAGACAGAATTGCGAGAAAATTTTTTCTTGCAATTTTGACTTTATATCACGCAATTCTGAATTTATAACTCGCAATTCTGAATTTATAACTCGCAATTCTGACTTTATATCAAGCAATTCTGACTTTATATCACGCAATTCTGACTTTATATCACGCAATTCTGACTTTATATCAAGCAATTCTGAATTTATAACTCGCAATTCTGAATTTATAACTCGCAATTCTGACTTTATATCACGCAATTCTGACTTTATATCATGCAATTCTGAATTTATAACTCACAATTCTGACTTTATATCACGCAATTCTGACTTTATATCATGCAATTCTGAATTTATAACTCGCAATTCTGACTTTATATCATGCAATTCTGAATTTATAACTCGCAATTCTGACTTTATATCATGCAATTCTGAATTTATAACTCGCAATTCTGACTTTATATCAAGCAATTCTGAATTTATATCTCGCAATTCTGACTTTATATCATGCAATTCTGAATTTATAACTCGCAATTCTGAATTTATAACTCGCAATTCTGACTTTATATCAAGCAATTCTGACTTTATATCACGCAATTCTGACTTTATATCATGCAATTCTGAATTTATATCAAGCAATTCTGACTTTATATCAAGCAATTCTGAATTTATATCTCGCAATTCTGACTTTATAACAAGCAATTCTGAATTTATATCTCACAATTCTGAATTTATAACTCGCAATTCTGACTTTATATCAAGCAATTCTGACTATATCACACAATTCTGAATTTATATCTCACAATTCTGAATTTATAACTCGCAATTCTGACTTTATATCAAGCAATTCTGACTATATCACACAATTCTGAATTTATATCTCGCAATTCTGACTTTATATCACGGAAATCTGACTTTAGATCACACAATTCTTAATTTATGACTCACAATTCTAACTTTATATCTCGCAATTCTGACTTTATATCACAATTCTGAATTTATATCTCACAATTCTGACTTTATATCAAGCAATTCTGACTATATCACACAATTCTGAATTTATAACTCTCAATTCTGACTTTATATCAAGCAATTCTGAATTTATGTCTCACAATTCGGAGAAAAGTCAGAACTGTGAGAAAAAAGTCAGAATTGCGAGTTTATAGACTTTTTTCTTGCAATTTTTTCTATTGACTTTATATCATGCAATTCTGACTATATCAAGCAATTTTGACTTTATATCTCGCAATTCTGACTTTATATCTCACAATTGTGAGTTTCTATCTTGCAATTCTGACTTTTTTCTCACAATTCTGACTATATCTCACAATTCTGACTGTATATCAAGCAATTCTGACTTAATAACTCACAATTCTGACTAAAACTCGCAATTGTGAGTTTATATCTCACAATTCTGAGAAAAAATTCAGAATTGTGAGATATAAACTCACAATTGTGAGAAAAAAAGTCAGAATTGTGAGATAAAAAGCCACAATTACCTTTTCATTCCATGGCGAAAACAAGCTTCCATAAGTATTTGATTTCTGATCCAGCGTTAATTTTAGTAGAGTTTAAAGTTCGCAAGCATTTTCAAAACACACATGCTCTGTACAAAAACCTTTTTTTTTTTTTTTTTGAGCAACTAAAGTCAAATTATATAGAAATACAGGCATCTTTCAGAATGATTTCCTCTTTGTAAAGGTCAAAATGAACAAACAATCTAGTCGTTCAGCAGTTGGAGTGTTTACTCAGGTTATTTAATGATTAATAGAAGAGATTCAAGTACACTGACTGTGAACTCACTCTCTGAAGTGCAAATCAACTCTTGCGTTCCATGTTTATGTTTAACAGTGAACATTCAAACGAAACCAATGTGAGTTTTGAGTCCGATGGCTCTCGTTTGTATGGCGTCAATTCAATTGTTTGCTTTGCATTCATTCTTCGTTTCTTGAGGTCATCCTCGTCTCGCAATATCAAATTCACTGAAACTTTATTGGCATGACAAATAGAGAATTCTGTGGATCAACACACTCCGTCTGTAATCATTTTACCCAAGAGTTTGATTACGAGCGATGATGCAACTTGTCCACTCGCCAGATTTACAGCCAATCAGCATCTATCGACCCGCCTGCTCTAGATTTAGGACATTACCTACAGACGCATCGATTAACATACGTCTACACACACTCGCTCACGTCTCTATCTGACTTTGAGACCATTGAGACTTTAAGACTGAGGTAATCAATCGTTACTCAAACTGTCACAGAGACGGACACAAAGACAAATAGACCCAGAGGAGCATTTTATTGTTTTGAATGATATTGACATCTTCATATGAATATCTTAGAGTTTTGATAGCAGGCTTTGCTATCTGTGTAATTCTAAGCACAGTTTGAGACATTCTGAAACTCTAGTATAGTCCATTATCTCAGAAAAAAACTCCAGCCGAAGTCTCCATTTGCTCTACATTTAATCTCACGGCTGCCTAGCAGAAATTTGACCAAGCCGTTATGCTACTGTAGCATCAGTTGTTAGAAAAACCACGAGCCACAACCATGCATGACCATGAGTCAGCTACACACACACACACACACACACAGTTATGAGTGAACTATTAACCGAACCTTTAAACCACATGGCCGCAGTCACACACACACACACACACACACACACACAACCTTTCTAGCATAACAGCTATAACTTTAAACACAACAGAATAAAAGCGAGCAGACGGCAAGAACGATCATCAAAGGGAGAAGAGAAAGACATTGGGGGTAGCCATTGGGACAAGACCACCAACCTGAAAATGAAAGTGCAACTGGCATAAAATGCTTGAAAACATTTTTTGTAAATAGTGAAACATAACCTTTTTAACATTTGCTGTATTATTAAAGTCCCCCTATTTTGCTATTTTAAATATTCCTAATTTAGTTTTGAAGGTCTCCTAGGTTTAAATGCAGCGAAAGTCAAAAAACACTTTTTTTATTTAAATTTCCCATAATATATGTATATATTGTGTCACCTCTTTTCTCAAAGAGTATGAAAACATTTCGTATGAAGATTCAGTCTCTCTAAACCCCTCCTTTCCGAGAGGCTACTCTGCTCTGATTGGTCAGACGGCCCAGTCTGTTGTCATTGGTCTACCGCTTACAGATTACCATATCTGTATTTTAGCTCTGGAGGCTTCCTCAGCACTTGTATACACAGTGATACGAACAGTAAACATGCCGTCTGTTTTTTCCGTATCAATTCTAGTACGATTCCTCACCCTTTTGAAGTACATGCAAAGTGATTTGCAGGGCAGAAAACAGTGTATTTTCGACATGTTGACAACACAAACCAAACTCTTCCAGGCCTCATCTACAACTACAGTGTTTGAGGGCGGGGCAAAGTAGACGCTGTTCGCGGACAGCCAATGAAGACCATAGACTGGCATTATACAAATTTGTTACATTAATAGGTTTGTAACAGGAAGTCAGGCTGGAATTGCTGACGACTTGTTTCTGCAGTTCATAATCGGCTCTTTCTTTTAGAAGACAATAGCTTTATTTGTTGTGCACTTTGATCTTTAAAACTTTGCAGACCTTCTACATTCACAAACAGCTATATAACACAACACATGAAAGGTAATATTAGAAAAAGCATAATAGGAGCACTTTAATATTACTTAGGCCCTATACACTACTGTTCAAAGGTTTGGGGTTCCTTATGGCCACCAAGGCTGCATTTATTTGATCAAAAATAAAGTAAAAACAGTAATATTGTGAAATTATAATTTTATATTTGTGTTATTAAATCCTGTGAGAGAGAGATAAAATAAAGGAAGCATAAATCCCATACATTTTACTGAAAATTTTAGACTGTCACTCTTTCTAGAGCTTTCAATCAGTTTATCATACCAAAGTCCCTTTAAGACAAGTCATTTCACTCGGCGGCCATCTTTGAAACGCCTCTCGGGCATGCAAGTGCAGCTCCTATCTATTTGAATGGGGAAACATCAAATTCTCTAAAGCTGTTTGCCAAGCTTTCGATTAAATTTCATATTTGAAATCACCACTGGAATCTGACAACAACTGTCTCATATATTTTGTTTCTAAACGCTCGAATCATGACAGAAACGGTATTTTTCAGGCTGGATCAAGCTAATGCACAGGCGCAGTCCTAAGGAAGCGGGCGTCTGACTGTTTCTATAGGAACCGGAGCTTCTAACGGCAGCTGCAGTGACGCGATGACTTTACAGATCGTCGATTGGCTCTTATTTAGAAGGCAGGACTTATTTCGCCATATTGCGCGTTGCACTTTCTCCCATTCAAAACATTACGAGTGATGCGTCTTGTGTTATTCTATAGTCTTTGATCATACTCAGACTGTTCTAAACGACCTAGCAACAGCCTATTAACTGCCTAGCAACTACTCAGAACACCCTAGTAATGTTCTAACTTTTTAAAAAGGCTTTTTAATAAATTTTCAAACTTTCCAGCAAGGGCTTGTCAGCAAACATTAAAGCTTGTTTTGACAAACAAATTCTTTCCTAGTAATTATCATCATATTGTGTCTATATGTGTGAAAATGTGTATGTAAACTGTAGGCCATATATAATGTGTTTTTTTTTTGTTTTGTTTTGTACCATGCCAATAAGGCTATTTGTAACTTGAATGAGAGAGAGGGCTAATGCACAGCATGACTTAAAGGACCCTTGAGACCAACTCTATCCAAATGTGTTGTCTATGCAAATGAGATCGTTAATGACACCAGTTAATTAAAACACACGTGATGTGGACCCCAACAACAAAACTTTCTCTCTTAAGAGTTATGAGCATGCTGACACTTCTCTCTCTCTCTCTATTCATCCACCCTCCCTCCCTCGCTCTCTCTCTCTCAGGCCCTAATGGATCCTTTTTATCTAGGCTGACCTAAACGTTGTCAGTGACGCTGGATTTGTGAGGTCTCTAAGTGTGCTTGGACCCAAGGGGAAACTCAGTGTTTGTGTGTGTGTGTCTGGATGAGTTCCATTGGTCTCTGGCCTTTTGCATTAACCCAGCATCAATGCAAATAAGAAGATGGTGTTTGAAAAGAAAGAAGGATGAGCCTCCTGCCATCTGACTGTTTAATCAAGAAAGAGAGAGAGAGAGAGAGAGAGAGAGTGTGTGTGTGAGAAAGAGAGAGAGATGATGATGACAAAAAGAAAGATACAGGTTTGTATGGATTTGTGGATGTGAACAAAAAATATATATTAAAAATATAATATATAATAAAATAAAATAATAAAATAAAATATATAATAAAATATGTTTATGATTTATATTTTCTGTTTTAATTTTAACTTTTTAAAAAAAAAAAAATGTTGGTCATTTTTATTAGTTTTCAGTGTTTTAATTTGTCTATATCGTTTTTATAATTTTTTTGTTTAAGTTTTCATTATTTTAGTATATCAAGTTTAATTAAATTAGAAATGTTGCTGAAATAAAAAGTTTAAAATAATTGTTTATGGTTTTAGTTTATAATCAATTAACACTGCTTTTGTCATTTTTTACAAGGAGGACAAAATTTGTCACCAAAAAGTCATTCGGTTTAACCGAAATTTCGGTTTTACCAAATGACACTTTTTGGTTATACCGAATGACAATATTTTCGAACAATGCTAACAGGCTGATATCTAGCTAGCTAGCTAATTAGCTTGCTAGCTAGCAAGCAAAAGGACAATTAAACATTTTATATTTAGTACAGGTTTTCAAAATATTATAACATTTTCCATGTTTTATAGCGGTTGTACCGAATGACTTGATGTTTCGGGACATGCGTATGAGAAAGTGAAAACATGAATTTTTCAAATAGTTAAGAGAGAGTTAGTTACTTTGCTTCATGACCATGTGGTCCTTTGCAGGTGTCTGAATGATGTCACATCCTGTCACATGATACTGGCCGCAAGACTCGATACAAAATGGTCCCTTTATATTGGTTACTCCGAATGACATCAATGAAATTCATTTTTACAGACATTCTTTCTCATAACAAATCAACGACTTCTACACATAATTTTAATACCATTTTGATATTTTAATCACAAAAGAAATGTCTGTATTGCCTTTGGACGGTTAAACCGAATGACCTTTTGACACTTCAAAATCTTTAAAATACCTTTATATGTAGCAAAATATAATGAAAACCTTTTGGATTCAATAAAAGATACTACCTTACATACTTTGGATGTCATATCTATGTTTTGTTTTTTATTATTGTTAAGGCCTTCGGACAAAAAAAAAAAAAAAAAAAAAAAAAAAAAAATCAACATTTTCTTCATTATTACAGTTTATTCACTATAGTTTACAAAAATGGTAATAAAATATTTGGTTCCAAATTTTTATCAGTTTTACTGGTAGTCCACTGTATGAAGAATTTTTGGGTATAATATGTCACAGTTTACTTTATTTTGCTATCCTCACTTACATAAATGAACTATAGTGTCCTGCACCCACTAGTAAAAAAAATATAAAAAATTATATCTAGTGTCTGAATATATACACAGACACACACACACACACACACACACACACACACACACACACACACATATATATATATATATGGTTTAAAATTAAAATACGAAAAGTTGAAAATGACATCCCACAGAAAAACCTACCATGATAACCATGTTTTCTGCCAAAATACATTATTGCAGCAACATGCAAAAAAGAAGATTTGAAAAGAAAAGAAAAACAGAGCATTAGCTCCCTGCCTTCAGACTGTTTATAGAAATTATGAGAGAGAGAGAGAGAGAGAAGGTTTGCAGGGCTCTTCCAAGCTGTTCATATAGTCGAGAATCAATTTGCGCTGAGGGTTGTGAGTGTGTGTGTGTTCTCAGTGATTTGGCTTATTGTTGTGTCTCAATAAGTCAAGTGGGCGCTGATGGAATGCACTTGACCTTTGACCTAATCTATCCTTTCATCTGCTCTATTCTCTTCTTTATTGCCCCTTTTATCTCTCTCTCTCTTTTCCCATCCCTGGTCTGCTTCATGTCTTTTCAGCTGCTACTGTTGGGCATCAGTTTTAAAGGGACAGTTCACCCAAAAATGAAAATTCTCCCATCATTTACCCACCTTCATGCCTATCCAAAACTATATGACTTCCATTGTTCCGAAGAACATAAAAGATAATAAAAAATACCTTAGCCTTTCTTTCATATAATGAAAGTGAATGGGGACTAGGCCTGTCAAGCTCCAAAATGGCAAAAAAGGACCATGAAAAGGAACCCATTAGACTAGTTTGCTATATTACATGTCTTCTGAAGCAAAACAATAGTTTTGTTTGAGAAACAGACCAAATGTTTTCACAGAAAAATGTCGCTTTTTGCAAAACAAACATGCAGCTATGGATATTAATGATGTCTGGTCATGAGATATGAGAGAATCAACAATGTCTTTCATCAATTTCATTCTGTTCCCCACAAAAAACAATTGTACAACTCCAGAAACAATTTTAATATAGCAAACAAGTCAAACAGACAAACAATTCAAAACATTTTGACAAATGTGGAGTCTGACAGACCAAGTCCCCACTGACTTACATTAAAAAAAAGGTTAGGACTGAAATGATGGCGAGTAAACAGTAAAAGAATTTTTAGTTGAACTATCTCTTTAAATACTTAAGAGAGACGTTTAACGGGAGAAAGATCAGGAGGAAAAGGCGGAGGAGAGAATTAAATTACAGTACAAATGTGTAAAAACACAACACAGGTGTAGAAAGATAAAAAACGTGTGTGTGTGAGACTGAGCTCAGAAAGTGGATATGTGCTTTTTAAACACAGCTTAACACCTTCAGCATAAAGGCAGCAGAGAAACGTGAGCCGTGTGTTAATGTGAGAGGGAATCGCAGTCCTTTTTGAGGGTCAGCTCTAATCTGGACACTTTAAACACAGGTGCATGTACAAACACACATACAGATGACAAACTCGATCAAGTTACCGTATCAGATTCCCAAACTCTCCCGTTCTCCCTTCATTAAACCCATTCTACTTGTACACGACTAGTTTTCTCCTTCCATTCTGCGTTTCTCAGTCAGATGCGTTTACAAAGACAGCAAAGCTGAGAAAGAGAAGAACTGTGGAGATTAGAAAAAAGATCTTTTTCTCTTTCTCAGATAACCTCTCTCTTACTCTCTGTCAGTATATTTCCTCTTTGTATTTCCTTTCTGTGTTATTTTCTCCCATTACTAGTCACTCATTTAGTTTTCTTTTCATTCCTAAACCTTTTTTCTCTGGCTTTTTCCCTTTTTTCTCCCCCTTCTTGTTCTCGCGAAGCGGAGCGGCCCGCTCACAGACGGCCCTGCGATCCCATCAATCACTTTAACATGCTAATTAGTGGGATTTATTTTATTCTGCAAAAAATAACACTCAGGATCCCATTACACTGCCTGCCCCGGGGCAGCAGTCTGAGAGACTGAGTGTGTGTGTGAGAGAGAGACTGAGTGGCTGAACATATGTGTGTGATTGTGTGTGTGTAATAGGTAAAGAAGCATATCTGAGTGTGAATACATATTATATGGTTTCATTTGTGTTTATGTCAGGCAATATTCATATGTGTGCGAAAAAAAGTTTCCATGGATGCTTCTCTAGCTGTTTATCTCTTAACTAACTTGATATGAAGTAAATAAAGTAATCAATCAATATGTAATTATATAAAAAAATATATATTTAAATCGTCGCTGTCGAGTAGAAACCTTGCATCTCCAAAAACGCTACTTTTATAGGTAATGAGAAAAAACATCTATATATATATATATATATATATATATTTATTATTTTTAATTATTAAAGGATTAGTTCACTTTAAAATGAAAATTACCCCAAGCTTTACTCACCCTCAAGCCATAGGTGTATATGACTTTCTTCTTTCTGATGAACACAATCTGAGTTATATTAATAAATATCCAAGCTTTATAATGGCAGTGAACAGGACCAACGAGTTTGAAGCTCAAGAAAGTGCATCCATCCATCGTAAATGTACTCCACACGGCTCCGGCGGGGTTAATAAAGGCCTTCTGACGTGAAACGATGGGTTTTCGTATTAAATTATGAAAAAAGCGTAACTGACTGCGAGAGTTTTACACTTTCTACACTTTGTTTGTATATTACAGTTTTATACTGTAAAATTTACAGGTTGTTCTGTAAACATGTACAGTATTTTTTTGACAAAATTACTATTTTTTTGTAAAAACAATGTGATTGTTTTTTTTTACAGTGCACATACAATACACACATTAATTATCCTTCTATAATTTACATTAATTACATAGGCTTTATAATTAATTAACATACATAATTTTAATATCTTTATATATAAAGATAACTCTTTCTTTTTAAGAAATGTTTCATTGTACTACCATAGTTACAAGTGTAAAAATCACAATGATGTGACATGAGATCTCTTTCCAACAGTCTCTTAATTTCTTTCTGATAACAGTGGTGCTTTAAATGAATCATTTTTGCACTTACCACAAACAATCTATGATTATCCATGGCCTATTTGTAAGGGATAGTTGTGTAATATGATAGCGTGATGGATGACAGGACCTTCTGCTATCTATCACACAATTACTTGATGTGCATTAGCATGTACGTGACGGCTCTAATCTTCCAGAATCATCTTCAGTCTCAATCTTTGCCTTTGAGCATGAGATTAATCTATTCTATAAGTGAATAAATCTGAAATGACATGGCCACTACATCTTTCCTCGTTATCTTAATTAGAAATGTATAAAGCGCTGGCTTCCTGTTCACGCAAGTTATATTAGCGCATTAACATACGTAACAAGGACATAGCTACCGCCCAACGCATCAGCGCTCACTTTGTAGCGCTGTCTTCTCTATGCTTTCTCTCACCGCTTCAGTGGAGGACTTCTTGGAAAGTCAGGAATAATCAGTGGTAATTGATTAATATATGCTAATAAGAAGTCAGATAGCTTAGGCTAGCGCTAACAGGCTAGCGCTGATAAAACGTTTAGGTTAAAGTTACAAGGACAAAAAGCCATTGAAACAAGATATGTGACTAAAAAAGAATGAACAGAACTGTTGAATTTTAATAGGTTTAAGAATGTGGGTGAGGTTTTTTGCAGGTTTCAGGAGAGGTGTCGCGGCTGCCGTGATGAGGTGTGTATGAAGCTTTCCATGTTTGGCTGTGTGTTTCTGTCTGTGTACCATGTGTGTTTCATGTGTGGAGGGTAGTTAAGAAGCACTACCCACTTTAACAAACACATGTAGAGAGACAGAGATCGACATTTTCCAGATTTCCAGATTGTTTTCAGAAGCACGGACTGATGACATCATTCTTGTTACAGCTTCTAAAATTAAACACACAACTCAGCTTTACTGACACACATACAAGTGTGCACAGTGTTTGTACATTTGTGTTAGTTTATACAGTGTAAGGAAAAAATCTGTAGAAAAAAGTAAAAGGTACTGCCTTTTTTTTTTTTTTTTTTCCAGGACATTATCCATTAACTTCATGAACATTTCCAAACAAAATGCATACTTTATATTAACACAGAACATTGGGACCTATTATAACTTTTATTCACCAAGGATACATTAAATTCATCAAAAGTGACAGTAAAGACATATATAAAGATTGATATTTCAAATAAATGCTGTTCTTTTGAACTTTCAATTAATCAAAAAATCCTGAAAAAAAATCATGTTTTCCACAAAAATATTAAACAGCACAACTGTTTTCACTATTGATAATTATAAGAAGAAAATTTCTTGAGCAGCAAATAATCATATTAGAATGATTTCTGGATGATCATGTGACACTGAAGACTGGAGTAATGATGCTGAAAATTCAGCTTTGATCACAAGAATAAATTACTTTATAAAATATATTCAAACAGAAAACAGTTATTTTAAAATGGAATAATATTTCACAATATTCTGTTTTTACTGTATTTTTGATCAAAGAAATGTAGCCTGGAGACTTATTAAAAAAAAAAAAAAAAAAAAAAAAAAATATATATATATATATATATATATATATATACACATATACATATACATAATAATACATATACATATATACATAATAAATATAATATAAATCTAACAAAATGTTGGATTTTTTGATAAGTGGCCTAGAAATAGTGCAATTAAATCCTAAAATTAAACCATAAAACTTTATTTACAGATTTATATGTAAAAATAGACCCTCAGATTTTCAGGAGCTTGAAATTCCAAATAACCATATACAAAGCATACACAGCTAAAAACTTCAAAAGAAGACTATGTACCTATGTGGGGGCGGAGCTTTTGGTGGTGAGACAGACATTGACATGCGTGGTAGGAGTTATTTAGATTTGGTTAGTGTATTTTTTAAAACACAAACTCTCACACACACACACAGACTGTGAGAACACTATAGACAGGCCTGTCTGGCCAACACATTGTAATTTATGAGTGTTCAGAGCTGTCACGTTGAGATCTCAATTAAGCTCCCAGAACACCATACACCACTGCTGCTGCACACACACACACACACACACACAAACACTTTTGGCTCACAGACTCTGGCACAAACTCTTAGATAACTCCCGCTGTAAATATTTGAGGCTGAAAACAAAGAGGAGTCAGGGATCCATTTAGCCAGTTTGAAAACATGACATTGTGATTAGAAGAGAGAGAGAGAGAGAGAGAGAGAGAGAGAGACATTGAATGGAGGACTGGCACACAGACACTATAAACCATCCAGATTCAAAGATGAGGGCCAGAAGAAAGAAAAAAGGAGGGAGGAGAAAAGAACAAAGAGTGAGGTTCTGGGGGAAAAACTGATCAGAAAGTTTGAGAATGAAGAAATAACAATAAAAAGCCAGAGAGAGAGAGACAGCAGAAATGAACTACTGTTTAAAATGTAATGTGATGAAAACCATATGATCATTGAACATCTGCACGCACGCACACACACGCACGCACGCACACACATGTTCAATACAGTAGTAAAATACCATAGAAAAATGACCTTCATGCAAAGTTACTGACATAGATAATGTGTGTGCTTGTTAAATGATGTAAAGCACTAGCAGATTTGGCTGTGTTAATTAAATGATGTTAAGTAGTAAATGTGTGTGTGCATGTATATGTTGAGGTAGTTTTGGCCATGTTAAGTGATGTTACAAGTACTGAATGAAATCCACTGATTCGAAACAAAAGATTTGTAAAGTTTCAAAGCTTCATGAAGCAGTGTTTTATAATCGCCCATCACAAGATATTGTTGAATAAAGTCGTTATTTTGTTGAACCACTGTAGTCACATGAACTGTTTTAATTATGTCTTTAGTACCTTTTTGGGTATCTGAAAGTGTAAATTATCTTGCTGTCAATGGAGGGCTCACTGAGCCATCGGATTTCATCAAAAATATCTTACTTAGTGTTCCGAAGATGATTCAGCAGATTCCGAAGTCTTACAGGTGTGGAACGGCATGAGGGTGAGTAATTAATGACAGAATTTTTATTTTTGAGTGAACTAATACAGTATGGTAATAAGGTAAATTAAGTCAATAAATGTCTTCACCTTACGTAATAAACTTTTATAAATTTAACGTAACATTATTAAGTAAACTGCACATATAAATATTATGTAACAGTGACAAATTCAAATGATTTGTATTTACTCAAAAAAATGTTGTCAGCTTTACTTAAATTTATTTTGTTCATACAACTAAATTGTTATTTGTACAAATTACTTGATATAGTTGCATGGAACCCTCTTTTTTAAAGGGTTAATTCACCCATGAATGATGTTGCCTTAGTATTTGGCCAAATCAAGTAACTTTAAAGATAGCATAATTAATAATTGTCTACCTTTTGAAGCACATCTATGATGCCATAAAACTTTGCCTCAGATCTGGGAGTGTTAAGTGATGTTAAGTACTGAATGTGCGTGTCTGGATGTGTTGAGTGATGCTGGGCAGCAGATCTCCTGTCAGCTCAGATGTCACACCGAGTCATCCATCTGACTGGCATTCTCCTAACGAGCTGTAATTAAGCGCTGAGATCCACTCATACAGCAGAGCGCTAACAAGCTTAATGAGGGCCTCGATTATCAAAGCCTTGAGCGACATGCCGACAGCAAAACACTCTCACGTGCGAGACGGAGCATTCCAACACACACACACGATACACAACATCCTCATCCGATCAAAGAAAAGAATAAAGAAGACATTGATTCGGAATATTCATTTGCAGTCTTTTTAAATAATAAACAAACACATGGACAGGATACACATAAACACGACAGGGCAGCTGCTATAAAGGGGGTGTGTGCATTTTATTAATGACTCTGAGCAATGAACTAGCATAATATTTATGAACTTATTGATATTAATTCAATAATTTATGAAGCTATGAATCATAAATTAAGCAGAATGAATCGGTCCTATTATTTTTTCTTCTCGTGTCTGACTTGCAATTTCTGAGACTTTGATTTGCGATTTACACAACTTTATACCGTCTTTAAACTTTCATTCACACACACACACACACACTACATTCTTATGGTCAAGAGTTTCAGCCAGAGTCATAAATGCTGCATTTGTAAAAGGAGTGACTCACTCAGCTCTCTCAGTGTGTGTGTGTGTGTGAGGGTCTCCCTCAGGGCTGATGTTCCCGGGAACGCTGTACGTTTGACGGGAATGGTAAGTTGGAATGAAGAGAGCTGGATGAAGCCCAACCACACTGGGAGTCCCAGCAGAAGAGTGTGTGTGACTGTGTTTGCCAGGCTGGTGGTGTTATTCAGACATGAGGAAACCTCAAAGCTGAATGCTGCATAAAATGTAACCTATGAGTGACCTTATAAAACACACACAAATATAAACACACACCCACACTGGCCGTATAAACAGCTTCACTATTTAATGATGCCTTCATTTTTTCATGCCCTTCATGTGTGTTCTGCTATAGATTCCTATAATTTCACATCTTACTTAACATCCATAATGTGTAAAGTCAACATGAAATCACATTGGCAACACATTTAACTTCTGTAATCTGACATATTTGAGGTATAATGGAATATTTAGCAGAAACTTCAGGAATATGGGGTGGGACTCAAAATTTTAGATTCAATGGACTGATTGGATCATGAAGGTCATGCTAAGATTTTATTGGTCAACATTTTAATATTTAAAGCTGCAGTCTGTAACTTTTTTTTTTTTTTGGTTAAAAATGATCTAAAATCAGTTTTTGAGCAAGTACATAACCAGCCAATGTTCAAAACTACCTCCTTACCTTACCCCGATTCACAAAGGTAAGCTTGTAATAATGTTTTCTAATTCGAGTGGTACTGGTGGATTTCTGTGGAAAATTCGAGCATGCAGCCGTTGGTTTTTGCGTCATTACGTCACTTCTGTTTACATAAAGAACGAGTTCCAGCTAATAGGCTATATCACATGTAAAGATGCTGCAGGTGGCGGATCATTTATAGCCTATTCTCACAGCAGCTGCAATAATTAAACGTATGACAAATTAACATTAGAGATTAGACTGTACAGAAATGAAATCTACAGATAACGCTAATATACACTAAATACACGCAGTCACACAATGCTGATGTTGTTAACATTAACAATTTGAGAACAAAGTAATAATAATTTGCACGGTTTGATGTGATCTGAGCTAAGCGATCGTTAGATTTAATCACCACTGTAATGCATTTATTCTCAGTTTGTCAGAACAAAAGTGGCAGATTTATTATTACTTGTTCAGATGACATTTTCCAGTGAAAATTCTTATTTTGGTCATACTTCAAGATGTAGAATCTGCGATTCTGAAGTACAGTATCCACACCGATGTGATGACTGACAGCAAACATTAGATTCATCCGCACTGAGGAGCCGTGCCAATGTACAACCCACATAAAAACGATAATTCCACAAATAACTGCAATTGCAGGTTTCAAACAGAGATGGCGACAAAGAGGCAAAACTTACGGATTGCAGCTTTAATATTAATAGTTTTTCTCACATACTTTGTCTTGGTTACATCAGGAGTACTAAGTTGTATAAATATAAAAACATTTTGTCTTTTAGAATAATCTATACTGGTGAATTGTGCACAATAAACCACCGATATTTACTAAGAAAAAGGGTAAATAAAAGACGGTAAATATGTTTATGTGCGAGAATTTCACTTGTCCATACTGTTCAAAACTAGATGATGATGAGGAAGAATTAATGTAAGAAGTAGTTCGTACAGATGAAGGAATTTCTAAAATTAACAATAAAATATAATACATAAAGATAATGTAATATTAATATCTCTCTATTAATATTATTATTAATATAATATAATAAAATATATAATATTATACAGTGTAATTTAATATACACTCTAAAAAATGCTGGGCTAAAAACAACTGAAGTTGGGTTGAAAATGGAAAAACACAGCAATTGGGTTGTTTTAACCCAGTTAAATGTTTGCCCAACGCGCTGGGCAGTTTTATTTAACCCAACTATTGTTTAAAATGACTATATAGCTGGCTTAAAATGAACCCATTTTAATTTAATAAATGTTTATTGTTCAATTATTATTCATTAAATGTATTATTAAATGTGTATTTATTATGTTTCGCATATTTTACTTTTAAGCAAGCAACAGAGTAATTTTTAAACAATAACTGAGTTAAAAAAACAAACATTTAACCCAACTGCTGGGTTTGTCACTTTTCAACCCAACTTGGGTTGTTTTTAACCCAGCATTTTTAGAGTGTATAATGTTTTATTTATATTGTGCATTTTAACACTTTCTTCACTACCCTAATAATAATCATATTAATTAAATTAAACAATTAAATGGAAATCAATAAAAAGAAATTAATTAATCTCTGCATTAACCCTTTCCCCCTAATTATGAAGTCCTCAAAAAGCATGGCTAGATTGGAAATGCACTTAACACTTAAACGTGCCTTTAAAAGAGGACACTGACCCCATCATATTTTAATGAAGTCATCCTCTGACACTACACTGAAATCCTGAAGTCCTACTGAGACATTTCAAAAGCTCTTTACACATCACAAAATAAACCAAGTTCTCTCCGTCTTTCATTCAAACATAACAGGTGCATCATATTGCATTGATGTCCTCTTTCTCACCATCCGGGAGCAATGAGGCCTACGCACAATCGCTTCTTTAGCCCTCTTCAGAGATAATGGGTGTGTGTGGATGTATTGACCTGTCAGTGGTAAATCCAGCATTAAGCCCATCTCCATGCGGAGACTTTAATGAACTCCCTCCGCTGTGTGCAGAGCGTCTAAGAGGAGCGAGAATGTCTCCAGCACTAAATCTCTCTCCTCATGCGCTCTTTAACACCATCTGATTTATCTCTCGCACCTCACTAACAAAAGAGACAGAACAAGAGACAAGAGAAGAGGAACGGGGGGACGAGGGGTTCTTTGGATGCTTTGATTATTTATGAGAGCAGACGAAATAATAGGAATCATCATTACTGCGGGATTCAAGTGTCAGTGTATTGAAAGTATAAAGAGCGTATTTATGCGCGAGTCTGTCAAGGAGAGACGTTCCCTGCTACTGTACGCTGGCCACAACGACCCAGTCATGACCCTGGTTTGTTGTCATGGCAGTGGCTTCAGACTGTGCAGCCCATTTCGGTGGGGTTAAAGGTCAAAGGTCAAAGAGATGCTAAAGAGGCGCTGTTACACAGACAGTGAAATAATACGAACATACAGCGCATCCCTATTCACACTACAATAACGTAATCTGAATGACTGCAAAAATATTCTTCTAATTTATTGCAATTTACATAGATATGACATGCGATATTACAATGTGATAATTCTGTTGTTAGTAAAATAAAAGTAAAATTTTAGTGACAATATTCATATTATTAATAATGTAACATCGCTTAGGAATTCCGCACACGAGTTAAACAGTGCCACCACGAGTTCATGACCCTCACATGACCCCATACCAACCTGTTTTTATTGTGAGAATGTAAAAGAAGTCTCTCTCTCACTTTCATTAAAAGAATAGTTTACAGAAAACTGAAAAACAACCTTAATTTCCATCTTTTCTTAATAAATAGCTGTCATAAGGCTTCAGAAGACTTGGAATATGAATCTGGGACCTCAAAGTTCTTCACAGGTAAAATTGTAAAGCAATATATATATATATATATATATATATTTTATGGCTGCTCCCGACTAAAGATTTTTCTAGTCGACTAGTTCATTTAAGAGAATAGTTGTCTAATTGTACGTTTATATTAATTTAATTACTTAAACATATATTGAGGAGAATACTAAACCATGATGAGCAGCAAAAGTAATTATTATGAATGTGTCGGGGCAAACAGCAAGGAGACATTTTAATTATTTATTAATAAACTAGTGTTTTCTGAGTCAGTGTCAGCTATAAAGATGAAGTTGACGAAGCTGACTCAACATCTCAGTATAGGTGAAATGCAACTTTCACACGGATTGCATAAGCAGATAGTATTTCTTTTCGATTTGGTTTGTTTAAAAGTAGACATTTCAAGCTTTCTATAGATATATTTCTCATGTCTGTGAGGCAAGTAGCCATACGCTGAGTTTCGGTTCATTTTTGTGACTCGCTCAAGTTCACGGAGACCGAGGTGGCAGAAAGCGCATCATGTTTGTTTTCTTTATTTTACAAAGGCACGACGTTTTCTTGGTATTGTGAGTTTACACAAATAAAAGTTTCGAATGATGCATTACTCTTATCTGTATGACCAAAAATGACTGAGTATTTTAAATTGTTTCCACTTTTATCAGAAAAAAGTGATGGCGCCGATGCCTCCATTGCAGTAAGCGCGTTATACTTTAGCTTCCACACTCCGCACAAACACTAGGATACGCCCCTAATAATAGCGCACATTTATCTAGGTCAGTGGTTCCCAAACTTTTTAGAATGGAGTACCCCCTGAGGCATTTACCATCCTTCTGGGTACCCCATCTTTTCCACGAACCGCGCCTTTTCTATTAAGGGACAATATTTGCCCCCTAAATTGACTTTCCGGTGCATTTTTTTTTTATCCTTATAAATACCTTTACAACATTAATAATGTTTTAAATAAAAAAAAAATAAAAAAAATCAATAGAGAAATATGCAATGATGATAAAAACGTGAAAAATGATTCTTTTAAATACTAAAACCACCAGTAGGTGGCGGTAAGTCACTGTCTTAATGCCTGAGTCATCAAGTCATTCAGTCATTCAGTAACGAAGCAAGTGGCTGTATTAAGAATGAATCATTGAATCAATGACTTTCACGAACGATTCGTTAGACCACACAACCTATGGTATAGCGCCACCCGTTTGCACACAGCTGCTTATGTGGAAATGGATGCAGTCAGTTTTAACTGCAAAAGATGTAGTATTTTGATTAGATGTCACATATTTACGGCATTGTGCCTGTTAGAAATACACGCTCTGTTTTAATGTTATTTTAAGACGGGAAAGAATTAAATGAACTTCAAAACTCAGCATTATGTTCGCGTACCCCCTCTGTCACCTCACGTACCCCAGTTTGGGAACCACTGATCTAGGTTTGAGCGAGCAGCCATGTAAAGTTGCTACTTCTTACATGTTTCAAATGATAAGATGTATTTGAGGTAGATGATGATAGGCGAACGTTTGGATTTCCTGTCTGACATAATGTAATAATTACCACAGGGACAGGCCATTAACGATCGGTCCCTCACAGACTGCGTGAATTCGCCACAAGGATTTTTTGTGTATAACTAATGGACTAATAAAATTTTGGTCGACTAAGACTCTTCTAGTCGACTAATAATTAGTCTACCATTAGGGGGCAGCCCTAATATGTATGTATATAAATAAATAAATGACAATAACAAGTAGCAAGCACTAAGAGCAATAATAAAATAAAAATTAAAAAGGTAAATAATAACGATAATTTAAATTATAAATTAAAACAACAATAATAATGATAATAATAATAATAAATTATACAATAAAACAATAAAAACTTAACCTGATCTCTTTAGGTTTACATTACAGTATTCCCGAAAAAAACGCAGGACCTCAAAGTACTAGTAAATAAAAGTAAGTAAAGGCTAATTAAAAAAAAAAAAAAAAAACTCTATTTGTGCCCACAGAATAAATAAAGTCATATGAGTTCAGAACAATCAGCTGCTTTATGATGTTGGGCTTTATCAAGTTTCTGATCACTTTATGATTAGACTTTGAGCCTCGCAAACACACTCTATCTGGTCCTGCTTTAATACCACAGTACAGAGCTCTTAAAATTCAATCAAGAACCATTGGAGAGAGTATATGCATGTCCCAAGCGTGTGTGATTGCTTTAATGCGTGTGGAAAGAGGAAAAACAATCATCAAATAAAAATAAAAAAGCAACCATTTAATGCCTAACAGCCATTAGGGGTTTTGATTAGTGTCTGAATATACGCACGCCACCTCTCCCCCATGTTTTCGCCTCAAAACTTATATCTTAATAAAAGTGTAGATTAATGGCTGAATTTGATGTGGCTGGTTCAGTGTTTAAAGTTTTCTCGATAAGAGCACATCAAACAGCCCATGTGTTTACGGCCCTAAAGCCTGATGCTGTTATCAGGACTAGGCAGCTCCACTCCTCCATTCTTGCATTCCCTCGCTCCTTCTTTTCCAGCATCTGGGGTGTGCTGTGGGGGACTTAGTACAAGCAGGACTGAGAAAGAAAGAGATTTGGACCATAGCCATTCCTGCACTAATATTCAGCATAATATCAGAACTTTTATAAGAAACTCACGAGTGGCAACACGCCATCCTGCTTCTGCTTTCGACTTATTAACACTTCCCTCTCTCTTTCACTGCATTCATCGTGCCGATACATCTACAGTAACTCTACATATGTCCATAATCTTCATATTTAAAAAAATAGTCATTTTTAGATGCTTATTCAAATAAATTATTTTTATGCAAATCTTCCAGGGCAACAGGCTGGCCTATGACCAACATAATGCAGATACACAATTCAGTATATTGGTAGCTGAAAGAATTACCATTTTAACCAAAGTATTAAACAAACACTCAAGTGGTTGGGAGTGCAGGAGTATAACTTTGTAAATGACAGACGTTCTCATTCTAGCTGTCTGCAGTAAGGCTTGTATTCTGATGCTGCTTTCGTGGTTTAAGAGCATTAAAGTTGTTTTATGGAACAAGATCTGCATGAACCACAATGTCATTGTTGGCTATGCAAGATGTTGAGGTCAGATGCATTTTATATGTAGTCATCTTGGTTTCTTCCCTTTAAAACTCAATTCCTTGTTCCATACTACATCATTTTTACCTCTCGAGTTGAATTCATCACCTTAGTTGACTTTGCGGAAATGAAGCAGAACACTGAGGGAAGACGTTGGAGAAATTCGCCCAAGTGGCTTCTCTCACCGCGGCATCTGGAGCCCGTCTGGCTCTATTATTACCTGTAACTGTTATTTTATCACTTTTAAAATATTCTAGTCCTCGAAAAATATCCCGAGCCGATGACATACATTATATCTTAGCCGGGCAGCTTTTGACGAACACAGCAGAAAGACACTGGGTCATTCATAGTGACAAGTGAAGTGTTGTGAACATAAGCAGAATGAGGAAAGAGTTTTATTTCAATTAGTTTTGGTAAATGAAGGTCTAGAGTGAAGCAGCTGAAAAAACTTGTGTCTGGAAATACTACACGTCTCCTCCAAGACGTCTGTGTGTGGGAGAGAAAAACGGAGAGTAAAAGAGAGAGAAAGGCTGAATCCTCTTTCACATAAGCGATTTTAACGTCTTTATAAAGCCTAAGTGAAGGTCAATTTCAGACTAGATTATGCGACATTTCAATTGTAGTTTTAAAACTCTGCTCCAGAACAAAGTATACAGTCTGAAATGATAATGTGCTGGAATGTTGCAGTGAGTTGTTAAGCAACCAATCACAAACTGCCTCAGTGTCTGCTTCATTAAATATTCATGAGCTTTGTACAGTTGTAAAACCGGTTATGTGCTGAACTGGTCCAATCAATGTTATCGAGCTAATAAATATGCAAATAAGAGCTTTAACTCTTTAACTTTGATTCATTACTGACCCAAGATGAAGTTTGAATAGTATGAAAAATGGAAAAAGACAGCCTAGGATTGTTTACCCAGGGTTAAAAGTTTAAAATACCAATACTACACACTTTACACACTCTATATACTTCATTGGTTATGGGAAATGCCTACTTTTGAGTATGACACCACGCTAATATTGGGACACACTTTGTCCAAAAACTGCATCTTAAGTGCCTTTGTCACAAATTGGCTGCATCTTCATGTGAGCATTAGCCAAATTCATTAATACTTAACTTTTAAAAACTGCTGTGCCAGCGTTGGCCTCACTCTCCTTGCCATTTTTCTTCAATTTAACATGTTGATAGAGAGCCATCACAAACATCTTTACACAGAGCAAAGGATTGTGGGAAATATTAGCCTAAAAAGCATTCACGCTTCAAAAATCCAATGCAAATAATATGCCACCTATTGCATAGTATGCATACTGTTTTCAACATACTATGATTTGTAAGCTTTAAATTGTAAAACTGCATACTATTTAGGATGATAGTATGCAAATTGGGATGGAGCCAAATAAAAGTGACAGATGAAAAGAATGGAAGAACTTTTAAAATGTTTCAGTCAAGAGGGTCTAAAAAAACCTAGTAACATCTAACATATAATGTGTTTTCAATAAGCACCAGATAGTTTGGTGTGTGTATTATTGCACAACACACTGAGGTTTGGTCGAGTGTGTGTGTGTGTGTGTTGTGATGTATCTTCAGTAACTGACAGCCACTCCGAGCCGTCAGCCCTTTCTTCCTATTTTATTAGCCTAATTAAAAGCCCGGCATTTGTCTCTGTGACGACCGGCGGGCCGATGGAGGTGTTATTTACCGAGCAGGCATCCATGGTGATCCCGTTACCGTAACGACCGGCCTTGCTGATTGTTTCCCTGACAACAAAATGCATCATCATCTTCTCATCCACACACACAGTGAGAAACGGATGGCCCCATTGAGTATAACACCCCAGTGTAGCCTTACTGAGAGCTCCACACATAAATAAAGAGTGACACGGCTGGATCGCACCCATATCTGTATGTGTGTGTGTGTTGATGGATAGTGAGTGTGATTCAGTGTAAATAGCCATAATGCCTTATCTCCTCCTCAACTACAGCTCTTTTATTTACGATCACCAAAGGCCACCATTCACACACACACACACACACTTCATGCAAGCAAACTTCTCTTAGAAAAGTACTGTGGTGGTATGGTACAGAGATGGTATCAGACTGTAAAACCATGGTACTTTGGTATATACCACAGTACTGAATGACTAAATATTATTGTAACATGTTATTTACATGGTATCCCAGCTTAATTCAAAGAATACCATGGTATTACCACATTTCAAAAACATGGTATTATCAAAGTACATCTCCAAAAAACGTGGTTTTACAATGGCAAATTTGCAAAAAACATTGTAATTCCATGGTACATGTCCAAAAAGCATGGTATTATCATGGTATATTTGGAAAAACTTGGTAATACCATGAAAACACCAAAACACACACACACACACACACACACACACACACACAAACATGGCATTATTGTTGTACATGCACAAAAATCATGATACCACTATGGTAAAAGTGCAAAACACAGAGTAATACCATGGTACATGCTCAAAAACATGGTATTATCAAAGAACATGTCCAAAAAACATGGTATTACAATGGCAAATTTGCAAAAAACATTGTAATTCCATGGTACATGTCCAAAAACTATGTTGTTATCAGGGTAAACATAAAAAAATACTATGGTACATGTCCAAAAAGCATGGTATCATCATGGTATATTTGGAAAAACTTGGTAATACCATGAAAACAACCAAAAACCACACAAAAAACATGGCATTTCAGTAATACATGCACAAAAAACATGATACCACTATGGTAAAAGTGCAAAACACAGAGTAATACAATGGTACATGTCCAAAAAAAAAAAACACGTTGTTACCACAGTAAATGTAAAAGAAATAATAGGACAATAATACCATGGTACATGCTCAAAAATATGGTATTATCAAAGAACATGTCCAAAAAAACATGGTATTACAATGGCAAATTTGCAAAAAACATTGTAATTCCATGGTACATGTCCGAAAACTATGTTGTTACCAGGGTAAACATAAAAAATACTATGGTACATGTCCAAAAAACATGGTATTATCATGGTATATTTGGAAAAACTTGGTAATACCATGAAAACATACCAAAAACCACAAAAAAAAAAAAAAACATGGCATTTCGGTAATACATGCACAAAAACATGATACCACTATGGTAAAAGTGCAAAACACAGAGTAATACAATGGTACATGTCCACAAAACAAATTATTCCAATGGTAAATGTCCAAATAAACATGAAATTACTACAGTACATGTCCACAAAACATGGTATTACTATAGTAAATGATCAAAATAATATGATACACACAGCTTACATGGACACACACTTCTGTTTATGTGTGTGTGTCCACACACCTGATGGGGCAGAGGGCTCATCACCCGCTGGACCTTCCTCCACCACCCCTCCCTTCCTTTAATGATGGACCATCCTTTACCGTGCCGACGGGGAGAGTGACAGGCCTATTTGCGGGGCCGGCGGGCTGCTTGTGAGTGATTGGACAGCAGATCGTCAGGGGCGATGGCCATGTGACAGCACACATTTCCATTTGGGTGAAAAATCAGGCTAATGTGGCTAACTCTAGGTGTTTGTGCGTGTATGCGAGAGAGAGAGAGAGAGAGAGATGAGCGAGGGCGAGCCAGACCCAGAGAGACTGCAAAATAACAGCACAGACTCAAGCACATATTCATCATAAAAGCTAAACACCGAGCCTAATGCAGAATCAACAGCAGCACAATGAAAACCTTCATCCTCACCTCTACCAGCCTAGTCTGTGGAGGACAGTTGAAGCCAGAGAGAGAGAGAGAGAGGGGAAGTGAAAGGCTGAAGCAGTGAGGAAAGGCCTTGTTTTCAGAGCAAACCTCCTGAATTTGTGTGAGAACCACACAGGAATGTTTTCCTCTTGCGGCTGGTTGACACTCATGGCACACACACTCACACACACACTTGCAGTGGAGGGTGGACACGGGACGTCCAGATTTACGGAGGTGTCAGGGATTTCTCGTCTGTACCTCTCTAGGGTCACATCTTGCTCTCTCCTTCGCTCGCTCTCCCTCGTTCGTATCCCTTTTCTTTCAGATCTATATTGAAAAAGAAAACAGGCCCGTCTTTCCTTCTGTCTGACAACATAGCGGAAAAAGAAAAACAGACAGCGAGAAGGAGGGAGAGATGAGTGAAAACAAAGGGATGGAGATCTCCTCCGGTGTGGATGCTGTTGTTGAGGGAGGTTCACGTCCGTGTCACAGGGATTTTGACCACAATGGCAGATAATTCACAATCAGTTCAGTTCCAGTGATACCTGACCGTCAGGCATCGGCTCAACTCAATGGAGGATTTAATTGTTGCGTGGAAAATGTTCCTGAAACTTCTACAGCATTTATAAGTATGCCACTGAGAGGGGAATTATTTTTTGGCTACAATAAAAAGTATTAAAAGGGGTGGTTTCTCGACTTCTGTATATTATTTTCATCCCTAAAGTCCACTTACAATGTTAGTGAAGGACACTTGCACCAAAAAGTCATAATTTTATTATTCATGGCCATTTTCCACTCTCTATCTGACCTCCAGATTAAACAGGCTGTTTTTGCTACTGTACATTTAAGACTTCTAGATGTAAATCACCTCTGTAATAATTGACTAACCTCCATGTACCAGCATAGTGCACACTGTTGTTCATCAGGGTGGACCATGTCTTTGCAGCATAGTTTCTATAAATGTGACTTGTTTCAGCATTTGTAGTCAGAAGTTGCAATAAGCCATATTATTAACCTAATATATTTTTGACCATTTGTGAATTATATGAACTCCTTATATCAAGAAGAGGAAACTCTGACAGTGCCGGTCCCAAGCCCTGAAAAAGAAGGAGGGTTGGGCGTAAAAGCCCCGTAAAACCTTGATGGCCAAAGAAACGACAAATATCTCTACGACTAATACACCGACTAGTGGTCGTTCGATTTTTCCTAATATTATGACGTCGGAGGAAACCAGCAATGGGGTTCAATGTCCAATGAAGAAATAAATCTTCAACTATGTGTATCGCAACATGGAATGTGCGGATGTTATTTCAAGCAAGCTGATTAGTGCAACTCCTTAAGGAATTTGACCATTACCAAATCGACATACTGGGCCTCGGAGAAGTCAGATGGAAAGATGAAACTGGCAGCCTTGTCAAAGATGGCAAGACTGTGTTATACTCGTGCCTCCCAGAACAGCATGAGACGGATGGAAGCCCGTCAGTGAATGAATAATCACTGCCCGGTTTCTCAAAGCTCCTCCCAGGCCGAACAAGATCAATGTCGGGTTGAGCACTTCAGAGAGGTTCTAAACCAGCCTGACCCTACAACTTCGACTGGGAGATAGCTTAAGAAGATCTGGTTGATGACACCAGAGAAATCCCTCCTGAAGAAACAAAACCAGCGATCCACAGGTTGTGCTCGGGGAAAGTGCCCGGTTTGGATGAGATCGCCCTGGAGATGCTCAAGGCAGGAGGCGATGTGATGGTCGAACATCTTATGGCTCTCCTTAATGTGTGCTGGAGGTTGAAGCAGGTCCCAGACGAGTGGCAAAAAGGCGTTCATTGTTGTATTACATTACTGTCTGTCCCTGGGAAGTTGTTCTGCGCCAGCCTGCTCCGTCGACTCCGAGTGGCCCTTGACAAACGACTCAGAGAAGAACAAGCGGGTTTTCACGCTGGACGATCATGCTGCAACCAGATCTTCACTCTCCGAAACATCATCGAACAAGGTGTCAAATATAATTTTGTCGACTTCACCAAAGCATTCAATAGTATCCACCGCAACTCCCTTTGGCACATCCTGAGGCTGTATGGCGTACCAGAGCCATTCGTCACCTTATTTAAAGATATTTATATTTATTTTTTCGATTGTCATACTGCATTAAGACCGAATCAGGCTGAACAGATTTTCTGGCATCAAGACAGGTGTCCGACAAGGATGTCTTCTGTTCCCCATGCTGTTTCTCGCAGTGATGGAATTCATGGGGAGAAAGTCAACTGACTATGTTGGGGCTGGCATCCCTTGGACAGGACTGCTTGGCCGACCTGGACTTTGCGACGTTTGGGTTGTGAATTAATGCTGAAAAAAAATCTATGAAATCTAAAAAATCTAAAAGTCTATGCCGGTAGGCCTAGTCAGCCCAATTCGGTACGTGACAGTCGGCAACATGCCCCTTGTGGTCTTAATGTCTTCACATACCTTGGGAGCATTGTCTACAGGAACGGAGACACCGAAGCAGACACTCACAGACTGGAAAAAACTTTGCTGTCTTTCGCCGACTGCAGCCGATATGGTCAGTGACAACCATTTCAGTCAACGTCAAATTTATATCATCCTGTCAACTGTCCTCTACGCCAGCGAAACCTGGAGCATGTCGGCTTGGGTTCGGAACAAGGTAAATTCCTTTCATCATCGATGCCTCCTCAAGATATGCTACAACTGTACCACACTACAATGCTACCAAATCCGAAATGAATTGGTGCAGCGACGGAGTGGATTCGACAGGCTGGACGAAATAGTTGCGGAACGCTGGCTCCGTTTGGCAGGACATATCTTCCCCTCAAGTGGCTATGAACTGGATTCCACCAGGCGCCAAACGCAGATGTGGTCCCCCCGTATCACCTGCTGCACTTTTGTAGCAGTCGTGGGATGAAGCCACAGCCACTGCGATGGATAGACGTTGATGGAGAAAACTTGTCGCCCGATGTGCTTATGAGCACGGGAGGAACTAAGACTAAGTGAATATACTGTATATCATACTTTTTTAAAACTACTATTTAAATCTCAACCACGTTTGGAGAAAAAAAACATATTACATTTTTATTGAGTTTTCTTTTGCATAAAACTCAAAATGTGTTTCTGGCTCAAAATTACAGAGCAGGTCACAAATGGTCTGGAGAGGAAGCTTTGCGTTGTGAAAGTACACTGACATACTGTACTACATTTTTTATTCCATCCTGTTTTTAATGATAAAAATGCCTGTTTTCCCTGTTTTAAAGTGAAAGAAAGCAGTCCGATTGAACTTTCTTCAGTTCTAGTTCTTTCTGTTCTTGTTCTAAAGAGGTCTGGTGCTTGTGTTGTGTGTTTTAATTGGATGACTGATGTGTGTGTCGGTCTGAGGCTTAGCAGACGTAGAGGGGGGCCACCTGGAAGAGCTGCTGGTGTCAGTAGAGTGTAAAGAGTGGCCAATGAGCACAGTCTCTCTCTACTTTTGGCTCCAACTTTTCAGAGAGGCAGGCAGTGTGGTTGGCCCTGGCAAACTGTCCTGAGACCTCCTAAACCTTCTTCCCCAAATAAAATCCCCCACAAAGGGCTTTTTGTCCCCTGCAGGCAGTGGTAGCGCTTCAGGAAGTGGGCGCGCTCCATAGCTGATGATTTATGGCTGGGTGTCCTGGGTGGCAGTTGGCCGGACTCCCGCTGTCAATCAAACAGGACTCAGGAGCGACGGCCAATGGCACGGCTTCCCCCCATCCCTCTAAAGAGGTTACAATGGCTGTCATAAAGAAAAGTAAGAGAAGGAAAGAAGGGCGCCGCCACGGAGGAGAAAAAGAGAGCCCGGACAATCTGAAGACGAGGGAAGATGGATGTGTTCTCGCTCTATTTAAGAAGAAACCCTGGAAGTCTCTCTCTCACTCTCACTCTCTCTTTCTTTCTCCCCATCTCTCTAGGGGGTTTGTTTTGAAGGTTGTGGATGGCAGGATGTCAGGGTTATAATCTGCCGGGGTAACCGATGGAGAGGTTCTTCCTGTGGTTGGCCCGAGATGGTAACTCGTCTTGACCAGCCACAACAATTAGAGCAGATCTCTGTCCTAACATTACTGACACACGGACCAGGAAAAATCCTGCCTGATGGATCAGGGCTGACACGGCCAACCAAAAGGACTGGCAAGGATGTGTGTGAGTTAACCCGTTATCCGAGAGGATGACCAGGGACAAAGTCCTACCCCGACTACCTGCTGCCACCCGGAAAATCTTATTACTCCCTCGCTCTCGCTCTCTCTTTCGTCTCTTATTCTTGGTTTAGTTTCCTCTCTGTCTGTCTTACTTTCTCTTCCATGTTTCCTTCATCTTTTTCATGGTTTATTTTCCCCTTTTTCTACTCAGTTCTGTGTTTTCATTCTGATTTTGTTTTAAATGAATACTTCACCCAAAAATTTAATTTTGCTGTAATTTACTCACCCCATCTCATTATGTGAATTTATTTCTTATGCTGTTTTGCATAGAGTTACAACAAATGGGGACTGGAATAAAATAAAATAAAATAAAATAAAATAATAAAATAAAATAAAATAAAATAAAATAAAATAAAATAAAATAAAATAAAATAAAATAAAATAAAATAAAATAAAATAAAATAAAATAAAATAAAATAAAATAAAATAAAATATAAAATAAAATAAAATAAAATAAAATAAAATAAAATAAAATAAAATAAAAAATAA
Organism: Hypophthalmichthys nobilis; assembly: GCA_037950665.1. Taxonomy (NCBI): domain Eukaryota; kingdom Metazoa; phylum Chordata; class Actinopteri; order Cypriniformes; family Xenocyprididae; genus Hypophthalmichthys; species Hypophthalmichthys nobilis. The sequence continues at coordinate 23,148,540 of CM075479.1, forward strand.
AATAAAATAAAATAATAAAATAAAATAAATAAAATAAAATAAAATTCTTTTCAGAATTATTTAAATAATTCAATTTGTCTTTGTTAAAGTCTGAATGACTTCAGAATCCTTCAGAATTTTAGTCTGAACAAATGTTCAACTCACTGACTCTCAACTGCTCAAGAAAGTTATCAGTACATGACCTAAATTTTGTCCTGTTTCTCACACAAGCTATATGATTTCAGAAAACTTGGAATAATGTCATATGAGTCATTTGGACCACTTTTTATGGTGGTTTGCACCCTTTTTGAAAGCTTTACTTCACATTCATTGTAACTGCATGAGGAAAAAATGGCCAGTACATTATTTATGTCTTCTTTTGTGTTCAGAAAAGTCATACAGGTTTTGAAACAACATGGTGATATGAAGAAATGATTCCTTTAATTTCTTGTTTAGGTCTTGGCTAACACTCATTTTTTCTCACTCTCTGCCCCTCCACCTCCCTCCATCCTCAGGTTTGAGTAACTCTATCTGTTTTGCTGAGCCCTATTCTTAGTTGAGGAGGTAAGTGTGTGTGTGTGTATGTGTGAGTGTGTGTGTGTTAAGACTGAGTGGCATGTATGAACTGTCTACCCCACACAGAAGTTTAGAGCCGGCTAACGTGAAACACATGATAATACAGCTTGTGTCAGCTCCAATCACACTCTCCTCACACACACACACACTGCTCTTTAGCAACAAACACAACTCTTGATACACACAATTAAACACACACACTTTCCTCTCATTCAGGTGCTTCACAAACAGTATCAGTCTGCACGAGAGAGGAACAGAATGAGAAGTCAGACATAGAGAGAGATGTCTACAGAAAACTATTTAAATCAGAATAACAATAAATCAGAATAATGTGCAAACTAAACCAGAGATCTGCACAGAGCCAAAGAAAGCCGATCCGTGTGTGTGTGTGTGTGTGTGTAGTTTCTGAACTGGTTTAAACAGGTAAAGGACAAACTAGAGGAAAAATCAGATTGATTAAATAACAGATCTGAACTAAGTATATGCAAATAAAATATAAAAAGTTTATGTTAAAAGGTACACATCTTTTTCAAGCACATGGGTTTACTTTTAAAAACAATTTGTCTCAAAAACATTCAGGGAAATGAAATAATGTGTTTTTAATTTTCGGAATTATGATTATGGTTAGAGCTTGCAGTAAATATAATAAGCTTTATACCACTTCAAAAGTTTGGGGTTGGTAAGATTTTTTTTAATGTTTTTATGTTTATGTTTTGACGCCTCTTATGCTCACCATTTATTTAATCTGAAATACAGTAAAAACAGTAATATTCTGAAATATTACAAAATAAAACTGTTTTCTATATTGATATATTTTAAAATGTAATTTATTTCTGTGATGGGAAAGCTGAATTCAGCATCATTACTCCAGTCTTCAGTGTCACATGATCCTTCAGAAATCATTCTAATATGCTGATTTGATGCTCAAGAAACATTTATGATTATCATCAATGCTGAAAACATTTCTGTTAGTTCAGTCACAGAAGTCAATGTCCCCACCATGACATAAAAACAAGCATTTACATTTCTAAAGAAAATTTATAAAGTTTCCAGGCTAATGTTCCGGTTTTATGGAAAACATACATGCTATGACCTCATTGTCACATAAAGATGCTGCTGAGTGAGCATATAAGATTACAAACATGTCTGCCTTTAATTTAGTTTAAAAACTATTAATGAAGCTTAAAACAGTTAGTCAGCATAGACACACAAGTACAGTTCAGCATGATCTAATAGGTCTCATTTTCACAACTCACGTTTCAAAAGAAATTGGGCCTCGTTCATTTCTTTTTTGTAAAACCTTTTCTTAAATTTCACTAAATTGAATATGACAATTTATGTAAAAATGGTTTTATGAAGGATTTAGACTATATTAGACAATATTTTTTATTCCTCACAGATTTATCATCAATAGAGTCTACTTTATAATCTATAATAGATAAAAAAAAAAAATGGTAAGAGAGACAGAAAAATAAAGATTTAGAGATACAACTGTAAAGAGAAAGACAGTACAGTGAGAGTGAGTGGGCTGATACAATCCAGCAAAAACCAAGAATGTTCGAAATAAAATTTCTTCACATTAACAGCACTTTCTCCATCAGCTTTCAGCCACACTATACGAACATGACGTTGAGTCCTTTCCAGTGCAACCCCACAGATCAAAACATGCTGTCAAGACTTCTCAAACATGTCTGTTGAAAAACTGAACAGCTTCCAGGTCACCAGTACACATCTGCTTAGATTTTAACTATTTTTGTAAATTAGTAAATTACCCCAGAAATGACTGGCGATCACGTTTTACGTTTAACCCTGACGCAATCATCAGACGGAGTGATTGACAGCTTGACAATGTGATGTAAACAGATTTCCAATGAAAACGTCTGGAACGTCGCTTTAATATTCGCTTGGTTTGAGACGTATGTGTTCCTGATGAGGGGAAAATAATTACGGGAAAGGAAATCCTGAGTACAACTGCGTTTCAATGAAAACACTGTATGATATCTAGCAAAACAATTTTTGGATAAACATGTTATTAGCCAATCTGTGGTCGAAGCTGAAGGCTTGGGTTTTAAACAGAGGTTAAAAACAACTAAATTTGATTTCCCCAAGCAAAGTTCGCTGATACCAGCATAGTGAAGTTTCATTGATCCACAACAAAATACACTTGCCCATGTTTCCCACATTTGTAATGGAAACCTCATGAGTGTGTGAAGAGATGCACGTCTCCTTATGCGTGTGTGTGAGTCTTTTGGAGACCCCGCAGCAGGTCGTCATTCTTGTTTTGTGTAGAGCGAGTGAGAGAGAAACAGGAAGAGGTGGGTTCATTTTAATGAAAGCCCACCTTCTCCTTCCCACAGAGCTTTTGACCAGGTACACCCCCCACACCCAAACATACACCCCCATTCTTACACATCTAATGAGGTCACGACCTTCTGAGACACCCCCCTCACCTGCCATTGTGTCACACGCACACATCTTACCTTGCTATAAAAGTGCCTTCATCCCACAATCATTTGTATACCATTTCTACAAGTATTTAACCCCCGGCTTCCCCACCCTGCTGAGAAACACAGAGAGAGAGAGCGAGAAGCAAAAACTGCTGTCTTGTAAGCCAGCTGATTTTCATAATCCTTTTTTTTTTGCTTTCTCATACTCTTTAGTCACAAACACATCAATTGTAACAAAATAACATATGTATATATTGTATTATTTATTAAAATTAATGACATTTAGATTTATATTTGTTTCGAGATATGTAGCTATCATTTTGTTAATTTACATTAGCAAATCTCAGTTTCTCAGAAATTTCACCTATCACAAATATTAAAAAATAAAATAATTTTGGTGGTTAATGTGAGAAATATTCCACATTTGTGTCATCACATGGTGTCTGGGATGAAAAAGCGGATAAACTTTGTTGATAAAAAGTTTCACCTTACAATAAAATCTTTCAATGAGAAAAGTGCGTAAGTCGCAAAAACTCTTCATAGTTTTCATAGTTTTTGTCGCTCACGTCACTTAGGCCACATTCACACAACAACAAAATACAGTTGTCATTTCTGTATTTGAGTCCTTATCACGGTCACGTTCTCACACAGTTCGGTTATTTACGCGAGTGACAACCACATTCCATAACCGAACTCACACCCGTAAATTATCAGGACTCAAAACTGCATTCTTGGAAAACCCGCGTTGTGTGAACGGAACCGGGTCGGACAACTAGTTGTTTGTCACGTCATACAGTGCGAGAGAGCAGCTCTGTGCTGCACAAATGCGTGTCTACCATATAGTGTGGGTTTTCATCTGTGGTCTCGGTAAATTACAGCGATGGAGATATGAGCTGTGTGTCATCTGAAGGTTTTAGATCCAGTTACTGTTCTCCACCGGAGCTGCTCCCGTCAGTTTTGTGTTCTATGTGCGACTTGAATGCTCCAATCTCCACCTGATATAAAAGCTTCTGTCTGTTAATGAAGATTTGACGGATTACTTTGTGGCTCCATTAGACTCTTGTCAAATCAAAAGTGATGACTTTTCATTTTTATGGACATCGGCATCTTTGATATTACATTGGTCACTGTCTGTATGAACGTGCAACGGGAGTCAAGCTATTCTCTTACCAGTAACCATAGTGGTTACTGGTAAGAGAATGGCTTGACTCCCGTTGCACGTTCATACAGACAGTTTTCGAGACGCTACTGTAAGTTGCTGTTTGAACTGTTCATTTTGAGACTCACACCTTTAAGTAAATGGGGTTGTCAAATCCCAAAAAAATTACAGCGTGAACATAGCCTTGGGGTGTGGAAGATTTGATTCGATTAAAACGAACTCTAGTACGATTGCTCTGTTAGTGTGGTTCATTTCAATCAAAAACAAAACAAACAAAAATAACGACTTTATTCAACAAATTCGTGAACAGCGTAGGAGAATGATGGGGAGAGACGAATTTGTGAAATAAAGTCGTTATTTTTGTTTTGTTTTTCCGCACAAAAAGGATTCTCGTCGCTTCATAACATTAAGGTTGAACCGCTGTAGTCACATTTCTATTTTAACGATGTCTTTACTACTTTTCTGGACCTTAAATGTGGTAATTTTATTATTTTCTATAGAGGATTAAAAAAAGCCTCATCAAAAATATCTTAATTTGTGTTTTCCGAAGATGAACGAAGGTCTTACCGGTGTGGAACTACATGAGGGTGAGTAATTAATGACAGAAATTTCATTTTTGGGTGAACTAACCCTTTAAAAACCACATGAAACTGTATTTGCAAAGCATTTAGCATCCAAAATGTGATGGGTAGGATTTAATTATCCATCAGGATTTGACTGAATGTCAGGATGTCGGGAAATTATTGGTTAAAATTACTTTTCCCCATTCACGTGGCCTGGAGAAAATGATTAAACGTTGTTGATAGATTACAGAAGCTAGCGTTTCCTTTTTCATGCAGATTAACGTTCACTGCTGATTTGAGCACAGTAAGAAAATGAAGTCAATGTTGATTTCATGTTGTCTTTAAATAGAGTGGCAGTGAAACTGTGCCAGTATTGTGTACTGTAGGCCGGTCGAGTCCCAATACAGGAAGCCTCTTTCTCTCTCTCGCTCCTTCTCTCTATCCTCCTGAGAATGAGCGGGTGAAACAGTGGAAGCGTTCTCAGTGAATACTTTAAAACATAATGCTTCATAAAAACACATGAGATGAGTTTTAGAAGTCTTTCTGAATGGCTTGTGTGTGTGAGGTCAGTTTCCCTGAGACAGGGATTAAACTTCCTTTCGGGCCCTGAAAAAGAGAGGAGGAATATATATCGGAAGGGAAGAATGAGGGAAGACAAGGAGCGGATAAATATTTCTGTGGAAGACTGACAGATCGAGCGGACGGGAGCGGGAGAGTGACAGACAGAAGGGACAGAGAGAGAGAAAGAGAAGGTTCCAGCACAAAAGAGACAGACAGAATGAGAGAGAAGTTGGAGAGCAGGATAGCGGGATGAAAAGACGGAAGAGTGTGGGGACAGGCATGCTGAGGAGGCCTAATCCCTCACCCCTATTCACACACACTTTTAATCTCCAGCCACGTACACACACACACACACACACACACACACACACGGGGCTAATCTCCAACGTCCCCTCCATCTATGTCCCTGCACTCAAAAGGTGCACAAAAGCTCCTGGACACCCCCTCACTGCCACACACACACACGTATACACTTATATTCATACACACAAACACAACATAGGGTCACATACACCTTTGCAGGGTCAACCTGTCCTAAACAATCAGACTGCTTCAAAACTTCAACGCAAAATGGCTTTTTGTGCATTGTGTATGTGTGTTTGTGCTGGTGAGGCAGGTGCTTTTTTTATTTTCTGAAGTCATCTCAACTCGTAACTCACACACACACACACACATATAACACAAGGAGTAAAGGTTTGAATTTATGATGGTGGTTCAGAGAGCTTCTGACCTCTTCAGTGACAAACCTCCCTCATGGTCAGTTATGGGCCTTCTAATACACACACATACACAAACAATCCAAATGTACAATTTGCACAAAAAAAAAAAAAATCAATTTGGCACACATATATCATCCACAATGTCACACACAGCTGTGCAAACACAAAAAGTTGTCCCAGACACACAATTATAGACAAAAAGTCGCACACACACTTTTTACAGACACAAATCAATCACATAAATATATAAATATATGCACACAATCACACAAACAAACACGTCTGCATAATCAAACAAATGCCTGCACAAAAATCACCCAAACACAAACAATCTACACTTGACCACACAAACAAAAGCCAATGCACAATCAACAGAACATCGGTGCAAATCAAACACCTGCACAAAGTCCAGAGTTGGAAAGTAACTAAATATAAATACTTTCGTATTCATTTTTTTCTACTTTCTTGAGTATAATTAAATTGTGCTGCTTTTAATTTTACTTGAGTTGAATAAAAATAAAGTATTTAACTTCACTACCTTTATTTTTCAACAAAAGTACAAAGTACTTTGACAAAGGTGCAGATGGAGCAACAGGACGAGCTGGCACTTTTCAAACTACTGCGGTGCAGCCCTCCGCTTCAGCCAATAACTGACAGGTCTGACTTGGTGCAAAACCAATCAAAACTTCCAGTTCAGCTGGGGGGGGGGGAGGTATGCTCATATTCTGATTTTAAATTGTAATTTTTACAGTTCAGTTGAATGGTAACTTGCCCTCTTTAACAATGCAGTTAAACTAAATGTATGAAGCAAACTTTGTACAAAGCTGAAATAACCTCAACATTAGCAACAGCAGTGAAATAAGAGCGCATGATCTACCTGATGCACGTAAAAGTGTAGTTCGTTACTATAGCAACAATGTGTTCCCAGCACATTTTTGGTAGAATGAAAAAAGAGAGCATTTTATTTAACATTTTAACCCATACCTTCCTTTATTTTTTTACTGGCACCTCTCTATTCATACTGTTTTAATCCCTCATTTCTTTGATCCCTTCTTGAAAAAACATTCAACTGATCTTACATGAACTTACTTTTCAAAATTAGTAATAAAACAAGCACTCTTGGCAACAGGAATAGCTAGTATGATTGCTTAGCATAGCGTCAAACACGTCAATTTATGAGATTAACATCAGGTTTTGCTGCAAAATCACTATATATATGCATGTCTGTCGTGTTTGAAAAAACTTGCTTCTGTGGTTCCGTGTTGCTTCTTAACACAGAGTGAGACAGAAAATATATTATTTTATAAAATTCTATACTGTGATACAGACGGTTAATTAGCGTTGGATTATAGATATACATACATCATTCTTATGAAAATACCTGAGATGGCTTGAAGAACACAGATAAACACAGTCGTATCATCGTAATTATGTGTTTATTGTCTTCATGTTTCATCAGTCAAGACGTCTATATAAGGGATTTCCTAGAACGTCATAAGTGTAATACTTCTATGAATCTCACTTGTGGACTTTTTTTGCGCAAGGGCGCCCTCCAGCTTCCAGTATGAATGAAACAAAAATTACATTAAAGTATTTAACGCTCCATATTGCTAACATCGCCTCATTTTGGGTAAAAATAAAAAAATAATACTAAAGTACTTTGTAACGTAGTAATGAGTAGTTTTTCAGCAAACTACTTATTTACTCTTACTTGACTCAGCAGCAATACTTTTACTTAAGTACAAGTTTTAGGTACTCTTTCCACGACTGACAAAATCCAACCCAAATAGATACATGCACACAATCACACAAAAACCTACACACTAACACATAAACAAAAATCTGCACACTGCTGAATATATAAATGTGTACTAATCACTGAAACACCAGTACGAAATCACATAAATACCTGCACACCATCACACAAACAAAGGGGCTGTTTACACGATACAGTTTTCAACTAAAAACTGAATTTTTTTAGCTATTCATTTACACAACAATGGCATTTTTGGGGGCCTGAAAACACAAACTTTTGAAAACAGGTTTCAAAAAGTGCACGTTTTTGAAAATGATACCGTTATCATCTCAGTGTAAACAACAAAAAAAGTGGATATGTGAAACAGTCACGGCATGCACATGTTAAGTGTTTAGTCTATAGACATGCGCATTTGGTGTGAGTGCTCTATAAAAAATTGCTTATCTGTGCAGGCGGATAGTCTTTCTTTACAAAGTGACATCGCCAACTACTGACCTGGCATGGTAATACAGCGTTTTCAGCGTGCAGCTCATGATCTGGTGTTTTCTGTGTCGCAGAGCGGCTTGGTTCACAGTAAACGCTGCTCCACAAGAACTCATCTCTGCGTCTGGGTTACTTATATTTTATCAGAAAAATTTCAATTGGATTTTTTCCACAAATCAGAACACTAACCAACAATCATACACTAGTTCACAATTACAAAAACACCTGGGCACAATCACACAAACTTACAATCAAACACCTGTACACAATCACACAAACACAATCAGGCTCATATAGATGCGTACAAACATTACAGCACTTGTGCTTTGAGCGTCTGTTCCCTCACACACACACACACACGCACACACTTTATCAAAGCCTCCAGATGGGTTCGGTCTTTATCGTACCCTAGCCGGTGACATCACTCTTCCACACGGCAAAACTGATGATGAAAGCAAACAGATCTATCTTAACTCGCATTTACCAAATCAATTTTATTTTTACAGTCTCTTGCATATTGGCATATTGACGGCTTCTCACTCGGTGGGATGGAGGGAGGGGGGTGCAGAGGAGAATGAGGGGGAAAGGCAGAGAGATACGCTTAATGCCATTTACCATATTTAATGTGTCCATGTCATCATTGAATATCCCCTCTGAATAATGCGCCACTTCATCATAAATTCTTTACAACTTATTTACTTAATGGAGAGAGTTATGGGCCGCTGTCAGCCAGCTAATTAAACATAGTGATACAGCACTGCCGCGCCACGCTGTCATCCGTCCCCCATCTCTCTCTCTGTGGCTTTTCAGTTTCTTAAATACATATTATTCAAGCATGCAATAAATTACAGATAGATTAAAATTCATGAAACCCTTTTTTCTCCTTCGTTTCCTTCCATAGAGAATGAACAAGAAAGAAAGACAGCAAGAAAGAGAGAGAGAGAAAGAGTGCTTGCTCAAGAGACTGTAAATCTACCATTGGGAGACAGCTGCCTTTTCAATCATTTTAAAACCTAATGTTTGCACATGTAGGATTTCTGCCATGCTGAGGAGGGGAAAAGACAACTTACGAAGTGAAAAAAGTCTGATTAAAATGCAAGTTTAACCATTTTGTTTTCCACCAAGAACAGTCACAAGAACAAATTCAAACCTTTCAACAGCATTTAGTCAAAGTTAACCATAATTACATATGCCAACCACTTAAACCATAATACCACGTCCTGGCAAAAACGTCTCTAAAAAACAGCCTGGAACTGGTTATTAACGTTTAAATCATCGCCATACAAACAGGACCAAAATCAGACCCGAGCAGACCAGAATTAATCATAAATAAACATATCATAAAAGCTGAACACATATAATTCAAAGGGCACTAAAGTGTGTACAAGCAGTTCTGCTTTAGTAGTGCTCAAACTATTGCTAAAAAATACTGCGAGGTGTGTTTACAGCCACTGCTTTACAGATAATGTCAATATCATGAACCTTTTCTTTAATACTGAATGGTCGTTCTTCAGGAGTTTCTTTATCAGAGCAGGACGAGTCTATTTAAACATTCAATTAGCCTGATACTCCTCCTGTGACCTCTCTAGCCAGGCGAAATTAGCTTAAAATGACCCGACTAAGACAACACTCGACCTCTGGCCTTGTCCTGTGACCTGGTTTTGACTGGGAGGGTAGACTGACTGATATCTGACAGACAGGGGCAGTCACGAGGAGGGGCGGTCTTTAACCTGGCTAAAAAGTAGGATTTATGAGCCTCAAGCTTTAATTGAGTTTGGAAAGTCTAACTCCTCCCACTATGATGACATTAGGTCATTGACAAATAAGGTTATTCAAAAGTGTCAAACATATAAAGGAGATATAATTAATTTTAAAGTTTAAGTGTTAACAATGAGATTGTGGTTTTTATAATCAATTAAAACTGCTTTTGTCATTTATTACAAGATGGACAAAATTTATCACCAAAAAAGTCATTCAGTTTAACCAAAATTTCGGCTTTACCGAATGAAACTATTGGTTATACCAAATGATGATTTTTCAAACAATGCTAACAATCTAGCTAGCTAACAAAAGGACAATCAAACATTTTATATTTAGTACAAGTTTTTAAAATATTACAACATTTTCCATGTTTTATAGCGGTTGTACCGAATGACCTGATGTTTCGGGACATGCATATGAACAAGTGAAAACATGAATTTTTCAAATAGTTAAAAGAGAGTTAGTTGCTTCTTGACCGTGTGGTCCTTTGCAGGTGTCTGAATGATGTCACATCCTGTCACATGATACTGACCGCATGACTTGATCCAAAATGGTCCCTTTATATTGGTTATTCCAATTGACATCAATGAAATTAATTTTTCCGGACATTCTTTCTCACAACAAAGCAACGACTTCTACACATAATTTTAATACCATTTTGCACTATGTTGATATATGATGTTATAAAATCATGCCAGAATGAAAAATATATTCATTTATTACATTTTAAGATATTTTAATCACAAATTAAATGGCTGTATTGGCCTTTGGACGGTTAAACCAAATGACCTTTTGACACTTCAAAATCTTTAAAATACATTTATATGTAGCAAAATATAATGAAAACCTTTTGGATTCAATAAAAGAGATCAAGTTGTACTACCTTACATACTTTGGATGTCATATCTTTGTTTTTTATTATTATTAAGGCCTTTGGACAAAACAAAAAATGACATGTCACATTATTGACTCCATCACATAGGGAGAATTGACCACTCTAATCTGTCGGTAAGGTCATAGCGCTAAAAAACAGACTAAAGCAATACATGCAGACAACTGTCAGACTAGAAAAACTTTACTTTTCTAGTTAAAATTTTACAATTTCACTTTATTTTAATTCTGCTTCCTTACATTCAAATTCAACTTGCAATTCTGTTTCCTGCTTTCTACCTCAATCCAAATTCAGCAACTGAGCTGCAATTTAAAAGCCATTCTCAAATCAGTCCAGAATGGCACACAACCCTGGTTTGCAGAGACGAATAAGCATATGAAATCTTCTGTACATATTTTCAGACTTAAGTGGCATTAAAAAGACTTTCAAGGACATTTATATTATGTAATTGGCATAACATTGACCAAAAGCCTGTCTAGTAATTGTGACTAATGGGATTACGGCAACTGCTAACTGGGGTTAGTGTAAGATCACAGAGCCGAGTAGAGGTGCTTCACCATAAAACATGAGGGCCAGGGTTAATCACACTACCTCGCTACTGATGACAGCGAAACCCTCAGTCATAACAGCGGCCCATGAGCCCATGTTATCTGAACGCTTTGTCTCCAACCGTGTGAGGATTTTCTTATCTGAAAAGGGCTGCTATCAGACTACTGTAGAGGAACACATCTCAAATTCATTGTTTGATCCTACCTCCCATGCCTGGGTGGCATTTTCTGGGCTGTGTCTTGAAGTTCCCTCATAGGGTCCAAGACGTTCTCCCACCTCCAGTCTCCTCCGGCTCCAGACACCCAGGTTTCCTCTGGTAACGGCCGACTCGCGGACCTCAAAGTCTGGGGGCACCGATTCGACCCCATCCCCGGCCAGGTACATTGAAGTGTGGAACGACGGGTGGAAGGGGGAGGGGGCGACCGGGGAGGCCGCATCACCTGATAGGCCAGGGGAAGGAAGGTCATTAGCAGTGGCCAATGGGACTGGATCTGCATCAGACACTCCGCCAAGTTCCTCCAGGTCATCCGAGGCAAAAAGAGAAAAGTCCTCTCCATCTCCTAAACAAGAATAGACAGAAATATTTCACGTTGTGAGAATTTAGCAGTTAAATGTACAATTTAGTACAACCGGCCTAATAAAGTACTGACTAAACTAATGGAAAACAGACAAACCATTTATTTGAGCAATAGCTTGTTTGCAATCACGTGGTTCTGATGATGCACGGAATTCAGCTGGAGGGCAGGAAGTAAAGAAGCAGAATGGAAGACATAGAGGAAAGTCCGTATTGTAGCGATTTATACACTATTTCAAAAGATAGATATAAACAAAACAAAAAAAAAAAATCACCACATATGTTGGATGTGATCCTTATGTTACGAAGAGGAGCAATTTTTCTACTGAATTGAAAGATTTGCCTGCCATTGAGGCGGTAGATATAGAGAATGTGAAGCTGCCGTCACACCGTGTTGAGTTCTAGTCTGGTTTGTTTATATCGTGCTGCCTTTCTGCTGATTGTGAAAAATGTCACCATTGTAGGTCATTCAAGCTCACATAATCGTTCAGGGAAAAAACTGGCCGGTGTAATACAATTTTCGCCCTTTCTACGTGTAAAAACACTAGGGGTATCAGGTTGAGGTGGTGATGATGGTAACCAGATCAACATTGTGAACAGAATTCTACAAAACTTAAGTGAAAACACCAAATGATCACGCAATGGGATAAAATAGCTCCTCTTCCCTACAAATAATACCATGAAGAATGTGACTATTTAACCAAGTCAAAAACAAAAAAGCAGGTATCCATATTAATTTCACTATCAGCAGATGCAAAACGCTAAGGGGACAACTTTTAAAGTTAAAAAATGATATAAGTTACGTAAACGGTAAAAGATCCTTGTGGTTTCTTGGTTTGATCGATTTGAGCAACTATAAATGATGCAAAACATAGGAATTTTGAGTTTGTGATATCGATTCCTATATAGATAAATCACTTCCTGCCCTCCAGCCGCATTTCACTCCACAGCAATGACATCATATGCAAACAACCTATTCTATTTGGTGCCTCTAGTGGCAAACAAACTGTATTACAGCTTCAACTTTGAGACCTCACGCTCAAAAATCCCACTGTTTTTATCCTTCACATGTCATTATAAGCACATTAAAAATAATGTATTCTTACATTTTAACAGCTGACAATAGCATTAAACAGTTAAGTTAAAATTACATTAATTTTCACTATAAAATATAGTCAAACCAAAATTTATTAAAAAAATGGTAATAAAATATGACAAGATCTCAGAGTTAAACTGTATCAGAAAAAAATTATCTTAATTATGTCAGATAACACTTAAGCAAAACATGGTCAGGTCAAAGTGTCTGAATAATTTTTGGTCCCAAATCTTTATCAGTTTTACTGGTAGTCCACTGTAAGAACTTTTGGGCATAATATGTCATAGGAAAGAGAGCCCAATATTGTGACTAAAATATTTGTCTTGCTAAAATATTTGTTGTTGGACATTAACTTTAGGTTTAAAATTCTTTAAAATGATATATAATATTAGAGCAGTAACTGCAAAGGGATTGTAAATCAAGTTTATTTATAAATAGTGCTTTATTCAGTATAGATTGCTTTAAAGCAGCTTTACAGACATAAACAGGAAAACAGTTTCACAAAATTCTCCATCTTATGAATCAGAAAATAATATCTGGATGTATTTTTTTTTTTTTTTTTTCATTTATTTTCTTTATAGGAATTATAACAGGTAGCCTATCTGGATGTAAAAGAAAAGATAAATATTCAACACTAAGACAAATTATCAAGTGCCAACAACCAATATAATACCATTTCAGACATTGCACTGTACCAGTACAGTTGTAGCACTATTCAAAAGTTAAGTAGGCCTACTTCTTTTTATTTGTTTTTGAAAACCCGTACTTTCAAACCACAACCAGCCCATGTATGCGACCTCTGCAGATATGAGTAAATATACATAGTGCCATAAAAAAATATTTGAGCACTAGAGCTGTTAAACAAACACAAGGGAAAGTGGTTTGTGTCTGTGATAACAGTTAATCCAGTCTGTATAAGAAGGTGTCTGGGGTGATAATCATCTTCGCTGCTTCGCCGGTTACACCCTGTCATGCTCCTCCTGAGGCCCGCTTCAGATTGTTTGGATACAAGGGAGGGGGGGAATCTCCAGTGGGAAGAGCTGACTGATCATTGGACTCACTATGCAGTCCCCAACACTTTTACGCTTCCTTTTCCCCATTTTTTTCCATTGACCCTAGTGAAGAGGATTCAGTGTGAAAACAGCGGATGCTGAAGATGTTTAGGTTAATTATGAGCTGAATACAGGGAGGATGTTGTCTGGTGTCCTCTGACCTCTTGCTCTACTCGGAGAGGAAAACCAGCGCGTGGCTCATGAGGGAAGTCCTCATATTGTCTGTCCTTAAATACCATCCCTTCTGGGTTTCAAGTATATAATACTGTATACCAGTGGTGAGCGGTGACTTTTATAAACGGGTATGCTGGGTGGTGCGTTATATCAAAAATGCACCTGGCGTAGATACGTTTGATGGACAGAGCGTAATAGCTGCTTAGTTGCTTACTCTCATGACACATAGCAACACAGCTGAAAGTATTCCTTGTTTGACCTTTTATTGAAAGTAGCCTACATTTAGCCTGTTGATGCCTTCACAAGCACCCGTAAAAGCTGTTGCGAGAAGTTTGAGTTGAGTCAGGCGAGACGAACAAAAGAGTAATTTGCAAAATATGCTGTATTTTTGTAATTCCGCTAGGTGGCACTAATGTCGCAGAAACTATGCTTCACCTATGGTACATCGCATCGGCTGAAGACACATCTAAATCAGAGACAACAAACCATGCCAGGTGTCAATTTAAATCTATGCCAGAAGTGCTTTTTTTTATTAAGAATTAAAAATAAGTAAGCCTATAATATAATAAATGTTAGTATAATAAAAAATATAAGTATTCTTTAAAAATAAGTTGAAATAATGCAAATTGATAACTAACAAATGCATATCCATAGACTATCGATTAACAGCCTTGGATAGTTACAGTAAGTCTGCTTAATGTAGGTCTGTCTTTAACAGTTTATAAGTTTTCACTAAAAATACATTTCCCTGTGGAGAAAATGAAATGCTATGAAAATAGTTTCAGCTCTGACTTTTTTCACTTGATTTAGTCTAGTAAGTTTTGTCTCAAAATACAATGTGAATTTTAGTGATTGAGATCTGGCAGCAGCAGCACATTTTTCCTCTTGGGCGAGCGATCCGCTCACAGCTTATCCTGCCTATGAAATCCTCCATAGGCCAGCAAACCAATGAGAATGCGGGACATTGATGATGATACATAACAACAGAGCGAAGGCGCAAAAGCTGCTGTAGATCAGCATACCCGGAAGCCTCCGTAACTGGCAGATTTAAAGAAAATTACCATTGTTTGGCAAATAAATAAATTACCGACAGTTACATACGCATTACCAACATTTTATCATGTAGGCTTTATGGTACACCTCAAACAAAGGAATTTATAGCAATTTATAGTGTTAAAGGGTTAGTTCACCCAAAAATGAAAACAATGTCATTTATTACTCACTCTCATGTCGTTCCACACCCTTAAGACCTTCGTTAATCTTTGGAACACAAATTAATATATTTTTGTTGAAATCCGATGGCTCAGTGAGGCCTGCATAGCCAGCAATGACATTTCCTCTCTCAAGATCCATTAATGTACTAAAAACATATTTAAATCAGTTCATGTGAGTACAGCGGTTCAATATTAATATTATAAGGCGACAATAATATTTTTTGTGCACCAAAAAAAATAAATAAATAACGACTTATATAGTGATGGCCGATTTCAAAACACTGCTTTAGGAAGCTTCGGAGTGTTATGAATCTTTTGTGTCGAATCATGATTTGGATCGTGTGTCAAACGCCAAACTGCTGAAATCACGTGACTTTGGCACTCCGAACCACTGATGCGACACAAAAGATTCATAACGCTCCGAAACTTCATGAAGCAGTGTTTTGAAATCGGCCATCACTATACAAGTCGTTACTTTGTTTTTTTTTGGTGCACAAAAAATATTCTTGTCGCTTTATAATATTAATATTGAACCAATGTACTCACATGAACTGATTTAAATATGTTTTTAGTACATTAATGGATCTTGAGAGAGGAAATGTCATTGCTGGCTATGCAGACCTCACTGAGCCATCGGATTTCAACAAAAATATCTTAATTTGCATTCCGAAGATTAACGAAGGAATTACGGGTGTGGAGCGACATGAGGGTGAGTAATAAATAACATTATTTTCATTTTTGGGTGAACTAACCCTTTAATGTTAATCAGCAACTCTACACCATAATCTAGAAACAACAGTTTCACCAATTTTCGACAATCCGAATGAATTGAATCCGATTGCAGATCTGTTTACATGCACTCTAAACATTGTAATCTGATTCAAATATCCATTTATATGCGTTTTATATACATTTCGATTAAAACTTTTGTGCACGCGCTCTGCGTGACGTCATATCAATCACACTTGCGGAGAAAACCATGGACGTGACACCAACTCATCGTTATTTTTGCCCTGTTGGCATACACATTCATAAATCTTTGCAACTAAACACGTGAACGTGAACCTGTGCACTACATAACACGTGTCAACATTGCACTGCGCATGTGCCCCAGAGACTTCTGAACACGATTGAGAAAATAGTCGGATTCAAGCGTTTACATGGTCATTTTTTGCTGTTGGATCGGATTAGAAAAGAACTAAACCACCCCTTCCAATCCAATCAAAATTTCATTCGGATCAAGCTCAATCGGATTGATTAAGATGTTTACATGAACGTTTTTCAATCTGATTGAGCAGCAACCTTTGCGAAACACAAAACTGATGTAACTGCCAATACTTTTGGCCACGGCTGTATACGTATACATAAAAATAATAAAAAAAACAATAAAAATAAAACACCAAAAAAAAAAAATTAATTTACTGTATTTCATGGTTTCCCCGAAAAGTGTAAATAATGTGACTCTGTTTCTTTAGGGTGCTTTCACACTCAATTGCCTGGTCCGAACCCGAGTTTGATTGCTCCCCCTGCCCACACAGCAACACTGACTCAACCAATGGCGTGAGTTTGGGGCGGGACTATCTGTATTGTCCATCCAATAGGAGATGAAGGGAGTTGGGAAAGCTGTTTGAAAATAATAATTCTTCAGCTTCAGAAAACACTTCGCTCTTATTGAAGCCATAATGCAGTGGTAGCACAAGTGCTGTTAACATGGTGCTCCCAAAGCGATGAGGGTGTGTGCTCTGACATAAAACCTGCGTTTACTTAAAATTCTTGAGACAAAACCTTTTTCGCCAAATGCGTATAAATATAAGTGTGCTAACCGCCGATATCACTAACGCATTGGGACCTGAGAGGCTGCAGCTAAAAGCTAACACACAGTGCTAACATGCTCTACCTAATGTGCCGTTGCTAACACGCTTGGAGCTAACCTGCTGTGCGTAAGTCACGGCGGGGCTAACATACTGTGGCTAGCATGCTGTGGCTAACGTGTTGTGACAGGTAGTGGTGAGTGCTAATGAGGGCTGGGCCGGCGCTCCTGCACATCTTCCTGTCTCCTCACATTCCTAACACTCAGTGGGGCTCTACGCTACACGGAGCCTTCAAAGTCACGGTCATTCTGTTCACAACGCCACATTAATGGGCATCTCCGACTCTTCTTTTCACTAGTGCAGAGCATAATTTTCACTAATAGTGTAATATGAAGATATTAAAAGATAATAAATAAAGGTTGAAGTTAAAAACATTAAAGAGGACATGCTCCGGTCCTACTCTTTCTTCAGATTATCCGACAAATGATGATTGATAAATATGCAATAAACACTTTACAAATTCTCCATAACAATGTACTCCAACAAGGTGTGACAATCTTTTTCATATTAGCTCCACCTACAACAAAAGCTCAGTGGAACATCATGCATATTAAACATGAAACATGAACAAGGAAATGTTGATTGAGGAAGTTGAGATTACATATTATATGACAAATCCTTCACATTCCACATTAAATTATGTATGCAGTGTTAGATGAGCAATTAAAATGAACATGAAAGCAATTTCAGAGTTATTATACACTATCGTTCAAAAGTTTAGGGTCGGTAAAATGTTTTAAAGGGGTCATGAATTGAGAAATCAACTTTTCCTTGAACTTTTGATATATAAGAGGTAATCGTACTATAAGAATATCCTGTAAGTTTCAGAACTGAAAACTTCCTTGTTAGTCCAATAAAAGTTTTTATTGACACCAGGCCCTCTTCAGGAGAGAAGAGCGATACAGGATAAAATAACATTACCTAAGGATCTTAATGCTAGGAATATGGTTATTTATTTTTAACAATGTGAATGTCTCAGTTGAGCTTTATTTATTTGTATTCGATATTTCACTGTGGATTCTTTGGTAAATCAATCGGATTTCAGCGCAGTCTTTGCAAACAGACTTTTACGATATGAACTCGACAGTAATGCAACAACATGTAAGTAACTGTGATAACTCTAATGCCTGATATGAAATGTAATGATTCATGTACAGTCAGATGTTCTTTGTCTATGTATCAGTAAATCAAACCAGTGACTAAACGGTCAACTTCATATTGTTTCTCTTAGTAGGATGAAAATAATCTGTTATTTAAACGGTGATTAAATTATATACAGAAAGCGATCAAAGAACGCTTTCTTTACAATCGCTAGAGCTGTCAATCAAACAGCGCGAGTTTATCAGTGACTTCGACAAAACTCCCGTTTTATTCAACGAATCTCTTAGGTACATTGCGTTTTCACTGTTAGTTATGATGAAAGCATTCGTTAGTGTGCAGAAATTGAGTTGCAATGACAAGATCACTGCTTTCATGCGCTCAACAACGTGTCTGTGATCAGCTTCAGTGTTCATCACTGCAACCTTTCATGCCACGATCTAAATATAATGCCATATTTAAGTAATATTTATTATTTAATATTTAAGTATAATGCTATAATCAACACTTAGCTATTTCATATGCAAAGATGTTAGCCAATCACAGCAGTGGGCATTTACATTGAAGTCTCACAGCAGACACGCCCCTTAAAACAGAGCGTTTAAATTAAAAAAAATGTAATTTATTCCTGTGATGGCAAAGCTGAATTTTCAGCAGCCATTACTTCAGTCTTTAGTTTCACATGATCCTTCAGAAATCATTGAAAACAGTTGTACTGCTGAATATTTTTGTGGAAACCTTGATACATTTTCCCAGGATTTTTTAATGAATAGAAAGTTCAAAATAACAGCATTTATTTGAAATAGAAATCTTTTGGAAAATTATAAATGTCTTTACTGTCACTTTTGATCAATTTAATGCATCCTTGCTGAATAAAAGTATTAATTTCTAAAAAAATCTTACTGACCCCAAACTTTTGAAGGGTAGCGTATTTCAAAAAAAGATTATAAAGACAAACAAGTCCAGGAACGTGCATTATGAGAGTAAAATGGATCAATTTTGATATCATGTTGACTTTAATAGTCATATTTCAGTAGGGGAGATGGCAGATTTGGATGGATTTTTTTCAATGTGGTTTATAGAAGGAAGAAATCTGACAGATTAAACATTTTCGCTAATCATTAACAGTTAATCTTTCCTTCTGTTCCTATGATTTATAACAAAGACAAGAAGTGAATTCTAAAGTAAGATGGTTGGGTGACATGTTTGAATGCAAGAAAACCTCAAATACTACAACTTTTCACACAAGTTGTTATGATAATAATATCATCAAGGTATTAAAATAAAAAATAGACAAGAGTGGTCTAGACACTGTCTAAAATCATATTTCTTCACAATGATACAAACATAGGTATCTCCATCTTTATACAGATATTACTCCTGACTCTGAATCACAGGTGATCTGAGAGCGCTAAGTCTTTCCAGATGTCGTCTTGTGCCATTTACAATATTTTACTTTGTGGCATTGCATACACGCACACACGCAAAAGCATCTGCATGCTTTAAAATGACAGCTGAGGACCTGGTTAAGGCCTCCACCACACGCCTGTGGATCCGCTAAGCACGAGAGGCCATAACGATCATCTGAGCCGTGCCATTTAAAATTGCCCCTGCCCACAGAGAGAGTGAAAGCTAGTTGGCCGCAGTCTTCAAACCCTGAGCTTTTAAAGGTAACTCAATCCCTCCTCTGCCATCCCTCCCTTCCTGCGGCTCCAACTGATCGGCTTCATCCTGCCTGTTAAAGAAACGAGGGGAAAAACACTACGGTACAGGACACTCAAAAGCAGTATGGGGGATTTCTTTTGGTCTATAAACATATATATTTCTGAAAGGTAAACGTCCCTCAAGAAAAATACACCGAAGTGAAGTGCAGAATGTGGTCTGTTTCTTAAAAACGGCCGTGGTTTGAGTATTAGATTGCAGATAAAGAATATGGTTTGGCATGAGTTAGCGGTGGGGTTTTTGCAGAACTTCTCTCTCGTTTTATTTGCTTAGAATTAATTGATTCGATTAGGATAAGAAAATTTATCAACCACCGAGGTGGAAACAAACGGTGCGCGTAGGTAAATCAGAATCTTGTGTAAAGCCCGTGAGAAACCCAGGATTTCCTGTAATCTTGATCTGTGGATCCTTCTAAACAAAAGTACCACACCTTCAATTGAGCAGATAACATCAGTATGGACACAAACTAGCAATTATGATGTCATTGAGATAAATGGATATTATTGTTCTGGGAAAAGTCACCTATAGAACATCCCTGATTAGAATGGGACATTCTGGAACAGAACAGTGACACGACCTATAAATGTCTCCGCAATGATGTCACTTACACCCAACAATCACAATCTGCAAATGTGAAAGAATAGGAGCATTTCCTGTCATTTAATACAGAACATAACTCATCACTTCCTGTTCCACCCTCAAAGTGGCATTTAAAGCACTGGTGAACAAGCATGTGTGTGCGTATATAAAGACTTTCATTGTTAATGTTATTTTTCACTACCATGACATAATGCTTTAGAAAAAATCAAGATGGATGGAGCAATGGAAATAGATAGAAGGGACAAGAGATTGATGACATGGCGACCACTGGTTGAAGGATGTAGTTTACATACATAAACATCAACATAACACACTAACAAATCAATCCCCTTAAACTTTTCATTAGTGTAGCGTGTTTAATTCATACACCAGCTGTGTTAGCTGCAGGGATGATATCGAGCAACAGACTTCATACAGTGTGATATCAAACCAGATGTATTTACTAACAAAACACACACACACACACACCGGTGCATTTGACGTGAAAACACTCAAGTAATCAGTCGCTTTACATTTACGCACTTATTCAAAGCAACTTACATCACACTCATACATTTTAACAGTTGCATTTCTAAGGAATCAAACCCATGATTCCTGATTGGCATTGCAGGCACCATGCTCTACTTAAAGGGTTAGTTCATCCAAAAATGAAATTTCTGTCATTACTCACCCTCATGTCGTTCCACACCCGTAAGACCTTCGTTTATCTTCGGAACATAAATAAAGACCTTTTTTGATGAAATCCAAGAGGTTTTTTTATCCCCCGTAGAAAGCAACATAATTTAAGGTCCAGAAAAGAACTGAAAACATAATTAAAATAGTCAACATATAGTCAACGTATAGTCAGAATGCCGGCTCAAGTTTTTGCACGCAAAAAGTATTCTCGTCGCTTCATAACATTAAGTTTGAACCACTGTAGTCACGTTGAATATTTTAACAATGTTTTTACTACTTTTCTGAACCTTGAGTGACGGTAATTATGTTGCTTTCTATGAGGGATAAAAAAAATCCTTGGATTTCATCAAAAATATCTAAACTTGTGTTCCGAAGATGAACGAAGGTCTTACGGGTTTGGAACAACATGAGGGCGAGTAATTAATAATATAATTTTTGGGTGAATGTGTTGACGTAATTTCTACTGAAACAGGAAGACAGAGTCGGGACATTTCGAACAGCCCCTCTCCTTTTTTAAAATAGCCAATAGCGTTTCATTTATATCGCAGCTGTTGAACCCTGTAAAGCCTCAGTTTCCTCCTAATCTCTAACCGTTTCTCCTACATATCGCTTTAAAATACAGCATTCTGTGCAGAATTCAAATGGTCCGATATGTTTTCTGGTCTCTGCCGACTCGCGCATACAATCCACTCTGTGCTATTGTGTCTCTGGACCGCTGTGGCAGTTTGCGTGGCACTAATATGAAAACAGTCTCAGTCGTTCCCTATCCCCTATATAGTGCACTATATGCCATTCACTATGTAGAAAATAGTAATTGTGTGAACATGTGACCGATTTTAGCCATAGCTTTAGCATCTATTTATAACATAGGGGGTGGGATGCTTTAGATTCTAGAGAGTATTTGATTGGACAGAAAATCTGATGAGAAGCTGAAGTGCAATGTGATGTCATCAAAATCATTGATCCATTTTAGCGGAAGTGAGAGAGAGGCTTTAAGTTTTGAATGCTTATATTTTCTAAATGAAATTCAATTTTGATTTCATGAGGCTCAAAAAAGCATATAATTCTAATATGTTCTAATATTATCTATAATTCTAATAATGTCTTATAATTAAAAATAAAAATGAGTACAATTATAAATAAATATTATTATTAGTCATTATTTATATTAAATATTTTTAATTGTTTATAAATATTTTTAATTGTAGTTTTACTTATATTTGTAGAATTTGGGAAATATGAAAAAAGTTATAATTAAAGTTATAATTTAGTTAAAGTTATAATGAATTAAAATAAGTAAAATTATAAATAAAATGTATTAATAATTATTTATTTTATTATTTAAAAATTATTATTTTTATTATTGATTTTTACTTGTAGAGTTCATGTAGCTTGAGTGCTGCTGTCATTACAAAGGAGCATGTCCCAAATACTAAAAAATATGAAATTCATGTTAATGTTTCAATTCAACTTTTTATTCAAATTATTATGCGGATAACATAAAATGTAATAAAAATATATAAATTAGAAAAAATCTAAATTCTAAATGGAATACTAATTCCAAGTGTATTATGAAGTATAATGTATCGCTTATGGCACGCAAGTCAGTTCATTACTTATAATTTTGTGAGTAAACATCAGTGAGTGTGTGTGTGTATGTGTGCGGGTGTGTGTAGTGTTCACCTCTGCTCCGGGGTTCTGCTGTGCTCATACATCACGCGATTACTGTGGGCGGCACGGGACCCCGCGTCATTACCACCAGCATTAAAGATGATAGAACCAGCCATTAATCACCATGACAACACACCCTAATGGAGAGGTGACCCAGTCAACGCCTGCGGACGTCGGGACACATGCACCTATAGGACGAAAGCGGTGAATCGCACACACATGCACACGTTCACCCTGCAGCACTGTAGTCTGTAAATATAGAAACAAGGCGTTCTTGAGGGCCGCGCTGAGATCAGAGTCTTTAAACGTGATGATTGAGAGGGCAGATTAAGATAGAAAAGATCTAAAAAAGGCTCAACCTTTTTCCTTGACTCTTTCTCTTTTGTTTACTCTCTCACGATTTGCTCGCACACCTCCTTCTTCATGCTTAACGTTTTTGACAACTCACCCTTTTGGTTTGAAACACCACAAAGCAACACACAGCAACATTTCGTACTTTTGGCATCTCAAGCACAACCAAATAAACATCTCCCACCTGCCACCATTCACAGGGAGATCTATACCTGAAGAGAGAGACATCCGTCAGCATTCCCATTCCTCTACCTCCTGTGGCGGGATGGACTCCGTATCCTCCTGGTTTAAAGGAACCTGCCACATTCCCTGCGCTCCAGGCCACTACTGACAACAGGAAGAGCCGTTTTTACCAGCTCCAGGATTTATCACTTCATTGAGAGACAGCCAGAGGGCTGAGAGAAGAGAAACCCAGCCTGATAAGCAACAAAACAATATGATGGCTGTTACAAGCACACTGGGCCCGTTTCCCAGCTGAAGATTATCCAGCCAAGACTACGGCTAAAATGAATTTTCTATGGTGTATCAATATCAACTTCATTTTGTTCAACACCAGACCTAATCTCTTTGTTGATGTCTTTGGAAAAAGCCACATTAAATACATTGAAAATATTCATGCATGTGTTTGCTGTATATAAAATGTATTCCTTTATAAAGATTTTTTATTTAATAATTTTGATAAAAATACAAATCTTCTTTTAAAAATGTAAAAAAATAAAATAAATACATATTTTAATTTTTTTTATTAAAACTGTACACTTTTTAATGTAATAATCAATTGATTTAATAAAAGAAATTATATATATAATAATTATTTAAATTATTACATTATCAATATTTAATATTGTTACATAGTGAATCAATTTTTCATTTAATTTTATCACTTAATTATTTTAATAAAATTATTTAAATAATATTAAAATAATAAAAAATAAGCTTTAATATTATTACATACCAAATTCATATAATTTATTTGAATACAGAGATTTTGTATTTATTATTTTTAATTAATACTTGTTGATGTAACATTTGAATTGCTTTTTTATTTTATTTATTTTAAAAACATTCTTAAAAGAAGTTAATGAACTCATGTTACTCATGTTTAATATATGTTCAAAATCCAATGCACAAACTATTTGAATTACTAGTGGCACCACATTTCCAAATAAAATTCAAACAGCCATTTATAAATCCATTTAAACATAAAACCACTGAGGACGTATATAATACCTGGCATACCTGCCATATGTATTAGCATTAGCATTCCCATTAACGGGAATTAATTCCCATTAGTTCCCATTAAGTGAACAAAAGGGAAAAAGGCATAAAGGGACACGTTTAAAACCTGAACTTAAATAAATGCATGGTTTCAAGTTAAAAATTCTAATTTGTTTTAATTAAACCTTTTAAGTTGCAAACATTATTTTGTTGAGTTCTTTTGACATAATAATGTTGATCATTACATCAGCTTAATATCATCTGTAATTTAAACTCAAATTTCTGCGTTAATTGGCTTTTTTTAAAAACTAAGTTATAGTAACTTAATGAAATTTTCTTGATAACTTCAGAAATTAGGCAGTGGATTTCTAGTTCCCAGCATGCTTTGCATAGGACTGGATAAGTAGAATAAATGTTGAAATTAAGGCCTAGTCCATACGTACATGGGTATTTTTATAAACAGAGTTTTTCCTCCTTCATTAAAAAAAAAAAAAATGTTTTCAAAAAATCTCCATCCACATGAAAACACAAAAACACCCTATGAAGCGCTGTCAAAAGCCATGTTGGCCAATCATAGTTTGGAAATAAAGTTTATTACCGGTTCCGGTAAGGTAAAAAATGTTGTATCTGTATACATGTTATAAGCCCTGTTAGCACAGTTATTAGCAGCAATATTTTGGCTACGTCCATCATTGCACAGACTCGCCTCACCTAAACAAAGGAGATAGCGGCACACAATCTGACGTCAAACAAAGGAGATAACAGCGCACACAAATCTCCGGTCTCACTGTCTAAAGATAAAAATCTTCACCCTGGCAGGAGTTTTCAAAAAAGTTTTGTGTCAGTGACCGGATACTGCGTTTGCATGTGG
Source organism: Hypophthalmichthys nobilis (assembly GCA_037950665.1). NCBI lineage: Eukaryota > Metazoa > Chordata > Actinopteri > Cypriniformes > Xenocyprididae > Hypophthalmichthys > Hypophthalmichthys nobilis. The sequence continues at coordinate 23,174,172 of CM075479.1, forward strand.
ACGAATGGCCAAACCGCATAGAAAAAGCTGTGGTTTTGAAAATACCCGTGCTTGTGTGGACAGGGCCTAAGTTTTAATTTATTTGTTTTTAGCAAAAAAAAGAAAGACCTGTTAGTGTTTAACGGTGTTATGTTTGACATTTAAAAGAGTTTCTGTGGTTCTGAGTTTCATTGTGCTGAAGAGTAGATACATGAAGGTAATCACTATTGACTCTAAGCAATGACTGCGCCAATGCCAGCGACAAGTAATATCTTACTTGTTCATTAAATATACATGTTAAATAAGTTATGTTAGCATGTGCTATGATAGCTGTTGAACTGAAATAGATAAGATTAATTGGTTCCATGGCTACAATTCTGGTAGTTGGAGCAACTTAAAAATTTGTGTCAAATTAAGTTCCTCTAAAACATAGCTTGTTGGTTGAACATAATTTCACTCAAAGCTGTCATAGCTCAAAAACAAATTGATGCAAACTGTTGTGTTAATTATTTTTGTAGAGCCAACACATTATTTTTTAGAGTTTTTTCAGAAATGTTTACCTTTGCATCATGTACTTGCATCCAGCTTAATGTGAACAGGCCTTAACCCTAATTCTGACCCTAACACATGCATCAGATACTGAAAAGCCCCTACAGCTCTCAAGACAGACTCAGGTGTGTGACCAGCATGCCTACAAACTGCAGCACAAGAGACATTCCAGCTCAAATCTCCCTTCTGCCCCATATGAATCCCTCGCTAACAAACTCCAGACTCTGTTACCAGCCTTTGTGTACGGAATTAAGACTCTGCTCTCTCGCTGGCCGCTGGAGACCGGCTGGACTAAATGAGTACATTTGTCTTCTCAATGGCCTGGCTGATTGGATGTTTAAAAAGAGTGTGTGTGTGTATGTGTAGAGCAGATGTAAGTCTACGGCCCAGAGGGAAAGAGGAGCAGTCGGCACAATACATAATTAACCCGGACACTCAATTGAATGACAGCGCCATTGGATCAGGGTAAGAATCCTTAAGATTCAAATAAACATTCCCTGGAACAGTATTAACTCAACAACCGTTCACACAATCCCTCTTCAGCATTCAATCACACACAGGTTTTCTCGCACATAAGAAAAAAACACTTTGGAATGCTCTATATTTTTGCAGTTTGCAATGCAGTATGCATACTACGTACAGTGTGTGAATATTCCTTATGAATGGAATATGGATGACGTAATACATTTGACAAAATGTGTAGCATTCAAGCAGAGCCTTGGGTACAGTAACCCATGATGCAATGCAAATCAGCCAGACTGCAAAAACATAATAAGATTTATATGATTTTTACACAAAATTGGATCAAAAAAAGCCAAATAACTGCTTACGATAACTGGACACCATTCGCTGACTTAAACAAAGTAGTGAGGTCATGTGCAGCTAATTACTGTTTGAAGTATACTAAATATACATACAGTATATGAACTGCATACTGGTTATTTAGTTAGTATTTTATTCCCATTGGGTATGTCTGCAGACGCATACAACCATATTATTCTTACTACAGTATAAAAAAATGACATGATCAGTAATACATGACAACATAATGTTTTTACATTAAGGCGAGAGACTACAGGCTAAACGCTGTTTTTTCAATTTTGAGATTTGGGTCTTTTTGGCTTTTAATAAAGTGTTTTTTTCAGACTAGTGGTAAGACATCCAAAATTCACCTTTAAGCATTTATTTTTTGGCACTTTATCTATTTGTGTCTATAGATTTCAACTACAATACATATTTTTTAAAGGCCGTTTTCTCAAAAATGTTCTCCTACACTGAGCCATATATCAGAAGCACTTACTTACACCAAACCTTACAGTTTTATTCCCATCTATATTCTGAAGGTTTTTACAGAGGGATTTGTTCATATATCATTTGCAAGATTATACACATTTTATTTCAAAGAAAAATTGTGAAAATTATTATTTTGACTGACTCTAATATGTCAAAAAAAATTAAACAAGAATCCTGAACCTGACTTAATTCAATGTTCAGATTTTTGTACTAGAAATATGCAAATTAGCACATTTTAAGTAAACAATGCCTCATTTGCATATTCAAACATAACATTTTGGAAAACTTGTAACACAAAAACTGTTTAAAATTCCTATTGTAATCAATCCACTGGGGAAGTACAGTGGAATTAATACATTTTTTATTAAGTCAGTTTAATATAATTTAAGTTGAAATGACTTATACAGCCAGGTTGATTGTACTTAAAAAAATTAAAAGGCAGCAAGTTTTTTTTACAGTGTGCAAATTGCCTTTAGACACAGAATACACAAATTATCTACTACATTTGCCTAAATGTGGAGTATACAACCAGATCACACTTTGTTAGATACTGTATCCCAGATTCTGTATCCCACAATGCAATGCAAAACTAAAACTTCAACTTGCATTTCCAGGGGAACAGATTGCAACTACTTTCAAATCCTTTAGCTATAGGTCCATCCTTAGGGCAGTGCAACTGGTGCGGAAAGCGATATTTGAAATATTTATTGTTGCATACTATCAAAAAATCAGAATGCAAAATACAGTATGAACTGCATAGTGGACACCCCCACCCCGATCAATGGGGCCCCCACTTCCCCTAACTCGCACTGGGCCCCGCCCCATGCTTGGGATGGCCCTGATTTTAACAATTACTTAAAATACTGACCTTCATCAGCACATTATTTTATGAAATACTCCAACATTTTTACAAAAAAACAACAACTTTTTTTTGCTATCTGAATGCATTTTCTGAATTAAATATGAAACATAATATATAAAAAACATACTACTGTTTGATTTTGCACATTTAATACTGCATGCTCCAAACTATTTCACATGCTTAAATAGTGTGCACAGTATACTTGTAAGCAGTAGGACAATACTCCATTCCGAACATACCCATTCTCACACCATGACCTGTGCGACTCGCTAAGAGCATCTTAATTAATGAGTGCATTGTTTCGGATCGTCATTGACTCTCGGCTCAGTGTGCATGGAACAACACTTAATTATTACACAATGCTGAGCCCACCAATTAACACTGTACAACAAGCCACGCTGTGACTGCCTAAACACACAGATAAACTCTCACACACACATATGCAAACATCCCAGCCATGAGAGACTCATTATTAATCACTGCTAATGCTAATTAATTAAAAGAGCATGTGCACATGTGTGTGTGTAAGTGCGGCAGACAGCTGCTTGTGTCCTGGGAGCTCAGAGGGACTTTAACATGTTTCTCACAAGCCTGACAAATGACCTATTAATTATCTAATGTTGTCTGACAACAAGTGCTGGATAAAGATGTATGCTTGTGCGAGAGGCTGATAGAGTCGCAGTGAGAGCGAGAGGGAGGTGTGTGTGTGGTTTAGGTATACCCTACGTTATGGGGACAAAATGTCCCCACGAAGATGGCAATATCCGACATTTTTTGTTCCCCATGAGGAAAACAGCTTATAAATCATGCTAAAAGACATTTTTTTGAAAATGTAAAAATGTTTTCAGTGATGGGTAGGTTTAGGGGATAAAATATATGGTTTGTACAATATAAAAATCATTATGTCTATGAAATGTCCTCATGAAACAAGAAAACCTGATGTATGTGTGAGTGTGTGTGTGTGTGACACGTTACACATTTTTCTTGTATCTACCAGACAACTAATAAAACACAAAAGACGCACAAAAACTGTAAAAATTCACACTGTTGCTTTAAAAATTGATTTAAAATTTTGATATGATTTTACTTCTGTGGGAAAGAAAAACATTTGGTGTTTGAGGATAATTTTGTCATTTGAAGGATGTTTTAGAGAAAAGGTTTGTTCAGTCTTAGAATATTATGGATATATACATTATATATATATATATATATATATATATATTTGTTTTTCTTAATACGTTTGTTTTGTTTTCCAGTAAAAAAAAAAGATATATTTACATACAATTTTCAGACTACATTTTGAATTAAGTTTGTTTAATAAAATTACACAAAATAAAATCTGTTTATTTTAAGCACATTTGTATCTCAGTTTCTTACAAAATTTTATTTAAAATTTTCTAATAAAAAAAAAAAAAGAATTCCAAAAGGGGGAAAAATAAAAACAAAAAGCAACTTCAAGATAATATAAATTTGATTAAAATTTGTTTATTGTATTTTGATTTGTCACAAGATTGTTTTAGTTTTTTATATATTAAAACTATATTTTTATATAAATATATAATATATATATTTATACGTATGCATGCACGTATACACACACTGGGTTAATGTGGCAGAATCTTAAACCACAATCGATAGCACTGACGGAGCAGCGCGACTGCACGCATATCAACTAGAGCACTTTATATCATTAAGAGTCCCAAACCACAGACAGCCAACATATGCTTGCTCTCTCTCTCTCTCTCTCTCTCTGCCAGATGAGTTTTTATGAGGGCTGGACTGTTTCATTTGATTTAATGAGTCACAATCCCAGTCGACTTCTTATTCAGACCTGCCACAGCTCACAGAAAACACACACTAATAACCCACAGAAATACACAAACACACAGACAGAAAAGCTTAAAACCAAGTGCTCACAATGATAAGAAGAGCTAAAACCCAGATAGCATGTAGTAAACGGCCCGAGCTCGGCTGCTCCGCGGCGCCTGCGGCTCAGACTCGGCATCGGCATGTATTAACCGGGCCGATTGTGGCCCACAGCTCGCTCTGGCACATGTATATTTGTTATGGCTGTAAAGCAGTGGGCTGACTCCTGTTCACCGTAACTGGCCCAACTTTGGCTATAGAGATCTGGCCACTTCTGGCAATGACACGGCTTATGTTCACTCACAGATGGTTACATAAGCAATAATTAACATAAAATTGTCTTTGTTTCCTGGTAGTATCTGATATGAACTAACGTTACACGTTTAATGTAGCGAATTTGTCAAAAACAACATATCTGCAGTAAAACCTAATATAATAAAAGTGCCATATAAGACATAACATTCTCTAATATGTATAATATCAAATCTATTTATAAGTAATGTAGCAATTCATTCTTTTATACGCTTTCAAGTATTTTAAACGCGCTTCACTGCGCTCGGGTGATTCATTCATCTTCACGCGCGCGGCGGTGGTAGTGGGTGATATCCGCCATGTTTGTGCGGTTTGGAGCGGACGCGAGCAAAACAATGGATTATTTACCAAGAGATATTAATGTATGGGGTCATTTCGACAAAACAGTTCTGGTAAGCATCAACGCACATTTACATTTGTAGTATTTTTACTTAACAGACGCTTATAAAGGAACTTGTTAAAAGTTAACTTCACGTGGCTGACGCGAACGCGGCTTTCTTGGCTTGTCTGCAAAGTTTCGGTATGCCACCTACAGCTAATAAACGGACGAAATCTTTTTCATCTTTGATCTAAGCATTGTTATGTGGATCTCGATTGTTTACGCTGCACTAAACTTTGACGAGCAACACTCCGATCTGCAAACAAGTGCTGAGGAAGAGGATGATGACGGTCCTGCATACACGAAGAGAGAAAGAGCATTGCCATACTTTGTGTTGCTGTTTTACGGCGACGTCGCGGAGAAATAGAAACCGTTTCTAAAATAGAATATTCGCGTGTCGCCATCGCGGCTGGTTAGGACAAAAACTCCGATTAGCATGGAAAAGATACCTTTTATTGCGTGTCGCTTACTGAGCTTCAACAAATGCAAGTTGCGTGATGTCTCCTCAGATAACTGGACACAGACTTGACTTTCTCTTTTCTTCATTCATTGTTGGTTATACACTTGTGTGTTTTTGGTTTTCTAGGTTTGTACAAAGTTACACCATATCTCTGAAAACGGCCCACATCAACAAGATTTAAGAGACTCTGCGTGACATTTTAAATGTTTATGATCTTCAGGTGAATTGAAATTTGTCAACGCTAGCTACCTCCATCACTGTCTTCACTGTATATAAAATTAAGTTGGCTTGCTTGTTTAACATGTTCATTTTTGCTTGACTTTGAAGGGTGTGAAATCATGATGTCAACATGAAACTCACTGTAGCCATCCATGCTCCTCAAGTGTACCTGTGTGAGGAGGACCCACAATTCTTCAAGACTTCAAATGTAAGTATTCAATGCATTAACAATATTGCTAGTATCAGTGAATGTAACTGTCTAGTTTTAGTCTACTAAGTGAAACTTACAGTTGGACCCTCTGTGCTTATTTCAGGAGGTGTTGGGAGAGCCAGACATCACTGATTTTGTCATTGTGGTCAACGAAAGAACAAGTCCTTCAACCACTGCAGTTGTTATAGAAGATGATCTTCAGTTTTAGCATGTTCAGAAGCACTTGTTCACACAGTCACAGGGTTTTAAAAATAAAGACTGATCTTCAAAAAACATCTTCAATTGTACAGCTTAAGGTTTATTTTATTTATTTTAGTTTTTTTTGTTATTGTTGTTTGTTTGTTTTTTGAGTTAGTATTTTTATGTAATGAAGTACTGCAGAGGTGCCCGATCCTGTTCCTGGAGATCTACCTGCCTGCAGAGTTCAGCTAAATTATTCAGGTAATTATTTTGCTAAGTACAAAATGTGTTTAAAACATTTTAAAGTTTGTCTATACTTATTAAATTTTACAGTCTGTGTATAAGTAAATACCGGTGTGTATAATTTTTCAAAATGTGGTAAATATTTTATTTACAATAATTGTATAACTGCTGTTATTTGATGTAATATAGTTTTGTAATTGTTTTGTAAATAAAATGTCTTCATGCCAACCAGATCAAGTGAGTTCTTTACAAATGGACATATAATTGCTTTCATAATAATGTGATGTTTGTATATATTTAAGTAATGTTATTTATGTATTATAATTTATATAAGTAAAATGTAAGTAAACGTTTTGGCTGGGTATCAATTTTAAATGAAAAATGTATGAACAGTATGGTAGATATATAAACGGGGCTGGGCCGTGTCTGGCGCGCTGTGCGCATTAGTGACGGCCCGATACCGGCTTGATTGTGGCGGTGTCGGCAAGGTAACGGTTGCTGCGTCTGGCCCGATTGATTCAGGCAGTGAGTACACAAGCATCCGGCCCGATCACTGTGGTAAGTCTCCGGCAGGCGAGAATCTAACCGGAACTGGACAGAGTGTATTTTGCTATCTGGGAACATTTCAAACAATGCAATATTAAAATGGACAATAAATATTGTTTCTAAGGCCACATCCACACGAAGTCAGAGCTTTCCCAATCCAATCTTTGTTTTTCTCGTCTCAAGAAATATCTGCATACACACAAAACCACTGAAACCGAATCAAAACGATGTAGTACACATGCCAGACCAGTATGTGGCGCTGTAATTCTGCCACAGAGAATAAGACTTGGAGCATGCGCATAAACCTTGAGCACTGTATACAAACTTTAGTAAAGCTAATAGGTTCAGTAGCTTCTGCAGCACGAACACAAGCATGTAGTCCACTATTGTTGTTGTTGTTGCTGTTATGTGATGTAGTGCTGTCTGACTAGGGTCGAGACGTGAGGTGATGACATCATCGTTTCACAAAATATACAGATTGGCTGTACACACGAAAACGCAAGGGTGTTGTTTTCAGATTGATCCACTGTGGGACCCGGTTTCAGGCTCCTAAAATGCCGGATCCGTCTGGACGAAACGCAGATATCTAAACGCGTCTCCATGTGGACGGGCTCTCAGAAAACTTGTTGCAGAGTACAATGGTTAATTATATAGATATAGATTAGTAGGGGTCCACATAACTTTTTTGGTCTGGTTCTCAAGGGAGCACCTGGAGATGTTGCTTGGTACTCACACTTTACGTGACACACTTATCCTGAAAGCTGTTCTCAACACTTTCCTCCTGACTGCTCTCCTCACTATCTTCTTTTCTCTCGAACATGGTAGATGATTTTTATTTTATTTTACTAACATTAATGACACAGACAACAGCAAGAATATTAGGCTTCTGTCACTTTAAGAAGGAAAGCACAGACCGAATAACTGACACACATCCGGTTTCTTTCTCAACTGTTCACTTATGACATAACCGAGAGAATACTTGCCGGGACACGTATTTTGACATAATTTTGTGTGTATGTGTCCGTTAAAGCGCAAGTAAACCCGCGTTTCGGGGGTGTGAGGCTGTGCGCACAGATAACAGCTCGCAAGTCTCGATTTTCGCCTCTTCTTCCGCTTTTAAAATCGTTTGAATGTGTTAATTGGCGAGACAAAACACGTCCAAATGATAAACTTTCACTCTATGATGGTTAAATTATATCTATCATTATTTTTATGGTGGGACAAATCCAAATCTGAACAATTGGCCTGACTTGGCCAGCACAAAAATCTTCATTGAGACATAAATGAGCTGGCAGGTTAGTCTGTAAGTGAAAAATAAATGTGTCCATCCTTGATTTAATCCAGCAGAGTCACACAGCTTAAGTGTTTGAGTTGTATGTATCTCACTCGATCTGTGCGTGTCTGTCACCTGGCACAAACACTTACCATTTGATCTGTTTTCAGTTAGTTGTTTTAAAAACAATGTTTTTAGTCTCACAGCCACGTCTCCTGTCCCTCCTCATGTTTCCTGTCTCACCTGTGTATCTGTTCAGCCAGCCTGTGCTTTGATGAATCACTGCGATACAGTCTTAGACACACACATACACAAACCATTAAGCACTGTCATGACGTGACAAAGACAAAATCCCTGTAGTTATTCTTTAATCATTTTGGTAAGGTGAGCAAAGCACAGGCAGGTAGGACAGACACAGCACACATACACACGGTCAGACTGTGGCCCGACGCCATCCGGCCATATCCTGATTACACGGCACAGTTGTCCACATTTGAGAAATTGATCCTGTGATGGAGTGCGCGTCGCCAGGGCGACGGCCATCGCCGGGGAGACGTATTTCCAGCATCGGTGCTGCCAGCCCCAGGGCCTCGCGGGGCCCCTGCGGGGCGTCTACCCGGCTGCCCGATCATAAAGCCAAATGATAGCATATGTGCTTTGTTTAATTTTGATGTCCCAGTAATGTATTACACAATTAGATTGATTTGACAATTTCCATTACGCTTGATAAAATATTTATGGAGTGAGGTGGATGATAAGTCTTATCAAAGAGCCATCGTTCGCATGCGGCTGACACGCCACATCCATCAGCATCAGCAGTCAGGGCCGCTAGCGTTAGCCTATTAGCTTTTATTCACCCCACAGGAGCAGGGTTGCCGACGGCTAAGGTGGGGAGGGGGTGCCCGAGCGTTTCGTCTCTCTCGGACTCTGTCGCTCACCTCTGTCTTTCATTTCTCCTCATCTCTCTGCCGTTTCACGCCCTTGCTCTTTCTCTCTGTTCTCTCGCGCTCGCTCTTCCTCCATCAATCTCAGTGTAAAAGTGTGGGCTGCCAAATTGGGCTCATCAGTCTCAATGCTGGATGCAGATAGGTTTGATTCAGCGCGGGAAGGTCCCTATTCACGCACACACACATGTAAGACCTCTTAGCATCCTAACTCAAAATCTGCCCCCATAAATGCCCCTTTGCCCTTTATTCCACCCTTTTCTACTCCCTCTATCAATGTGAATTCCACCAGCAATCCACTCCACCATCTAATGGCCAAACTGCCCTTATGAGCACCGCAGTGACCCCAACATCCCAAAACTCAACACTATGATGTTAAAGTTATGAAACAAACTGCTTAAAGTCAAGATGAAATACAGTTTGCAACCTGTTTTAGTGCAATCTGACATATTTCTGATATTCAACAAGAACATGATAGGATTTTATCCATTAGAAACACACTGGATATTTAAAATTGGAATGGACCCAGGTGGTTGGAGGTAAGGAGTTAAAAGATGGATTTGTGATGCTAAATGAAAAGGAAAGTTATTTTAGAAACAGACATGTATAAAATAGAAATGTAGCAATAATAATATAATATAATATTATAATAAATATATATTTTATAAATAATATAAAACAATGCCATTTTCATGTTTAAAGTTTCAATTAAAAGGTATAGTTCACCCAAAAAAATGAAAATTTGGTCATAATTTACTCACCCTCATGTTGTTTCAAACTTGTATGACTTTCTTAGGTGGAACACAAAAGAAAATATTTTCAAAAATACAATGTAAGTAAATGGGTTCCAATGCGGCTTTGACTTGGATAAAAACGGTTTTCACCATTCTTCAAAGTATATTCTTTTGCTCTTCACAGAAGAAATAAAATCCTACAAGTTTGAATGACATGAGGGTGATTATTTAATAGTCAAATAGTCAATTATGGTTGATAATTAAGAAAAGTATTAAGGGTCAGTTTTGATTTCATGTCGATTTTAACACCGAGACACTGAAATTGTGTGGCTAAACAATGTTTTTCATTTGTTTTATTACACTTTTTACTTACTTTTTAAGTCCTTTACACAAAATGGTGACACATGTTCCAGCTTGCACACACACACACACACACACACACACACGGTGAGGGGCCGGCTGCTGGCCGCAGTCTTGTTAATAAGGCTCTAAATGAACAGAATGCATAAAACATGAAGGCGCCCGTAATGAAGTAGTGCTCTGTAATTAGAGACCTTGTGCCAGAAAAATGAAGACAAAATATTTGAGGAGGAATTCTGTCACCTCTGCTCTCCATTCTCACTAATCATACACACACACACACACACACACATGGACAACACAGGGGCTAAATACATAGGTTGGAATTTCAACAGCCTTGCCTTCTAATGAGAGCTAATTGAAAAATTACAGGCTATTGACAGACAATGAGCTCTGAGCATATGCTGTGACCGGCTAATATCCCTGCCAATTTATACAGACGAAAATTAATAGATGTAGAGAGGAAAAAATACATGACTGTTTCAGAAACACGTTTGTTTTAAGATCATGGTGGTAACTTCACTTTGACTTCTAATGTTCTTAAAGTTCTGTTCCCTGTGGTGAAAATCAAGTTTTGAATGTTGTTTGTATGTCAATGTGGTATTTTTAATATGCTTTAAGACAAACCATGTGCAAATTCATAAGTCAACACCATTGCTGAGTAAAACTGCAGTGATCTAAAGACATTTTCAAAAACATGGTTTGAACTCGCTGGTGTTTAAGTCACAAACTACCTTGTAACCAATCAAGTCAACGTGCCGGCAGGCTTTAGCATATCATTAACTATTACCGCTCTGAAGCAAGGGAGTTGTGTAACATTAGCAACACATTATCAGCTGTTTGATAACGTACTCAAGCAAAAGGCTAATTATATTAATTACTGTTATGTGTCCGACGTTATAAAGAGCAATAGCATTGACCGAATGGATCTCTGAGCTTGTGCAAGTGAGTGGAGGCGGGGCTAATTAGCATATTCACTGATCCTCATATACTAAATGAAGCAAGGGTGTAGAGTTACATTCAAGCTATTTTAAGGCATAAATAATTTTTTTTTTTCCTCAAGAAAAAAACGTTTGAATGTGTCATTTTGGTGATCAAAGATGAGTTTTGAGGCATAAAATTATTGACTACAGGGGGACTTTAAATGAAGCATATTATATTTGCTACACTCTAAACCTATCCCCAAAAAGATTTTAGATTTTAACAGTTTGCACAAAAATATTAAGCAGCACATCTGTTTTCAGCATTGATAATAATCATAAATGTTTCTTGAGCAGCAAATCATCATATTAGAATGATTTCTGAAGGATCATGTGACACTGAAGACTGGAGTAATGATGCTGAAAATTCAGCTTTGCCATCATAGGAATAAATTACATTAAAATACATTCAAATAGAAAACAGTTATTTTATATTGTAATAATATTTTACAATATTACCATTTTACTGTAGTTGGATCAAATAAATGCAGCCTTAGTGAGCATAAGAGACTTTCAAAAACAAGCTTTTCAAAGTTTTGAATGGTACAGTAGTGTTTGTAACGCACATTATGTTTATTTAATTTATTTCCTGAGAAAATTCCCAAAGGAAAAATGTTGGAGCGACAAGCACATCCAATGCTAAAAAAGAGCTTTTGAAAAAATGAAAAAACATAACGCAAAAGAAACATTGCTTTATATAAAAAGTAATGTAATGTAATCCATTTTTTTTTTAAAGTAATCCAATAATGTAACATGTTATTTTTAAAAGTAACACTGCTTATGAGTACAAACATGATTTTAAAAACACAACTCTTACAAAACACACTCAGAAATCAGGCTTCACACACACACACACACACACACATGCTGAGTAAGACAGCAGAAGAGCGATGAGGTGAGTGTGTGCTGCTGTCAGAGAGACAGTTAGAGTGTGGCCGCTGTGACACCTGAGCCGTGGTGACATAATGAAGGGGGAGTGTCTGTCAGAGAGGGTCAACACTGATCACACAGCCCCGGTGAGAGGGATCTCGCACATAATCAAACCCCCCGCATGACAAATGGCCCCGCTCCCTTGACTCTGGCATCTGACACACAGACATCTCCACGCCGAACATCACACTGCCAACGTGCACGTATGTGTGTAAGAACACATTTCATTTCTCATTCGCTTCTGCCCTTTGTCTCTGTCCAGGAGATAGAAGGGAATGCGCACACACACACACACACTGACGCTGTTTACACACTTCATCTTCAATCCGCACTTTTATCCATCTCATCTCAGGGAAAGCACACACACACACCCACTCACTCCACAATCAAGGAAGAGGAATTTTCTCAACAGGGCCATAAAATAGGGACTACTTTTCCCAGGGGTCTTTGAGGCAGATCGTTTTGTCTTTCAGATTTAAATGGGAGCTTAATGATGTTTGTGTCCAAATCACCCATCTTGCCTTTGGAGGTCAATTTCACCACTGGCTAAGAGCGACCTAGTAAACAAACATAAGAAAACACAAGCAATCAAATAGCCGTGTACAAATGACCAATGACCGGCCAAATTTAAGTGAATCTGGTTGATGCAGAAATACATTGTTTCTTCTTGAATCATGCAAAACTGAAGGGCTTTTCACACTGTGCTTAACCCCGGGTTATCGTTGTTCTAAACACCACTTTTAAACCCCGGTCAAGGAGCGTTTCACACTTGTTATTTAGATGCAGGGTTAGCACCACTTTTTACCCAGGGTTATGAAACCCTGCTCTGGAGCAGGGTTAGCACCGCTTTTGCAGTGCCAAACTTGTACAGTGTGAAATTATACGGTGTTATAATGTTACAAATAGATGCTTAGCAACCGACAACCAATCGAGTGCCTTATATTCACACGCTTTGGGCAGACACAGAAACACAGTGCGATATACTGTATAAAGAGTCGTTTCTGCGTACGATAAGAAAAATGTCCAACGCCGATGGAAAACGCTACAATTGGAGTGAAGAAGAGACCGCTTCATTCTTACCTTTATAGTTCAAAAAGTTCACACAAAAAAACTTGATATTACAGTCAGCAATGTGTAATATGAGGACGTTTACCCGGGATTTTGTTTACCCGAGATTTAGAATGACTCAGGGTTAACTGTTTCAAGTGTGAAAAGCCCTTGAGTTGATAAAGCATGTGACCTGCATTGTTTGAGTCTTACACACTTAAAGGCTTTTCACACTGCTTAACCCCGGGTTATCGTCGTTCTAAACAATGCTGTTAACCCCGGGTAAAGGAACATTTCACACTTGTAATTTAGAAGCGGGGTTAGCACCGTTAACTTGTACAGTGAGTTAGAAAGTTACGACTAGATGCTTAGCAATGGATAACCAATAGCGTGCCTCAAATTCACGTGCTTTAGACAGTCACAGAAACACTGCACAAAGGAAAAGTGTCAAATGCTGACTGAAAATACAACAATTTGGGTGAAGAAGAGACCGTTTCATTCTTACCTTTATAGTCCGATATGTCCATTCATTAAACTTGATAGTAATCAATATGAGGACGCGCAATGCTAGAGCTATGTAAACTAGTCGCGTGCTGAGTTCATCCAATCAATGACACTGATACTGCAAATATGCAAATAAGAATGTTAACCCAGGGTTTAGGAATGTACAATGTGAAACGTCAGTTTATGAATAACCCAGGATTAACTGTTAACCCTGGGTAAATTATGAGCAGTGTGAAACGTGAAGCAAGATTCTTTTACCTGGGGTTTAGAATGACCCAGGGTTAACTATTTCAAGTGTAGAAATAAAGGTTCCAAAATGGGGGTTTTGCTGTGATGCCACAGAAGAACCATTCTGGGTTCCTCAAAGAACTTTTCAGTGATCAGTTCTTAAAAGAACCATTATTTTTCTTCATGCAAAGAACATTTTATTAATCTAAAGAACCTTTTGTGCAATGGAAAGGTTCCATAGATGTTAATGGTTCCTCATGGAACCAAAGCTGACAATAAAGAGCTGTTATTTTTAAGAGTGTATGCTGCATTTTAACTTGCAAAGTCTGAACAGGGTATTCCTCTCAAAGTTAAACAAACCTTCTTGCAGTATGTTAAAAGAACATTCTTTCAGTGTTATCTGTCTTACTAAAAATTCTCGGTTGCACTTTATTTTATAGTACATGCACTTACGTGTACTTACAGTGTACTTCCCTAAGGAAGTACTGGGACATATAAGGTAACTACATGGGTTAGGTTTAGGGGTAGGTTCAGGGTCAGTGCCTAGTTATTACCCAGTTATTGCAATTACTATAATAAGTATGTAGATGGGGAACAGGACTGTAAAATAAAGTGCTACCAAATTCTCAAAACATTTCACACATTGCTAGTAGAATGGTCAAACTACATTTGAGAGAAGATTTGCATTATGCGAAAATGTAACATTCTGATAACGTTAACCAACGCTCATTCAATCATTCTTAAAATAAAACAGGACATTCTGAATAGTTTTTTAGAATGAACAGATAATGTTTTCATCACTTAACATTCTTAAGGGTCATTTACACAAAACAACTTGTTGCATTTACAAATGTGAGACACTGGGCAGTGGAGTGAAAAAAAGTAAGGTTGAACTTCTTTTAACTTGAGTGTCGCATCCTGAGCTACAAAAGACAAAAGATAATAATGTTTACTACATAGTTTGTTAGATAGTTTGTTTGTTCGTGACTAAATTGGCAGCATGCAGTGAGATTTGCACATTTAGTGCTAAACATTCACTTTTAAGCAAATAAAATGCATCCAGAAGTCAAAGTTCCTACATTCCAAGGAAATCAATCCTGTTTCACAAAAGTTTGTACTGTAGAGACACTGAAAATGATTCTCACTGCTGCTAATTATAGCATACACAAAGCAGCATTGCTAGCATTTAGAGACTAATTTGTTGATACCTGCGAAGCTAACAGTAACATTGTAATTTAATTTCTGTATACGTCATTTTCTGAGAATCTTTTCTCAAAGTTATTCTTAGGCTATTTTAGCAGTGGACTGGCTTTATCAAACTAGCTTGTTTGCTTTGTAATGTTAGCTAAAAAAGGACATGTATGATTACCCTATTATCACAATACGCTTTCACTAAGTACCTGTGTTTTCATAGCAACGGCAGACAGTTGCCATCACTGGCCTGGATTGTTACGTATGTCCATTATCCAGCCTTGGATAAGGAACGCCTGATTTCGGAGCAACTAAAAGCTACACTATGGTACAACTGGAGTCTGGATCTACTCAAATATAACAGTCAAAAAAAATTAAAACAGGGTAGAATGAATCAAAATAAACAATGTTCGGCAAGAAGAACAAGTACGACGTTATTGTAAAATGAACTTTTACCATCCTAAATTCATTAAAATCCTGTTAAGACCAAATACTTGGGCTAATCACACAACGCTAATGTGTTTATATTGAAGCACTTTGGAAATATAAACTGACTTGTTTGACCTCGGCAGTTCATGTTACAGCTTTATAGCTTTGTCTGCTGTCAAAAAGTTCATGAAGGATGTCTGGATTAACAACACCTACATTTCTAACAGTGGCAGTTTCCTTCTCTTTCTTATGTGTGTGTGTGTCTACAAAGGCAAATGAGAAAGCCTGAGGGCAGAAAGCTTCATTTAATTAACACTTTAATTAGTGCCTTTTCTCCCTCATTCACTACATTTCTTTTTTTCTCAGTTTTCCTCCTCTTCCAGCCTCTCGAGAGCAGCTGCTTGGGGTTTTTGTCTACCCTGCCGGACTCATATACAGAAAGGTCAAAGGTTATCAAAACTAGCATTGTTTACATCTCACAATGGGGCAAAAGCACCAGGATCTAACTGACTCTCCCTCCCTTTACCCTCTTTGTCAGTATGTAGTATGTATACTGTGCACAGTATGTAAAATTTCTACAAGTACAGAATACAAAGATGGACTACATTTACATTTATGCATTTAGTAGACTACATGTAGAGCATGTACTACATTTGCAATAATGACCAGTATACAAAATGAAAAATAGTGCTGCCAGGAATATAGCATCCCACAATGCAATGCACTCTCAGAAAAAAGGTACAAAAAAAAAGCCATCAATGGGACGGTACCCTTTAAAAAGGTTATAATATGTACCATTTAGTTACTAATATGTACACTTTAGGTACGAAGGTATACCTTTTGAAAGGGTACCGCACCAGTGACAGCTTTTCTACCTTTTTTCTGAGAATGTATGCTTGACTTGACCTTCTATTTCTAGAGTAAAGTTGTGATTTTGAATGTGTTTCTTGACTCATAATTTGATTGAAATGCCAAATATTAAGACAAAAATTGGATTAAAAATGCAAAATTGGAATTAAATTAAATTATCATTTTTTAATTTATTTTATTTTAGAATAACTAGATGTCACTCGCTTAATTAAACATGCAACGTCATGAGGTCATGTGACAACAATGTAGCATACATGTAGTCTGAAACATTTATAGTATAAAATGCCTATAGTATACTATTCAGTATTCAGTGTGCTGCAACTTAGTAATCTATTATGAATATAGACAATGTGTTTTCCCCTCAATCTTGTTGTCTTCTTGTCGCGCACATACACACACATCCTGAGCCCTCGTGTCTTGCTTTTTAAAGGTTTTGTGATATTCCTTGTGTGGCGTGTGCAGTTCCAGATGACTGTGGGCTTCCATTTTAGTGAGCGCTCTCTCTCTCTCTGTGGGTCCAACTCCCTATAAACCCTCATTAAAACCCCCAAATACCCCTCATTCATTCCTTTAGAGGCCCTCATGTAGCTCCCCACCTCCAAACACACACACACACACACACACTCAATAAACTCCATATAGGATGATGGAAGTTCTTTTTAGGGATTAATGGATTCAAAAAGTGTTTCCATCATAACACAGCACACCAAAATCAACTTGAGTTTGGACTCGACATGTCTCGCTGTTAGACTGGGACTGTATTTCAGTGCAATGAAACACAAATGCGGAACCGCTGCCTCGATTCTAAACGCTGCCAGTCAGTCATGTAACACCGACACCATGTTTGAGGAATGAATAAGAAAGATCTACTCGCTTTGTAAGGTCATTTAAAATCATGAAAACATTCAATTAAATGTGTCAGACTTATGTGAAAATATACATATTTGTCAAAATAAATTTCTAAACTACTTAAACGCAAAGCCATGACAGCTCCAGAGATGGAAATCAGTATCGTATAAATCACTTTGAGAAGATTTGTTTACATGTGATGAATGATAAAAACTTTGACAGCCAATCAGAATCGGAACTCAAGCATTTAAAGCAACAGCGCATGCTTATAATAAACAGAACGTTATTATGTGTTAGGGTGGATGCTAATATAGATATCAGTATAGTTATTATCATACTTGGTATGAATGGGCCTTTAAAACTGCATCAAAAACTGTAAAAGAAGTGCATAAACGTGATTAGATTACATTACTTTAGTATTGTAATTTTATAATTTGATATATGGATGATCACACTTATAGTAAATAATAAATAAATTGTACTGAAATACACTTTTAAAACAACCTTTCCATCTCTGGTAACATCATCGGATGGATGAGGATGTCCAAGGAAGAGTAATGGAAAGATTGATGGGTAAATTCAGAGAGACTTTGAGTAAACGACAAGAACACAACACATACAGAAGCCTCTGTTAATTCGGCACAGAAACACGACACGACCTTACAAACTGACGCCCCACACGCGAAACGTCCCTAATGCATTCTTCATGAGAAGTGACCACATTCACAAACACACAATCAATCTCTCTCTTTCTATCTCTGTCTCTCTCGCTCTCTCACACACACAGGGCTTCCAGTTTCTTTCCATGTTGTGTGTTTGGCCCTTGTCCCTGCCTCAGTCTCTCTCGTCAGTTTCTAATTGGAGAGAACAGACTCCCTAAGCAAAGCCACATGCCCGATTGTAACGAGTGACATTCTGTTTTAAACCCAGCCATAATGGCCAGCACACACACACACACACACACCGGTACAGAAACGAAATGCACTTCAACTAATACACACACTGTAGCACGCACATGTCCAGGAAGCTGTTTATTTCTCTATACTCTCTGGATTGAAACTCTAAGGCCTGCCTGAGGTCTGACTGCATCGGTCCGGTTTCATTCTGCTTTTATTCTGTTTGAAAAGGTGGATTTGTGATTAGGAACAGAGCCGTTTTTAAACCCAGACTGCCTTCAGATCAAATCTAGCAAGCTGTAATTGTTGAACACTTCTAGCAATGTTACCAAAACTGCATCCGTGTGGGCTCTATTACCGTATTCCAATAAAACTTTATTTTAGCATTATTTTTTGCAGCAGTCTCTAATAATTATCCTCAAATTAAGAGTTCAAAATCATACCATGCAACGTTCATACCGATTCCATTGCATGACTTTTCGTGCACTAATCAATCTTGAAATGAAAACCAGTCTGTTTCGTTCTGAGCCGTCACATTATGACTCTATTACGTCCCGTCGGACTCCTGGTGCCACGAGACTGGGTTCTGTCAGACACACCTGCTGAAAACAGCTCGCGTTCATAACTCACTCCTAATGAAGCTCACGGGTGAACAGAGATTTCCTTAAAGCCGCTCACAGGTGCTCGTTTATACCTGTCACATCATATATGCAGGGCTTGTTTAGAGACGAAAAAATCTAATTGAAAACATTGTTTTATATAGTGAGAGAGAAAGAGAGAGAGAGAGAAAGTTTATGGTTTTTAAAAGGTTAGACTTTTTAGATGGCACATTAATCTTATGATGTTTATTATTTCAAAACTTTCTATGAGTAATAATAATAATAATACTCTTTAATAATAATAATTCTTTTACTTATTTTAATTATTTAAATTAAACTATGATTAAATTAAATAACATTCTAAATATATCAATACATATATCAAACAAAAGCCTAATTCATGAATTAACTTCAGATATTACCCAAAAATTGATTTTGGGCAATATCTGACATGGTGTCCAGGCGCTTTAAGTAAATGGGTCAATGATGTGACGGGTCATTTTTTTTGTCCAAAGGCCTTAATAATAATAAAAAACAAAGATATGACATTCAAAGTATGTAAGGCAGTACAACTAGACCTCTTTTATTGAATCCAAAAGGTTTTAATTATATTTTGTTACATATAAAGGTATTTTAAAGGTTTTGAAGTGTCAAATGGTCATACGGTTTAACCGTCCAAAGGCCAATACAGCCATTTCATTTGTGATTAAAATATCTTAAAATGTAATCAATGTATATATTTTTTATTCTTGCATGATTTTATAACATCATATATCAACATAGTGCAAAATGGTATTCAAATTATATAGAAGTCGTTGCTTTGTTATGAGAAAGAATGTCTGGAAAAATTAATTTCATTGATGTCATTCGGAGTAACCAATATACAGGTGCTGGTCATATAATTAGAATATCATCAAAAAGTTGATTTATTTCACTAATTCCATTCAAAAAGTGAAACTTGTATATTATATTCATTCATTACACACAGACTGATATATTTCAAATGTTTATTTCTTTTAATTTTGATGATTATAACTGACAACTAAGGAAAATCCCAAATTCAGTATCTCAGAAAATTAGAATATTACTTAAGACCAATACAAAGAAAGGATTTTTAGAAATCTTGGCCAACTGAAAAGTATGAACATGAAAAGTATGAGCATGTACAGCACTCAATACTTAGTTGGGGCTCCTTTGCCTGAATTACTGCAGCAATGCGGCGTGGCATGGAGTCGATCAGTCTGTGGCACTGCTCAGGTGTTATAAGAGGCCAGGTTGCTCTGATAGTGGCCTTCAGCTCTTCTGCATTGTTGGGTCTGGCATATCGCATATTCCTCTTCACAATACCCCATAGAGTTTCTATGGGGTTAAGGTCAGGCGAGTTTGCTGGCCAATTAAGAACAGGGATACCATGGTCCTTAAACCAGGTACTGGTAGCTTTGGCACTGTGTGCAGGTGCCAAGTCCTGTTGGAAAATGAAATCTGCATCTCCATAAAGTTGGTCAGCAGCAGGAAGCATGAAGTGCTCTAAAACTTCCTGGTATATGGCTGCGTTGACCTTGGACCTCAGAAAACACAGTGGACCAACACCAGCAGATGACATGGCACCCCAAACCATCACTGACTGTGGAAACTTTACACTGGACCTCAAGCAACGTGGATTGTGTGCCTCTCCTCTCTTCCTCCAGACTCTGGGACCCTGATTTCCAAAGGAAATGCAAAATTTACTTTCATCAGAGAACATAACTTTGGACCACTCAGCAGCAGTCCAGTCCTTTTTGTCTTTAGCCCAGGCGAGACGCTTCTGACGCTGTTCAAGAGTGGCTTGACACAAGGAATGCGACAGCTGAAACCCATGTCTTGCATACGCCTGTGCGTAGTGGTTCTTGAAGCACTGACTCCAGCAGCAGTCCACTCTTTGTGAATCTCCCCCACATTTTTGAATGGGTTTTGTTTCACGATCCTCTCCAGGGTGCGGTTATCCCTATTGCTTGTACACCTTTTTCTACCACATCTTTTCCTTCCCTTCGCCTCTCTATTAATGTGCTTGGACACAGAGCTCTGTGAACAGCAGCCTCTTTTGCAATGACCTTTTGTGTCTTGCCCTCCTTGTGCAAGGTGTCAATGGTCGTCTTTTGGACAACTGTCAAGTCAGCAGTCTTCCCCATGATTGTGTAGCCTACAGAACTAATCTGAGAGACCATTTAAAGGCCTTTCCAGGTGTTTTGAGTTAATTAGCTGATTAGAGTGTGGCACCAGGTGTCTTCAATGTTGAACCTTTTCACAATATTCCAATTTTCTGAGATACTGAATTTGGGATTTTCCTTAGTTTTCAGTTATAATCATCAAAATTAAAAGAAATAAACATTTGAAATATATCAATCTGTGTGTAATGAATGAATATAATATACAAGTTTCACTTTTTGAATGGAATTAGTGAAATAAATCAACTTTTTGATGATATTCTAATTATATGACCAGCACCTGTAAAGGGACCATTTTGGATCAAGTCATGTGGTTAATATCACGTGACAGGATGTGACATCATTCATACACCTGCAAAGGACCATATGATCATGAAGCAAAGAAACTAACTCTCTCTTAACTATTTGAAAAATTCATGTTTTCACTTGTTCATACGCATGTCCCGAAACATCAGGTCATTTGGTACAACCGCTATAAAACATGGAAAATGTTGAAATACTTAAAAAACTCGTACTAAATATAAAATGTTTGATTGTCCTTTTGCTAGCTAGCTAGCAAGCTAACTAACTAGCTAGCTAGATATCAGTCTTAGCATTGTTTAAAAATATTGTCATTCAAACCGAATGACTTTTTTGGTGAGAAATTTTGTCTATCTTGTAAAAAAAAAAAAAAATGACAAAAGCAGTTAATTGATTATAAAAACCACATAATCTTATTGTTAACACTTAATAAAACTTTAAAATGAATTATATCTCCATTATATTTTTTTACACTTTTAAAAACCTTATTCGTTAATGACCCAAATGGAAAAAGCAATTTTCTAAATTGTCTGATAAGCACATGGAAAAGTTTGAAGAAGAGAAGAAAAACTATACCAAAATAAATTTTTTCTACATTTTCTACATTTTTATACAATTAAGTGCAAAAAAATAAAGACTCAATTCTATTTAAATATTACTGAAAATGCTATTTCTGAAACAATTTTTGTTTTATAAATATATTATAAATTATAAAAACATATAAAATATAATATATATATAATACATGTAAATAAAAAATAAATATATTTTAAATATATTTTAATATAAATAGTTTGTTAATCAAAATGAGATTTAAAAAAAAATGAAATAAGTTTCTATATAGCCAAGAAATAGTTCAAGCCCAACAGAGAGCTGTTATTCAGCTGATATTTGTTCAGGAGAAAATGACGCCAATTGTTCTCACACTGATGGAATGTGGATAAAGGGCAAAAAAACAGCAAAGAAACAAACAAACATCAACTCGCAAGCCGTGTTCAGAGATGAAAATCAATACTAATTAAAGCCAAACAAGTGTTCTGCTTGATGCCGTGAAAGAGCACGCTTCTCATTAAATATTTTCATTGCTGATTAGTGGAAGGTTTTTTAAATGAATTCAACGCCTGTCGCCTCCCTTTGGGATAGAGCTCCGCGTAGCATGACACTCTCGCCTCTCAAGAGCGGATGTGAATTTCAAACCCTGTGAGCCTGCAATTAAAACAACAACAAAGAATAGACGATACAAAATTAAGCATCAAATGGTTTAATGTTATGTGTCACTCTCCAAAACGCTGTGTATTAGAGGCACTTAATTAAACTTTCAAATTCAAATGGACTAATCAGTTTGAGGCAGAGTGGCTGATTGTTTTTCCCGTACATTAAACACTTCCTTCAGCTCCTGCCCGCTTGTTAACATGAAGGTGCGATTTGCATATCCTGATAGACTATTACAGTTTTAATGTCCCTTTTTCTCCGGTGGTACATCAATCATGTGCGCGAGGCCACCACAGGCCACAATTAACCCACCAAATCTGCCACAAAACAAATATTACAAGGGTTCACTAATTTAGAGATCAAAAAGCCACTTGTCCGTTCCGCAAGTGAAACGGAGGCGGCGCCGGCGCACTTCAGAGGCTCCGTGTAATTACCAGCTGTTAATTGCACACTTGCGCTGTCTTAGTTTTAATTAAAAAGAGCGGCTCGTCGCCGGCCGATAAGCGATGGTGGAGCACGGCCGGTTTTAATCAACAAAGCGAGAAGAATTCGTTTCTGCGTCGGCCAGGCCGCGGCAGGAGGAAATCTTCAAATATCCGAAGGAGAAAGGGAGATTAAACCCTGTCCATTAGGAGCGACGCAGAGGGAGGGGAGGGGAGCAGTCAGGTTTTATTTGGGCCGAGCGAGCTGGCCGTATTTGAAGTTAGTCCCGCTCGCGGTGCTCCTGCCGACAAACTGGCGGGGGGCAAGAGTCTAATCAGACCTACTGCATGAGAGGAGCACTTGAGTGGAGGAATTGGACCCTGCTGTTACTCCCTCTCTCTCTCGCTCTGCTTTCCTCCCTATCTTTCTTTAGCAGCCGATGAACACACTCGTTTGTTTGCCTTGAAGGATTATGGGAAAAGTTGTTGAACTGACGGCCCCACAAGTAAGTTACTGCGAGGAGTATTAGGCCTACCTATTCATCAAGTCATCCATCCATCTCTCCTTCTGCTACTGCTTACATATATGCAAGAAAAACCACAAATGAGATCTCTTTCATGTCTCAATTGTGTCTCTCCTTGATTAAATGGAGAGTCTCTTGCTCCTCAGACTTTTCTCCTGAGAAAAACACCCCAGTAATCTCACATGTGTCTCGTTGAGAGCTTTAAAAGGGAACTCAACAATGTCTCGGACGCCAAAGTCTGCAGTCAAAAGTCTCATTCTGCATTCTTGTTGTGTCAAATGGTCTCAGTGGTTTTTCTTTTACTTCTTCTAAGGAAGTTTAACATCTGAGATAATCTTCAACAAGTTTCATTAGCAGCCTGTAGGCACAATCTACAAATAGCATTTTCTGTGTTGATTTTGAGGAAAACATCTGCCAAATTCTGTGGAATGGATTTAAACTTTGTAAAATATTAATCCTTCATTAATATTTGTAGCTGAAAGCTTAATCAAATTAGTCAAAACAAACACACAAGGGGAAATAATTATGCAATACTTTGTGAATGCTGGGCGTTCACATTTTTCCCCAACTTTTTTTAGATGACTTTTATTTTATTAAAGTTCAAAAATGTTCTTGACAGAAACAAAAGCCCACAAAAACATACAGCTAACACATGAAATAAGACTGTCAACACTACGAAAGCACAAAGAGAGCAGCGATAACCCTCTTAGGGTAAACAGAACAGAACCAACATTGCAGATATCATTAATATTAAATAGTTTAATGTACAACAATTAGTACTAACCCTGCATTCAAACGGGGCGTCGGCGTCAACGGCGTGATGGAGGGCGTGACTTTCATAGTGACAACAGCCAATCACATTACTTTCTGTTGTTGCATGAACGTAATTGGCTAGGGTCTACACTAGGGTATTTGCATAAGGTGATCTGATTGGCTGACACCTGCACTGGCGCTTGAAAAGTTGAGAAAATTTCCGACGTGAGTGAAGCAACGCAATTCAGTTTGGCAATGCATGACGTCACCCATTCAAAGTAAATGAGAAGCGTTAACGCCAAGTCCTGACTGGACGAGAGGAGGAGCTAGGGATGGAGGAGGGTAATTAGCTCCTGAACAATGCAATAAAGCTGCCGATAATACTCAATGAACCTTATATATATGATGCTGTGATAGGCGTCATATTCCTATAGGTAGATGTGGATCAGCTGAGTCAGCTGACGCAAGCTTGATTGACGTGACCTGCTAGAACTAACGCTAAGCTTGATATGTATATGAAAACGCAAAATCTCAGCAATAACCAGTGTTGGGGAAAGTTACTTTTAAAAAATAATGCTTTACAATATTGCGTTACTGCCTAAAAAAGTAACTAATTGCGTTACTTAGTTACTTTTTATGGAAAGTTATGCATTACATTACTTTGGTGTTACTTTTTCTCACCTGGGCTGGGTTTGCTTGTTTGATTTTTAATAACAACAAAAACGTTCTATTTCTGGCAAATGTAAAGTGAAATGAATAAGCTTCAGCAGGGGCGGACTGGCCATCGGGAGTACCGGGAGTTTTCCCAGTGGGCCACTGGACAATGTGGGCCGGCCCGTTGCAACGTAAATGAAGAATGGATTATAGTAAATTTACGTAGTCTATATCCTTCTGTCAGCCCAGATTAATTGTTCGCGCGGGCGTGGCCCACTTGAGGCAAAAAGTCTAATCCGTTTAGGGTCTAAAAGCGCTCGTCAATGTCAAAATGTTTGAGATATCCAATCAAATAGAAGGAGGCGGGATTTACTGTCCACAGAAACCGAGCAGCGCAGCACTTTTTAATGCTTGAAGAATGCGAGCCGAGGTAAGATAAGCAGCTGAACATGACAAGACAATAACATACAGCAATATTTGCTGACTTTTCACGATAAAATGAAGTACATTCATTTCCAGAGATGCAACTACTTCTGGCCTTTTTGAAATTTTCATATTTTAATGCCATTTACGTTATTTGTCACACAATGCACAAAGAAACATTAACGTAGCCTAGTTTTCAGCGTATCAAATAAGAGTAATTTCACAATCATTTGAAAATTATTCATAAAACTCAAAATAGCATTCTGAAACGTACACTAAAACACGGTAAAACTGGCAAATTTCATATTCAAGTAGCCTATGTCCCATGTTAGGAAAGTATCTAAAATAAAAATATAATTTGCTAATTAGATCACATGCATTATTTTACACACTGGCGATCAAAAGTTTGAATTAAGACTTAATGTTTTTGAAAGAGGAAGGCGGAGTTTATTTGATCAAAAATACAGTAAAAAAAATTATAAAATATTAATAACATTTCAAATAGATGTTTTCTATGTGAATTTATTGTAAAATATAATTTATTCCTGTGATCAAAGCTGAGTTTTCAGCACCATTACTCCAGTCCTCAGTCACGTGATCCTTCAGAAATCATTCTAATATTCTGTATTTTTCATAAACATAAGAATTTGTACACTCTTTTCCACAACTGGACCTCTATTCCATAAAATGACAGTCAAGCCCCTGAAAGGACAAATACTAGAAAGGCATCATAAAACAGTTCACATTCTGCACTACATTCTAAGTCTTATAGACCATACCAGCATTGTTATATATGGACTGATTTAATGGTAGGTATTTAACTTTAGTGATATTAAACTTCCCTGTATGGAAAAGAGATTTGAATTTTTTGCACCAGGACAGACAAATTATAATGTAAATAAGTATGCCAGTCATTCATTAATGTTAATGATAAGCATTTCAATAATAAAAAAACTAGCATTTATATTTTTATGTTAGTAAGTGGTGTAAAAAAAAAATTGATGGGTTTTATGGTGAGGTGTGTTGCAGACCATGTGATGAGCCGCTTCGTGCCGGAAAGCCCAGGGCCACTTTTTTGCCCCAGTCCGCCCCTGAGCTTTAGGCTGATCACAATGTGATGTTTATCTAAAGTCATTTTCGCTTATTAGTATGGTTGAACTGGATCATCGAATGTCAGCAACAAAGACATTGGTTAATAAAGTGAGATTAAATACATAAAGTATATTTGTTTAGTTTAATATATTAAATGATTGCATGTTTGTGCAATACTCCGAGATTGCATTTCACTGTTTTTATTCATTTCTTAAGGAATACTGACTCTTTTTTTGTGCAAGTGAGACGAGTAAATGCATGTTCACATTTAGTCTAGAACTAAAATAACTATCATGTTTACATTCAACGCCTCTGCGCTTACTTCTGATCTCTCTCAACATGGAGACAGGAGAGCTGTCAGTCAATACATGGGAAAACAAAGTAACTTGTGTTACTTATTTGAAAAAGTGACTCAGATATTTTGTTGTAAATTTAAAAGTAATGTGTTACTTTACTAGTTACTTGAAAAAAGCAATCTGATTACATAACTCAAGTTACTTGTAATGTGTTACCCCCAACACTGACAATAACACTTTTCTCTGTGCTACAGTTTCCACAGCAGAACAACTGTTTTCAACATTGATAATAATAAGAACTCCACTGAAGACTGGAGTAATGATGCTGAAAATTGTGATTGACATCACAGGAATAAATTACATATTAAATATTAAAATAGAAAACAGTTCATTCAAATAATATTTCACAATGTTACTGTTTTTACTGTATTTTTGATAAAATGCAGCCTTCATTTTCAGCTGGTTAGACTTAGAAATAAAAGTTCACCTGCTGCCTTAAAAATGTGAGTGAACTCAACAAACATAAGTTAACTCAACTTGAAGATAACCTTTGTTTCAACTCACAAATAGTCAAGACAATGGATTACTTTAATTTTAATTTTTAAAAACTATTAAACTTTTTAAAAAAAATTTAAGTAATCATTAGAGAAACATTAAAATCTGACCACAAACTTTTGAACTGCTGTGTATAAAACAGTCTTTCTCAGCAATGCCTATAAGCCCATTTATTAGAGGATGAGACGTCTCAAACAGCCCCTAAACTCTCCTGACCTCTCTGCTCCTTCACTGACAGAACTGTCCGCTCTTCCTGTCTGAGGGGCTTCCTCCCTCTCATGACCAATCAGCACCTGTCACCACGGCGATCGCCACGGCGATGCAGGGTTTATCGAAGGAAACAGTTGCCGTGGCAAGGATGGTCTGGCCACAGTGACAGATTAATGCTGACTTAAACTCGCTTCCTGATCACACAGAGAGGACTCTAATGAGGAGGAGGAGTCTCCCTGTCTGTCTCTCTCTTTCTATCACACACACACACACACACACACTCAAAGGCGCCACAATGTAGACAGGCCAAAACAAAGCAAACTGCTAGAGTTTGTCCATATCGTCTTATTGTTCGTGGTGTTACTTATTTCCTGTTTACTAATAGGCCAGAACAGTCTCAAGAGGTCAAAAAGCCACAGACATTCTCTCACACT
This sequence comes from Hypophthalmichthys nobilis, assembly GCA_037950665.1. Lineage (NCBI taxonomy): Eukaryota > Metazoa > Chordata > Actinopteri > Cypriniformes > Xenocyprididae > Hypophthalmichthys > Hypophthalmichthys nobilis. The sequence goes on from CM075479.1 coordinate 23,202,184, forward strand.
CTACTTTGTCAGAGTGTGTGATATGTCTGGAGGTGATATCCTCTGTTTGAATGCAGATGACCTTTGACCTATTACCTAAAAATCACTTCCACATGAACTGCACACTGTGTACTCATGTGTTTGTCTCCTCTAGAACTGTTGCTGACGGTATGATAAAAGCCATATATCAAAAGTGCCAAAAAAACGAAAAACATCTTGTTACATAAAAATCTTCTCACATATTACAGTAATGTGGATTCAGTACAACTTAACTATCGACAGCATCTGTAACATGTTGTTCACCACAGACAATCATTTCAAATTGACCCTCAGCTTAAAAGTAGAAAACGCAAAGCCTAAAATGCAGATGGAAAAGAAATTTAATTTTTTGAAATTTATAGTAAAATACTATTTATTTATTTATTTATACAGAAACAATTTATCATTTTCCAAAAATGCAGCCTTATTTCTCTTTATAGAATCAAAGAAGTTGGGTTGAAAATGGACAAACCCAGTAAACAATAAACATTTATTAAATTGCTTATTAATAAATGTTCACCTTTTGATTATTATTGTTGCCTCTAGTAATTATGTGTCTGATTTTTAATTTCCAACCTATTTTGGGTTCATTTTAAGCCACCCATATAGTCATTTTTAACAATAGTTGAGTTAAATAAAACTGCCCAGCACATTGGGCAAACATTTAACCCAACTGCTTGTTTGTCCATTTTCAACCCCGCCTGGGTTGTTTTTAACCAAGCATTTTTTTAGAGTGTAGCATTTCTGAAATGTTTAAGTAGTACACTTAAATATTTTTATCGAAGATTTTGGTCACAGTTTAGTTTCGGGTCTAATTCTCACTATTAACTCATTATTAACTAATTTTTTTATTTTGCCTCAATAAACTCCTAATTACTGCTTATTAATAGTTAGTAAGGTAGTTGTTGTAGTGTTTAAGTTTAGGTATTGGGTAGGATTAAGGGATGTAGAATATGGTCATGCAGAACAAGGCATTAATATCTGTTTTATAAGAACTTATAAGCAGCCAATATAATAGTAATATGCATGCTAATAAGCAACTAGTTAATAGTGAGAATTGGACCCTAAACTAAAGTGTTACCAAGTTTTTAAATCAAATTAAGCTTTAAAAAAAATTATTTAAAAAAAAAAATTATATAATTTTTTAAATCAACTAAAATGTCTTTTCGAAATATATTATTTGTCTGTTATTTGTCATCTCATGTTGTCTCAGTGTCTTGATATTTGTTCAAACAAATATAAAATACCACCAACTGTTCTCATCCTGATGGAATATTATTAAAAATAAATATTGCATGTATTGGAAGTCTATGGGACAAGGAACTGCACCGGAATAAACATTTAAATACAAACTTATTTGAAAGTATAGAGACTTGTGAGATAAAAAAAAAATAATAGTCACACTTTAGTTTAGGGTCCAATTAGGGTCCACTATTAACTAACTATGAACTACAGCTTTTGCCTCAATAAACTCCTAATTACTGCTTATTAATAGTTAATAAGGTATTTGTTAAGTTTAGGTATTGGGTAGGACATGTAGAACATGATCAAGCAGAATAAGGCATTAATATGTGCTTTATAAGTACTAATAAACAGCCAATATCCAAGTAATATTCATGCCAATAAGCAACTAGTTAATAGTGAGAATTGGACCCTAAACTAAAGTGTTATCAAACTAACTAATTAACTATATTTATGTAACTTATATTTAGTATCTCCTGTCATGACCATGTAAAGCTGGTCACCTTAATATCAATCACATGCAAAATAATACCACATTTTTTTGTTTGTGTACAGAATAATCCACTCATATGGATTTCGTTTGTAAAGTTCTGTATAAGTATTACCAAACATCTTTGTATGGATGAATTAATATAAGTACTTTAACAAAAACTCAACACATTTCTGTCTTGTTCCATAAACTTCCATTCAAGGAATGAGTCAAAATTTCTCCCAGCAGGCAAAGATGCTGTCAGTGAGATTACTGAACACAGAACATTCATTAAATTAGTGTTGTCAAAAGTACCGACTCCGGTACCAAGCTGGTACTGAAATTTTAAAAATGTGATGCTTTGAGCGCTGTTGAGCGGATTTGTAAACACCTCTGATTGGCCACTGTGTTCACGCGCTCATCAGATACGTCAGTCAGCTGACGCAAGCTTGACTGACGTGACCTGCCAGAACTACATATGAAAAAGCAAAATACTGAATGAACCTTATATATGATGCTGGGAATTTGAATTTGAAAGCAAGAGCGGGAGCGTTTAAAAACTTTCAAACGCTCCCGCTCTTGCTTTCAAATTCAAATACTTCCATGTGCTTTCAAACGCTCCCGTGCGTTGATCAATGTAGCCAATCACAGACATATCTGATGAGCGTGCGAACACAAAGGCCAATCAGAGGTGTTTACAAATGACAACCCTACATTAAATAAACCAAATTCTATCTGATCTCAGACATAAGCAGGTGAACAGATGTGTATTAAAGCCCAAAAGCATCTACAAACTCTTGATATGTGCAAATGTGCCTCAGTCCATGTTAGCACTGCACGTTTGAGCAGAGAGCTCATTCGCACGTTACATTTGAGTCTCAGATGGAAGTTTAGATGCTCCAGCCAATAATAAATACAAACATACACACTTCAGTGTGTGTGTGAGACGGAGGCCAGTGCGAACATGTGCAGCTGGCATGGACTTCTCTGGTCTGGCATGCGTGTGTGTTGCTGCCTGCTGGCCGCTGGCGTTCCCAGGCCTGCACTGCTCTCAGACCGTGTCAGTATGATGGATGGTTTGGGTTAGACGGGGGCAGCACTCGCACCTCTCTCGCTCCTCTCCTGTGGGACGTCCTGAAGACTGCGAAAGCGTGTGTGTGTGTGTGTGTGTGTGTGTGAGAGAGAGAGTTTATGTGTGTGATGTCCCGCAGACTGACAGTCACATTGTGGCGCCCCAAACAGCCCGACTCCACCCGCTGGCATCGCCACTGAGGGTCTGCTGAACCACCTCCATCACACACACACACATTTTGAATACATATACATGATAAAAATGTGGTATTACTCACACAACATTCTTTTTATATTAATTTCTGTGAATCTTGACAGAGATTTATGACCGATTTAACTGTAAAATGATTAAACTGACTGATTCATATCTTTCTCAAATTGCATTTTCTTCCAAACTAACCACTTTGCAGGCTGGATGACTTACTAATATTAACTGGAAGTCCCTGCTTTCTATCACCAATGGGTTTTTTGACTTTTTGTTTTGTTTTTTTAATAGAAAAGATTAGATTCACAATGAGACAGTTATTACAATTTGAGAACCAACAATAACTGATAATAAATGACCAATAAACTGGTAACCAGACAGTTGATGGATCCCATTGACTTCCATAACAGCGCTTCCATAACTATCTGGTTACCAACATTCTTTAAAATATCTTCTTTTGTGTTCAACAGAAGAAAGAAACTCATACAGGTTTGGAACAACCTGAGAGTGAGTAAGTAATGACGAAATTTTTATTTTTGAGTGAACTATCGCTTTAAGCCACTAAACTAACATTTGTTACTTGTCGTGCTCCATCGTGGCTGAAGTCGGCCTGGTACTGTAGCTTCCAAGCCTGGCAAAAGCAGCGACCACTGGCCTGTCTGGGATAGATATTGAGTGAAGGGGCATGTCCCTCCCTGTCCGGTGGGGTTGGGTGTAGCTTAAGTTGATGTGCTAACACATTAGCACTCTCACACTATGAAAGTTTCAAGATGCTAATCAACAGGGTGTGAAGATCTGTCAACAAATACAGGATAACACACACTTATTACATATCACTCCCATCTCTGGCAGTCCCGACGGGCTGACAGGTTGATTTTGGTATCGTCATGGCGACTGACACGGCCGCACCCCAAAACAGTTACTGCTTCTTTTCTTCGTCGGGTGCTAACGGAGGACTGTTATCGCACGGAAAGAGGCCTCCGGCCAACTCAAACACATTTAATGCACTGTCCACAGAGTGTTTGGTGAGATAATATACATTCAGGGTACACACACACACACACTCGTTTGACATGGCATGGCCGCATCATTGTCTGGGAGAGGTGGTGCTGAGCGCTAGATGATTATCTGTGCAGTTACGAAGAAAAATAGCAAAGAAAAACAAGTTGGACGAATTCCATGCCACACAACACTGACTGCCTCATTACGGCCAATCACATCATACATCTATAAATAACACACTGCCTGTCAAAGCAACAGTTTCACTTGTAAACTGTTTAATGAAAAAACTGTTTGATGAAGCTGGGTCACAAATTTTACCCAGAGGTCTGTGGAAAATTTCAGAAAAATATATAGTGTATATTAATAATAATAATACTAATTTAATACTAATATATATATATATATATATAATAGGTCTATCACAAGAGTATCATCATATATGAGGGTCCCGGGCATTTAAAAGCTTAAATCGCTTAAATTAACTACTAATACCTTTGGAAGTGTGTTTATCTAAATTAACATTAGTGGTGGTACGTAAATGTTTGCTTTTACAAATGTTTATCTACAATGCTTAGTAACTATCGAATACAATGGAGCAATTAGACTAGGAACAGATGTCCATTCATTCACACATACACACAGGTAGCAGATGACCAGATGAACACACAGACACAGACACAAAGACACAAAGACACAAACACACACACACACACACACACATCCAGGAAACAGATGTGCATTCTTAAAGTTAAAAACACATACAGGTAGCAAGAATACGCAAAGAGAGAACAGATGTTTTTACATAGACATACAGGAAACAGGCCGGCATTCAGGTAACACACACACGGCTCCTAAGACTGCTCAACACTCACCCCTCACATCAACACCCCTGTGTGTGTGTGTGTGTGTGTGTGTGTGTGTGCAGTTATAATGAGTGAAAAGTCTTATAGTTTCCAGATGAATCCAGTTTGATTCACATCATTGTGACAGGCAGGCCTTTCATCTGCTGCTGCCCATTACAGATATTACCAGAGACAGAGTCTAATCATCCGCACACACACTCACACTCACAAGCATACTTACAAAAGCACATTAGAGTTGCTTGCAAACACTAATAACAGAGAAAAAAAAGGATTTTTGTTATGATCTGTAGTTATACAAACTTACAAAAGTGCATCAGAGTTGCTTGCTATGATCTGTAGTTATAAAACATAGCAATATAATAATATAAGTACTGAAATGTGTGTGTGCCTGTGGATTTACCTAAGTTAACTATACTTTGTGGGAAAATGTGTCCCCAGAAGTGAGCTAAATCAGACAAAATCCCCAATAGGGACATCTGGGAACATCCTCGACACCCGCTACCAAAATGAAAACATGATGAAAAAAAAATCACTTGTCCCGTGACAGCTGGTCTTTTAGAGACCTGCACTGTTTTAATAATAATAATAATAATAATAAAAGGAAATAAAGAGATAAATAATCCAATTGTAATAAGTACAAAAATATACATTTTGTTTTTTTATATACAATATTTTATTACATTTTTAACAATAAATAGTTTATTTTAAAATATAAAATAAAAATGAATAAAAAAAATCATGCAAAATAGTTTAATGGTTGGTAGGAAATATTTATGGCCAATAAATGTGCTTAATTCACTCAACAAAACATCCTTTATATATATTTTTTTATTAAAAAAATTAAATTGTTAAAATGAACTTGTCATATATATATATATATATATATATATATATATATATACACACACACACACACACACACACACACACATATATATATATATATATATACACACACACACACACACATAAAATATATACACTCAATGTGTGTATGTGTGTATAATGTGTCTGTTTCTTGAGCAGCAAATCAGCATATTAGAATGTAATAATATTTCACAATATTACTGTTTTTACTGTATTTTTAATTCAATAAATGCAGCCTTGGTGAGCAGACGAAACTTCTTTTAAAAACATTAAAAATCTTTTCGATTCCAAACTTTTGACTGGTAGTGTGTGTATATATATAATGACTTGACAGGTCATTTTTTTGTCCAAAGGCCTTAATAATAATAAAAACAAAGATATGACATCCAAAGTATGTAAGGTAGAACAGCTAGATCCATTTTATTGAATCCAAAAGGTTTTAATTATATTTTGCTACATATAAAGGTATTTTAAAGATTTTGAAGTGTCAAAAGGTAATTTGGTTTAACTGTCCAAAGGCCAATACAGCCATTTTATTTGTTATTAAAATATCTTAAAATGTAATAAATGTATATATTTTTTATTCTGTTATGATTTTATAACATCATATATCAACATAGTGCAAAATGGTATGGCAAAGTCGTTGCTTTGTTATGAGAAAGAATGTCCAGAAAAATAAATTTAATTTATGTCATTCGGAGTAACCAATATAAAGGGACCATTTTGGATCAAGTCATGTGGTCAATATCATGTGACAGGATGTGACATCATTCAGACACCTGCAAAGGACCACATGGTCATAAAGCAAAGTAACTAACTCTCTCTTAACTATTTGAAAAATTCATGTTTTCACTTGTTCATACGCATGTCCTGAAACATCAGGTCATTCGGTACAACCGCTATAAAACATGAAAAAATGTTGAAATATTTTAAAAACTTGTACTAAATATAAAATGTTTGATTGTCCTTTTGCAAGCTAGCTAGATATCAGCCTGTTAGCATTGTTTGAAAATATCGTCATTCGGTATAACCGAAATTTGGTTAAACCGAATGACTTTTTTGGTGACAAATTTTGTCCATCTAGTAAAAAAATGACAAAAGCAGTGTTAATTGATTATAAAAACCACAATCTCATTGTTAACACTTAATAAACTTTAATAAATAATATCTCCATTTTGTTTTTTTGTTTTTTACACTTTTAAAAACCATATTTGTAATTGACCCAAATATATACACAATTATAAAACTAAGATTTGTCCCCAAACTAAGATTTGTCAGATTTAACTCACTTCTGATATCCCCAAAACTATAGGGGAGTGCCAAACATGAGCAGACACAGGAGCTTTGATTGCTCTTTGACCCAGAGATTCAGTTTCCCCCCTCTCGTCTCTCAGAGAGTATGAGGTTCTTCTCTTTATCTCATAAAAATCAAGGGAATGAAGACGAGTGTCTCTTTCTGAACTACACACTGAGCAAAGAGACAAAAACATGGTGAAAACCTGCATGCTTGAACTCTTTCAGCGTGTGTGTGTAAATGCGTTTTCATCTCACACACAGATACCCCAGCACACATCGTCTAATAGCTGGGGAATGCTATATACTCAAAGAATCTGTGGTTTTGTGTGGGCCAGCGGTTGAGCCCACTCTGCCGAGAGCGGGGGTCATTGACCACTACACTCAAGGGCCCTCTAGCGCACAATGGCGCGTCCCGGGACAAAGTGAGCACTTGAGAAGAGAGAAAGAGAGATGGAGGAAGAGAAAGGAGAGGGACAGCGAGAGGTGCAGGTGTCTAAAGTGAAGAATTGAAAGGACCAAAGAGCTGAAACTCTCATTATTCGTTTACCAATAAGCCCTCTCTCTCAAAGAGGGGCGACGAGGTGAAAAAAATGCATAATTTGCCACAAGATTTCATTCATTGAACGTTTGAGGGGGAGAAAGGCTTGAAATGAAGAGGAAAATTACTCACCATGAACACACACATTCACACACACAAAAAAACATGATGCACATAAACACTGGAGCTGCTCCCAGAGTGGCCTATCTGGTCCCGTTCCACACATTTACGCCGAAAAATGGCTGTTTTGGACCACACTTGTAGAGCGCTAGTATGCGTTCTTGCATTCAAACTGTCTACACCTGAAGCACATTACACAAATTTTGATAAAATAGTCGACCCTGAAAATCAGCTGGTCAGCTGTTGGACGATTGGTCAACTAGACCGTGACCCAAATCACTACTCCAACACCAGCCTCTTAAAGTCCCCCTGTGGGGAAAATCAAGTTTCAAATGTTGTTTATATGTCTATGTGGTATTTTTAATATGCTTTAAGACAAACCATGTGCAAATTCATAAGTCAACACCATTGCTGAGTAAAACTGCAGTGATCTAAAGACAGTTTCAAAAACACGGTTTGAAATCGCTGGTGTTTCTTACGTCACAAACTACCTTGTAACCAATCAAGTCAAGGAGAGACAAACTACAAACTGGTGACAGGGTGTTCGGTGCCCAAAGCCTGTCGATGCACAAGGGCAACGAAGGCTATCCCGTCAAGTCTGAGCCAACAGAAAATCTACTGTGGCACAACTCACACAATATTCTAATGATGGTTGGGGCTGCGTATGGGGCTGCGTAGCTTCAGACCAATCAGAGTGCCTATGATGACCCCTGTCCACTGTCGAAAGCACCTACAATGGGCGTCAGATCTGGACCTTGGAGCAGTGGAAGAAGGTCGCCTGGTCCGATTAGTCCCATTTTCTTTTACATCATGTGCCGGCCATGCACATGTGCGCTGTTTACATGATGCACCAGGTTGCACTGTGCCGGTGGAGGGAGTGTGATGCTCTCAATGTTCTGCTGGAAAACCCTGGGTCCGGCCGGTGGATGTAAATTTGACATGTGCCACCTACCAAAGCATCACTGCAGACCAGGTAAACTCCTTCATGACAGTGGTGTTCCCTGGTGGAAATGGCCTCTTTCAACAGGATAATGCACTCTGACACACTGCACACATTGTTCAGGAATGATTTGAGGAACATGATGAACAGCTGAACCTGTTTTCCTGGCCTCCAAATTGCTCAGATCTCAAACCAATTGAACATCTGTGGGATGTGCTGGAACAACAAAATTGATCCAAGGCGGCTCCACCTAGTAACCTACAGGACTTGAAGGATCTGCTGCTATCATCTTAGTACCAGATACCACATGACACCTTCAGGGCTCTTGTAGAGTCCATGCCTCTGCAGGTTGGTGCTGTTTTGGCAGCACACGGAGGGCCAACAGCATATTAGGCAGGTGGTCACAATGTTTTGGCTCATCTATATTATATATATATATATATATATATATATATATAAACCAGACAGCTTATGATGTCACAAAGATGCTGAATAACTTTAGATGTTCAAATACGCTCTGAAAACTAGACCTGCGACTCAAACAAAGATTGCGATGCACTGTGTTTGTTTGTAGGCAGGTTATGTAGCAACATAGTCAGTTACATCACTGACTAAGAGATTTCAAACAAAAACAGCATGTCAGTCAGTTTAAATTCATCATGTACTGAGACTTGACATGCACACAGATATTATCACATCTGACGCCTACACACATGTGCACGCAGATATCATCTTCTAGAATCATCCTCTGACCAAATACACGTGGGGGCCAGGAAATGGCTTTTGCCCCCTGACCCTGTGACCTTAGCTCTGAGGTCAGGCCACATTTGTAGTAATTGCACTCTATCATATTTCTGGCCTGGAAAAAAGCGGCCATGTAAACAAACCTCGGTGGACATGTGTCATCCATCCATCCGCTGGATAAGATCGCGGATCCGCAGAAGACAAACACTGGAGGATCGCAAATCAGGGCTCAGGGCGCACACGCAACCATAAATTTAACCCAGGAGCCCGTTTTAGCCAGCAAGCCTCTCTTTAAAACAGCATCAAAATCTGCCAGTGAGAACGTCCTAAAATATGCAGTTCACACACAAACACACACACAGAGTCTTCTGCAGTAAATGCTTTCCACAGACCAGCAACATCCTCCACCCACTGAGCACAGACCACCGACAGCAGACTGGAATAGAGTCACTGACAGACATATGAACATATACAGGTGCTGGTCATATAATTAGAATATCATCAAAAAGTTGATTTATTTCACTAATTCCATTCAAAAAGTGAAACTTGTATATTATATTCATTCATTACACACAGACTGATATATTTCAAATGTTTATTTCTTTTAATTTTGATGATTATAACTGACAACTAAGGAAAATCCCAAATTCAGTATCTCAGAAAATTAGAATATTACTTAAGACCAATACAAAGAAAGGATTTTTAGAAATCTTGGCCAACTGAAAAGTATGAACATGAAAAGTATGAGCATATACAGCACTCAATACTTAGTTGGGGCTCCTTTTGCCTGAATTACTGCAGCAATGCGGCGTGGCATGGAGTCGATCAGTCTGTGGCACTGCTCAGGTGTTATAAGAGCCCAGGTTGCTCTGATAGTGGCCTTCAGCTCTTCTGCATTGTTGGGTCTGGCATATCGCATCTTCCTCTTCACAACACCCCATAGATTTTCTATGGGGTTAAGGTCAGGCGAGTTTGCTGGCCAATTAAGAACAGGGATACCGTGGTCCTTAAACCAGGTACTGGTAGCTTTGGCACTGTGTGCAGGTGCCAAGTCCTGTTGGAAAATGAAATCTGCATCTCCATAAAGTTGGTCAGCAGCAGGAAGCATGAAGTGCTCTAAAACTTCCTGGTATACGGCTGCGTTGACCTTGGACCTCAGAAAACACAGTGGACCAACACTAGCAGATGACATGGCACCCCAAACCATCACTGACTGTGGAAACTTTACACTGGACCTCAAGCAACGTGGATTGTGTGCCTCTCCTCTCTTCCTCCAGACTCTGGGACCCTGATTTCCAAAGGAAATGCAAAATTTACTTTCATCAGAGAACATAACTTTGGACCACTCAGCAGCAGTCCAGTCCTTTTTGTCTTTAGCCCAGGCGAGACGCTTCTGACGCTGTCTGTTGTTCAAGAGTGGCTTGACACAAGGAATGCGACAGCTGAAACCCATGTCTTGCATACGTCTGTGCGTAGTGGTTCTTGAAGCACTGACTCCAGCTGCAGTCCACTCTTTGTGAATCTCCCACATTTTTGAATGGGTTTTGTTTCACAATCCTCTCCAGGGTGCGGTTATCCCTATTGCTTGTACACTTTTTTCTACCACATCTTTTCCTTCCCTTCGCCTCTCTATTAATGTGCTTGGACACAGAGCTCTGTGAACAGCCAGCCTCTTTTGCAATGACCTTTTGTGTCTTGCCCTCCTTGTGCAAGGTGTCAATGGTCGTCTTTTGGACAACTGTCAAGTCAGCAGTCTTCCCCATGATTGTGTAGCCTACAGAACTAGACTGAGAGACCATTTAAAGGCCTTTGCAGGTGTTTTGAGTTAATTAGCAGATTAGAGTGTGGCACCAGGTGTCTTCAATATTGAACCTTTTCACAATATTCTAATTTTCTGAGATACTGAATTTGGGATTTTCCTTAGTTGTCAGTTATAATCATCAAAATTAAAAGAAATAAACATTTGAAATATATCAGTCTGTGTGTAATGAATGAATATAATATACAAGTTTCACTTTTTGAATGGAATTAGTGAAATAAATCAACTTTTTGATGATATTCTAATTATATGACCAGCACCTGTATACTGTAAATACTGTAAATATGGCTTAGTAACAAGACAGAATGAGAGAGAAAGACAAAGGAGAGAGAGGCCATGGCCCTCTACTGGAGCATTTCTGTCCTCACACAAAGTAAATGATGAAATTAATTAATTAGTGCTTAAAGTGTTAGTTCACCCAAAAATTCTGTCATTTATTACTCATCCTCATGTCATTCCACACCCATAAGACCTTCGTTCATCTTCAGAACACAAATTAAGATATTTGTGATAAAATCCGATGGCTCAGTGAGCCCTCCATTGACAGCAAGATAATTTACACTTACAGATACCCACAAAGGTACTAAAGACATAATTAAAACAGTTCATGTGACTACAGTGGTTCAACCTTAATGCTATGAAGTGACGAGAATACTTTTTGTGCGCCAAAAAACAAAATAACGACTTTATTCAACAATATCTTGTGAAGCTTCGAAGCTTTATGAATCTTTTGTTTCAAATCAATGGTTCGGAGCCTGTATCAAACTGCCAAAGTCACATGAACCATTGAAATTTTGAAACATTTCGAAACCCTTATGACGTAACGAAGCCTCGTTTACTGAAATCACGTGACTTTGGCAGTTTGATACATGCTCCGAACCACTGTTTCCAAACAAAAAATTCGTAAAGCTTCGAAGCTTTGCTAGATATTGTTGAATAAAGTCGTTATTTTGTTTTTTAGTGCACAAAAAGTATTTTTGTCGCTTCATAACATTAAGGTTGAACCACTGTAGTCACATGAACTGTTTTAAATACACCTTTAGTAGCTTTCTGGGCATTGAAAGTGTTAATTATCTTGCTGGCAATGGAGGGCTCACTGAGCCATCGGATTTCATCAAAAATATCTTAATCTGTGTTCTGAAGATGAACGAAGGTCTTATGGCTGTGGAATGACATGAGGGTGAGTAATTAATGACAGAAATTTCATTTTTGGGTGAACTAATCCTTTAAAGATAGCTAACATAGCTCAATGGTTAAGTGTGTTCCTCATTAAGCTATGTTAGCTATCGTTAAGTCATGATGAAATTAATGTATTAATGAGATGAACACATATGAATGCAACAATTACTTCTCATTTTGTTGCATTAGTGTGTAAAAATTAGTGCTTATAAGTTTCTTTGCAAAGCAAGAAAGCAATTGTTTGATGACATGAAATCTGAAGTAGTGATCTGCAGTGTAACATGCTCAATTTACTAAATTTGAAAAAAAAAGCACATTTTTAATTCACACACGCATATATATATATATATATATATATATATATATATATACACATTTTTTGCAAATAGACTATTTAAGTAAACTACAAAGAAAAAGGTTTAGCTTAAATGTGATTAAAATAATGAAAAACAGTAACAACATCTCAAATATTCAATATATAACAAATATATGAATATATATACAAAATTCATTTAAATGCTAACCTAAAATATTGATTTTGGGAGTAATGAAAGTTCAAGGACACATCATGCCAACTATAAAATATGAAATTGCCCTACGCCTCCATTTTGTGGTGACCAACATCACAATTACAGCTTCCAAACTCATAAATAGGAACTTCCTATGATAACTTAATATCTCCATCTGTGAGAGAAAAATGCATCTAAACTGATATCACAGCTGTTGAAAAACCTAAGAAAAATAAAATGTAGTCTCTTTGTGAAGTTAAACTCAGGCCTAGATGAAATCAGCTGATGTTTGTCCTGTTTTCTGCACTGATTTTGAAGGAAAATCTGTAAAAAGGTTTTAAATAGGTTTAAATGTGTTAAAAAGAGCTGAATGTAATATATTTTTATTGGAAGCTAAAAGCATTATGTAAGCAAATTAGCTAAAAAACACATAAGGTGCAACAGATTTGTGAACTTTGTGAAAGAAAAACAAAAAAAAAAGGAATCCGCACACCAAACAAACTCAAAGTTCAAGGTGTGCGGATTCCTCTTTTTTTGTTTTTCATGTTTTATGAACTGAATCTACACACAAAAAAAAACTTTACATACAGAAATTGGCACTTTGTGAATGACAGGCATTCAAGTTCAATGAAAAACAGCAGATCTTTCTGTGGATGCAGATTACACACGGGACTGCTCAAGCTGCGTTTTGTCATCATAATTCTGTTATCAAATATGTCAGAGCTACAGAACGAACCTCTCTCCTTCTGCTTCCCTTCCCTACTTCCACTTATCTGTGTGACTTTTGTTTTGCATCTTTGTCCTTTTAGTATTCTTTTAACTTTCACTTTTTTCCTCTCACTTTCACTTTTTATATCTTTCTATTCATTTTACCGCCCTTCCTCATTTGTTGAGGCGTATTCTCTCTCTCCGTCTCTTTGGTTCGCTCTGTCCCTCCTGCATTGCTAAATTTGGGTTATTTTCCTTTTGTTTTCATATCTCTCTCCTGCTCTTTGTGAATTAGGCAGTAAATATTGACACAGACACACAGCGTCCGCTCGGCCAAATCAGTTGGAATTACCACATTAAACCAGGCGAGAGCGCGAGGCAGACGGAGAAAGAAATCACGCTATCCTCCTGGATTTGTCCAAATTCAGCTGATGCAAAACAAGGAATTAATTTGGACTTGGGAGCGGCCTAACGCGGGCCTGCCGGGACCACGTCCGCACTTGACAAAGATGAATGGCACCATTCCAACTGAATAGTAATTTCACTTTTTGTTTGTGCGTATATGTGTGTGCGCAGTCGAGAATACGTGGGCTGCTCGATGTGCTACAGGCACAAAAGCAAAGTCAGCCAATCCCGCAGAGGCTCCTACCTGTCCGTCACATACCCAGGCATTGTTTACTAATCATCTGATGTTGATTGGTTTGAGAGCAGGGCTTGGGGGCGGAGTCAGGACAGAGGGGAAGGTTAAGTCTTAACCTTGGGGAGATTTGCTATCTATTCACCAGCAGGATTCATGTCCTCTAAAGCAAAAGAGAGATAGGGAGAACGAAGAGAAACTTTTTTTTTTCAGTCCGCTCGAGGGGTGTGTGGAGTGACACAAAACGTGTCACATTCAGAGAGTGAATCCACTGGAAGAAATTCAGACGAACACCCAAAGGCATAATCTTCGGCCCCGGCCGATAGAAATGGTAATTGTGGGTGAGGATGGTTTTTTGAAGGCTGAGCCGTGTGCGGACAGAATGTCCATTTAGAGTAAAAGGACCCAACCAAACAGGCCCTTCTCCACTCTTTTGTTCCCCTCAACAGGCCTTCACATGTTTACGGAAAAAGAACCTTCAAATCCACTCAGCGTCCACAACACAATGTGCCACCTAACCCTGGCTCACGGATGAGAGGACAGGAGACGAGAAAAGAGAGGGAAACGAGAAGAAAGAAGATTCTTATTTTTCCTGTCAGGCTTCCTGGTGTTTTGGCTGGTTTATCTTAGAACAGTGCTTTTAACTGGTTTGGCTTCAGGACACACCATAAAAGTACTGAAAGCTATCATGAACTTTATGAACATGGACAAATATTAACAAAACACAGCAGGCAAATTTTGTAAATGTAAATTCAGATACCAGTCTAATCAAACAGTGAGCCAAATTTTAAAATTAAATACACTCTTAAAAAAAAAAAAAAAAAAATGCTTGGTTAAAAATAACCCAAATTGGGTTAAAAATGGACAAACCCTGTGGATTGGTTAAATTTTTGACCCAGCCTGCTGGGTAGTTTTATTTAACTTATCTATTGTTTAAAAAATACTATATTACACACTTAAAATAAACCCAAAATAGGTTGGAAATTAAAATTATTAATATATTAAATAATAAACATTTATTAAATTGCTTATTAATAAATGTTCACCTGATTATTATTGTAGCTACTAGCAATTATGTGCCTGATTTTTCATTTCCAATCTATTTTAGGTTAATTTTAAGCCAGCCATATAGTATTTTTTAAACAATAGATGAGTTAAATAAAACTGCCTAGCAGGTTGGTCAAACATTTAACCCAACCGCTGGGTTTGTCCACACTTATTTTGGCAAATCCAAGCATATTTTACAGTTTGATACATTATTAAGATCTCTTCTGTAACTCTACAGGAGAAAATGTGAGATTACTGCCTTTTTCTCAAGAGACTCTTCATTTACTCTCTGGTGTCTAGGAGAAACAACCAAGTTATTAAAGAGATCTAATTTGTCAAATTTGTTTCCTACAGGCTTGCTCTTTTCCTTCCTTAAGACTTTTCCTGCCATCCCTATAGACTCTATAACACACATGACCTAGTTCAAACACACACACACACACGTCACAGGACAGTCCAAATGGACCGATGAGTTCTCCAGCACAGCATGATTACATCACTTAAATTGAATCCCCAACACACACACACACTTACCCTGAACCACTCGACACCCTGACACAGCCCAAAAGAGCCAGGCCATGTAGTGACCCATAGGGGTTAAAGGTTAAAGCTGACAGCCACTGAGAAGATGGACATCTCATTTATAGTTAGTGACTCGGTATATGGTAAAAAAAACAGACAAACAAGTACTGTATGTACAAATGAGAACATGCAAACACACATAGATGCCTCGAGCAATGGTAGGCGCGTGCACGCACACACACACACACACACACACACACACACACACACACACACACACACACACACACACTCAGATGGGTCCTGCTGCTTAACCCTGGCGGTTCGTTCGTCGGCTCACTCTAAGAACGTGCAGCACTTAAACTTTCCCCTTTTCAAACAGCCCGAGACAAAAAGCGTGAGACACCAGCAGGCAGCCCCGGGAGCACACAGACGGCTGAACAGGAACAAGAGGCACATCCACAAAAAAGAGAAAAAAAACACCCCCCAACACACACACACAAACACATGTCTATACACAATGTGCCCCCCTCTAGTAAAGTCTACTCCTGCACCCTGCAGATTGACTGCACACAGATCACTCAGAAAGATCTGATACATGAGACAGCACTCTATTTGACCATAAAAAAAAGAATGAAAAAAAGAAAACTATTAACATAAAACAAAAATGACAGATAGACCTACAGAGAGATAGAATAAAAGAGAGATATAATAAAGGCACAATACAAGATAGAACGATGGAAAGAACGAAAGATAGAATTATAAATCAATAGAATTATGGATAGATAGATTGATAGGTAGAACAAAAGATACAAAGAAAAATACAGCCCAAGATAGAATGATAGCATGATCACATGATAGATAGAACGATGGACTGATAGAAGAATGATACATAGATGAAACGAAAGACAGAACAAAAGATAGAATATTAGCTATAGATTTATGGATAGATAGAACCCAGGATAGAACATTAGATAGATATAACTCAAGATAGAATGATGGATAGATAGAATGCAAGATAGAACGTTAGACAGAAGACAAGATAGATCGATGGATAGATAGAACGATGAATAGAATGCAAGATAGAATGATGGATAGAGAGAACAGAATAATAAATTGCATGATGGATAGAGAGAATGAAAGACAGAATGATGGATAGACAGAATATATGATGAGAACGAAGAATAAAAGATAAAACGAAAGACATGATGGGTAGATAAAACAAGAGATACAAAGAAAGACAATGCAAGAAAGAATGATAGATAGACAGAAGGGAAGACAGAATGATGGATAGATAGAATGATGGCTGGATATATAGAACGATAGATAGAACGATAGAACGATAGATAGATAGATAGAACATTAGAAAGAACAACAGAACTATAGATAGAATGATAAAATGATAGATAGAATGATAGATAGAACGATAGATATATAGAACGATAACACAACAGAATGATCGATTGAATGATAGAAAGAACAACAGAACTAGAACTAGATAGACAGATAGAACGATAGAATGATAGATAAAACGATAGATAAGATAGAATGACAGAACGATAAAATGATAAATTGAATGATAAAATGATAGAAAGATAGAACGATCAATAGACATAGATAGACATAAAACCATAGATAGAATGATAAAATTACAGATAGAACGATAGATAGAACAATAGGACGATAGATAGATAGAACGATAAAACGACAGAATGATCGATAGAATGATAGAAAGAACAACAGAACTATAGATAGATAGAATGATAAAATGATAGAATGATAGGTAGATAGAATGATGGATAGAACGACAGAACGATAAAATGATAAATTGAATGATAAAACGATAGAAAGATAGAACAATCGATAGAACGATCGATAGATAGAATGATAAAACAATAGATAGAATAATAAAATGATAAAAAGAACAACAGAACTAGAACTAGATAGATAGAATGATATAGAATGATAGATAAAACGATAGATAAGAGAACGACAGAACGATAAAATCATAAATTGAATGATAAAATGATAGAAAGATAGAACAATCGATAGAACGATCGATAGATAGATAGAATGATAAAACAATAGATAGAATGATAAAATGATAGATTGAATGATAAATAGAATGATAAAATTATAGATAGAACGATCGATAGAACGACAGAACGATAAAATGATAGATTGAAGATAAAACGATAGAAAGATAGCACGATCAATAGATAGATAGAACAGAAATAGAATGATGGATAGAACAATGGGTAGATAGAACGAAACATGCAAAGAAAGACCGCAAGATAGAGCGATGGATGGATAGAGTGACAGACAGACAGACAGACAGACACACGGGCAGAACTAAGAAACTTTGGCCAGAACTTTGACAGAGGGGCCAAATGATGGATTGACAGTGGGAGATTAAGAGGAAAGAAAGAATGAGTGAAAGAAAGACAGACAGATAGACGGACAGGGAGAAAAGGAAGGGGTGTGGGAGGGTGTGCTGCAGCTGTCCTCTGTCCTCCAAGCCCCAGGTTTCTGTCGTTTGCTGAAAAACACGGTTCATTACATTCCCTCTCTCCATTCCCTCTTTCCTTTCAGTGGAGATAAGCTTCTTAGAGAAGAGGCAGCGGGCGGAGCCGGCCTTTGAGTGACAGCAGGAAGAGACCGGCATTCAGCGCACAATAGCGCTTTAGCAGGGGCTAATCTAAGAGGCGTAGAATGACCTCCACTCACTCTCTCATCTACTAGCCTTTCCCACAGCGAGAGAGAGAGAGAGAGAGAGAGAAAGATGGCAGGACAGTGAGAGGCCCCGATGAGTGCAAAGATTGAGAGAGTGACAAAAAGTGTAAAAAGCAGGGGTGTTGGAAAAAGAGGATTATCAGACAGTGATGGATAGATGGATAGTGCAAGTGAAAAAAAAAATGCAGGAAAGGAGAGAAGAAAAGTGATTAAAAAAAACTGATTGAAGAGAAGAAAAAGATAATATAAAATATGTTCTTGCAGAGAAAATATAAATAATATTTTATATATAATATTTGCAGAGAATATATATTTTTTTAATTTAAATATAATTAATAAATGTATATATTATTTTTTATTTAAATTTCTGTGCAAGAACAACATTTATTTATATTTTATATATAATATACATATTTACTTTTTCAAGCAGGAACAACATTTATCTCTGTATCAAGCATATAAATATGTATTCCTCTTTTATCACTCTGTTTTTCATACAATTGTGTGTGATGGTTGAGCGGTTTGGGGTTGATGGAGGAGCAGGTGGACGTTCTGCTTACGTGCCCTTCATCACTCTGTACTGCTGCTCTGCCACAGCCAATCATATCAACCATAAAGCGGCCAATCAGCCAATCAGCATGCAGTAGCTTGCCTATTTATAGGTCACTACAATCACTGATCATAATCTCTTCATAACTGAAGAAAAGATACAGTTTTGCTCTCATGTACCCAGAGATAAAGAAGTGGAGTGTCAAGTTTTCTCTGAAATATTATGGATTACAAACACAAACAAGGCAAAGCTTGTCTTTATGGTGACAATAAGGCTGATACATACTCAAGTATGCAAGTATGTAAATGCAAATGCTTCTTTTACAGTGATTTCATGCACAGGTCAATTTCAAAATGTGTCAGAACATAATTCACTCATTCATTATTAGCACAAACAATGGTAACTCTATCGCCCCCTTGAGTACTGAGGTTTGTCACAGTCAAACTGCATGTTAAGTATGTACAACGGAACATGCAATTGAAATATGTTGGCCAAAGTTTAACCGCATCATTTGAAATACACAGTGTTTTACTGTGATTTATTTTTATTAAATAATCAGTGTGGCTTGAGGTGTTGGATTATTTGAGAAATGGTTCACACTCCTGTAGGGTTTGTTTAATTTGGTTGGAGCGTGTTAAATATACACTACATATATACACAAGTGAGCACAGACACATTCACACCTGCTTGTATATTAATTTAAAGTAGTTAGAGTATGTTGAGTGGTGAAGTAGTTGTCTTTAACTTTCATCAGCTGACAGAAAGAAGGAAAGTTGGATGAAGTTTAGGTTGAAATCTAAAGCTGAGGATGTGGTTCACACAAACACACACGACTCAGTCAAAACTAAATTCTTTAATCATTTATTAACCTGTATTAATTGCTTTCTTCTGCAGAACACAAAAGAAGATACTGTATTTTGACGAATATTAGGGTCCAGGTTTGTGTCAACTAGACTGAGCCGGCGTTCGGAGGTAAACATGAATTTGTTGAATAAAGTCGTTATTTTTGTTTTGTTTTCGAGCACAAAATTATTCTCGTCGCTTCATAACATTAAGGTTGAACCACTGTAGTCATGTTGACTATTTTTACTACTTTTCTGGACCTTGAATGTGGTAATTTCGTTGCTTTCTATTGAGGATAAAAAAAAAAAAAAAAATCTTGGATTTCATCAAAAATATCTTAATTTGTATTCTGAAGATGAACGAAGGTCATGCGGGTGTGGAACGACATGATGGTGAGTAATTAATGACAGAAATTTCATTTTTGGGTGAACTAACCCTTTAAAGCAAATGTTGAACTACATTTCCCATCAGCACCTGCTTGCATCTACTACTAAGGGTTGGGAATACTGGGGGTAGGAAATTTTCAGAGAGACTAGCAATCAGTGTTGCCAAGTCTGCGGTTTTTCCGCAGAATTGGGCTACTTTTACACCGTGGCCTAACCAGATGCGACGCAACGCCGTGACACGCGATAAAAGGTATCTTTTCCATGTTAATCTGAGTTTTTGTCCTAACCAGCCGCGACGACGACACGCGAATATTCTATTTTAGAAACGGTTTCTAATTGTCCGCGACGTCACGGCTGGAACAGCAACACAAAGTATGGCAATGATAATATCAGGTACTGTTTATGTGCTTTATTTAATGTTAAAAGCATCTAACGACAGTTTGAATATCGTTCTGTGTTCCCAGCTTTTTAGCTGTAATGAAAACAACACTGGCTAATTCACCTCAGATCTTGAAAATAAATAAATGGGCACAAGAATGCTCAAACTGTCAACTAAATGCGAACAAACAAGTGTATGCTATGACAAAGATTGGTTCAGTCACTCCGTATGTGCTTTAAATAATGTTTAAATTGTGTAATATTTATGAATTTTACTATGTACTTGCCCAATTCATTGTGTTTGCTGTGCTCTTGTCGAGAGAGCCCGCCCACACTCTCTTCTGATTGGCTGTGGTTTTTGATTGATTTTATCGCTTATAGTGTGGTGGATAGTCAAATTGCTCGTCGCTAGAATCTTATCCACATCATGTCTGGTTAGGACACGGTGGGTTGTTTTTCATATCCGCGGGTTAAAGCGACCCCAAATAACATGATATTTAGCCCGTGGAATACGCATTTTACCAGAGGAACCCTGCCAAAAACGCAGATTTTACCCCCAGTTTTCATCACGGGACCCCCCTGAAATGTGATTGGGCTGGTTTTGGGCTAGTTTTGACTTGCAATTGGGCGGGTTTTGTTGTGAAAACCTGGCAACCCTGCTAGCAATAGCGAGCTAGCTTTGACAGCATAAGATCCCACTCTCCCTTCAGAGCACCTCCAAAGCCACTCCTCTTCCAAATCACATGAACGCGTACAGCAAGGAGCAAACAAAAGTGTCACGAGAGTTTGCGTTAAACTACCTCATGTCTCAAAGCACATAACATTACAATAACAGTAAACATAAACAACATAAAGAGCACTGACCTGTACCACCTGACTGCTGCAGATTTATTTCAGCATTGATAGTGCTGCCATTGAAACATAAATTCGAGAAATGAACTGAATGCAATGATTGGACAAACATTTTATGGTCCTGTGCCTTCCACAGACAATATTAGGGCTGCACGATCAAATGAAAATAAGTGAAGTACGGGTAAATGCTGCTCCATCTGTAAGCCAGAGGGCGCTCTCATGTAGAAACTCCAAATATGCCCCACAGAAGAAAGATAATGCATGTAGTTCCAGGAAATGCCTATAGGTATCACATTATTGCTGTAGCTGAATAAACAGAAGATTGAAACACTTTCATTGATTAAACATGACTAATAAACACACGACTACAACAATATATGGTTTATCTGAGTTCTTTAAGCCTTCTCGGGTATTTTCATGATAATAAGTTGCAATGCTAATCGACAATGCCTTTATCACTGTATAGAATACTATCAAATAATATTCTTTATGCCACATCATCTCACAGAAGGATGTTATTTCAAACAACTGACATTATGAAGTGAGTTTGGAGTAAAACATGTTATTAAATGTTGTCTTTTGTTGGACATGAGGTTCATAAATGTTTCTCATGTTTGGAAAGATGTTTGATGCATGTTGCTTTGTCAAATGCACGTTATAAGCGACTCAGATGGAGCAGCATTTACTACTGATCACAGAGCAATGCTTCACGGAGAAGCTGCGCATAAAAAAATAAATCGCAGCCTTTGCGATTGTATAACTGTAAACCATTCAAGCGCAAGAAGACCCGAGCGCTGTTTTCTGTGCTGCACACACATCCAAAGAGTGCACACAGAAAAAGTTATTTTAATATGATTTAAAACTATTCAAACGCAAGAAGACTTGCGCGCTGTTTTCTGTGGTGTGCACATGTCCAAAACGTGCGCACAGAAAGCCGCATCTCATACTGAATAATGAGTGATACTGAACTTTTCCGGGTTTTTTTGCACTTGAACAGACAAATACACACAAAACTATGTCAAAATATCCTCATAAACAAAGTTGGTTATGTCTTAAGTGAACGTAAACAGCTGACAAAGAAAACACATAACAGTATATTGGATCCATGCAGCTCTTAAAGGTGCAGTGTGTAAATTTTAGCAGCATCTAGCGGTGAGGTTGCAAATTGCAAAATAGAGAAGCTACAGTGGCTGACACAGGACAAAGATGTCGTCTGAGACAGCAGAGAGTAGCCAGTCAAGCAAACACACTCTGTAGAGCAGTTTGTCCGTTTAGGGCTACTGTAGAAACATGCCGTCGCAAAATGGCGACTTAACATGTAAGGAGACCCGCGGTGTATGAGATAGAAATGGCTCATTCTAAGGTAATAAAAACATAATGGTTCATTATGTAAGGTCTTTATACACTACTGAAAACATAGTTATGTATATTATATTGCATTTCTGTCAATAGATCCTCCTAAAATGTACACATTGCACCTTTAAAGTGACAGTAGCCAAATATTCCTGTTACCATCTCTAATAATATTAATCAAACAACAAAAGACAGAGAAAATTCACTGGCTGTTTTTGACTGAATAACTTCTGTAACTATATTTGTAATGTATATTTATTTAATTTATAAAGTGCAGTGTTATTTTACATTTGATTACAGTTTCTATACCTGAATACCTGAAAATCTTAAAACACTTTATTTCAATCGTATCTTTGTTCAGTTATATTTACCTGTGTGATTGCTAATTTGTTTATTTGTTCTTTTTTAATAACTGAGCGTTTACTGGTCTTTAATATTGCTTGAAATTTATATTAGTTAGGCTAAGTTAGTTGTTTTTAAGTTTTAGTGTCTACTACACTGCCATATTAACAAATAATGGTTGTTTTTAAATACTAGTTTACTGCTATAGTACACAGTATATAGGGTAAGTTGAGGGCATTGTATTGTGGGATACAGTATGCTGTGTTTTACACATAGTTTACACTCTGTGCACAGCAAAAATACTTATGCTGCCTTCACATGCTGTTGGAATTGTCATAAATGCGAGTTTCCTAGTTAAAAATTGGTCATGAACGCCCTCTTAAGTCGCATTTACTACTGGGAAGCTTGGGGTATATTTTGATAGCCAAGTTCCTGAGTTGGGCAGGCCATAATCTTTAAACATGGAAGAAGGGAGAACGATTGCTGCTGTGACTGCTATTCTTTATTAGTTTTTCCACAACAGCTACAGTGTCTTGTCTTGTCATTAAACTAGTGAATACATATTTACATATAAGCATAACCATTTGAAGTGTATTGTATGTTTTATTCACAGCGAAAATAGCCTGTATTTGACTGAAATTCCAGAATCTAGATAGCGCTGTGAATGTTTATATGGTTGTCAATGAATGGGACACTAAATATCATTTTGCCTTTAATAAGATTTTCCCAATAAATAGGCAAGAATAAACCTGCACTCCATGATTCCTGTTCTTTCTGACAACAAAAGCACTTGAATGTGACTTCAGAAGTGGGAAGTAAGAAATTTCCGATAGCATGTGAAGACAGCAATAATATGATGAAAACAGTAAGTAGTATTAGCTAATCATACATACATACATACAATACATACACAGGTAAATAGTCGCCTCCTTTGAGCACAGGTCATGTGTGTTTTTATCCGGTGTCAGTTTGGTCTTTCTGCCCCTCGGTTTCCACCCAGCATACACACAAATACACAAGCCAGGTCTCGACCACCAAGGTGGCCTTTAAACAGCTATGGTTGTTTTATGTCACATGTCAGCCATATTGCGGCCTACCAAAAGGGTGCCCTCAAAGTTTGTGTGTGTATGTATGCAAGTTACAAATGCATTTGTCAAATAAGACTGTACTTCTTTTAAAAATGTCACAATCATGCATAATTTGTAAATGCGTACTTGTATGTGAGTTTTTGCCATGGATAAGAGACCTAAAATGTGTTTTGTATTTTATATGTGGCTGTTGGTGTGTAAAGGTGTGTGTGGACAAGTACATGCTTGAGGATGTGTGTGTGTGTGTGCGTGTTAATCATGGCAGTGTGAATGAATAGAGCTCCTGTTCTCTAATGGCTTTATGCAGAGATGTTTAATGTCAGGAAACACCCGTCATGTACATGCCAAACACACACACACACACACACACACACACACACACGTCCCAATCCAAACAGAGCAGCAATCTGAAAGATCCTCATCTAAAGGCCACATGCACAAATTATAATAACGTTTTTAGGAATTCAGAAAAGATACGTAAAGATAGCTAACAAATTATTCAGAGCAGAGGAAGATTGTATCGTTTACAGAGTAAGTGCATAGCATAGAGTTTATGAAGTGTGTGTACGTATGTGTTTTGGAATGGGTTTTAAGTGGTACGTGGGGCCCTGTGTGATTTATACCTGCAAATATGAAGAGACTGAGCATGATGTGTGTGTGTGTGTAGACAGAGGAGCTTATATCACAGCCCCATATTAAATGCAGGTTTGAAAGTTTTCACTAGAGCTGGGTAATGAGCTTGACCTCTGACACACAGCTGATGACTTCCATACCTGTGAGAGTGTGCGTTTGAGCGAACATTGCTACATCCATGAGCTTTTGTGCCCACGACCACATGTGCCGATGTTTGTCGACATGTGTACTCAATGAGATTTGTGTGTGTTGGTGTTTGACACGGACATGAGTAATGAAGTCCACGGACAGAAATAATTGGACCGAAATTACAAAAAGACTAGTGAAAGGGAGAACAATAAAGAAAAAAAAAAGTGAAACGTAAAACATGGCATGATGAAATATTGCGGGAAAAACAAGAGTTAGTGCAGAACAAAATGAGACGAGGGCGAATTAGAATGAGTAATGCGAACCGACGCTGGGGTCTGTCCTCTTGAAACGCTTAGTCTGAAGAATTCAACTGGTGGTTTGTGAATATATTACAATATTTCAGCACATAAATACACTCTGTTGCTATATTATATGCAGGTCTGTTGTGTGCTTTACGCATTTTTTGAGGGGGCACCATAAACCCTAATGGGTAAAATAAAAAAAATAAAACAATGAAAGGGGAAATATGCTTAATTGTCATGAAAATAATGTAAAAACAGTCCTAAAAAAAGGCTATCAGATTCACCCAGTGTAATTTTTAAATTAACACCAAATCATCTTAACGATCTCATAACACACTCCTATGTTTATGCTGGTATTTCAGTATTTATGTTTTTAAAAGCTAGTCATATGAAACATTCAGCCAGCTTCATGGCAAAAAAATGCTTTGAACAATGCCGAGTCAAACGTTAATCTTTGCCAGTGTGTATTCACTGCCAATACTGAGAAATCATATAAATGTGAAGAATGAGAGAGATATTGTAAAAAAAAAAAAAAAAAAAAGGTAATCAGTGTAATAATATATAAAACATTTTTTTTTTTTTGACATACAACAGCAGTTTCCGGAAATGTTCCAAAGGTAAATAATTCCAATATTTAAGGAAGAGTTCAGCCAAAAATGCTGTCATCATTTACTCACCCTCTTGTTGTTCCAAACATATGTGACTTTCTTTCTTTCATGGAACACAAAAGGAGCTTTTTTGAACAACATTCACATTGTTCTTTGCGATACAACAACTGTCAAGCTTCACAAAAGTAGTCCAAATGACTCTTGAATCCATACGATAGTTTTGTGGGATGAACAGACTGAAAAACAAAAAACTTTATTCACTGAAAATACTGGCAGCCACACTAGATCATGAGAGTGCATGAGACAAGCTGCGATATCTGATATGAAAACAAATCATTCTTTTTTGAGTCAATAAGTTGGTTGATCCAGTTCACAAAGCCAGTTTGAATGATTCGGTTTGCATGTTCAACTCACTAACTCCATATTCCAGTCACAGCAGTTAAAGTCGGCATAAAACGGAAGTTGGATAGTCTTTTCTTATGATTGTGACGTATATCCACGGTTTCCAGCAGCTTCTCAAACAAGAAAAAATGCAGGACAGGACTTTATTTTGTTCATTGGAAATTGATCGAATCATTGGATCATTTGCTATTGCTGTGATGTCATGTGAGTGACAGGTTGTCCCGCCCTCACACCAAAAAACACATCATCAAAGAAGAGTAGTTATTTAGATTAAAGATTATGAGGGCACATTAATTAAAAAAAAATTATAATGTGCATGGATAAATCATTCAGCTATAATAAACAGCAATATTCCATAAAAAATAAGAATAGTCAATTTTGATTTCATGGTGATCTTAACAGCATACTGGAGTTGAAAATTATCATTGAATAACAACTTAAATTTCAGTTTGCTTCTCACACAAAGCTATTGTTCGACTTCAGAAGACTTGGAATATAGTGCATAAGTCATATGGACCATTTTTATGATATAATATTTTGCATTAGGTGCATTTGCATGCTTTAAAGGTGCAGTGTGTAAATTTTAGCGGCATCTAGTGGTAAGGTTGCGAACTGCAATATAGAGAATCTACGGTGGCCAACGCAGGACAAAGATGTCATTGTCTGAGACAGCAGAGAGTAGCCAGTCAACCAAACATGCTCTATAGAGCAGTTTGTCCATTTAGGGCTACTGTAGAAACATGGCGGCACAAAATGGCGACTTAACATGTAAGGGGACCCGCAGTGTGTGTAGATAGAAATGGCTCATTCTAAGGTAATAAAAACATAATGGTTCATTATGTCAAGTCTTTATACACTACTGAAAACATAGTTATGTATATTATATTGCATTTCTGTCAATAGATCCTCCTAAAATGTACACATTGCACCTTTAAAGCTTTTTATTATTGTTGTTATAAATGTACTGAAAGAAATGAGCAGTTCAATATTCAAAAGTTCTTCTTTCATTTTCCACAATGGAAAGAAAGTCATACAGCACAAGGGTGAATCATGACACAAATTTTCATTTTTGGGTGAACTGTCCCTTTAAGAACACAGAAACCCAATCAGAGATCCATTCTGGGCCAATGTTAAGACCAATAGCAGTAGCCATGTACACCGAAGGTCACAGATCCTTGACCCTTTGAACCCTGTCAGACCCTAAAAAAGAATGACAGACGTCTCTCTCTCTCTTTCCACGTCTATCTCTTTCTCCCTTTTTTCCACAAAACCGGCCGATTAAATATATTAATCCTTTTTCTCACCCACAGCTGACCTCCTCCCACACACACAGACAGACACATCAATGAATGTGCTGCTGAGTCCAGACAAATCAATACATCTCAGAGTTCTGTGTAGCTTAAGACATACACATACATTAATCAAACTATTACAACAACGAAACACGCAAACATACACGCACTATTGACCAGAGCTATAATCATGTCATGTCGTGGTTTTGACATTCTGACTCTACAATCAAACAGGATGTACACTTGTATGCACGACACACACACAAACACACATCAGCCGGATCACTTCTCACCTCGTCTGCACGCCGGCCAATCAGCGCAGGTGCTGAAATGAGAATTGCATTAACATCCACAATGCTTTGCGTGTGTTGCCGTGAGCACGGGGAATACCTGTAATAGAATTTCCCCTCCGTCCCCTTCCTCGCCCACTCCCTCTTTAAACATTTACACTCGTCCGCCCGCTCCCTCGCTCCTGATCAAATCAGGGAGAAGAGAAATTACATTTCTCCATAGCGCCACTCCGATCCAAACACTCCCATTTGCTGGATTAGCGCTTCGGTCTGGGCGGAATTCTGCTCGAGAGCGATCCGATTAAACGGCGACATCAAATAAAAAAGCAAGACGTGAGTAAAATATCATTCAATATTGTCTTTTTCTCTTTCTTTTGTCTGACAAATTTGATAATGCTCAGTTTCGTGCAACTGGTTGAACGTAACAATAATATTTGGAATCAAGTTTCGCACCTCTGAGCCAAAATGGCTGCACTCAAACTGGTTCCACAAAACAGTTGTTTTGTTTTCAAACTAAAACTTTGGAGAGGAATGTTTATTCAATTCTTGGAGTTCATCAGTCATCATTGTTCCTAAAAATGAGAGTGAGTTATGGTTAAAGAACGGATTTATGCATGTGGGACCAGCAGAGACAAGGGAGTGCAAGATAAAGAGATAAAAAAATGGGGAGGGTTTGAAAGAAATAGAGTCTGAGCCAGTGGGAACCCTGATGTTCATGGTCAGTTCATCAAACTGAGGAGGTCAAAGGTCAGTGACAAGAAGGCACTGGAGTTACAGGGATTTTTGTCTTTATCAAGGACAGTGCAGTCATCTTATTAATAGGCTCTACCATTCTATATATATATTTGGGTCATTGACAAATAAAGCTTCAAAAAAGGTGTTTATTAAAAATCTGATGTAATGCATATTTTTGAGTCATGAACAATGTATTTAAACAAGTTGCAGTTGTTAAGCAACATTTCAAAATGTTTAAATTAATTTTTTTACTTTTTTATGTCAGGCGGTACAACCAAATAAATACTGTAGTTGTACCACCTGACATGAAAAGTGTACCAACCTACCCATACTTGAAATTAACAGTTTTTACCAGTATTTGAGAGAGATCTACAAACCTTTTCACGCCAAAACGATCATGTTTACTGTACCTTGTCGATTCATAATAAAAGAGCCATGTTTGCAGCTGTGCCACCCTGACATTTGAGAATATACAAATTGCTGGACAAAACTTCAACTACAGCTTTAAAACTACTGATATTTATAATATGTTTATCTATAAGGTTTCAAACCTAAAATGATACCATAGTATTTAGTGTTCAATTTTTTATTATTAAGACACAATTTTAAATAGTTTTCTTAGTCTGTTCATTTGTTCGGTCAGTTGCACCACCTGACATTTTGGGGAATTTAAGATAACAAAACATAAAATAATACGTATTATTTAAATGTACTAAAAATGAATTCAAACTAAATAGGTTTTATACAATAAAGTGATATATGTCATGAATTATGACATATGAATTATCAAATTATTTTAAAAGGAAATAATGCACTTGATATGATATAATATGATATATGATATGATAATAAATGTTAGGGTAGATAATACTTTTTTAATGTTCTTGAAGTCTGTTATAAAAATACAATAAAAACTGTAATATTGTGAAATATTATTACAACTTAAAATAACAGTTTTCTATTTGGAAAACATTTTAAAATGTAATTTATTCCTGTGATCAAAGCTGAATTTTCAGCATCATTACTCCAGTCTTCAGTGTCACATGATCATCCAGAAATCATTCTTATATGCTGATTTGCTGCTCAAGAAACATTTCTTATTATTACCAATGTTGAAAACAGTTTGTGCTGCTTCATATTTTTGTGGAAATACATGATTTTTTCAGGATTCTTTTAGAAAGTTCAAATGAACAGCATTTATTTGAAATAGAAATCACTTCCAACATTAACTTTACAGTCACTTTTGTTCAATTTAATGCATCCTTGCTAAATAAAAGTATTCATTTCTTTCTTTATTTTTTTAACGAAATAACATTAAAATAAATTTCTTCTTTTACCATATGCTCTCGCAGTCTGTGCTTGTCTTTCTCTTCTCCATCCAATTCCCTCTCTTTTCCCTCTCTGTGACACAGGATGGAATGCTTGAGCAGACCAGCGGCCAAAACTGTTGTCAGGCCCATCAACAGGCCTGGTTATATTCAGCTAATGTTGAGAGAACGCTGGCAGAGTGACATTCATTGGCATATGAAACATGATATCGCTCATAAAGTGTGAGGAATGTCTTCAGTTAACGGGGTTCTGTCTGTCTTTAGAGAGTCATGTAAACATGGGAAGGTCCTAACTACCACGGGTCGTTTCCAAAGCAGCCAGGACGTTCTAAAGGGGGATGGACTGATTGGTGCCATAGCAACCTGGTTTCCAGGAAGTACATTTTGATGGATGCCATATATTACACAAATATGTAAAATCGCGAATACATACACAGACCCACAATGAGAGTCTTGTATGGGGAATTTATATGCAGACGTCCACATTAAATTTTCCCAGAGTGTTCTCAATCATATCTGAGTGATAGATTTTACGAGTGTGTGTGTGTGCCTTGTTTTACTGGCTCAAGAAAGTTTGTGTGCAGGTGCTCACCTCCTATCTTTGAGCACCTGACAGCCTGTTTGTCAACTGCCCAAAGCTGACCTTCACATCCATAACTGCGAACATATCTCTCACTCACACTGAGCGAGCTGATCCTTTTCCGAGCTGCCCTCACTGGTCTCCCTCTCTCTCTGTCATTGATCGCTGATGCGATTGGCTGCTCTCGATGCTCAGTAATGACCTACTGAATGCTCAGATTAAACTGTCAGCTGTCAGCGATTGATGGGCAAACTATGGTACCCACACATACAAAAAGACATACACACACCTGCAGCTGCAGTATGGGACTAGACAGGTGTGACGAAAGTGTGTGTGTGAAGCCACAGAAATCTAGAATATTGCTGGCCCCAAACCAGAAGAGACTATTGGTGAGTTTTTGCAATGTAAGAATGAGAAAAGGTATAGTTCACGAAAACTGAAATTCTGTCATCATTCACTCACCCTCATATTGTATCAAATTATGTTCTTATGTATAGAGAGAAAAAAAAAAAAGCTTAACTGAATCATAAAAAAGTATCATAAAAGCAGTCCATAAGACTTGGGCGCCATGTCCCAAATAGGGTTGTGAAGGACCGGAAAGTTTCCGGTAAATTTCTGGAAACTTTCCATGGGAACTTAACATGAGGAATTTTGGAAATATTCCAATTTTGGAAACTTAACAAGAGTTTATGAGAATTTATGGGAATTAATTGGAATTGTTGGGAAATTTATATATATTTCTATATAAATTTTATATAAATCTATATAAAATGTATCATATACTAACATATAAACATTTTTGTTTGGTCATAATAACATGGAATTACAGTTATTTCTTTTTCCATCAAATATATTTTTATTGCAGCAATTGTTATGCGCATGTTATTTATTTCAGAATCGCATGATCCTTCATGCAGTTATCAATGTTGAAAACAGTTGTGCTGCTTAATATTTTTTTGGAATCTGTGATACTATTTTCAGTATTATTTGATGAATAAAAAGTTAAAAAGAACAGCATTTATTCAAAATAGAAATCTTTTCTAACAGTACAAGTCTTTAACATCACTTTTTTATTAATTTCGCACATCCTTGCTGAATAAAAGTACTAATTTCTTTCAAATATAATTTTAAATATAACATTTTCAAAATTTTGAACGATATCCCTAGTCCCAAATAGTGTTGTTACTGTTAACTAAAACTATTAAAAATCACTTTTGCAATAAAGCTGAAATAAAATATAAATAGATGAAAAACTTTAACTTAAAAAACTGTAAATGAAATTAGAAATGTTGCTTTGGCAACTAACTGAAAAAAAAAAAAAAAAGACTAAAACTAATTTAATTATAAAAATGTAATTTAATTATAAAAATATAAATTAACGCTTAACTATAAAAAAATGAAAGTTACAAAAGCATTTAACAAAATTACTAAAATTAAAATGAAAAATGGAAATAGTATAGATAAAAGCTAATTCAAAATATTAAATACTAATATATGAATAATTAAAAAAAAAAAAATGTAATTACTATTTTGTCAAAATAAAAAAACTAAAAAAAACTACAATCAATCATTTTAAATGCCAACAAGTTAATTTGGGCATCACAACATTGTAATTTCAATAAAACTTTCAAATAAAAAAATCTCTATCGTCCAGTAACTGATAATTAAGAACACTCCAGTGTATTCTTGAAAGTTGATGTATTTGGTGTACATGGTTTCATCTGTATGACGACAATATAATAATACAAGAATATTTTGAATATATTCCATCAGCCTGAACTAGTGAGTCTGCCAGCTTGTCTTCTGGCTACAACCCCAAACTCTCTCTGTCTGTGTGTGTGTGTGTCTGGGTGCAGTGTTGTGCTTGGCTGACACTTCACTATATGTCAGTGCAGTATCTCTTTTCACTGACGAATGAGATGAGAAGTCTCCCTCATTTTCCCAAACTCTCAGCCGTTTGCTCGGATCTGCACTCCTCCTCCTCAGTCTTCACTCCCCTCATCCGTCTCTCCCAGGAGGCCAGGGCCAGACAGGGAGCTAAATTTAAACTGCAACCCAGGCCGGGCACCAGCAGAGCTGGGGAGATCTGACAGAAGTGTGAATCTCTAGAGAAGTGTGCTTGTGTGAGAGATGGACACCGAGATAAAATTCATTAGCTTCTCTGATGACCCGCTAAACACAAAGTTCCGAAGACGCACATGCTCACTCTCACATACACATACACACACACACACAGATTTACACAGCTCTGCCAGTGACCCAGCAAACACTAGGGTCCACTGACTTGATGTCTGCCTGACAGAGAGAAACTAGGTTGAGGCCCTAAGGAGTCAAACATCTGCTCCATGGGGCCTAGGCTATAGGGAGCAGTGAACTACAGTAAAACAGTGTCAAACACACACACACACACACACGCTCTACAGTGCTCAGTGTCTCCACCTCCCTGCTGCATGGCTGGTCATCTTTCTGGAAAAAACAGCTAAAACCATCTTAAGGTGGTAGCTGGTTTTACAAAGTTTTTAGCTTGTCTAAGCTGGTCTGAGCAGTTCTAAGCCTGGTTTCACAAAAAGGGCTTAAATTACGCCAGGATTAGGCCTTAGTTCAGTTAGGACATTTATAAACTTGCCTTAGAAAAAAACATTCCTGGTGTGCATCTTAAAACAAAACAATGGCACTGACATATTTTAAGATATATCAGTGCAAGTTGCTTTCGGTTAAAACAGCTCAAACATGCATTTTAGTCTGGGACTAGCTTAAGCCTTGTCTGTGAAACCGGGGGCTTGATGGTTTACCAGCTTGTCAACCTGGTTTTGTCCTGGGTAATTTTGTTCAAGTTGTTACAATAGGCCTATATTTAATTGGTTAATATTGGTTTATGCATTTAGTATCATGAACAAACAATGAACAATACTTTAACAAAAATCTAAATTAATGTTAATTTCTACATATATTAATGCAGATAGACATATACAGACAGATAGATAGAGAGATAGATATATACAGACAGACAGATAGATAGATGGATATAGATACACATATACAAACAGACAGATAGACCGATACTGACAGATAGATAAACAGACAGATAGATAGACCTATACAGAAAGATAGACAGACAGACAGACATATAGACATATACAGACAGATAGACATATACAGACAGAAAGATAGATAGATAGATAGATAGATACAGACAGATAGATAGACAGATGGATAGATAGATAGATAGACATACAGACAGACAGACAGATAGACATATACAGACATATACAGACAGACAGACAGACAGATAGACATTTACAGACAGACAGATAGATAGACAGACATTTACAGACAGACAGACAGACAGATAGACATACAGACAGACAGACAGATAGACATATACAGACAGATAGATAGAGAGATAGATATATACAGACAGACAGATAGATAGATGGATATAGATACACATATACAGACAGACAGATAGACCGATACTGAGATAGATAGACCTATACAGAAAGATAGACAGACAGACATATAGACATATACAGACAGATAGACATATACAGACAGACAGATAGATAGATAGATAGATACAGACAGATAGATAGACAGATGGATAGATAGACATATACAGACAGACAGATAGATAGACAGACATTTACAGACAGACAGACATATAGATAGACATACAGACAGACAGACATATACAGACAGACAGACAGATAGACATTTACAGACAGATAGATAGACAGACATTTACAGACAGACAGATAGATAGACAGACTTTTACAGACAGACAGATAGATAGACAGACTTTTACAGACAGACAGATAGATAGACAGACATTTACAGACAGACAGATAGACATACAGACAGACAGACATATACAGACAGACAGACAGATAGACATATACAGACAGATAGATAGATAGACAGACATATACAGACAGATAGACATACAAGTGACTGAAGTAGAACAAATAAAGTTAATATTAGGAGAGGGACAGACAGCAGCACTGGCTGCGAGATACGTGTGGACGTGCCACAGCCTGAGAGACAGCAGGTGAATGTGTGTAATGTGTGTGTCTGACCTCAGTGTGTTTCCCTACCGTCCACCACAGTGACCCTCAGTACGTGTGCAGTGTGTATATATATATATATATATATATATATATATATATATATATATATATATGTATGTTTTTATTATTGTTTTATGTATATATGCTTTGGCAATATTGTATTATTTACAGTCATGCCAATAAAGCAATTTTTTAATTGAATTGAATAGACATATACAGACAGACAGACAGACAGACAGACATACATATACAGATAGACAGACAGATAGACAGACATATACAGACAGACATATGCAGACAGACAGACATACATATACAGATAGACAGACATATACAGACAGACAGATAGACATATATATACACAGACAGACAGACAGATAGACAGATAGATAGATAGATAGACAGATAGACAAACAGACAGACAGACAGACAGACAGATAGATAGATAGATAGATAGATAGATGATTGTGTTGTTAGACCAGCACCAAACCACTACTAACCCGCCTGAAACTGCATGCACATCTAAACTGATCGTTTCAGTAGGGTCTTTGTGTTCTGCAATGGTAATCACAACATTAGCATGTTCCGCTAACCACACAGCTCCTATCCAGTTACATGCAATTCACAAATTAACAGGAGGAGTATCTGGGCACTTTAAAGGGAAGTGTGTGTGTGTGTGTGTGGGTGTGGATGTGGAAGACGAACAGCGTGAAGACCGTGCTCCTGAAACTGTTAGAATAATATTTCTTCAGGGGGAGCGGAGATGCTAACGCTAATCAAAACAGGACATCCTGTAGTCCAGTCCCAGTCTCTCTCTCTCTCTCTTTCCATCACTTCTTCTCTCCTGCCCTCTCCTTCTGTCCTTCTCCATCTCTCCCTCAGGTTGTTTTCAGTTTGTTTGTAGATGAGTCACAATCTCAGGAAGCGTCGGGAACAGGGCTCATCAAAGCGCGGAGCGAGGGCCAGATTCCTGGGCTGGGACCAGATTCCGGCCACTGGGATTCTTTGGAATGCCGCTGGGAGAGGAAGGGAATCTCTACTGTCTCTATTGTTCGGCCCCTTCCTCAGTCTGTGCGAATCTGTACGTGTCTCATCTCCGGGTCGAAATGGAAAAGATCCGATTGCGATGGACCGGCCTCACTGCACGTCCAAATTCCCCTTCATAGGTAACAAGTCTCTCGCTAATCAGAGTTACCTTCCTTTACTCTCTCGCTCAAACACAATCTCATTATGACCCAGCATGACCTGGTATACAGTTGGAGAGGATCTCATTTAGCACACAATGTTCTCCCAACACAAGGCAGACTGATCTGAGAGGTCAAAGATCACAGCGAATTAAAACAGGTTCAGGCCAGATCAGACCAGCTAGGGACATTGATGGTGATGAAACAAGGAAAGAATCAAGATACAATTGTTTTTCTAGCTTAAAGTGTCACAAGCGCTTAGTTGACATTTTAAAGTCGGCATGAAATGAAAAGTTGCGATAGTCTTTTCTTTCCTACTGTGACGTTTATCTGAGTGAAACAGCTTCTTGAACCAGAAAAAAATAAGTACTTGATTTTGTCCATTGGGAATAAAGTGCTGCAGGGATGACGTCAGAACCTGGAATAATCATTCGCCGCTGGTTCCATCAAGATTTTCCTATGGGTTTTTTTCAATTTATGCGTAAAATAAAGCCTGTGGTAAACATAACTTGACAATATTTTGACATAAATTACAATACACATACAGAAAACATGAGTTTTGAAGCAGTTTTGTTTATTTTTGAAAACGTATGTTTCTTAGATAAGACGATTTGGGGTGTGTGAGTGTATGTTGTAGAACAAAACGTCAAAGTATCGTCAAGTTATGTTTACCACAGGCTTAATTTTACACATAAATTGAAAAACCTCATTATAAAACCCCATAGGAAAAAGGAACCAGTGGCGGAACCAGTCTTCCTGCTTCTGATGTCATCCCTGCAGCACTCTATTAATTGGATGGTTGTGGTTTGCTATTGGTGTGATGTCATGTGAGCGACAGGTTGTCCCGCCCACACACCAGTAAACATGTCATCAGAGAAGAGAAGAGATGTCGTTGCAAGAGGAAGGAGAAGTTATTTCGATTAAAGATTACTAGGAAAAAAAAAAAAAAAAAATGATGTGCATGGATAAGTTATTTATAATAAATACCTCAATATTCCATTTTAAAAATAAGAATTGTCAATTTTGATTTCAAGGTGACTAACAATCAAAATGCACATTTAAGTTAGTGGATTGATAAATCATCACAAGTTGATGGGAGCGCTTCCTCACCATTGTTAAAATGGCGGAAACTTTTCTGCCTGTATGTATTAAGGGTTACAATAAACTGGCTTATAGAGCAAACAATTTCTCTGCGCTCAAAAAGGTTCAAGTCATATATTCATTTATTAAATTAGTTTATCCACAGGTCATATTTGCTCTTGTGTCATAAAAGGTCATGTATGAAGAGAGAGCAAAGTAGGCTTAAAGAAACAAAGAGTTAAGCACTTTTCAAATGGGATTAGTTTTCAAAACAAAGTTTGAGTTACCATTATTAATAAAGGATGTCTGTTATTTCATGGATTGTGACTGAGTTAGCAAAGAAAAATCAGTCATTTGCTCTGGTGTAACAGCGGTTTTATGAGAAAAATAATCGTTTGAATCAATTTGTGAAACAAACAACTTTACCAGACCTCCTCACTAAATCCTAGCCATAAGTCTTCAGTAAGTGTTTATGTGTGTGTGTAATTGACAGAGATGAAAGGTGTGTTGAAATGTCCTCTTGTCTTTCCTGTTCCTTGACCTTCTCGAACAATATGTGCTTAAACTTCTCACTTGAGTTCATCACAAACACAAGTTAGAGAGAGAGAGAGAGAGAGAGAGAGAGAGAGAGAGAGAGAGAGAGAGAGAGAGACCCACACCCTCTGGATATCACACCATGCTGGAACATAAAGATGGGGACTTTCTGAAAAAGAGCGTGTAACAGGCTGTTATCAGGCCACTCACAAAGCAATTGTTGACTAATTCCTGTTAATGGCTGGAATCCAGAGGGGCTAACAGACAGGAGACCCTTGCCAATAATTTCTAACTTGCTAAGTGAAAGCACACACATGCATACATTCATATTAGGAATGGGTCATGATGGTTAATTAGTCAACTACTCTTCAGTGTCATATGATCCTTCATAAATCATTCAAATATGCTGATTTGATGCATTTCTTATTATTATCAATGTTGAAAACAGTAATATTTTTGTGGAAACCATGATTCATTTTTCAGGATACTTTGAAGAATAGAAAGTTCAAAAGAACAGCAATTATTATTACAAATGTCTTTACTTACACTTTTGATCAATGTAATGCATCCTTGCTGAAAAATATCTTACAGACCCCAAACTTCTAAACTGTATAAATGGACTAAATAAACAGATCAAAATGCTGCATATCTAAATTAACTCCTCCTAAAGCACCCAATCATCAAAGCAGCACGTTTGTAACAAAAACCCTGTTAACATGTTTTTTCTGTAGATATTTCAGTCATGTATTGATTCTCGTGCACAGAAAAAGATGAGTGTCAATGTCATGACAACATCAAAGATTCTCTAAAACAGCATTTAAACGCAAAAGTGAAGCCTAAACCCTGACCTCACCTAAAACTAACTATTCTTTTCCTGCCTTGCAAGAACTGGTACTTCCTTCAGGAAATGCAAATGCGGTTAGTACCTGCTACAAGACTGTTGGTTGACATCTGCATAGTTGTATCATTAGCCAATGTACATTACTACTTAAAGGGATAGTTCACCCAAAAATTATCCCATAATTTACTCACCCTCAAGCCATCCTAGGTGTAGGTGATTTTTTTCTTTCAGCCAAACACAATCAGAGTTATATTTAAAAATATCCTGGCTCTTCCAAGATTTATTATGGGAGTGAATGGTATCATAGATTTTGAAGCCCAAAAAAAAACGCATTCCCATTCATCATAAAAGTAATCCATACGGCTCCAGGGGGTTAATAAAGGCCTTCTGAAGCGAAGCAATGTTTTTTCGTAAGAAAAATATCCAAATTTAAAACTTTATAAACTATAATCACTGGCTTAGCCGTATGCGAGTCTAGTTCTGGCGGAAGAGTGACCTCTGACCTGACACAAGAGGTAGGATGTAGGAGTAGCGTAAGCTTAGGTGAGAGTAGATGCCTCTTGCAGTTCAAATAAATAGGGCTGGGCAATAGAGTTGTCAAAAGTACCGACTTCGGTACCTATCGGTACTGAAATTTTAAAAATGTGACACTTTGAGCGCTGTTGAGTGGA
This sequence comes from Hypophthalmichthys nobilis, assembly GCA_037950665.1. NCBI lineage: Eukaryota > Metazoa > Chordata > Actinopteri > Cypriniformes > Xenocyprididae > Hypophthalmichthys > Hypophthalmichthys nobilis. Next base: position 23,241,181 of record CM075479.1, read on the forward strand.
TTCGTAAACACCTCTGTTTGGCCATTGTGTTGACGCTCATTGGATATGTCTGTGATTGGCTTCAATGATCAACGCAGCGTTTTAAAGACTAGGTACCAAAGTCTGTACTTTTGACAACTCTACTGGGCAACAAACTCAACAAGCTCCTCTTCTCTTATATCAAAATCCTCTGATGTTTCTTTTTAAAAAGACTTCTAATTTGTGACCGGTGTTTTGCTCTATTCTCTGCACTTCCACGTATATCAATACGTCATGCGTCTGGTCAGAGGTCACTCTTCTGCCAGAACTAGACTTGCGTATGGCCATTACCGGAAACCAGTGATATAGTTTATAAAGTTATAAATATGGATATTTTTTTTTTACAAAAACCCATTGCTTTGCTTCAGAAGGCCTTTATTAACCCCCTGGAGCCGTATGGATTACTTTTATGATGGATGGATGCGCTTTTTTAGGCTTGAAAACCATTTACTCCCATTATAAAGCTTGGAAGAGATTTTATATTTTAATATAACTCCGATTGTATTTGGCTAAAAGTCACATACACCTAGGATGGCTTGAGGGTGAGTAAATCATGGGATCACTTTCATTTTTTCAGTGAACTAACCCTTTAATGCCAAACAGTGCTATCCTAATGCTGACTACTCCCTATAAAACGTGTGGTAGAACAACAAACCAAGCAAACACAAAAAACAACTATGTAAATCCAAGGAGATCCATAAAAAAGTGGGCTACAAACTCTCGTTTGCACAACAAATAAACATGCACAATGCAACCTGAAATACACAGACATAAAAACACAATGCAGGTAACTCTTAGGAATACTGATTCCATCTAAACACACACAGACAATGGCACAAGGGAGGTGCCCGTCCAACCAACAAGCAGACAAATGAAGTCAACAATATGCACGCCCATTAATAAAGTGCAATTTACACACACACATTCACAGTACAAAAATATGCTTCGTTTCTTTTGGGACCGTCTGTAGATAATGACCTCAACCTTGGCACACACCCTGGGCAGACTGTCGGCAGTGCACTGGTGAGCCTTTGTGTGTGTGTCCGTGTATGGGTATGTGTGTGTGTATGTTCATATCTTTATCAGAGACAGTTTGACCTTTGGACTGAGGGCAGGGAGAGCTTTACTCATTGTTCTGTGCTGGTACTGGTTTCCCTGTGGTAAACACAACTGTACGGTTCCCAGGCCTCCCAAACCCGCACACACAAACACACACCATTCTCACAATGTCCGTACGGCACCCAGGCTGCACGTCAGACCCATTCGGACTCTCTTTCACACACCTACACGCACAAACACATATTAATTCTGTGCAAACATTTAACTCATAGAGGACACACCCCTGAGGACCGCCTGGCACCACAGACTGAATCTGCTAATGACCGACCTGCTTCTTCCTGCAGAAAACCACACTATAGGAACTTGTTCATGCTGGTTCAGACAGATCTCCACTTAATCTATAGAGCTTGAAGGAGGTAAACTTCACAATGACCTTCCGCTGGTTCTGTAGGGTGACCTTCAGCTCAAATGAAAAGGGAGGAGATGAATATTTGTGCTCTATACTTATTCTGGTAACCTTTTCTTATTATAAAACTTTAAAGCAATGTTAAAGCAATGTTTCGCATTTGTAATTTAGAATTCAAACGTTTGAACTTTTGACCCTAGGTTATGAAAACCTGTTCTGCAGGTTTGGCACTGCTGTTCCTGGGTTTAACTGTGTACAGTATGAATCCATGCAGCGGCCAGTCGTTTAGTGCCAAACAACCAATCATAAACTGAACAGCACTTGTCTCATTAAACATTCATGAGCTTTGTATGGTCACAGAACTTTCACACGCTGTATTTTTTTTTTTTCAGCGTTTGAGGGAAATCAAAATGGCAATCAGAATGAGTAAATTGGAGCAAATCAAAAATGAAGTCTATTTAAAGGGTTAGTTCACCCAAAAGTAAAAAATCTGTCATTTATTACTCACCCTCCTGTCGTTCCACACCCGTTCATCTTCAGAACACAAATTAAGATATTTTTGATAAAATCCGATGGCTCAGTAAGGCCTGCATTGACAGCAAGTTAATTAACACTTTCAATGACCAGAAAGCTACTAAAGACATATTTAAAACAGTTCATGTGACTACAGTGATTCAACCTTAATATTATAAAGCGACGAGAATACTTTTTGTGCGCCAAAAAAACCCAAAATAAGGACTTTTCAACAATATCTAGTTTTAAGTGATTTCAAAACACTGTTTTTAATCTTTTTTTTTCGAATCAGCAGTTCAGAGCACCAAAGTCACATGATTTCAGCAGTTTGGCGGTTTGACTCGCAATCGGAACCACTGATTCGAAACAAAAGATTCAAAACAGTGTTTTGAAATCGGCCATCACTAGATATTGCTGAAAAGTCGTTATCATGAGGGTGAGTAATTAATGACAGAATTTTCATATTTGGGTGAACTAACCCTTTAAGACAATCTAGATGGTACAGTGAAAAACATGCACTTGTTCATCAATTGAGCTTGTCAGACAAGACGCTTTGTAAAAAGGTTGTGTGTGGTGTTTATCTAATCAATGATATTGCCACTGCAAATATTAGGGCTGTAAAATTGATTAATCGATTAATCGCATCTGACATAAAAGTTTGTGTTTACATAATATATGTGTGTGTATATATATATATATTATATGCATGTCTGTGTGTGCGTGTGTCTGTTTATATATAAATATACACAAACACACACACACTTACATATATAATACGAGTGTATATACAGTATATATACAAACACAGACATATATTTAATATGGTAACACTTTAGTATGGGGAACAATTCACTTTTAACTAGTTGCTTATTAGCTTGCATTTTGGCTGTATTCATAGAGCACATATTAAGGCCTTATTCTGCATGACCATATTCTACATCCCATAATCCTTCCCCGTACCTTAGCTTACAACTACCTTACTAACTATTAATAAGCAGTAAATTGGTAGTTTATTGAGGCAAGTCGTGGTTATTAGTGAATATGTGTTCCCCATACTAAAGTGTTACCTTTAATATATACAAATATAATAATATATCCATACACTACCAGTCAAAAGTTTGGACACGGTACGATTTTTAATGTTTTTAAAAGAAGTTTCGTCTGCTCACCAAGGCTGCATTTATTTAATTAAAAATGCAGTAAAAACAGTAATATTGTGAAATATTATTACAATTTAAAATAACTGTTTTCTGTCTGAATATATTTTATAAAGTAATTTAGTCCTGTGATCAAAGCTGAATTTTCAGCATCATTACTCCAGTCTTCAGTGTTACATGATCCTTCAGAAATCATTCTAACATGCTGATCTGCTGCTCAGAAACATTTATTGTGTACAATTGAACAAAATATTTGTGTACAATATTTTTTTTTTTTTTTTCAGGATTCTTTGATGAACAGAAAGTTCAAAAGAACAGCATTTATTTGAAATATAATCTTTTGAAACATTATAAATGTCTTTAAGGTCACTTTTGATCGATTTAATGCATCCTTGCTGAATAAAAGTATTAATTTCTTTCATTTCTTTTCAAAAAAATTAAAATAAAAATTCTTACTGACCCCAAACTTTTGAGCGGTAGTGTATAATGTTACAAAAGCTTTGTATTTCAGATAAATGCTGTTCTTTTGAACTTACTATTCATCAAGGAATCCTGAAAAAAAAAAAAAGGTACACAACTGTTTTCATTGATAATAATCATAAATGTTTCTTGAGCAGCAAATCATCATATTAGAATGATTTCTGAAGGATCATGTGACACTGAAGACTGGAGTAATGATGCTGAAAATTCAGCTTTGATCACAGGAATAAATTACTTCATAAAATATACTCAAACAGAAAACAGTTATTTTAAATTGTAATAATATTTCACAATATTACTGTTTTTACTGTATTTTTAATTAAATAAATGCAGCCTTGGTGAGCAGACGAAACTTCTTTTAAAAACATAAAAATCTTACCGATTCCAAACTTTTGACTGGTAGTGTATATATATATATATATATATATATATATATATATATATATATATATATATACACATATACATACATACATATATATATATATATATATATATATATATATATATATATATATATATATACACATATATATATATATATATATATATATATATATATATATATACACATACATATATATATATATATATATATATACACATATATATATATATATATATATACACATATATATATATATATATATATATATATATATTATGCAAACAAAAACTTTATCGCTGTTTTAAATCGTGATCAATCGATTTTACAGCCCTAGCAAATATGCAAATAAGAATGTTAATCCAGAGTTTACAAACATACAGTGTGAAACTTCAAAACCTGAAAAAACCTCAAAACCCCTAAATGCAAAATAAAGAGAAAGTGGTGCACATTAGGTGAATAAAATGCATTTTATTAATTTATTCTATACATTTATCCATGTATTCTATATGCATTCTCCTGCAGCCACAGAGAATGATGGGAGATGTAGTTTTCCCTGTCTCTTCACGAACCTTGCACACTTTAAATCTAACCGCTGTTCTTCAAAAACAGCAGTAATTAAATCACAATTAAACTTTGATTAATGACCAATTCCTTCATTTGCTTCTGCCACAATTCTTTAATTAAACACCCCCAAGCTCAGAACAAAGGGCCACAAAGAAAATGCTTAGTTTCCTCGCCAGTAATTATGACATTGTGGTGGCATTCATGTGCACTCACCTCTGATCATTCTGATGTAAGGTAGCAGAGACATGAATGTTGGCTGACTCATGTCTGAAAATGTAAAAATCTAGTTTTGAGGGAAAACATTTTGTATACATGAAAATGGCTAATAAACTTGAATTGAAATCTAGATGTTGGCTCTTTTAACTTGGGCTACATTTTCAATAAACAAAAATGCATTTAGTTTTCAGATATTATGAAGACTTTTCAGAGCTGTAAGTGAAAGCCTCTTATATAATAATGAACAGAGCAAATAAACTTGAATAACCCATCCTCTCCAAGTAAAGATGAGTCAAGACCAGTCAAACAGTGACATCTGATGGTTTGGGGGGTGTTGGCTTGACAGTGACTTATTACTCGACTGGCCTGATGCCTGCGCTCTGTTCATGGCTCATGCTGACTTCAGTCAAGGCTGAGCTTAGGTAGACTGATTCAGGACCTGTCGCTTAGGGATAAAAAGTGACTGGAAGTACTGAACAACAACCCCCATAATTCCCTGTGGGACATAAACGACATGGCCATCAGTCACACCAATCAAATCTCCAAATAAACATCCATATGACCTGACCCCTGACCAATCAGAGCACAAGATAAATAAACCACTGACCCGGCCATTTCGATTCACTCTCGGCAGATGCAGACACTCGTTGGGTCATTAGGGAAAGAGAGAGTGAGGAAGAAAGAAAGAAAGAGAAAGTAGTGGATAAGGGTGTTGATGGATGAGGGTAACTGTGTTATTGTCACCTACATCCAGTACTTCCTTTCCTAACATATACAAGGAAATCGCTTCTTATGTTGGCGTCTATGGGACAACTCTGACGCACGATTCAAAGAATCATATATATACATCATAAAATTATCTCCTTCTCCATCTCATCTCCTCCTGTTTTCTCTCAGATGAAATCTCACACAAACAGACAAGAGGATAATTTCCCAGGACATAAGCAGACCTCTCGGCTAAACCCAGTAGCTTCTGGCTAATCAATCAATCCTTTGAAAACATGTGATCAATCATGATCAAAACCCACAGTGGCCTGCAACTCTCTCCGTCATCCGCAGATGCACATACTCAATGCCTGGGAACGCCAGCCTTGTTTCACACTGACCCCATCACGGCTCACTGTTTTACTCGTAATTAACTCATCGGTCACTTTGACTTTGTCTCTAAAAACAAGAGTCTCCAGCTTTAAACTCTCTGATCTTTTCAAAGTGGACATGCATACAGTTTGAGGCAGAGAAATTCTCCAAGGGAAAGCATCACAATCCCAGGAACTCAACTAAAAACTTTGTAGTATATCATTCCAGGGGAGAGAGAGAGAAGAAAAGTAAATATTTACTCAAGAGGTAAAAATTGAGACGTTAACATTGTATATTTGAAAATTGAAGACAATAAACACTTTTTCTTGCTTTCTTCAGTCCACGGTGAGTCTGAAAAATGTTTGGGGCAGACACGGTTCACTGTCCACAGAAACACTGGAACTCTAAGATTCAGTATCAGACAACGAACGAGCGTTTAATACGGTTCGCGCTCACCTTTTTAAATGGCCCTATCCGTTCACCCCGTTCTGAATAGGCTCTATAATGAGCCCAGGGGGCGGCGGACGCGGGACGCAGCAGCACGGCCCATTGCACAATGCAGAATCTAACGCGCGCCCGTGTCTGAGAAGAAGCGGACTGTGGTCGCGCGCTGACAGGCGGAGAGAATGCTCGCGCGCAGGGCTTATTCTCACGCGCTTCACTCACGCGGAATGTCACATTGTTAAATCTGGAGCCCCATCCTTTTTCCTTTCTCAGCGTCGAGTTGATTTTCCGTTGTTTGGACACTTTCACGGTGAAGTGAGTCACATCAAAGTCAAAACAAAAGTCGTGGCGTGAAACTGATGGAGCTGTCGAAGACGCTGAATGGGACAAAGGGACAATCAAAAGTCTTGCTGAACATGTGCAGCTTATCAAATGTAGTTATCATCAAAAGAGAAATCAGAGTTAGCGCGTAGGGGAAATACATCTGAATTTATCTTAAATTCTATAATTTCACAGACACCTAAGACGGTACTAAATAACGGTTGGTCTTACCTAAATCCGACTTAAGATATTACTAAAAAGGTTTTAATCTTCAAGGTCTTAAATATATCAACAATTTTATTCTTCAAACAGAACTTTACTGGAGTTGCTAATGTAATGCTACGCATGTCTATACTATGGACTTGAATATAAAAAATTAAACGTGACTATATTGCAATTCTGCATATTTCTGGTCCTTCCCCTCACTCAAAAAGCCTACACTTCATATTATTTCTGTAAATAAGTACTATAGGCTGCATACATATTGTTACTTTATAGATTGCAACTAATTATTTTGTATTTTATAAATTTGTGTACACTTACATTATATATATATATATATATATATATATATATATATATATATATATATATATATATATATATATATATATATATATATACTACCTTGCATATTTTACTCTGAACCAATCCATAGGCCTTTATACTGCCATTCTTACCTCAACTGCAAGTATAATTTTGCACTTCTGGTTAGATGCTAACGGCATAACTCATTGCCTCTCATTGTACTCTGCACAATAACAATAAAGTTCTAATCTAATCCATGAACAGCTATATTATCCATAATGAGCAATGAAACCATTTTCATAAAAGATATTCAGACAAGTAAACTTGGCAGTCTTTAAAGTGTATAAATGATGCTACAAAATTAAAAGTGCAATTAAAAGTGTCAAGATCCGTCAGAATGTCATGGGTAGAGTTTCAACTGACAGCACGGTCTGATTTCTGGCAGGTCAAGGTTATTATTCTTGTTCATGAAGTGTAATTTTATCCCATTCATAGTAAACCTGCAACATCATGCTGAGGGATATAGGACACTTGGCACGGCGTGTTAAAACATTATAGACAATTTAAGACTGTTGGACTTGCAGGTGAAATGTCCGGCACCGCTGGCCAAATCCACAAAACATGTCGTGCACACACACCAGCTAAACGACCGATTTTTATTACCTTTCCAGCACTCACACACATCAGTGCGAGCGCGTGCAACCAGAGTGATGTGCGGTGAGCGCGCGCGCAGAGGCCACACGGAGAGAAGATTACTTTTTTTCCCTTTTTCCCCCCTTCAAGGAAACCGAGTCCGCAGCTACTCAGACTGCCGCTGAACGCGCTTTTACCGGCAGACGGGCCCCGTTATGAGGAGTCTGGGAATTTAAATATTCAATGTTGACATAGTGCAGGACTGGCGCTAGGCCAGAGAGGCCAGTGTCTCGCGGGACCCGCGCGGTCCAGAACATTCTCTCCCTTTCACTTAATAGGTAGAAATCTTCTTCTTACATCTTGGGTAAATAATAATCTTTAAATACATCCCCTGACAATTATCTAGATATTCTCAGATAGTAGCTTAAATAACGATGCTGGAGCTCCGAGAGGGTGGGAAAGTCTGTAAAAATCTTGGCTAATATTCTTGCATTTTTAGCCAAAGCTCGTGCACAACAGAAAAGTGCCGGCATGTAACACCATACCATCCCCTCTCTAAAACTAATAATTAAAAAAAAAAATAACTACTGCAAATGTTCATGTTCATATGTGTTAGTAAAATTACATTGGCTGGTTGATTTTCAGAACAGGTCTTTAATAAAAAGCTGAAGTAAAATAACAAAAGACGTTTTCATAAAACAGTGGAGTTGTGACAGCCATGGTGATTTATTAAATGACATCAATATCAATGACAGCCTATATAAATCTGAGAGAAAAAAAGTAAGAGTTAGTTGTGAAACCTCTCTCGAATAATAATTTCTTACACATGTGGCAATCTTAAAGAAAGTGATGAGTTGCCCTACCTGCAGCAACAGGAAAACTCAAAAGTGAAATTGCGTTGGTCTGGGTATAGATATGTGTGGATAAGAGAGTGTGTGTGCACGTGAGCGTGTTTGACAAGTTGCTGTTGTGCGCAGAAAAATCCCTCTCACTGTACAATGGCAGGGCATAGGGCTCGAGAGGTAGTTTACTGAACGGATAAGACCCGCGCGACCCCTGTTTCTGCCCAGACGGAGCGCGCGCAGTGTCTAGCCCATCACGGTGCTGTCGACAGGAAAGGAAACAATAATTCAAGAGCAAAATGATCCTTTACTTTGTTTTCACTGGCTCTTTTGTTATGTTCGCACATACTAACATTAAAGTTTTTAACCAGCTGTCAATACCTATTTTTTTAAAAATAAATAAATAAATTTTAAAATAAATAAATATATATATAAAATTCAACTAATTCAAAAGCGAGACTTTTAGCTCTGCTGCGAGATTATAAAAAGCTTTTAAGCACTGTGAAATATTTGCAAGGATTTTCGTGCTGTGGACCACAATGAGAGTTTATTGGAAAACAGCAAAAAAGAAAATTGGTCAAATCAGCAGTTAGCAGCCTACTGCGCACAAGGGGGCCGAATTATTCACAGACCTGAGCGAAATACATTCGTTCCGAATAAATCCAATGAGGAGGGGAACAACTTCTCACTAACTGCTTGATGTTCAGTTTCAGCGTTTGAGCTTGTGTTGTGGCGTGGCATTGAACACAAGCATTGAACGTCAACTCAAACAAGCGCCTAAGGCAACCCGTAATCAAAAGCTAAGATTACAGTCCACCGTTTAGAGAGCCATAACAAACAAAAACATTTCTCCGGGCTGTTCATACCGGAACAAAAAATCATAACGGGATTTGATCACTTGTTGCACAACCAGTTTGAACAATTACACAGAAAAAAAAGGGATAAGGATATTAATGTCCACAAATCAAAATACTTCAAAGCGACGCCTTTTTTCCTTCTTCTTTTTTTTTTTTTTTTTTTTAACCACAGTCCTGTTAATCTAGCATATATGCAATTCTTTGGATCGCCTGCCGTAACATCAGCTGTAAGCTACCTGTTTGCATTTAAAAGCGTGCCTCCGCAGCTGGCTTTCTGTTGTCGACTAGGCGAAGCTAAGCTTTCAAAGTCGCGGCTGGAAATTGATGTGACCGGAGCAGCAGAAACTCGCACGAACCGCGTTGTTTTAACGAACACCGGGGCGCTCGGGGCTTGAATAGAGAAAGCGATTACAGCATACGATAGTTAAAAAGTTTGTGCGGCACGCGCAACTTTTATGCCAGTTTCGAATCTAAGTCTGAAACGTCCGAGCGCGCGCGACGGTTCGCGTTTAGCTTGTCTTCAACACTTACAAGCAACTAACTCCGACTGGAACCGCTGGGGTCTTCTTACTGTAACTGTTTAGTGACTAAATGTTTCTATGCATCATACACATGGACAAGATGGCAGTTTGAAAAGGGCTAAAAAAGAGATGTTGCACCTACCAGTGGTCAGTTTCCTTGCCCTGCCTTTGGACCTCATGATGCCAGTCTTTCGGCGTGGGTTTGTTGGATTTTTTCTCGAATCTTTTCCTCCTTTTTCCCTTTTCCTCTGTCGTTTTTCTCTGTGATTCTCAATCCCAGACGCACTATCTCTCCAGCATTGTCAGTTTGGACACCTTCGCACATGCGCACACCCCCGAGCTGCCAGCATCGTCAAAAAGTTTGGAACGATTCATCACCCAAGTATTACAGATCTTGTCAGATTGCAATAGCCAGCGAGATCCCTCTCGTGTCAGATCTTCAGAGATCAGTGGGCGCGGGACGGAGCTATTCGCGACCTCCGGGTGCACGAGGAACCGGAGACATTAATTATAATGAAGCAGTCTCGAGCGTCCAAGGCGCCCGGTCTTTTGTGTTTTAAATGAAGACGCATTAATCACTGTTCGGGGAAATGACTATTGTAAAACGTTTTCATTAAACGTTTTATGTTGTTTAATTGAGATTTGACCATCGTTATGAATTTATGATAAACTTTCACTTCTCTCCCCCTCCCTCAGCCATGCAGGCGCGTGGGCAGTAGGTACCGAGGGCAGCCCGTTGAACATTTTTTTCTTGCATGCGGCACTGACAGTTATTAATATGAGTAGAGCTTGCTCTTCATGATTTCATGTCAGTTATTAACTTCGTTCATACGGTATGAAAAAAAACCCTGTAAAAACCTATAATCAATTATTTTCCGGTGCGTTAAATGTTGGGTTGATAACGTGATTTTAGGAAGAACTAAGTTAAATCTGCATATTTATTCTAAACGCAGAATATTTTTCTTAATGTGCAACGGAAATTGATCTCTGATGCCTTTGAGACGCATTTTTGTCGATGTCCAGCAATTATCAAATTAAAAATATTAGATACGGTAGGCCTTTAGCTGATATGATCGTGATATATGATCCTGGATAACGAATAAATCAGCATTATCGTATCTAATTTATTTAATTTTATTTTGCCATTTAATATTAGTTTTTCAAGATGGGTGAGAATTTGGGAAACTCTTGGGTCATTAAGTTAATTGTCCATTAATTAGAAGCCCGTGACATCATGTTGACCTTGCCCATGAACCTTTAAAAGGGTCGCTTTGCCCTCACTGGCGGTATTGATTTCTAAGTATTTCTAAAACGGATCCAATTAATCTGACATCACTCTGCATAAAAATGAATGGTGCGGAACAAACATCAGCTGCCGTCCACGCCTCTCTGCGCTGACCAACACTTACAAATGCAACACATAAAAACCAGAACAGCCAACAGTAAATGAGAGAAAATGGAGGTTTTTCAAATAACAAAAATAGTCATTCCATATTTTGCCAAATTACAGCTCACAATTATCATAAATGTCAGTGATCATGATGAAATTTATATTCATTTATTTGTTTGATTATGCATTTATTGGGCACAGTCTGTAATTTAAACTAAACTAAAATGCCCAAGAAATAATTAATCTTGCAAATCAAAAGAAATGTGCCCAATGTTAATTCGTTTTCATAATTGGATTCTTCAGTGCACTTTCAGGTAACTTTATAAATGGAAACACGAAGAAAACTGAATAAACAATTAGTCTTCAATTGTTGCAGCAGAAATGAATAAAATGTAAGCGTGAGAGAACAAGTACAACAACCCAATACAAACAGAGGGAGACAGAGAGGGCTTGAAAGCTGTCAGTTCATTGTAGTCCTGTTTTGTTTTGCAAAACAAACGTCTATGAAAGAGTTTTTATCCACTCGCAATATCTCACAGTCCTTATTTTTCACAGTACATATTTTATTATGATACTCTGACCCCGTCGGCCAGAGATTGCTGGCGTACTGGTGTGAAGATCAGTCAAGACCCCGTGGGCTGTAATTATTGAAAATTAATTGAGGCCAGAGCCCTTTTGGAAATGCGGCTAAATTATTAGCTTGTCGTCGGGTTTAAATCCACCCCATCAAAAAGAGAGGATCCAGTTTACCTTCTGTGATTAATACTCCAACCTAATTAAAGGTTTGCCCTCTTCTGTCGTTTGATGTACGGCACACAGAGGTCGTTGGCGAGATTCGGTGATGTTAAAAAGGGGAAGGGAAGGGTTAAAATAAAAACATAATTTGTAAAGTCGGGTGCTCTCGCGCCAGACTGAAAGTGAAATGGGAGCCGCGGGCACAAGGAAATTACCGCGCGCCCGCGTGACCTTTGCGCGAGGTAATCAATCAAGTGATCAACAGGGATATTTATCAATGCTACATCCTGTCTGCTGCTCCTCAAACTCGAAATCAAAACAGTGCAGCGTGTGAAATAGGTTGAATTATTTTATATAATGTCTGTGATTATAATAGAGTGATCACATGATACAATTTTATACTTTAAAAGTAAACAAATACAGTTACCAAAGAAAAAACTAATACAACCGTGAACAAAAAAAACGTGCAATTTATTTTCATTACTCAAAGAGGAACGCAAAAAAAAATTATGCAGAGAAAAATATGCTGAGCACTGTCAGAAGGGTAAGAATCCAGTTTTTACGACCGTAAAAACCCATTCACCCCAGTCATTTAATTAATATAATTATATTGGCATTACTTATCGGTATTATTTAACTCGGCTTGTTGGTTTGGCAGAAAATATTACGTGGGGAAAAATAGCAGGCAGAGGCAGAAAAGCCAGCGGTGCCCCAGCGAGCACTGCCCCTCTGAGGAGGCGCGCGTAACGGGAGCGCGAACGAACACGAGCGCATTCTTCACATCCGTGCAGGAGACTCTTGCCAACGACTCCCTCTGCCCAGCCTCTCCGCTTCAAACAAGCGGAAACATTCCGTAACCACAGGCTTCACGGCACAGAGAGAGGGGGTAGACAGGGCTGCAGCAAACATGGTGCTTGCAATGCTTATTTTATTTATTTATTTTTTTACTTTACTAATTTGCACGCTGTGCATTGGTTGTTTAATGTGTAGTCTCTGCCACATCTAGCCTATCTAAATAACAGGCTACTATTTTTTAGCCTAATTAGTATACGTTTAATTTGTAGTTTGAAACACTTCAGGTACCACAAAAGTTTACAAGTTAGTAAGTGCAGAATAGCCAACATTGATGCTTGCGAACAGAACTTTAAGCAAAGCGGTAACCATGGCAACAATAGAGCTTTAGAACACTTACGATCGTCATCGGACGGTCAATGACATCATTGAAGAAAAAAAGAAAAAAGAATGTCATGATTTATCACAGATTTACAAATATCACAAAATAATATAAGTGTTTGTTTAAAAAGTTCCAGTAGCCTAATATAGAGGCGCCAAAAGACAATTTGGTTTGCGCGAGACGAACCACAACAGATTGCGATGAAAATTTCCTATTGAAACTCCTTTACAAATGTGGATCCCCTGCAAGTTAGTGAATAATTCGCATACTGTAGAAAATATATAGGTTGGTGCTTTGCTTGGCGAGCGGTATTTACACATCTGCGGTGGGGCTCCATGTCCAACAGCAACAATGTATGATTACTGTGAAATCAATAGCGATTGAAAAAGGCTTTAATAAAACAATGTTAATAACATCACGTCAAGCTTAAATGGTTTTAAAAGTATCCGAGTTAACAAGAATATTTATGAAAATGGCACATAATGGGGGGAAGCTGATCCAATTGAATTACATTAGCAAACTTCTAACAATGTCAAACGAACTTTTCATCCCATCCACAGCAGCTGTAATATTGCGATTTATCATATCTCTTCTTTTTTTAAGGTAGCCTAATAAAAACTGTTGATAGTCAAGACAAAGCAGAAACAGTAAAACATTTTCTAGAAACACTCTGGATGTGATGTGCTCGCGGACGTTAAACAGGCACTGAAAAAAACTGAGTAAAACGAGACTCATGCCACAAGACGCTGATGGTTGGGCAACAGTGAAAAAAAAAACCCCTCTCTGTGAGACATTGTGCTGATCTAGCATGTCTGTTCGTCAGTCATAAAAATCCATCGCTATACCATAATAAATCTGATTCATTCATATGTTGTGTATAGCTTCTTTTGAGTGAAAGGGTATTTAGTAATTGAAGTGCTTGTTGCACAGCCAAGTCTGAATTTTATGTCCTCGCTACACTAGACCGAGCGCGCGCTCGCGGGAAATTGAAGGCTGAAAGAGCTCGTGCAGTCAGAGAATTTGAAATCCTTTGACTCTTGCAGTAAAGAAAAAGAAAGAAAGACTAAAAAGCAATCAGTAATTATGTAGGTGTAAATGTTAATGTACATTTATTTAATGTACCTTTTGATATATTTTTCTATGGTTGTAATAGATGCATGAAGGTATTAATAGTAGCTATGTAAATGATTGTATAAACAGGCTAAAACGATCAATTAATATATTAGTTACTATTTTAATAAATAGAAGCAGCGCCGAAAGGAACAGCGCAGGAATCATAATGAAAATAATAGGAAAATGAAAATCATAACAGCGTGGAATGAAGAATAGTTACTTTTCTGAGACGTCTTAAGATGACATGTGCTACTATTTAATAATATGTAGCCTGGTTTAATAAAAGCAATGGGTAAAATGCATCAAGCGTTTGCAGAGAAGTGCGCTACATTGCGTTACATTATTGCCCCAAAACGATTAAGGAGTTTTTGGGACTAAACATTTCAGAATTCATAAGGTGCATTGTCCCGTTATGCAATGAGTGAGTTTGACTACACAACACTTTCAAACTCTTGGATATAGTGATACACGAATTATTATTGGAGTTTTACTGCCATCTAGTGACAAAAATAGACACTGTGTAATAGGACATCATTTGAGATTTATACAAAACATTTCTTTCATGACTTTTTAATGTTTCATAACAAAAAGTGCCCATGCTCTTTGTAAGTGTTGAAAGAAATATAATTGGACCCGCATGAGTAATGAAAACTGTTGCATCCCTGCGAGCCTGACTGGCCCTCGTTTGATTGACATCTATTGGAGGAGAATCGTCTGCTTGCAGCTACTCTTCCCGGCAACTGACTATCAACAAGGATTACGATGCGCTCTCGAGACAATCTGTGGACGTATTTATTGCCCTGAGAGCAGCCTCTTCAGCTTTATAGGCAATCGTTTATCCTAAAGCACATAAACACCATGCTCATCTATTCCCACGGGCTCCAGCGTGAAGAGTCTTGACGAGTAATCAATTGGGACAGTCGAACAGAATTATTTATTCCCAATTCCAGTAAAAATGGACAGTTCTGATGCGCGGCAATTCCCGGTTGTGTCTTTCTTTCTATAGGAACAGGTTAAGACAAATGTAGGGAATAAATTCACTTGTCAAAATTAATCAACACTTTCTCAAAGTAGTTACACAAACTTCATGTCCACTTCAACATCCTCAAATCAGTGATGATGACATATCTGAATGATATATTATGGGGGGGTGGACTGTTTAAGATTACAACTGGATCATATGCAATAACAGTTCAATTGATATTAAAACCCAAAACTCGCTTCAAATGTTCAAGTATCAAAATCAAGACTACTTACAAAATACAATATTATTAATGAACATGCCCAAAGGCACTTCACATTTTAAACATGTATAGTAGCAAGAGTATGTCATTACACATCTGCAGTGTTGGGGGACAGTTACTTTTAAAAGTAATGCATTACAATATTGTGTTACTCTCTAAAAAAAAAGTAACTAATTGCGTTACTTGGTTACTTTTTAGGTAAAGTAATGAGATACATTACATTTTATGTTACTTTTACTCATTTTCGCTGGGCTTGCATGTTTGTTTTTTAATAACAAAAAAAAAAAGTTTTGGCAAATGTAAAGTGATATGAATAAGCCTCGGACAGAAGGAAATGCGAAATTCATGCCTGTACAGAGAGCGCTGCTCAAACAAATTTAAATATTAAATACATAAAGTATATTTGTGTAATTTAACATTTTATTTAATTATTGCAGGTTTGCATAATATTCTGAATTTGTCAATCCATAAATGGGAAAGCAAAGTAACTTGCGTTACTTGTTAACTCAGATATTTTGCTGTAAATTTAAAAGTAATGTGTTACTTTACAAGTTACTTGAAAAAAGTAATCCGATTACGTAACTGGAGTTACTTAATGCGTTACCCCCAACACTGCACATCTGACACTGTACTGCATAATTCTATGTACTTAAAGGTAATTGTTCTTGGTTAGTTGACAAATAGGCAGTAAAACACCATTTTTGAAGAAAAAAATACATATACTTATGTATAAGTCTGATGTTTGAGAAAACATAAGGGGTCACTAACTTCATCAATTCTTTCACCGTTTTTTTTGAACATTTTTATTGAACTGTACCGTAAAAGTGTTCTATGGTGTGACATTGCAAAAATTAATAAAAAACAAACTCTTAATAACATAGAAATAGCATGAGAGAGATTTATCTTCATTGTTAGACACTTATTTTCATATAGTGCCATTTATTTTATATAAAATTATGAATAACATTGTTTTTTTCCCCACAACTTGTTGGACATTTTCAATAAAAAAAACAAACTTTGCTGTCATCCTTTCAAAACTGCTGAAAATTATACCATTTTAAGAAGAGTGATGATTATATCACCCCTATTGCAATACTCAATTGTTCTTTTAAGAACATTTCAAGATAAAAAAACAAATCTGCCATTCTTTTATGTGTGTCACACCATAGGACATTGTCACACTAAAGGACAGAAATGGTATTTATTGCAATAAAGAGAGTGAGGGGTATTACATTAAAGTATTTTTAAGTTTGAATTTGTCAAAGAAGAAAGAAAATTTATTTTGATACAAAAAATATCAATGTTTAAACAAAAAAAAAAAAAAAATCAACAAAATGAACTCTGACTCCATGACAGAGCCAATATCTTTGAAACTTTAACACCCCAAAATCTTTTTTAATGTAATTAATTTGATTGTTAAAGAAGAATATTTCATTTCGTTACATCAACCATGTTTTTAAAAATCACATTTTTAAAAGTATATGGCTGCTCTTTTTAAAGGGATACGACACCCAAAAATGAAAATTTGATGTTTATCTGCTTACCCCCAGGGCATCCAAGATGCAGGTGACTTTGTTTCTTCAGTAGAACACGAATGATGGTTTTTAACTCCAACCGTTGCAGTCTGTCAGTCGTATAATGCATGTCAATGGTAACAAAATCTATGAGAGTAAAAAAAACATGCACAGACAAATCTAAATTAATCCCTGCAGCTCATGACGACACATTGATGTCCTAAGACACGAAACGATCGGTTTGTGCTAGAAACCGAACAGTATTTATATCATTTTTTACCTCTAATACACCACTATGTCCAACTGCCTTGAGCGCGCGCATGGCATCCGGTGCATGAGGTGTGTACGCGCTCTGGCGTAGATCTCTCATGCGTATACGTCAGACATTGTTTACACAGTGCACAAACATTGTAGGTACAACGGCTAATCAAAATGGTACTTACTTGCGCTTTTTCAGATTGTTCAAACCGACTTAAAACTAAAAGATTACGTTCTGTTGCGCAAACTCATTCGGGACTTTCCACATATTCCCAACTTCTGAGCCTGCTCGCCTGAAGTTATGGTCGATTGCTCTTCGGCTGGGTATCAACACACCCATTAACATACTAAAGTTGTTGAGGGTCTGCAGCGATCATTTTTCCCCTGATGATTTTACAAACCCAGGAGAGGATCACGTACGACTTAAACCATCAGCTGTGCCTATGGTTTTTCCACATCCAGCTGAGGTATGTGAACAAGATCTTTGTATGTGTGCTTTTTATTTGTAAAGCTGCCCTTACGAAAAGTAACAAAATAAAATGAAGTTCTGATGTAATAAAACCATGTTTTTTAGTGGTTTACTTCCATTTGTATAACAACTGTTGTACTACAGGCACCATGTTTAAACTACGCCAGAGCGCGTACACACCTCACGCACTGGATGCCGTGCGCGCGCTCAAGGCAGTTGGACATAGCGGTGTGTTTGAGGTAAAAAATGATATAAATACTGTTCGGTTTCTCGCACAAACCGATCGTTTCGTGTCTTAGGACATTAATGTGTCGTCACGAGCTGCAGGGATTAATTTGGATTTGTCTGTGCATGTTTTTTTACTCTCAAAGATTTTGTTACCATTGACATGAATTATACGACTGACAGACTGCAACGGTTGGAGTTAAAAATCACCATTTGTGTTCTACTGAAGAAACAAAGTCACCTACATCTTGGATGCCCAGGGGGTAAGCAGATAAACATCAAATTTTCATTTTTGGGTGAACTATCCCTTTAAGGCATCATTTCAATTCTTTTTACTTTGCGTCGTTCTCTAGGATCTTTTCCCTTCTGCACGGATCCCTGTTAATTTTTTCTCTATACTTCAGTGTCCTCTTTTCTCTCCCTTAATTCTTTCTGTCTCAAAAACAAAGCATCACATTTTATACTTATTTTCATGACACTTTATAACAGTACAAATTTTCTGCAATACATTATTAAAATATTATTAAAAAATTAAATATTCTAATTATTGCATATAACAACACTAAAAATAATCAAGAAAAGAATAAAAAGGAGTTGAACAAATCTTATTTAATTACTTAAAATGCTTCTTAAAGAGACCTTGTCCGCTTGTGTGACATCTTTGTCCTCTGGTGTGACGGTACAGGTGTCACACCGGTGGACATTATCTGTCATTATCAGCATTATCAGCCTTTTATCAGCCTTTTGAGTCAGTTAATGACCTTGCTATTCGTACCTAACCTGTCATTAGCAGTTAACAAGACACATTTGCATACTTTTCCATGACTATGTATCTTAACATACATTTTTAATTAAAAAAATATATAATTTAGGGGTGTCACACCAAAGGACAACAAAAAAGTTAAATATTCGAACAATTCTGAGACAAAAACAAACCATGTGCACGTCATGGGCTTCAGTAACATGACCTTGAATAGGGTCCTTTCAGCTAATTAAAATTGTTCATGGAATTGCCCGATTTAATATCAGGATATGGTGTCACACTGGAGGACATGGTTTTCAGTGACAAAATGTATCTATTTGATACAAAATGTATCAAAAAATATCCTATGCTTTTAGAAATATATGAAAAAAAATATTTATATTGCCATTTACTAAAATAGAAGACACTTGTAAATTTATGCCTGAGGTATTTATTAACATTTTTATGCTTTTATTTTTAATTTATAAAAGTTGTAATTTATTGAACCATGCTTGAGACAGTCACACCATAGGACAATTTGGAGATTTAGCCCAATTATCTTGTGTGACAGTGAAAATGCCATGTCATGTCAACAACCCACTTACTATGCTGCACTTTTCTTCTACTTTAATGTCTTAAATGTGCACTAATCTTCATTTCTCAGTTATTGCACGGTTTTGCCACAAGAAAGTCATGATAGTGTGCAAGAGTTTTTGCACACTGTTAACAAAATTACACTTATATATTATATCTAGACATTTATACGGTTAAATACAGTACTGCCACAGTCTAAATCGGCTAATGGTGGGTGGTTGCTTGCAGTGTGTACACAGACCAGGCTTTCAGATCACTCAGAAGGGTTAAATGTGTGAAACAGCACACACTATCATTCCATTCATGCTCAGATAGATAGATAGGTGAAATATGTTCATGCACAAAAATCGTTTTTAACACATGAACTTAAACCGGCGCTGAGGAGCACTAAAGTGACGTCACATCCCGTCAAAGGCACAGCTCAGTTCCCGTAGTGTAGTGGTTATCACGTTCGCCTAACACGCGAAAGGTCCTCGGTTCGAAACCGGGCGGGAACAAGCATGACTTTTCGGTTTTTAATAGTACTGACAACTTCAAATAACAAACATTCCTCATATGTAAAGCCCACTGACCATAAATGAAAAGGAGCATACATCCAACCTACGTTTACAACACTTTTAAGTTGTGACATAAGATTTTCTGGTTAATGTCGATGGTGAGGGACATTCAGGCCCTTCCAACAGACATATTCAAGCAACTTGGTATGATTTTCTCTACATGTAAAGTTAACATACAAAGGTGCAGTAATTGGCTTTGGTCACTGGATGGCGACAAAACCTCACAAAACACGCGAGCATTTACTCAGCTTTTGTCTTGGGCCTAATCATTGATCATGTTTAAAAAAAAAACTCCTACATTCTGATTTTCTGCATAAAATACACAATTTCGTTATGATTGATTAGTAAAATATGATCTAAAGGCATTGACCTGTCTTTTTTAAACGAGAAGTGGTTAACACTATCCTGGGTCACGACTCATAAACTCTGTTATAGCCTACGTTAGACTATAAATCATTTTTTAAATGAAAATGAAAACACATCTTGAAACATCATCGTTATTTTGAAGCACATACAATGAGTACAGCCAAACAACAAACTAAAACACCATCTAATCTAGCAAACCACGCTGTAAAAATGCATCGCCTCACCTCAGGTTTGTAGAAATGTCGACGACATAAACTCCTGGTTAGTATCTGGATCAGTGTATTAGACTAGAGCAAACGCTACATTAACTCAGTCAAAAAGGATACAACTTGCAGTCGCTGAAAATCCTCACTAAACCAAATTATGTTTACCTAGCCATTGCGCATGCGCTTTATTCGAGATGTCTGACTTGAACGTGATTCCTACCGACGGAGACCCACAACCACAAAGTCACTTAGAAAATGAATGAAATTGGATAAACAGTAAAAAATCTAACCAAAATTTCTCTGTGTGGGTACATTGCCAAAACAAGTGAATTATATTTTCCTCAGAAGAGTGGCATAAAGAGCAATTTATTTCAATATGATTCCTCCGAAAAGATTTAGTCGGGTAAACCTTATGAATCAATTTAATGTTATTTGTTTTACTTTATTGGTAAGCAAATACTTTTGAGGCAAAGACCATTTTTCCCCAAGGTATTCTCTACAATATTATTCAAATATGGTATTATGAAAGGAATTTTTATTATTTCTCTTTAGAAGAGATCTGATTCAGTTATTTTTTGTTGCAGAATCGGGTAAAAATGAAGAGCGAGTTGTTGACTTTAGACCTGTTCGGACTAATTCAATCCGCTTCGTATATGAATCGTTCAGACCGATTTTGTGAAAAAGCAAACCAAAACAGCAAAAAAACAAAAAACAAAACAAACAAACGATATTATAAAATAGCCTAATTTTCTTTCTCACTGACTGACACAGCAGCTTCGGGACTGATGTGTTGGCTTATATACCTTACCCGTCTTTTACCAACGTTCAAGTGTCCTCAGTTTCCCGCTGAGGTAAGGTAAGAATTCAGGATTGGGAGAAATTCCGTTTCCATGGCAACCACACCTGCAAGCAGCTAGCAAAGCACGCCAGCGCACAAGTTTTCCTTCTAGAATCTGGCGGTTTGCTCGCGGATTTATGTTTAATCCATAATGACAACGGAAATTGTATCCTTTCATAACAGCGTCATAACGGAGTGGCTTTAACGTCTTAGGTGCACTTCTGAGCCGCGCCAAAAACCCAAATTGGAGCAGCACTTAACGCTATACCTTTCTAGACAGGGTAGCTATTCCTTTAGCCTACTTTAATTTACCATGGTTTATAATACGCTACGTCTATAATAATTAAGGAAACACTTAGGCCTATCTACAGAACCTAGTTTCCATTAGCTACTGCTATCACATTATAGTTTCTAAATGTGTTGAGGGAACAATAGGCTAATTCATAATAAATACCATAGTTTTGTTTTATATTTAAATTAACATTGATCTAACCATGCTAATGATGGTTACTGTGCTCTTGGATTAAATACCACTGTTAAAATAAGGCTACTATGCCAGAGCTATGATTTTGGAGGCTGTCAATTAAACTATTACACATATTTCAGTCTTTTGATTTATAGTGTTTCCCTTTGAGATGCTTGTCAAAATTCAGTAGCTGCACCCTCCATAAATTAATTATTTGGGTGACAAGCTTTATGGGTTTAAAAGATTTTCCATACATATTATGCTAAAGTAATGCCAGTATCCTTAGGGTCCAATTTCTCCCCACCATTTACATAATGAGAAATATCATTTCCGCAATGTAAGGACATCTGTGCTAAATATATAAGCTAACGGGGGATGGGCGACAGGAAGGGTGGCTTTGACAAGAGAGGCATGTGGGGGTCAAGGGTGATTCATGACCTCTGTTTCAGTACATAATATAACTAAGGCCAATTCTGTGCCTTTAATTCCCAGGAGAAATGCTCTAGTCTACTCTTACAGACAAACAATCGTAAGTACTGATATGGTAAGTGCGTGTACAGTGCAAACATTGCTTAATATGTTGTTTGTATAGGTCAATAGAATATTTATAATCATGTCCATTACATTCAGCAATGTATGTGTGTGTTTAAAGAAGATTTATAGCATAATCAAGGTAGAAACAAATCATCTCCTAATGCTGATGGCAGCAATTGGGCAACAGTATAATGAGCCATTTTGCTCCGGCGTCTCTTGTGGTTTGATTCAGAAAGCCAGAGCCCCAGACCATGTTAAACAAATGGACATACTGTGGTTTAATGCATCTGTCAGAGTAAAGACACCAGTATTGAACAAACAGAACCAGACTAGGAGACACTAAGCCTGATGCAATTCTCTCACGAGATCCACTTACACTCCAATCGTTAGTCTGAACTGATTACTTCCTTTAGTCTTATCTCATTACCCACATCGACAATTATGCAAAACATATTTCTTCTCCTTAAATGAATAGATTCTTTTACTTAGGAGGATGGTCATTCCTTTGATGGACTGTCCGAACAAAGATTAAAATGTGATAGGGGTCGGTTGGAGATACTGAAATGTTAAAAGGTCAACCGTGAGCAAAAGAAGTGTTTGAATGGATTAGA
Organism: Hypophthalmichthys nobilis; assembly: GCA_037950665.1. Taxonomy (NCBI): domain Eukaryota; kingdom Metazoa; phylum Chordata; class Actinopteri; order Cypriniformes; family Xenocyprididae; genus Hypophthalmichthys; species Hypophthalmichthys nobilis. Next base: position 23,264,241 of record CM075479.1, read on the forward strand.
GTAATCTCTTTGTCTCTTTCCACCCTCTCTCCCTCTTTAAATAAAGTCTGTCCATTAAAAAGCGGTTGAGAATCCCCTTTGGGATGGTGGATGCATATTCCACTAATAGAAAGTTGATGCACACATGATTAATTTTTCAAGAAACTTCTCTTCACCCTTCTCTTTAGTCCACAGCTGCACTTCTCAGTGTCTCTTTGATTTAGCCAGTGCAATACTCCTGCGTTTTCTAATATTCCCAAGCGGCCGTTATCTCTTGAGATTTAACAGCAGTGTGGGCAGTATCAGAGAACAATTTCCACACTAATGAATTATCAAAGTGTTCCCTCCAGTGCTTGAAATGAAATGAAGTTCAGCTAAAGTTTTTGAATTGGCTATCACAAGGCTAAAAATATACACCATTCTTGAAATAAAAATTAAGTCTTTAAACTGTGACAGTTTAGGCACAGTTAGAACAGCATTAGAACAAGCTCTATGCTTAACCCTTAAAAGTGTTGTTATTGTTCACTAAAGCTGAAACTGTTAAACATTGTTTTTGTTAACTGAACTCCAATTAAGATTAAATATAAATATTAGATGAAAAACAAACAAATAAAAATTAGAAATGTTTCCTCTGCAACTAACTGAAATAAATAAGTTGAAGTTGAAGTAGGCGACTAAAATTACTAAAAGCTTAAAAATAAATTATAGCTAAATAAAAATATTAAAACAAACTAACAAAAATGACAAAAGAACATAAAAATACTAAAACGTAAACTAAAATTAAAAAATATTATTAATATGAAAATATTACATAAAAGCTAATACTAATACTAAAAATAACACAGACATTTTTTTAAACCCTGGGTTAATAAAGCTTGCTTTCATAAAACTGTAGAAATGTCCATTTTCAGTAAATAAGTAAATCAAGTACGGCTGCAACCAGGGGCGTAGTTTGTAGGGGGGATTTTGTTAGGTAACCCCCCCCCCCATATTCAAATCCATCAGTTACAACCCCCCAAATATTTCAACATTAAAATCACAGTAGATCAAATGAAAAATATGTAGAATTCATTTATTCTGTAACAATAATTTTCTTTCTAATCAAATATGAGTTTGTCATATTAAATTAGACAAAAAATACCCCTCCATTGAACCAGTTGGTAACGCCCAACCAATGCGTCGCACTTTCACCAAAACAATGCGAGTGGTGCTCTACTGTTTGAATGAGAGAGCACGGGTAGCACCAAAAATGAAGAGAACTGCTGCCCAGTCGACAATATTAAACTGCCGGTCAAAGAGGGATGTTAAAAAGAATAAAGCATGTACTGAGAAGGAGGTATGTACTCTCCACAAAGTTATGAAGTATAGATAGATTTTTTAATGAAAAAAATAATAACAGGCAGCATACCAACGTTCAACCTCCCCAATGTTGAAACCAAATCTACGCCCTTGGCTGCAACTAACGATTATTTTGATAATCAATTAGTTGGCCGATTATTTCTTCAATTAATCAGATAAAAAGCCCAATTTTCTTTTTCCTTTTTTTTTTTTGACAAAACACATTCCACATCCTGCCCAGTGCTGTCCTTCAAACAAGCGTGCCAACTGAATGCTACGAAAACATATATAGTCAATATATCTATATCTATGCTATTTGCAAAAGAGCTATAAAGAAAAAGGACAGTTTAAATCCCTACATAAAAAATTAAGATAATAAAGAAAAATAAAAACACAAACTTAGTGTTAACAGATAAGAGGAATGTTCTGCAGGAACACAAATATTTACTCTGGACACAATAACCTGTTTGTCAGGGAGACGAACTCCGCAATTCCCTCCTCTGACCATCGGAGGGAGCCCTCTCCCAAATACTAACACACACACACTTCACCACACACTACATTTCCCAGAAGCCCGTACCTTGGACCAATCACCGCTCAGCTGTTACCAATCACCCGGACTATAAAGGACTCTCTTTCACTTGTCATTGTCGCGAAGTCTTGTATTGCCACGGTGTACATTTCTGAGCGTTTTCTTGTTTTGTCTGCCTGCCTGTTATCGATCTTGTTTGCCTCTCGTGTACGATTCTCTGCTGCCTGCCCTTGGAACCTTTTGATTGTTATCTGGACTGTGAGTGTTATCTGCCTGCCCTGACCATTTGCCTGTACCCTGACCACGATTCTGTCTGTCCCTTGCCATTCCTGTTTGCCCCTGTCCAACTTTGCCTGTTGTACTACGCTTTCCTTTAATAAAAGCCTGTAAATGGATCCCAGCCTGAGTGACGAATCATTACACTGTTACTGTAATTTCTTTATCCTGTAAATTTAAGAAACGTACGGGCGGAGATCGCAGTCCTGCTGGTGAAAGATGCAATAGAGCCGGTCCCTCCAGCCGAAATGAAGACAGGGTTCTACAGCCCCTACTTCATTGTACCCAGGAAAGGCGGTGGGTTACGGCCAATCTTGGACCTGTGAGTTTTGAATCAGGCCTTACACAAGCTACCGTTCAAAATATTAACGCAGAAATGCATCTTCTGCATCTGTCCACAAGATTGGTTTGCAGCGATCAACCTGAAGTACGTATACTTTCATGTCTCGATTCTCCCTCGGCACAGACCGTTTCTACACTTTGTGTTCGAGGGTCAAGCATATCAGTACAAAGTCCTCCCCTTCAGGCTGTTCCTGTCTCCACGTCTTCACGAAGGTCGCGGAGGTAGCCCTTGTTCTCCTGAGAGTTGCCTGTTCAGAGTTGTGTTTTCCTTCCTGCAGCATGGTTTGGAGCGAAGGCTGTCTCCCTCCACTCAGAAAGTGTATGTTGCCGCACATCACAATGCAGTAGATGGTAAGTAGATTGGAAAGCATGACCTGATCATCAGGTTCCTGAGGGGGGCGAGAAGGTTAAATCCTCCTCGCCCTCACTCTGTACCCTCTTGGGATTTGTCTCTGGTGCTCACAGCACTTCAGAGACCCCCCTTCGAACCTCTGCAGTCAGTTGAGTTAAAAATTCTGTCTATGAAGACAGTTCTCCTGTTTGCATTAGCTTCCATCAAGAGGGTAGGGGACCTGCAAGCATTTTCGGTCGACAGACCGTGCCTGGAATTTGGGACGGCCAATTCTCACGTCATCCTGAGACCCCGGCCCGGATATGTGCACAAGGTTCCCAGCACTCTCTTCAGGGACCAAGTGGTGAACGTGCAAGCGCTGCCCCTGGAGAAAGCAGATCCAGCCCTAGTTATGCTCTGTACCGTCCGCGCTTTGTATGTGGACTGAACGCAGAGCTTCAGGACCTCAGACCAGCTCTTTGTCTGCCACTGAGGCCAGCAGAAGGGAAAGGCTGTCTCCAAGCAGAGGATGGCCCACTGGATAGTGGATGCCATAGTCTTGGTATATCAAACCCAAGGCGTGCCCTACCCGTTCAGGTTGAGAGCTCACTCTACCAGAGGTGTTGCTTCTTCCTGGGTTTTGGTGCATGGCGCCTCGCTGGCAGACACATGTAGAGCTGCGAGCTGGGTGACACCCAACGTGTTTGCTAGATTCTATAGTCGTCATGTAGAGCTGGTATCCTCCCGTGTACTCACCCCACGTGGCCAGTGAACGCTGGGGACCCACTCAGCGTCGGCTTGCTGCGCCATTGTCCTCCTATGGACAGGATACATCCGCTTATTTTGCTCCAGTGAGTTCCTCATTTGGCAAATTCTGTGGAGTTCCTCCATCACCTTTGGCAGTCAAACGTTACATCCCATCACCACAGTTGCTGTACCACCGCTGAAAACCTGAATATGCGAGGCATCTACTTCCGTATTTATACCCGCGTTGTGGGGTGAAGCGTGAGATGCAAATCTCGCGTGTCATTTTGCATTGGCTCGTTTAGTTACACTCAAAGTGGATTGGTCTCTCAAGCAAGATCCCATTCGTCGGATCAGTTCCGACTAGGGGTGTAACGATTCACTCGTTTTCTCGATGCATCGATTACAAATCCTGACGATGCATATGCATCGATCTTGAAACATGTTTTTTGAATCGTGAATCGTTAATTTCGGTCGATAATCGATGTAAAATGCTAAGAATTGGATTAATCGCGATTCTATAGCGATTCAGTGCTTTAAAATATATAAACATTAAATCACTACATGCGCGAATTGATGGGAGACATTGTGCGCGTCACTCAAGCTCTCACAGCTCTCCTTCACAGACATGCGCTGCACTCTTTACAGCCTTTCACTGGATTGTGCTCGTGTTCCATTCGTAGCTCTCATTGACACATTTTTGAGCAGCCCACATTAGAGCTCTCCTCAGGACGGCCACTGTTATTCACATGAGCAGATGACAGCTCTCTGTTGAGACAACAATAGTTCTGAGTCAAACTGCTCAAGCCATTGATAAAGCTGCCAAGTCATTGTGTGGTCACCACTGTTGAAATAAAACGCTTTCATTGTGTGGAAAGTCACCGTTATTTTCTATAAGATAAAATACTTAAGTTTTACGGAAGTGGGTCATACCATTGACATTACCTGAGCAGTTGAAGTAAAACCCTGCTTATTCAAGGGTGCGCATTTTGCATGGACGGAGCAAACACATAATGTAAGTGTCTAAATGCATACCCACAGTTCCAATGAATGATAAATGAAATTTAACTTAATGTTGTTAAACTGAATGTGCAAAGGAAACTGCTGAAATAACTACAACATTAACAACACTGAAATAAGAGTGCGCGGTTTATCTATCAATCAGATGCACATTAAAGTTGTGTTCGTTACTATAGCAACAGTAGAAACCCAGCGCTTTTTCTTTCAGAATCATCATAAGGAAAATGTTACGTATTAAGAGAACAAAGAGGGCTTTTATAACTATTTCATGAAGAAAAGTTAGTTTAGGATTAGTTGGGAAAGTGCATGATATTCTAGTCATTAGTATGTATTCTAGCATTAGTATGTTTAATGTACCTGGAACACTTTAGGTTGTGTAGCCATTAACACTATCCTACACTATAGTTAACATGAACTATAGGCATAACAATACTTTTAAAGCCTTTTAAAATTTTGGCTTATGTAAATTTCTACAAATGCCAATTTTTAGGCTATTAAAATAAAGTTATGTCGCATCATTGAGAACTAATATGAACTTACATTAACAATGGACAAAAGGTTGTTTTTTGCCCTTACGCTCTCTGACCTCCTGAAGGTCGCTGTGTAATTCGCACCCTGACTAAAACATATTTAGGGAAGCATTTCAATAACCCTATGAATGCATATAAAATGCAGAATCGAATCGAATTAATCAAATCGCATCGAATTTTAATGTGAATCATCTTGAATTGAATCGTTCTGAATTTGCCAAAATCGTTCTTGAATCGAATCGAACACCTGTGAATCGTGAATCGAATCGATTCGCTGTCTACCCAAAGATTCACAGCCCTAGTTTCAACATAACGTCTCCATTCCCTACCTCAGGGAACAAGGGTTACATACGTAACCGAAACTGATCATCTCTTCCTCTTTACTACTAGTTACAGCATGTAATAAACATGGCTGTTTAAAATAAAAATGTATGTTGAAAGATACAGTACAACTTACCGAAATCCGTATCATGTCTCATGTAATCGCTCAATCAGTGTTTCAACCATAAAAAAACTTCAGTAAAACAGCTTGTAAACAATGTCACATAATGTTTACCTCAGAGAAGCCATTCAACGACCTTAACAACTATATTACATATTCATTATATGTTTACTTAACCTGTTCTTTAATTTTTAATGTATGTTTGAATAAATCTGTTGTTTTATGACAGCCACCTTTTAAATCTTTATATTTCAAAAAACGAGTAGGAACATAATTGGGTTCCCTGTATAGTTTACAGCATTAATTGAGAGATTTTTTTTTCCTTGAGAAAATTTGCCTGATACATATCTCAATTAATCTATATCAAATCGAAAAGTGAAATCAGAATTGAATCGTGAAATTTCTGTCAATACCCAGCACTAATAAACAAGCAAGAATTTGGTTTAAATAGGCCCCTCAATACAATTGTACACAAAGGCACATACTGGATATAGTACATGTTTAATTCAGTTGTAGTTTTAGTTAAAACAGAAAAACAAGAACAGAAAGAAAGAGAGGAGAAAGGTAGCATTGATCAACATGACCAATGTACAGTCCAATCGCAGTTTATATCCCACAGTGCAATGGGTGAGTTAGGTCACCAACCTATGATTTTATCATCTTAATGTGAGCTATCTAATGCCATTACTGTACTGAATCAGTTTGAGGTGCTGTCTAGAAAGAAAAAAACTAAATCAATGGGGGAATTCTCTCTCTTTCCCCTTATAGACACAAGAGAGAAAGAGAGCGATGTGTTTTAGGATGATCTATATGCTAAAGCAGTGAGAGTGCACTGACCATAAACAATTCATTACGAGGGCAGGATGGTTCAGGAACAGATATCTGCTAAGACCAAGACACAGTTCAAATGTGAGCAAGAGGAATGATGAACGACAAAGGATGAGATCATCTATGTGGGACGAAGAACTGACTTTGCAATCGACCTGTTTGTGTATGTTTTATGTGTGCCTTTGTGTAACACACTTTGAAATTACCCATCTATGATAAGACTGTCACCTTATGAAGCTCTCAAATGTTAAAGATGCCATATTATGCCCTTTTACAAAGTCATGATATTGTTTTTGGGGTCCACTATGTTTTGTCTTCCTTGAATGTTTAGAAAACGCATTGTTTTTTTTTTTACATATTTTACACATATTTGTTGCAGCACCTCTCTTCCCAGTCTGTCAGTAATCCTCTGTTTAGTTCCTGAAGCCCCTCCTTCCGAAAAGCGCAGTGTGCTCTGATACGTCGGCTGGATCAGTGTGTTGTGATTGGTCAGCCGCTTCGAGCATGTTTCGGAAATGTCACGACCCATACTATAATGAGTTTCAGCTTCTCGGGTTTAAACTCAGGTTTTACTTGGATATAGCAGCAGTGTTGTAGTACTCGAGACCGGTCTTAAGATCATTTTTTGAAGGTCTTGGTCTTGTCTCGGTCTCGACTACATTTTTAATCAGTCTTGTCACGGTCTCAGACTAAGAGGACTCTGGATTTTGTTTTAAGACCGGTAAAGACCACAACTACAAGGATATCACTAAATTGCCAGTGCATTGTCTGATTTATTTATTACCATCATTAATGTCATTGGTTGTAAAACTTACTGCTTCAGATACAATCAATAACTTATTTCTAATTTGATTTATTTATTGTGCTGCTTCAGAAATTAATGAAGGATGAATGAAGGAAATTAATACAAATGCTCACAAAATTCAAGTACGTGTATGAGACTTGGTATTTTATATTATAACGTGATATAATTAAGCAATGTCGCAAGATCAAGAGAGCTGTTTTCACAAATTTGAGCATGATTGCAAACATGATACTGCTTTTATAAAAACATTCAAAAAAACATTAAAGCATTATTCTCAACATTATACATTTGTAATTTACAAATTCTGATGCATCTTCTGTACCACCTCTGCAGTGCAAAGATTAATTTTGTTGTTAATGATTTCATTTGATTGGTAACAGCTCTACGTAGTCTTAATCTAATTGTATTCATTGATTAATTTAAAAATAAGTAATTTCTCAGGCGTTAATGTGAATCTTTATGAATTTAAGGAGTGCTGGTCTGGTCTTGGTATTGACTCGGCCTTAAATAATAATAAATAAATAATAATTTGTTACATTTATATAGCGCTTTTCTGGGTACTCAAAGCGCTTTACATATGGAAGGGGGTCTCCTCAACCACCACCAATGTGCAATGTGGTCTTGTGCAGTGTGTGCAATGTGGTCTTGCCTTGCCTTGGTCTTGGTCTTATTTTGGTCTCAAACCCTCAAAGTCTTGGTCTTGTCTTGGTCTTAACACACATTGGTCTTCATCTCATATTAGGTGGTCTTGACTACAACACTACATAGCGGCAACAGTTCAAGTTCAAGTTCACATTTAAAAACAACGTGTGTTGTACCAAAGTGCTGTACAATTTTACACAGAACATAAAAGATAATAAAACTACTTCATAAGATAAAATGTAAAGCAACACACTAATAACGCAACCTAACAAGGCCTCACCTCACTTTTTTGCTTATGCCTTGGGCAGGAATTATTTAAATGAGGAATATCATGGTGTGTACCTTCCTGGAAGAAAACTCAAGACTACAATTGAGGTGTTTCAGGGAGTTCAGAAACAGTGCTTTGATATAGAGAATAACTCCCTTTAGAGAGGAGTTTGTAACTCTGACATTTTTCATGTTCAAACAGCAACATTACACTCTAAGAAAGTTGAAAATGTAAAAAAGCATAATAGGTCCTCTTTGAGTGTGCAATTAGTGCAGTGAGCTTGTTTGTGTGTCTACTGCTTGCACAGAAACAACCTTGTAAAAGACTATTGTGACTAGCGTGCAGTTTTGTATAATTACCTTTAATTCAAGTTTTTCTCTTGCTCAATCAGAGCAGAAAGATTCAAAGTGTGTTGATAAGAGCTGAAAATAGCCTAATCCCTCTCTGTCCTGAAGCTTCACTCCTTCTCCTGCTGTACCAGCCAGAGGACAAACCAACACATCCTCCCTGCAGAAAGGATTAACACTCACAGGCTATTTCAGGAGTTAAATCATTTGTGAGATTCATCCACATTCCTTCAGTAGTGTAAACACTTGCCAGCCCATGAGCTGAGAAACGTGCCGGCCATGTTCACTGCGTCTGGAAGAAGAGGGGTTTGACATTAAATATTTACACTTTTAGTATGTTGGGATTACGGGTTATTTGATCCATGTATCAAACTGTTCGTTTGTCCGTCCATCCATCCATCAATCTGTCAGTTCATTTGTTGGGAATCTCCTCTAAAGTGTGTTCCTGTAGATTGCAAAGACAAACATTTCATTACAATAAAGCGATATCACATGAGCAAGAGTGACCTAATTACCATATTCAGATACTCAGTACAAAAATGTGATTTGTAACTGTATATCTATACTGGTCAAAAGTTTGGAATAATTAAGTTTTTTTAATGTTTCTGAATGTTCACCAAGGCTGCATTCATGTATTTGATCACACACACATTATATTGATTACTGTATATATTCAGTATATACGCTAAGTGATGTGTATGAATGTTACAGGGTGTGTTTGTATAGTATTACTCTGTTTCATCTAAATGATTTTACAATAAGCATGTGTTCACTGTGTTTAGGCTGAAGTCTTTTGGGTGGAGGTATAGATGGTCATTTGAAGAAGCAGTTATCCAGCACCAAGCGGATGCGGCAGCTCCTCAAACCCCTGAGGGAGGCTCACTGTCGGAGCTTGGCATGTCATCTGCTGAGGTATGTGACTGACTGAATGATGTATACTTGTGACCGTTGACTGTGTATGTGTATCTGTTCACTCTACAAGTATTTGGACAATTTTTTTTACCTTGGAATATTGTGCACTTTTGTGAGAAAGAGATGTGTGTGTATGCTGGAGAAAGAGAGATTTAATAATTCAGCAGCGTTATAATTGGCTCAGTCTCGCCTCCAAAAATCAGCTCTGAATCACGCTATCTGTACAGAATGTCTCCTCGCAACCCTGTACAATAACTCTGTGTGCATATGCGTATTAAACTTAAAGACCTTAAATCTGAAGCGCACTATTGAAGGAATAGTGCACCCAAAAATGAAAATTTGAAGTCATATACACTACCAGTCAAAAGTTTGGAATCGGTAAGATTTTTAATGTTTTTAAAAGAAGTTTGGTCTGGTCACCAAGGCTGCATTTATTTAATTAAAAATACAGTAAAAACAGTAATATTGTGAAATATTATCACAATTTAAAATAACTGTTTTCTGTTTGTATATATTTTATAAAGTAATTTATTCCTGTGATCAAAGCTGAATTTTCAGCATCATTACTCCAGTCTTCAGTGTCACATGATCCTTCAGAAATCATTCTAATATGCTGATCTGCTGCTCAAGAAACATTTATTGTGTACAATTGCACAAAATATTTGTGTACAATATTTCTTTTTTAGGATTCTTTGATGAATAGAAAGTTCAAAAGAACAGCATTTATTTGAAATATAATCTTTTGTAACATTATAAATGTCTTTACTGTCACTTTTGATCGATTTAATGCATCCTTGCTGAATAAAAGTATTAATTTCTTTAATTTCTTTTCAAAAAAAAAAAAAAAAATTCTTAATGACCCCAAACTTTTGAGCGGTAGTGTATAATGTTACAAAAGCTTTGTATTTCAGATAAATGCTGTTCTTTTGAACTTTCTATTCATCAAGGAATCCTGAAAAAAAAGTATACAACTGTTTTCAACATTGATAATAATCATAAATGTTTCTTGAGCAGCAGATCATCATATTAGAATGATTTCTGAAGGATCATGTGACACTGAAGACTGGAGTAATGATGCTGAAAATTCAGCTTTGATCACAGGAATAAATTACTTTATAAAATATATACAAACAGAAAACAGTTATTTTAAATTGTGATAATATTTCACAATATTACTGTTTTTACTGTATTTTTAATTAAATAAATGCAGCCTTGGTGACCAGACCAAACTTCTTTTAAAAACATTAAAAATCTTACCGATTCCAAACATTTGACTAGTAGTGTATATAAAACCCATATATTGTTTATTTCCATGGAACACACAAAAGTGTGTGTGTGTGTGTGTGTGTGTGTGTGTGTGTGTGTGTTCCATTGATAAAAACAAAAAAACAGCATTCAGGTTTGGAATGATATGATGTTGACTTAATAATGACAGAATTTTTATTTTCTGGGATAAGTGTTCCTTGCGACTAAAACCACACACACTTCCCTGTCTTCAACTGTTGGTACATAATCAGTAGCACCAATCCAGACTCACACAATTGGCAGAAAGCTGCCTCAGACTTTTTTTCTTTTCTTTTTTTTTTTCTTTTACAGAGCCTGTGCGATTTCTCTGGGCTCCTATTTTAGTGATATCTGACAGCAGGGACATTTAGCAGCTTTAAAATGCAGCTACATTTTTTTTTTTCCTGAATAAAAGTGCTGGTCTGTGCAGAACTTGCCACCACAATGCTAAGGTGTTCTTGGCAGTTTCCAGGGCTTTGTGTTTGCCTGTTGCTATGCCATTTCTTAGTGGTTGCTATGGTGTAGCCCTAGTCAAAAGAGCCAGTTCCCTATAGGCTAACTGGAATATTTCATCCCCTAGATATGGCTCAGGTACCTCTTTCTATGTAAGTATAATAGTGGGATGTAACTTTAAAAATGACCACTGACTCCAAAGCTATTGTCACAGCATAGCTCATGTAGTTTTAGTGAATGGCCACTAGAGGCAATGTGATCCATTTTATTTAGTTCTATCACAGCCCATTCTCTTATATCATTGATTCCCAACCAAGGGTACCTGTACATGTTGAAAATAAAATAAAATAATATATATATATATATATATATATATATATATAAAATTGACAAATATTATTCAATAAAATGTTTATTTAACAAATATAACGGATAAATAGATATTTAACAATTATTTTAAATAGTGAATAATTTTATTAATGATCATTTTATCAGGTATTTATGCTAAATATCAGGATATCAGGATAATGTTAGTTAAAAGGAAAGTGGTGTCGTTGGAGGTGTACTTAAGCTTTATTGATGGTACAAATAAGTGTTGGAAAATGAATTTGTTATTTGATCAATTTCTTTGGTTCATATAACTCCTTTACTCCTTTTTTTAGTTATTGCTTTTTTCATCTCATATGTTTCTGTGTGTGTGTGCCTGTGCCACTTCAGCGAGTCTCTACAAAGTTTTCTTGTAAGACATGTACAGGAAGTGCGCTTAAAAATTCTAAAGAGCTGACGTATACTTCAGAACTGTGGAATGTGCTGCTTTGAACAATTCTATTGAAGAATTCGCAAGCAAGAAGTGTGTGCGAATAGTCAACGTGGGTGTCTCGCTCCTCCATTTATCCGTGTGCGGTCTTTGTCTCCTGCCTTTACTCCAGCAGCTAAAGAACGTGATCTGTTATCTCTATTCAGCTCCTAATGTCAGCTAGTTCTGAACACAAAAGAGACACATATCTACAGGAGAACTGTCAATGTGTGTGTGTGTGTGTATGTGTGTGTGTGAATACAGGCATCAGCATATCCTGACTTCTGTTTACGTGTGTGTGTACAGTGCATGCAGTTCAATTGAAGGGGGGTTATGATGTCATGGGACGAGTGATTGATGGACAAAATCCCCTAGATGGACTTTCATCCCACACACAGAAACAAACACACACACCTACATTCAGAGATAAAGAGTCTTAGAGACAAGAAAAGACAGAAAGAAAGAACAGATGAGAAAAATGAGAGAATGAGAAGAGGAGAGGCAAACAAAGATATAACGTATCCTTACACAACATACAAAAATTACTATAGTAAAGCACCTTTTAGGGTATATTTCATAGCAATGTTGTTTTCAATGGCCATGGGTTTCCCTGCGGAATTGGGCTACTTTTACACTGTTGCCACAGGTTGTTTTTCTAGTCCACGGCCCTCCAAATCTACCCCCATCCCCCACCCGCATAGGAAAGCGATTTTTACCCCCCAAAACATGATTAGGTGTGTTAACTTGCTATTCATTTTTAATAAAAATTTAGTCCTAAAATTATTTTTGTATTGTTTTTCCACTTTATTTATGTTTAACTTTATTTTTATTTTCTTTAACTTTCTATTTATAACTACCTGACTAATAACATACTTTCCTTTAGCTCAAAAAATGAATCATGGCACTAGCAATGCTAATGTCATGGGTTTGATTAGCAGAAAATACAATGATAAATCTGTACGCATGTAAGGACTATCCCTTTGTTCGACCAATGGCAGACTAAAAAGCTGTTCGAAAACAGCCATATTTTGAGTGCAGAAATGAAATTCACCAAAACACAAACACATACACTCATATCTGACTGCCTGTTGAGTGTTTTGCATCAGACAGTGTAGTTGCCCTGGTGATAACATTGTACGGGCAGAGGTCATGCCCTCAAGAGAGGATTGTCACACACACAACCATTCTAACTCACACTCTCTCTCTTTCTTTCAGTACCATGGACAGCTCAAAGCGAGCAACATGATTGGTTGAGAGACATAGGGGCTGCAGAGAACGAGAGAAAGCGAGAGAGAGAGAGAGAGAGAGAGAGAGAGAAGATCACCAGGGGATGGAGTGAGTAAGCAGTGAGGGTTGGAGAGAGCTGGAGGGAAGGAGATCAGAGAGCAAAAAAGAAGGTAGAGAGAGAAAAAAAGGATAGAGGAACAGATGCTATAGCTCGTCTCTTTGCCTACTGACGCCTGAGCTGGGTTCATCGCTGTGTGTGTGTGACGCGCACGGGGGTGTGTGAGTGTGTGTGTGTGACGGCAGCCGCGGCGGCAGAAGCAGCAGCAGGGGAGGACGGATCAAAGAGATTGTAGGACACGATGCATTTAGCAGCCTAACGTCTCTGCGCACACTGCAGCCGGCGAAAGGAGAACACGTTCATACTACACGCATCCGCACGCAGCCCACCCCACACACACACACCACGCGTGTGTGGGGACAGCGCAGATGAAGCAACCACCAAAAGGAGGTGTGGATCTTTCCAGAAGCGTTTGGTAGGGGAGGGGACAGCCTTGGTGGCCGAAGCCCAGCAGGAGCGGTCGTAGGTGGGGAAGGGTCGGACCGCCGACCACCACCAGTTTTCTTCAGAGCTCTGGAAACGCCAAAGATGGACATGTCCTTCATCTCTCTCTTCTTCACGGCAGTGTCTGCTTCCTCTGAGCTGCGTCGCTGTCGTCGGGCTTGTCTGTCAGCCGTGTGCGTGTCCGCAGGGGGATTCGATAACGTGCGGTGTTGAGAAACGCACACACAGGACACACCTGGAGATCAGCTGTTCCAATTCACTGATACCGTGAGTGTAACCATGTGTGTGTCTCCATCCAGATGTTTCTCATTTCCATCTTGTCCTTTTCCTTATCTTCATCAGTTCTTCATCGTCTGTGTGACAGAAACAGTCAAACTGAGCATCAACGGATTGTTTGGGATCCAAATCACCATATTACCCACAATTCCCATGTACATCTTCAGATTCATTCATGATTCAACCATTTTTTTGGCATCTGTACAGCATGAGATCCAGGATCAGATACAGCATGTGAAAATTCTGTCGCTATTTACTCACCCTCATGTCATTTCAAACCTTTTTGAATATCTTTCTTTTGTGGAACATAAATGAAGATAATCTGAATGTGAAAAAGGACCAGTGTTTTTGGTCCATACAATGAAAGTCAATGGGGTCCAATGTTGTTAGAACATAGGTTTGGAACGACATGATTTTTGGCTGAACTATCCCTTTAAATGAGTGTGTGCCATGGAGAATCACTACATCTGATTGGTTATTGGTGTATTTTCATGGTCCCAGTGAGTGTCTTGTGTTTTAATGGTTCTGGATCTACTTACATCGGGTCTGTTGTGTGTGTTTGAAGGCTATTTCTATGCCTTAGTTATGAATTGGCACTGTTCATGTTGTGGTGGTGAATTACAGGTTAATGGAATGAATAAGGAAGCTAAACTCCACTCATCCATTGATGTGGTGCTGTGGTCACACTGACCTATTTTGTGTGTGTGTGTGTGTGTGTGTGTGTGCCAGCAATGGGAACATGGCATCCTGCCACCTCATCACTCTGAAAAAAGAGAGTTAGTATTAGATGTTTTATTAAAATACATACAATCACATACACAAATGGTGATAAAATATAATCGTGAAACATGATTCATCTGCAGCAAACATCTGAGTAGAGGAGAAGAATATCGTGTTTCATGCTTTCGGCATTACATCTGACACACACACACATGGTAGGGATATCACGCCTGCCAGTGTAAAGCGGAACTAATGCATCTTCAGCACAGAATTAGGTTCCCAGCTTCCTGCATTATGTCAGCGCACTAGGATACTGTTGCCTGGAAACCCACAGTTCCTTCTCCTCACATTCCATTTATAGAATACAGCTGTGTGTCCCTGTCTAAGTAAAAGTGTGTGTGATGGCATCTGTGGGCATGTGCAGGGGTGTGTGTGTGTTTGCTCTCATGGGTGTGTACAGAAGTGTGTGAAAGATGTTAAATGGAGGAAAGGCAGATGAGTAGGTGGGATTGTGACTGAGGAAGGGATGGGGAGAGAGGGAGACAATCTGAGATCAGGGTCTATATTAAGACATGCTGAATAATACAACAGAGAACAGAGCGCTGGATGACATCTTCACAAAGTTGTAAAAATAAACTTGACATATTCTCTCTTTCTCTCTCTCTCTCTCTCTCACACACACACACACACAACCACAGGCTGAAAATGATTTCTCTTTGTGTATAGTGTACAGTGTTCCAGAGCATGTAGAAAAAAACAGTAGGATGGAATAAGACCTGTAAGTGGCACATAATGTTGGGCCAGATGTTACCACTGTTTGCATGTTAAGTAACTGACTGCTCTTACTAGTCTTAACCGGTTTAGTCTTACTAGTCTTAACCGGAAAATTTCTCTAGAAGTTTGTGATAGATGGACGGACGGACGGTTGGATGAACTGAACGATGGATGGATGGATTGACTGAACATTGGATGGATGGATGGATGGATTAACTTAACAATGGATGGATGGATTGACTGAACGATGGTTGGTTGGTTGGATGGATGGATGGATAGATTGACTGAACAATAGATGGATGGATGGATGGATGGATTAACTTAAAAATAGATGGATGGGTTAACTTAATAGATGATGGATGGATGGATGGATGGATGGATGAATGGATGGATGGATTGACTGAACAATGGATGGATGGATGGATGGATGGATTGACTGAACAATAGATGGACGGATGGATGGATGGATGAGTGATTAACTTAATAGATGGATGGATGGATGGACTGAACAATGGATGGATGGATTGACTGAACAATAGATGGATGGATGGATTGACTGAACAATGGATGGATGGATGGATGGATGGATGGATGGACTGAACAATGGATGGATGGATGGATGGACTGATTACCTTAATAGATGGATGGATGGATGGATGGATGGATGATTGATTAACTTAATAGATGGATGGACTGAACAATGGATGGATGGATGGATGGATTGACTGAACAGTAGATGGACGGATGAATGGATGGATGGATGGATGATTGATTAACTTAATAGATGGATGGATGGACTGAACAATGGATGGATGGATTGACTGAACAATAGATGGATGGATGGATTGACTGAACAATGGATGGATGGATTGACTGAACAATAGATGGATGGATGGATTGACTGAACAATAGATGGATGGATGGATTAATTTAATGGATGGATGGACTGAACAATGGATGGATGGATGGATGGACTGATTACCTTAATAGATGGATGGATGGATGGATGGATGGACTGAACAATGGATGGATGGATTAAATTAACAATAGATGGATGGATTGACTGAACGATGGATGGATGGATTAATTTAACAATAAATGGATGGATGGATGGACTGATTAACTTAATAGATGGATGGATTGACTGAACAATGAATACAGATAGATAGATAGATAGATAGATAGATAGATAGATAGATAGAACAATGGATGGAAGGATAGATAAGACAGACAAAATGAATAATGTGCTTATATTATTTTTTAGTGTTCGTTAGTCTGTAGTAATTATAATTAGTTGTATATATAAATAATCTATCTCTGTGTCATATCCTCAGTTTGGATAGCTATGTAAACGTGTTAAACATGCTAGCTCTTGCCCTTTCCCTGCAGTGAATCATGCTCTTCAGTGTTAAAGGATAACAAATTCCCCAGAGAACACATGCTATTATGTGTGTGTGTGTGTGTGTGTGTACATCCCACCTGTACCTCCAGAGTTCATTGTGTTTTTTTTTTATAAAGAACATGCTCTCAAGAGGACAGTATGAAATTGTGTGTGAGACACTCTCTCTCTCTCTCTCTCCATCTGTCTGTCAGGCAGTCTCTCTGCTGTGCTGAAGGATGGATTCAGGGGAAGACGAGTGCACCCGTTTCCTACAGTACGTGGAGGACAGTGGTCTGAGGGCGTATGACGAGCTGGTAATCCAAAACGCCTCTGACATCGCCCGAGAGAGTGACCGCGTCCGCAACCACACACACTGGGCATACCTACAGGAGAAAAACCAGAAGAAGAGACGGCAGGAGGAAGCTATCAAGAGGTACACACACATGGCAAGAGATAGACTGATGTAAATGTGAATACTGCACATAATTAATGCTATTGGCTATCACTCTTCTTCTTTATACTTAGTGATTTGAACAAACCCCTAAATCAAAGTATTTATAATTCAGCTGCAGCCCTTCTTTGCTAGCTATTAAAGTGTTCAGACTTATAATTTTCACCTGGCAAACAATAAAACAGAGAGAAATATCCCAGAGATACACACTGAAGGATATTTAGGAACAAGAATGTCCTGGAGACCTAGCAACCACCCAGAATGAATTCTGCTGTAATTATGACAAAGCTTTTTTATTTTCAACGCTGTTATTGATATATTAAATTAACATGGTTAATTAATTTTATATATTAAATTTCTTTATTTTTTGTGATGTAAGACAGAAGTGATGTTCTGTATTTCAGAACTGCACATTCTTCAATAAAATGTAATAATAATTATTAATAAAATATTTTTAAGTCATCCAACAATGGAGGCCCCCTTGTTGGCCCCGGCCCCCAGTTGAGAACCACTTCCTTAGCAACCACATAGCAATGACATGGCAACCATCCACAATACCTCGACATCATGCCAGTGAGATTTTTAATGAGTGAGCACCACTCACATTTTCTTAAGAAAATGTAAAAGTGTAGTTAATATTAATGCCACTAGTATGTTGTGCTCTTTAACATTTGTGGGCAGCCACGTGTGCAGCGAGAAAGAGAGAGAGAGAGACAGATAAAGGTCACTGGTCCTGAGCTCGTAAAGTCAATGAGGAAATAGCTGGATATTAGAGAGACAAACACAGAGTCAATGAAAACCTTTGGCCATTATTGTGTGTGTCTGCGAGCGAGAGCGACAGAGAGTCATTTAGAACAGACAGTTCTGCCAATCTAATAAAAGACAGACACAAAAGGATGCTCTAATTTATCTAACGGCAGCCCGAGGTGTGAGTCTGTGTGTGTAATAATATTCCACTGCATTTGTATTCTCCTTTATTGTTATTTTGACTTCTATGTAGTTAAATTTAGATCCACAAAATGCAGTATGCAACCCATTTTACTTCAGTAATTATGTATTTCTGAGGGGAAAAGTATATTAAAGTCCCCCTGTGGTGAAAATCAAGCTTTTAATGTTGTTTATATGTCAATGTGGTGTTTTTAATATGCTTTAAGACAAACCATGTACAAATTCATAAGTCAACACCATTGCTGAGTATTTTGTCCTTAAAAACTCTGGTGAACAAAAGACAGTCTGAAATCGCTGGTGTCACAAACTACCTTGTAACCAATCACGTCAACATGTGATTGTCAATAAAGGGTCTCTGAACTGGTGTGAGTGAGTGGAGGCGGGGCTAATTAGCATATTCATACATCCGTGTATACTAAATGAGGCAAGGGTGTAGAGTTACATTCAAGCTATTTTTCAAGGAAAAAACGTTAAATATATGTAATTTGGGTGAGTAAAGATGAGTTTTAAGGGATAAAATTGTTGACTACAGGGAGACTTTAAATGATATACTGTATATCCAAGTGTAATAATATATAGCAAATCTTGGCTGCATGATTGTTTATATCTTCACAAAATGTAAATCGTATTATCACACAGCTCTCAAGTTGGACATATTATATATTATTTCTAACTTTATTCACATACATACAATACACTACACAATACACTCACATAGCAATATAAACTACTATATAGCAAATCTCAACTACTTAATTGCTTTTATCGTCACAAAATGTAAACTATATTATCTTATATCACGATATGAGTAATTTTATTTCACGAAAACGATATATATCATAACATAGTTATGTTTGCTTGAAATAAAGTTGTTATATATACATTTCTGATACCATTGAAATTTCATAAATATCATCACCAATTTCAATATTTCAAAACACTAATACCAGCCTAACTAATAAAAGAAAAAAACTGCCAAGCTTACTGAAGACAAGTAAACAGTCAGTGATAAAATAGGAACAAACAAATTAATTACAAGCAAAACTACAATAGAACAAAGACAAATGAAATAGAGCTACCTGAAAAACGTCAAGCATTAGATAGGCCTATAAAATTAATTCTTAAAATTAATTAATACATAAATTGTATAAAGTAATCAAATATACAAAAACACTGCATAGTCTTCACTGTGTAAATTAAATGTACATTTATTCTTATTAAAGTTACAAAAGTGATTAAATCAAGAGCAATGAGATTGTTTGATTAACATTAATGGCCAGGGTTGCCAGGTTTTCACAACAAAACCCACCCACTTGCTACTCAACTAGCCCAATTGCATTTCACAGGGGTCCCACGGGGGGTAAAATCTGCGTTTTTGGCAGGGTTCCCCTGGTAAAATTCGCATTCCAGGGGCTAAATATCATGTTATTGGGGGTCACTTCAACCTGTGGACATGAAAAACAACCCCGGGCAACAGCAGCCCAATTCAGTAGCCCAATTCAGCGGGAATTGTAAAAGTAGCCCAATTCAGCGGGAAAACCACAGACTTGGCAACACTGTTAATGGCACAGACGGCAGCTGATATATTAGGCTGCTTTCACTTTAAGACCGAATGCACGGATCCAATATACTGATACACGTATGTTTTCTTTCTCAACTGTTTATGTTCACTTAGTCATAAACAACTGTATGTTATGAGGATACTCGCAAAAATTGGCATTTTGACATGTAAATGTGTGTATTTGACCATTCGAGCCCAATAAGGCGCAAAAAAGAACTCAGTTCAGTACTCACACACTCTATGAGCAGCGGCTTTATGTGCGCTCTGCTTATTGTGCTTGAATGGCTTAAAAACGCAAACGTGTGTGTAACCCCGATAGAGACGATAGTCCAAAATCTCTACCGTTTGACAAATTTCTACCGGTTATTCGTGTCTACTGGTATATCACCCACACCTAATAAGGCATGAAAATATTACGATATAATAAACAACATTATGATTTTCTGTAAAACTGCTTTGAAACAATGTTGTAAAGCGCTATATAAATTTAACTTGACTTTCATTTCACATTCCTTTACCCTTTCTGCCCGCTTCATTCCACTTTTCCCCTTCCACTCTCTCTTTATCAGCATCTTGTCCTCTCAACCCCCTCATTTTCTCTTCTGCTGCCCCTTTAACCCTACATTTCCTCCTGTTTGTACCCTGTAATTGAACCTCAGACTCTTTCCTCCTCTTTAGCATCTCTCTGAGAGCTCTGAGTGCTGGCCCTCTTTTCATACAGCTTGGATCCTCCTACCACAGTAATGGGGCGTAAGTGGGGTGTTCTTCATGAGGAGAGGAGGTCAATGACACACACACACACAGAGTGATCGAGTTCATCTGTGGTTTGTCTCTCTCTTGGAGGCATTTTAGTGAGATTAAACAATCAGGATTACAGAATGCAGATGAAATTTCATCAATATAACTCATGAAAGAGGATCAAAACACACACATATAAACACTGACAGTGGGAGGGCCTAAAGTCACACCTCCTCAGCTTGGAGAGGGAAAAAACAGGGTCTGTCACCATGGAGACAGAGGGGTGAGTTTCTATGGCAACAGTGGGCTTGGTCCTCGTCTCTAAATTTAGACTGCTAGCCCCTGAGGACACATGCACTCCCTTAAACATATAACAAAAAGGCAGGTTTGGATGTGTCACTCAACTGTTATCACACGCATAGAGAAACCCATCCAAGGACACACACAATGGAAAATCTGGATCTGATGACCTTAAGGGAACTACATAATACCATAAATCCTGTTACAACTCACCTCACTCTCATATATAAGTGTGTGCAGGCTTAAAATGAATTTGAATATGATTGGATTGGGAAAAGAATATGAATTTATAGGCACAGATGTTCTATAGATACACCTAAACATATTTCTCTGTATATAAGCAAAAAAGAGTATGTATTATGAGTTTTTCTACAAGCAAACTTTCTTTGTTGTGGTGTTAAAACAGGATGTGTCAAGAAACAGAAATGTCCAGGTTATATTTCACCCAGCTTTTTTTTCCAATGTGACATTATTTTCATATCATTACTGTAATAAAGTAATGAAAAATTCCGTTTTTGTGAACTCAAATTAATAATAAACAATTCAATAAATCATAAAAATATATAAAAACAAGATATAAAAGTAATAATACATATTAATTATAACATACACCAATAATAATAAATATTTACTTTACAAATGTACAACAATTTACAATTTAACTATTATAGTATTAATTTTTCGCATTACAGTAATGAGAATGGTCATTGTTACACATAACAGCAGGCTTATAAGAATTGGGGGAGGGGTGGATGTGCTTAATTGTCATTAAAATAATCATCACTAAAATAAAATAATAATCAATAATCATGTCATAATGCAAACGTTATATTTCACCTTAAAACTCATTTGAGAACCATAATAAATTATATTTTGCATATAGATATTTTTTTCAATTTGACAAAAATATTTTCAGAACAATTTTCATGTCATTACTGTAATACAATAATTATCAAGTAATTATGTCCAGACACTATTTCACTTTTTGTAAACTAATAATAATAATAATACATATATAATAATATATATAATATGTATATTTTATAATATAATATTATATAGGCATAGGTGCTTAATTTTCATAAAGTATGTCCTATGCAAATCTTGATGGTTCTATGGAAAATTTCTGATTTTTTACTTTTTTATTTTGGGATAAATAATAACCTGGACATTCTTGACAGCATTTAGATTCATCGTAGTAGTAGTAGTAGTAGTGTGTGTGTGTGTGTGTTTGTGTGTGTGTACATGTTTGCATCTTTACTGTATAGCAGAGGAAGGGTATGAACTGTCTAACACAGCTTTACAGATATAAATGATAATTCATGTTCAATAATTCACGGAAATAGTTTTGACATAGTTGCCATAGCAGCAGTCAGAAGCCCTGAAAGCAATTTAGTGTCTAATGCAAACCGCAGTCAATGGTATCGTCTATGTACATAAACAGTGTCACTACGACCTGATGTAAACATAAACATTAAAATGAATTGGAAATGCTACAGAAGGGCGGTCTTTGAGGAAATAAATCTACAGACATCCTCAGATCAATAACATGGACATTGACATATCAGTGAAGGTCAAGAAAAGGTCACTTTGATTGGTGCATTACCTTGGTAGAAAGATGAGAGAAAAACAGTCATATTACTCTAGCTGTCTCTGGATGAAAAGTCAAGACAAAACATAGGAAAAAAAAGGTGAAAGGGATGGAAAAGAAAGAGAGGCTGACAAAAACATTTAAAAATGACTGCATGCAAGGAAAAAATATTGCAATATAAAGATTGGAGATAAGGATGAAAGGCTGATGTATTAGAGAAGGGCTGATGGGTGTGAACTGCTGGACAGGCAAAGACAGAAGTTTATTTACTGAGCTCTGATCAATACAGACAAACATAACAGTTCTGCACACACACACACAGACAGCACAGAGCAGCTTCAGGCATACCTGCTTCTCTTTGCATTCACTGAGATTAGTTTATGTTTGAAACAGAAAGATAAAGTAAAAAACCGTCAATACTGTATATAGATGCATGTATGTGTGTACAATATTTCACGTTCATTGTAGCCTGCAAAAATCAGTGCATCCTCTGTATATACATATACAGGCAAACTAGTCACTGCTAACTCTTTCCATCAAATCCATTAGCTTTAGAAATCCAAGTTTTGCCCTACTAACCGCTATTCTCAATGACCTTCAACCCTTCACATACACACGTTTGTTATTCTATCATGGACAAAAACTTACATGTAAATCCATCATTTGAGTTGTACTGAGCAAATGAACTAACCCTACCCTTAAATCCTCACACAAACATTTCAGCATTATAATTAAAGGGTTAGTTACCCCCAAAATGAAAATTCTCTCATTTATTACTCACCCTCATGTCGTTCCAAACCCATAAGACTTTTGTTCATCTTCGGAACACAAATTTAGGAATTTTTTTGTTGAAATCCGAGTATATGACTCGTCCATAGACCGCAATACAATCAACACTTTCAAGGTCCAGAAAGGTACTAAACACATCATTAAAACAGTTGACGTGACTGCAGTGGTTCAACCTTAATGTTATGAAGCGACGAGAATACTTTTTGTGCAAAAACAAAACAAAAATTAAAGCTGCAAGCAGCGATGAAAGGGCCCTCGCACCCGGGCTCACCGCCACCTGTTGGCCTTAGGAAAACTGTGAACAATGGGTGACATGCAGGTAAGCGAGTAAATACAGGAGAATTATGACAAAGTCAGCAGTGCCACGCTATCTGCTGCCAACAGGTGGCGCATTGATCGTAACTGAATATTACCATGTAGATGTCTTCAGGCCAGGAATATTATCAAACAGATCAGATATTGTACGCTTGAGTTACAGCAACTTCCTGTTTCATGGCGAAACATCGAACTTTGTCAGGCCGCCACAGACACACCCTTTGGCGAAAACTCAAGATCTTCGCAATTTAACGTCGCAAAGGCCTTTAGATTTAACTGACCAAATATGATGTTGATCTGATTAAAGCTCTAGGAGGAGTTCGTTAAAGTACAAGGTCTGGAAATGGCAAAAACTGCACAAATTCTGCAAAGAAAATTAAAAATATCTGACTTCCTGTTGGTTTTCAGATTTTGCTCCAAGAGTCTTTTTTGTAGGTATTGGGCTGTTACATGTGTGTCCTGAATTTCATACTTGTACGTGAAATATAGCGTGAGGGGCACTTCGTTGAAATATTGTAGGTGGCGCAATAGAGCCATTTTGCCACGCCCAATTCTGCAACCCATATCAAATGCGATTCATTTGGGAGCGGAAGAATAATAATAAATGGAGCAATTCCAATAGGGTCCTCACACCATCGGTGCCCGGGCCCTAATAACGACTTTATTCAACAATCTCTTCTCCTCCCTGTCATTATCCTTACGCAGTTGACGCAGTGAAAGCTTCCATGTTTAAGTCCAAATGCCGGCTCAGTATTGGCCAAAGCTGATCATGTGAGCAGCACAAAACATGCGTGATGCTGACGCAGGAGCCGGCCAATAATTAGTCGCCGTTCTGGCGTAGAACCTTGAAGTGCCAGACGTAAACAACATATGAGAAAGACACAGAAGAGAAGAAATTACTGAATAAAGTTGTTTTGTTTTTGCGCACAAAAAGTATTCTTGTCACTTCATTACACTAAGGTTGAACCACTGCAGTCACGTCGACAGTTTTAACTATGTCTTTAGTACCTTTCTGGACCTTGAAAGTGTTGGTTAAATTGCTGTCTATGGATGAGTCATATACCTCTCGGATTCATTAAAATATCTTAATTTGTGTTCCGAAGGAGAACAAAGGTCTTCTGGGTGAACTAACTCTTTAAGACATTATTTATTATGTTTATTAAGCTATTTTCCTTGTGGGGGGCATTAGCTGCTCCCCACAATGTAAGTGATTTCTGGTTTTACTACCTCGTGAGGACATTCGCACAGACAAGCACCAGACTAGTCAGCATAAACTAGCCTGGATCAACATACTGTAGAAGTTCATGCTGGTCTAAGCTGGTCTTGTCAGCAGGAATTGTAAGCACTACACTAGTGTGAACATCCATCAGTGAGGCGATAGACTCACCATAATGAGCTAGTCTCCTACTGAAATGATGCCACATTATTTTCCGAGGATAATAGAGGATGTGGAGGCTTTAAGTGAGGGGGGTTTGAATGAATACATACTTGTTTTTAGTCTTTCTAAAATAACGCACTAGCACATAACAGCACATCATTTTTAGCATAAAATAGCACATAACACTCATGTGATGACAAAGCTGAATTTTCAGCATCATTACTCCAGTCTTCAGTGTCACATGATCCTTCAGAAATCATTCTAATATGATGATTTGATGCTGAAGAAACATTTATGATTATTATCAATGTTGAAAACAGCTATGCTGCTTAATATTGTTGTGGAAACCTTGATACATTTTTTCAGGATTCTTTGATGAATAAAAAGTTTAAAAGAACAGCAATCAAAATATTTAGTAATATTCTAAAAGTACGGTCAGTTTTGATCAATTTAATGGATCCTTGCTGAAAAAAACGATTAATTCCTTTAAAAAAAACTTTTGAGTGGTAGTGTATAAGTGATGGACAAAGAAAAAATGAGAAGGTACCAGACTACGTTTGCTGGCGATTTAGTCTTTCAACTGAAGTCTCAGTTTGTTTTCTGTAATGTGCATTGCAATGTTAATTGTTTCATCACATTAATCAGCACAAGAGAAAAAGTTAGGTGTGACTATAAATGACTGGCACTCAAGACTGTGTGAAGTGTGACAACTAAGAGGGAGGGAAAAATTGCAGACTGTACAAGAAAGACAAGACAGATGACAAAACACATGGATGAAAGGATGGAAATAGAGAACGAGAGAGAGAGAGGGACGCTGGTGCAGTGAGGTTGGCAGACAGACTCTAAATCATTCTTTATGAACCACCACAGCACCACACCCTCCCCTCTGATTACACACTCACAATCTGTGTGTGTGTGTGTGTGAGTGAATGGTTACTTAAAGCCAACGTGAGTAAATCCTGTCTGCCCTTTAGTATGATTAGTTTTCCTCCAAGAGAGAGAGAGAATTTGAGAGACAGCATTTGAACTGACTGCCCCCTTCTCTCTCGTTCTCTCTCTCTTGCACTTTCTCATGAACAGACAGATTAAAGTAACTCAATTTTTATGGAATATTCGGTGCAGAAATCATCTTAAAATCCAGCCAAATTGCTCTGAATTGGATTATGCAGAAATGACTTTTAGGCAGGATGGATTCATGAAGTTATGAGGGAACAGATAGATGGATGAAGTGAATTCGCCTTTCCTCAATAACATTCTTACATTTCAAACATGGAATATTTTGTCACATTTCTTTTGCTTAATGCGATAGGTGAGATTTTCTTAGTCTCTTTTGCTCGCGAAGATTTATTTAATTAAAAATATACTAAAATCAGTAATATTGTGAAATATTTTTACCATTTAAAATAAATGTTTTCCATTTTAATATACTTTAATATGTAATTTATTCCTGTGATCAAAGCTGAATTTTCAGCATCATTACTCCAGTCTTCAGTGTCACATGATTCTTCAGAAATCATTCTAATATGCTGATTTGATGCTCAAGAAATTTCTTATTATTATCAACACTGAAAATAGTTATGCTGCTTAATATTTCAGGATTTTTTTGATGAACATTCAAAACAAAAAAATGTATTTGAAATATAAATCTTTTGTAACATTATAAATGTGTTTATTGTCACTTTTGATCAATTCATTGTGTCCTTGCTGAATAAAAGTATTAATTTATTTTAAAAAAAAAAAAAAAACATACTGACCCCAAACTTTTGAACGGCGTATATATATATATATATATATATTTAGTATAGTGTAGTATAGTTTAATACAAGTTCAGTTCATGGTCATTTATAGCCTATATTCTCAATTTCATTTGCATAGATCCTAAATATCACTCTGACTCCTAAATAACGCTCTGACCTGTACTATATTTATGTTTGTTTGTGTGCTGTATTCTTTATTTAATACACTTTAATTTCACATTAATTAAATTTCATTACATTAATGACTAGTACAGAATACTAACATCTGTGCTGCTCATTTTAAAGCAAAAAATGAAAACATTTTGCTCTATTCTGGAACATTGGTCTGATGGATGCTGAAATCCATCCAGGTTTCAGGAAGTATATGGGGTCAAAAGTTCATAGATGGGCGGAGCCATGGCTGAATGCAAATGTAATACTTTGTGAAATGCTAAAGTTAATTCTCTTTCTCTCTTCAGGATTGGTGAGGATGTGGCCCGTGTGACTGAAGGAGGGGGATACGCAGGCAAACACTTTCGTATGGGCTTCATGACGATGCCGGCCCCTCAGGACCGAGTTCCTCCTCCCTGCGGCCTGGGCTTCACCGTACGCTCGCAGTCTCTGCACTCAGTGGGAGGGGGAGAGGAGGAGGGGAGTCCCACCTCACGAAAACAGCCTCCGCCCAAACCCAGACGAGATCCTAACACCAAACTCAGCACTTCCTCTGAGACCGTCAACACTGGGCTCAGCACGGGGAAGAGCGGGAAGGAAACAGAGAAATATGACGGTAAATATTTGTGTACTTATGCAATATGTTAACACAAGCTGCTGTATGCAAGCTTAATTTCGCATTTGGAAATGTGTCCGAATGCAATTCATAATGCAATGTAAGCATGTCCAAAACAAAACCCAAGAAATATTAAATGGTTAGTTCACTCAAAAATGAAAATTCTGTCATTAATTACTCACACTCGTGTCGTTTCACACCCGTAAGACCTTCGTTCATCTTTAGAACACAAATTAAGATATTTTTGATAAAATCCGATGGCTCAGTGAGGCCTGCATTGACAGCAAGACAATTAACACTTTCAATGCCCAGAAAGCTACTAAAGACATATTTAAATCAGTTCATGTGACTACAGTAGTTCAACCTTAATGTTATGAAGCGACGAGAATACTTTTTGTGCGCCAAAAAACAAAATAATGACTTTATTCAACAAAATCTAGTGATGTGCAATTTCAAAACACTGCTTCATGAAGCTTCGAAGCTTTATGAATCAGTGGTTTGAAGCGCGTATCAAACTGCCAAAGTCACACCCCCCATTAATGTTGAACCACTGTAGTCACATGTACTGTTTTAAATACGTCTTTAGTAGCTTTCTGGGCATCTGAAAGTGTTAATTGTCTTGCTGTCAATGGAGGCCTTACTGAGTCATCGGATTTTATCAAAAATATCTTAATTTGTGTTCTGAAGATGAACGAAGGTCTTATGGGTGTGGAACGACATGAGGGTGAGTAATTAATGACAGAATTTTCAATTTTGGGTGAACTAACCCTTTAATATTTCTATAATATAAACACATCGTCCATATAAACATCACAGTAAAATTGTGAAATATTATTGTGAATATTAAAATTTAAATGATGTAGTAATGAAGTAGAATGAACGGGGAGGGAAATGAATGAAATAGAAATATTACTACAATCACCATGCATTTCTTCTATAAAAAACAAAACACACACATGCATTCCAAGACTGAAAAAAGTGCATCTTTATTCTTTCTCATCACTTCACTGTTATATGCAAATCCCCTCTGTTCTGCCATCTCTTTCATGCATGCCTTATTCTCATGGATCATTACACATGCAGTGCCTCCTTTGAGCTCCACACACACACACACACACACACACACACACACACACACACACACAGACAACAAACCCTCTTCCTCTCTGCAGTCCACATCACACTGAAGAGCTAGACAGGAAAAGTGGTAGATATTTTATAAGCATGATCACTAACTATATGAACATATATGCATACAAACAGAAATGCACCGTACACCTACAGACAGTATAAGTATAAGGCATAACAAAGAAATCATTCAACTTGTTGACTGTAAAGGAAATCTTGCTTTTTGCTTTACGTCAGGCTTTATTCTAGAAAAAAACAGGCACATTAGAAAAATAATTTTGTATTTTTTTTTAGCTTAAAAAGTAGTTGCTGCTGAAAATTCAGCTTTGCCATCACAGGAATAAATTATATGGTAATACTTTACAATAAGGTTTCATTAGTTAACATCAGTTAACTACGTTAGGTAACATGATGAACACAGAATGAACAATACTTTTACAGCATTTATTAATCTTAGTTAATGTTAAAGGCACAATATGTAAGATTTTTGCAGTAAAATATCCAAAAACCACTAGGCCAGTGTTATATATTTTGTTCAGTTGAGTACTTACAATATCCCAAATTTTTCCAACTATTTGTAAATCGTGAGAAAATCGTGATTTTAACCAAGGATATGGGACGTGTGAGGAGTCGCCTGTCAATGGCGTCATATCCACGTTACCCTCAGTTTCTGGTTTAATTTTGTAGAAACCATGAAAACACCAAAGGCGCTTTAATATATTACATGTTTTACTAGACAAGGGAACAACTGTTTGGTTACAGTTTTAGACAGAAAACTAATTATTGTTATATAGCTCAACATGTTTAGTCTTATTGTTTAAATCTAGTTTTCTTGATTTTCTGAGAGTACCATGTTTTACCATGCCTCAGAGAAAAACACTATTTTGTCAAGTAGCTAACATAGCATAATCAGATGCAGCTTTATTTTTAGTTACAGTAATACAGCATTTTCTCCATCATACAATATGTTTTAAAATTAATTGCATGCCATTTATCAATACAAGCCACCCAGCATTTATTAATATGATATTCTAATATCGATCTAGTTTACTGCAGTGTGCAACAAGTGTCTCACAGCAGCTGCCGAGCGAACGCACAGAGTAACGTTATAACATCATTTTCAACACTCTCAAATGTATCTAATGTGATAAACAGCGCTGCATTACCTCATACTCATGACCGGAAGAAGCGGAAGCAGCGACTGCGGCATAATAAAAGTTCCGCTCTACATATTGCAGCTTTAATTTCAACATTTACTAATACATTATTAAAATCAAAAGTTGTATTTGTTAACATTAGTTAATGCACTGTGAACTAACATGAACAAACAATGAACAGCAGTATTTTTATTAACCAACATTTACAAAGATTAATAAATACTTGTATTGCTCATTGTTATTGTTAGTTAATACATTAACTAATGTTAACAAATGAACATTATTGTAAAGTGTTACCAATTATATTTTAGAAAACAGATATTTTAAATTGTAATAATATTTAACAATACTGCTGTATATTGTATTTTGGTCATAAGAGACATAGAGCACTTCAGTAGCGTGTACGTATGTATATATGAGAAAACAAGTGGTGAACATTTTTACTCAAAACAAAATATATATATATAGAAGAAGGTTTTAGGATATTTTTGATGAAAGGTTTTGATCCCCTTCAAATGTTGACTACTGTATATGTGTACTGTATGTATGTTTATATATATATATATTCGGTCATTGACGAATAAAGTCATTTGGTTTAACCAAAATTTCGGTTTTACGAAACAACACTTTTGGTTATACCAAATGACGATATTTTCAAAAAATGCTAACAGGCTGATATCTAGATAGCTAACAAAAGGACAAACAAACATTTTATATTTAGTACAAGTTTTTTTAAATATTACAACATTTTCCATGTTTTATAGCGGTTGTACCGAATAACCTGATGTTTCGGGACATGCGTATGAGAAAGTGAAAACATGAATTTTTCAAATAGTTAAAAGAGAGTTAGTTACTTTGCTTCATGACCATGTGGTCCTTTGCAGGTGTCTGAATGATGTCACGTGATATTGACCGCATGACTCGATCCAAAATGGTCCCTTTTATATTGGTTACTCCGAATGACACCAATGAAATTCATTTTTCCAGACATTCTTTCTCATAACAAATCAACGACTTCTACACATAATTTTAATACCATTTTGCACTATGTTGATATATGATGTTATAAAGTCATGCCAGAATAAAAAATATATACATTTATTACATTTTAAGATATTTTAATAACAAATAAAATGGCTGTATTGGCCTTTGGGCAGTTAAACCAAATTACCTTTTGACACTTCAAAATCTTTAAAATACCTTTATATGTAGCAAAATATAATTAAAACCTTTTGGATTCAATAAAAGAGATCAAGTTGTACTACCTTACATACTTTGGCTGTCATATCTTTTTATTATTATTATTATTATTATTATTATTAAGGCCTGTGGACTAAAAAATTACCTGTCATGTCATTGACCCATATTTATATAAAATTTCTGAATATGGGTATAAGTGCTCCCCTCTGTGTTTATGACAGTTACGACAGAAAATAGCATTACCAAGGTGGCCGTCGAGCGGTCTGACTTGCTTTGAGAAGGACTTGATACACACTTAACTGTAGCGCTGCACACTTGTACACTGTAATGAGTCAGTCTTTTACATAACAGAAAATGGCTCTTAACATCACCGCACCGATAAAAGGTCAGCTCATATTCACTTTCACAGACACCTGTAAATACACTCAAGTATCTTTCTAAGAACAAGTGACATCAACTCTTTCTCCTCCTCTGACTGGTCACCCTGAGCCAGCAAAACACTCTCATTGGTTGCTCGCTGGCTGCAGTGTCATTATGAACAGGGGCAACCGTTGCCATGGGCAACATTCCGGGCCTAGGTTTTTTACCGGCAGCGACAGCTTCAGACAGAATCAACCAAAACACAGATGATGCCTCTTATAAACAAGTTCATGGCTACAAGATGTGATGTAATCTTCCACTGGTGGAACAAATCATGTATACATACACATTTTTCTATTGTAAGCTTATGCAGACAAAATTTTCACACACATCCTGCAAAATAAATGTGCTGGTCTAGGCTGTTTTATATTATACAGTTGAACAAATTCCCCAATGGACTTTACTATTCCACACACACACTCATTTCCACACACATTAGCCTTCCCTTAACCCTTAACT
Source organism: Hypophthalmichthys nobilis (assembly GCA_037950665.1). Taxonomy (NCBI): domain Eukaryota; kingdom Metazoa; phylum Chordata; class Actinopteri; order Cypriniformes; family Xenocyprididae; genus Hypophthalmichthys; species Hypophthalmichthys nobilis. The sequence continues at coordinate 23,296,008 of CM075479.1, forward strand.
TGATCTTTACTGATCTCACTCAGAGAGCTGAGCTTTCAAAGTGCTTTTCTTTCAAATTCAATGCAGAAGCACACATTACAACATACCTAACCCCACTCGAGCACTTGACCTCATTTTACAATGTTCGCAACCTCGTTTAGAATACATTAACCCTTAAAACATCAACCAGCTCTTTGCGGTGAAATTTGAAACGCAGCCAATCTCACTATATACAGCACATCATCCTTTTAGTATATATCTAACCTCAAACATATGCAGCCTCATATTTAAGTATACTAATATAGTATAATCAGCATCATTACTCCAGTCTTCAGTGTCATATGATCCTTCAGAAATCATGCTAATATGTTGATTTGCTTTACCACTTCAAACATATATAGCCACTTATTTCCCCATACATTTGTACTCCTTTCATATCGTGCCCAGAGCATATATTTAAAATCATACCGGATCATAAAGTCTTGATATTCGAGTAATGATGTATACAGAGAGACTGAGAGATTGTGTTTTTGAGTTTGACGCACTTAGCTTGAGGCTCTGTGGCATTCCCACCACACACACCAAGGGCCACAGATAATTCCTCCAGAGGAGCCTCAAAGTGCTCAACATCTCTCCTCCTTCTCTTCTCTCTCTCTCCCCTGAGCTTCCACACTACACTTCCCCCATCTCTGATCCCCCTTTACTCTCGTGCCTTCATTTCCCGCCCCACTTTGGCACCATTTCTTGTTTTGCTCATTACTATCCTGTCTTTTATCTCACTCATAAACGCATTCCCTTTCTCATAGACCCGCCCTCTTTTCTTCTTCCTGTTTAATTTCCAAATTCATGCTTTAGAAAATTCTCTCTCCATCTGTCTTATCTCCTTTTTCTACTCTTATGGCAAGTTTCCACCAAGTGGTACGGTTCAGTACAGTACAGTACAGCATGGTACGCAATTTTTGCTGTTTCCATTGTCAGAAGTTCTGAATGGTACCCTAATTCTGAACCGTACCGTACCACTTTTTTGGGACCCTTCCGTTGGGGTACCTACTGTACTGTACTGAACTATACCGTACCGCTTGGTGGAAATTAACCATTACTGTGGTGGTACCATGGTATAATGAAGGTATTAGATGGTAAAACAATGGTACTTTGATATATATCATAGTACTGATTGACTACCATGATCATATACCATGATATATACAAGGTACTTTAAAGTAATACCATGTTAAATGTCTAAAAAACATGGTGATACCATGGTACTCTATGTACGTCTGATTATATACCTCTTTTTTATATACCCTCCATATGATTCCTCATACAAAAAAAATTAAAATAAAAAATACTATGGTTTTGCCATTATAGTATCAGATGGTAAAATCATTGTGCTTTGATAAATACCACAGTACTGAATTAATACTATATTCATATACATGGCATTTTTACATACAAGGTACTTCAATACAGTCAATACCATTCCATAAATATGTCCAAAAACACAGTATTATAGAAAATCCACTCTTCATCTGTCTTTCCTTTTTCTACTTAAACTATGGTAATATCATGGTACAATGATGGTATCAGATGTAAAAACCATGGTACTTTGATATAAATCATAGTACTGATTGGCTACCATGCACATATACCATGATATTATATACAAGGTACTTATACTAAGTATACTTATGGGCTTACCAATGTAAATGTCCAAAAAACATGGTATAAAAATGGGACATATACAAAAACGTGGTAATACCGTCTACATAAATATGATTATATCTCTTTTTTCCTCCATGTGATTCCTCTTACAAAAAATACTATTGTGGTACCATGGTACAGTGATGGTATCAGATGGTAAAACTATGGTACACCGATATCTACCATGGTACAGGTCCAAAACCTTGGTATTATTTAATACAAAAACTTTGAATTGTAGTAATGCCATATTTTTAAAAAATGTATATACCTCTGATTATATCCCAGTTTCTTCCTCCATTTGATCCCTGTGAGTGTGCGCATGTGTATGTTAGTGAGTGTTATCTTCTATGCTGACCTAATGTCAAGGGAACATGTATGTCCTATATATAACACTGATAGAGAGAGAGAGAGAGAGAGAGAGCTAGTGACATACATGCAAAACCTTATTAAATCATAACCAGTGATCTTTAAACAGCATCGTATTAAACTTAATGACATGTGGCATCTGGTGTCCCTATAGGCGTATATCTGTGCTGTATATCTCATTGGCGTGGACTATTTCACCTCTAATTTAGAGAGAAATCAATATAAGTGCATTATCATACACACACAAACACAGATAAACATCTATATTAAATCAGCAGTGTAATACTAGATAAGAGATGGAGCATTTGCTACATCCTCTAATGGGAAACATCATGAGGCGGTTTCTGCTTCAAAGAGAGATAGAGAGAGATGGGTGTGCTGTGAGAGGAAGGTACATCATGCACCTGCTGTCCTCTAGAACACAGTGCCCTATATTTTGCCGTGTCACAGACATCAAATTCACTTATAACACGCGCACAAACACACACACATACTGGTTCCCATGTTATATGGGGACTTTCGATAGACATAATTATTTTTATGCTGTATAAACTGTGTATTCTATCCCCTACCCCTAAACCTACCCATCACAGAAAACTTCCTGCATTTTTATGCTGTTTTCCTCATGGAGACATTTGGTTCCCATAATGTAGGGAATACCAGGTACATACACTCACATTAACATGCTTTCCACAAGCACATGCCCACAAACCAGACAGGATTCTGCTTCTGCAGCAGGGGGCATCGGCGCCAACCATGAAAAATGAGACCTAACCATTTGCTAAACTACAGCAGTACTATTTTTCCAAACCATTACTAACATAAATCTCTGAAATGCAGTATCTTTAACTTCACACACAATGGCAGTTGCTGCATTGTGTTTCTACGCATTTGTATGAATGCATATTTCTACAGAGACAAAATAATTGTTTTAAATCTAAAAGATTTTCAGAATATGTCAGCATTTTATTCGTTGTGTTACTTGGTGTTTTGCTGATTTGTAATTATTTGTGAAATTTACTAGCAATTTATGAGTGGAAACTGTTTAAAAGGAAATCCTACACCAAATGTTTTTCAGAGTACAGAGACCTTCAGGGAAAAAAAAAAAAATATAGAATTCATTCCTATATATTAATACATGGCCATGTTTTATTAATTTGTTCCCTCATTTTAGTTAAATCTAGCCAACCATTCACCTAAAATGTGGGAACAAATTCTTAATTTGTGACGATGATTGCTTGTTTTTTCCCCCTGAATGTCGTGTCCTGGACTCCATACTTTTCCACCTCAGTTTAAAAAATTAAAAAACGGTAATTGAGATTTTATGTTTCCAATATGACTTTATATCTTACAATTGCATTGTCCAATTTCAATTATAAATCTCAGAATTGCAATTAGATCTCTGACAACTTAACTTATATAATATGTATTATAAAACGGTTAGTTCCTGTCCTTGATTCTGATTGGTCAATAGCTGTGTTTTATTCACGCAAAAACACGGCTATGACTGCTTCACCCAACGGTTCTGTGTATCACTACACAACACCCTTAGCAACCACTCTTAGCATTGTAAACTGTTTGTTTTCAATTGATATTGTTCATTGAAGCTTGCTGTATTATATAGAAGAGTATTGTGAGAAAAACATTGAGTGAGCGAGTTTATTACCTGCATTCAGATTTAGCATTTTCCTTCAGGTCAGTCCTATGTTCATAATAAAAAATCTGTTTAAATCTCTGATGTATTATCTTGTCTTTTTAACAGTTAAGGGGTTTTCCCTTGACTGACAGAGCTAGTCAAAGCATTTGTCAGTTGCCTCTTCACAACAATTCAGTCTTTTCAATGTAAAAGTCTTCGCTAGTGACTGACACACTCATAAAGACAGTCTTTGCCGCATCTAATGGCATAATAATGCAACTTCTGTTGCTGTTTAAGGTCAGGGACAATTTTTTCCAGCTGAAGGAAGGCTTTTAGTGAGACTTTACTTCATGAAAGTTGCATTGATACATATTTTTGGCTTTAATATATGTATTGTGTGGTAACCATTTTATAAGTAAGCAATAAGGTACTCGAGGCTAGGGCTGTATTGTGAATAAGTCACGGCTGAAGGGGTTGCAGGCACTCCACTTATTGCTTATTGCTTACTTATATATAAATTATTATATATAACAATTTATTTTCAACCTTATATATTTTATCTTACTTTTGCTTTTTATATTGCCATTGGTCACTATTGCTCACGTTGTTTTAAAGTGCTAACTTTTATCGAAAATGATTGAGTTCTGGATTTGTGCTTTGCCTTTGTAAATGGTTGTCAATATGAACACCCATTGAAGGTTAGGGTGCAGTAATTATAATCAACTAAATTTATATTAGAAGTATATGGGAGGTTCTTGCAAGGTGTACAAGTTTGTGTGTAAAATTGCTGAGAGACTGCGAGCCACTCTGTCCTCTTTCTGTCACTTGTGCGAGGTACTGTGATCTTTCTCTGAATGATAAGTTAAATCATTTTGTCATTCTTGCTGACTTTTCATCTGTGTATCACAGAGTTCAACCACAAAGCTGATATAAACCCCTGTCATGTCCTTTATATAACAAAACGCCATCCACACACACACACACAGGGATCCAGAGTCTCTAGAGAATGACGTAATTATAGCTTCAGCCAGCTTTGCGGGAGATTAAAAATTAGCATACATCCCATGCTGCCCCATTAACTATTACTTGCACTTGCTGTTGGCAAGAGACACACTAATAGACACAAATACAAACACACACAATGCCCTGCCATTGCTGGAGGAAACGGGTCAGTCAAGTTGCCCTTCACTGAGCCTAGCCGAGGTGATGTGGGGAGAAATGACAGAAAGATGGAGCATGAGTGAGTAAACAAGAGGGGGAGGGCGGAAGAGAAATTGAAACAGTCGCTTTTCACTGAGATGATTAGTCAGGAAGAAATTCATTCATGAAGTTAAAATGACCTAGTTTTCTCCACTCTAGTTTTTCTCACTGCCCTCCAGTGTAGGAAACTGCCTGTTTGATTATTCCATGAACTCCTCCCAGCTCCCACCACATACAGAAAGCAAAGCCTAGCATCTCTACAAGCTAACATCGCCAGTTACTGACAGTAGCACACTCCAACTGCCCGATAATGCACTGCAAAGTGTATTTCACAAAGTATTCAGCAGAGGTGATTCTAGGATTTCAATATTAGGGGGGCTCAGGCCCCAAAGAGGGTATGATTTAAAAAAAAAAAAAAAATTAATTTAATATATTGTTTTTATACTAGGGTAGGCATGAACAATACAGTAGGTTTTAAACTACCTATCAAGTCAATCCCTGAATACTGAATTAATTTCTAATCTTTTTAAATAACCAGCTAATATTCATTAAGAGTACAAACAAAATTTATATTACTGGTCAGATTGCCAATATGTGTGTAAAATATTCTTTTAATATATATATTTTTTCCAATACATGTAATGTTTTAAACACTATAACTATGTTTGTGCAGTAAAATTGACTTTAAAGAAATTTCTCATTTTCATTCATGGAGATAACATGGAAAATGTGCCATGCTTTAGTGGAGGATTTCTGTCACAAACACAGTTTTAACATTAAAATAATATGAAATTAACAATATAACCAGTAGATGGCTGCAGAGAACCACTCATTTGCTATTTCCACTCCCTTTTATTGTTCTTTTCATGTGTTTTGCTTTTGGATTTATTATAAAATTAATATTATAACAAATTGTATTTTATTTAATTTTGTTATTTAAATTTTATTGCACTGTATGAAGTATGAAGTATAGCAAGAAAAGTCACTAAGTCTCATGCCATTTAGATTTCATAAAAAACATATGTAAACTGCATTATATATATATATATATATATATATATATAATGTCCCTGACTGTAAACAGCAACAGAAGTTAACGTACATTATTACGCCATTAGAGTGTGTCAGTCAGTAGCGAAGACTTTTACATTGAAAAGACTGAATTGTTGTGAACACGGAACAAGACGCAACTGACAAATGCTTTGACTAGTGCTGTCAGTCACGGGAAAACCCCTCAACTGTTAAAAGGAAAAGATATTGCAGCGGACATTTAAAAATATTTTTTATTATGAACATATGACTGACTTGAAGGAAAATGCTAAATCTGAATGCAGGTAATAAACTCGCTCACTCGATCTCTGTCTCACAATACTCTTCTACATAATACAGCAAGCTTCAATGAACAATATCAATTGAGAACATACAGTTTACGTTGCTAAGAGTGGTTGCTAAGGGTGTTGTGTAGTGATACACAGAACTGTTGGGTGAAGCGGTCATAGTCGTGTTTTATCGTGAATAATCAGAATCAAGGACAGGAACTATCCATTTTATAATACATAATATAAAATAAAATAATATGTAATATACATACACGCACATTACATATTATTTAAATGTAACTTATAATATATATATATATATATATATTAATTTAAAAAAGTATAAAATATATACAATATATAATATATTTATTTACACAAGTATATTTTGTCATTATAGCCTAAAAAGTGAACTTCTGCAGTTATCCTGCACTCTGTGTGCAGGAAGAATACCGTTTGGGAGCCTGTGAATCAGAACACAGCTGCACACACACCGAGCACAGCCTGTTTCTTTCGTTTCTCAGCACTGGTAGCTCAACTGTGTATAATTAATCCTGTCTCAAGCAGAGTGTTAAACTCTATTCTCACTAAAAAGTCCTTGGAGAAGCCTATTAACTCACTTCATAACCACACACATTCAGGATTAGTGACTGTACTGAGAGGGCAGTGGTGGGACGTGATGCGAGCAGAACGAATAAAACGTGAAGCATCAAAGATGATCACATGCACAATAGAACAGTAATGGCCCTGTGCAGCCCCTTTCGGCTTTGTGGGTTAGCACTGACATTAAAACTAATACACGCTGACTTGGCTAGCCTTTTGCTAAGCCATGACCACAGTGACACTCTGTTAACACCTTACTATACTGCAGTACTTTACTTTTATGCTTCTGCTACATATGTACTGTTCAATTCCATTTCTAACTACATAAGATGATCTATAAGTATAGAGCTGTTCTTCCACATGTATCTCAAAACGCATTTGTGCAAGATGGCGAATAAGTATTGATTATAAATATACTAGTTTGGGGTCAGTTAGATTTTTTTTTTTTTTTTTTTGAAGAAATTAATATTTTTACTCAGCAAGATAGCATTAAGTTACAGTATTTACAGTAAATACAGTATTTTCTATTAGATATGAGTCTATACAAGCAACATTATTTCTCTACCATCTTTTTAGAATGTAAACACATTTTTTCTGTGAAAAGGTAAGAATCCTTGTTTATAATCATTTCCGTTCTTATGTCCACAGCATCTAAATCCCGCCCCTGCAGTGAGGAGTACCGTCGCATGCCTCCGCCCAAACCCAAACGCAACCCCAACACGCAGCTCAGCACATCCTTTGACGAGTCTTACATTCAAAACCACAGCAGCAAGGTTAAGTCTGCCTCTCTGCCGCGACAACACAAAAAGAAGTCGGCGTCTCAGAATCAAAGCCCCGCCCCTGCCACTGACGATGAGGCGGAGCCTGTTTATATAGAGATGGTGGGGAATATCCTGCGAGACTTCAGTCGAATTGCTGGAGCTAATGGCGACGAAGAGGATGACCAAGGTGAAAGTGTGTATGAGGAGATGAAATATCCTGCCTACGACGATTTACCTTCATCCTTAGACCACGGCCAGTCACGATGGGAGCAGTGTCCCACTCCTTTGGTGCCGGAAGTAGAACTTACACGACCCACCACTCCACGTGGTTCACTCTGTGACATTCCCGCCCCGTTCCCGAATTTGCTTTCCCACCGCCCTCCTCTGCTAGTATTCCCACCTGCACCAGCCCAGTGTTCCCCCAACTCTGACGAATCTCCTCTTACTCCACTGGATGTCACCAAACTGCCTATGTTGGAGAATGTCGGATTTGTTAAACCTGGTGCATCCCCAACTAGCGCTGACCCCGGACCACAGCTGGAGGCACAGCATGTGTCTGGTAAACACCACCACCACCATCATCATCATCATCATCACCATCATCATAAGAAGTCAGCAGAGACTAAGGAGCAACAAACAATCACAGCATCAGGACGGTCCTCCGCTCCACCCCTGCCATCTGCTCTGTACAAAAGCGGTGGGTCGTCCGCGGCGCACGGGTACCCACGGAGCCACTCCGCCTGCCCGTCCCCCGTCAGTATGGGTCGTGCGTTAACGCCACTCACCCTGAAGCGCCCCCCGCCGTACGATGCTCTCATGACCGGGACGATTCCTCGCAGCGCTTCTGGAGTTCCACATGGATCACGTGAAAGCGGGCGGCTCTCGAATTCCTCTAGTGTGCACGGGGGCTCCATGCAAAATGTCTCCACTGCTTCGGGTTCAAGCTCAGGGTCGGGAGGTCGAGGCTGTCGCACACCAACCAGTCCTCTGGATGAGCTCAGCAACTTGTTCACTTCCGGACGCAACATGCTGAAGAAAGGTTCTGGAAGCCGCAAGAGCAAAGAGTCAGCAGATGGTGAGTGAAAATGTTATAAATGCTGTAACTGTGTAACCAAATTAAAAAAAAGAGTTTGGGGTCAGTTTTTCGAATGTTTTTGAAAAAAGTCTTTTATGCTCATCAAGGCCGCATTTATTTGATCAAAAATACAGTAAAAACAGTAATATTGTGAAATATTATTAACATTTAAAAGAACTGTTTTCTATTTTAATGGATTTTAAAATGTAATTTATTCCTGTGATGACAAAGCTGAATTTTCAGCATCATTACTCCAGTCTTCAGTGTCACATGATCCTTCAGAAATCATTCTAATACGTTTCTTATTATTATCAATGATGAAAACAATTGTGCTGCTTAATATTTTTGTGAAAAACATGACCCAAAACTTTTTAAAAACAGTGTAAACTATGCAACTTTTATATGTCTTTCAATTGAAATTAAATGATTGAAGCATGTTAGCAGCAGCAGTTTACCAGCTGGGTAATATTAAGAAAATAATAATATACTGTATACACAATATATTGGTACCATAGTGGTTACTGTGATTTTTTAATTGTTTGATATTGGATACAGTATAATAGGATATTTAACTGTGCATTTCCCCCAACTTTTACATATTTCTTGAAATGATGATTACCACAAAAATGTCAACTTTTCCCTCTTTTTCTTTTAAAAATAAGGAATCTAGGTTACAGTGAGACACTTACAATGAAGGTAAATGAGCTGTTGATTGAGTTTAAAGGCACAATATGTACGATTTTTGGATTAAAATATCCAAAAACCACTAGAACATTGTTATATATTTTGTTGACTTGTGTACTCACATTATTACAAATGTTTCCAAGAATAAGCAATTTTAAACAGAAACCATGGAAACACCAAAGACGCTTTAATATATTATGTGTTTTATTAGACAGGTGAGCAACTGTTTGGATACATTAATCGACAGAAAATTAATTATTGTTATATAGCTCAGCACAGTAAATCTTACTGTTTAAATCTCGTTTTACCACGAGTACCATGTTTTACCATGACTAATATCAATCTATCTTACTGCAGTGTGCAACAAGTGTCTCATAGTAGCCACCGAGCGAACGTACAGCATTATAACAACTTTTAGCACAAAAATGTATCTAATATGATAAAACAGCACTGCTTTACTCCACATACGCATGACCGGAAGAAGCGGACGCGGTCGTCTGCGGCATAATAAAAGCTCAATTGCTCTCGAGCCGTGTCATGTGTCGCGCTCGCCTCTCATTAGCAATCGCTCCAGCGGCCTTGTTCCGCTCCAACAGCTTTCAGCCACACCCTGCTTCATACTACAGTAATGTTAATAAATCTTTAATACATTAGCTCATCCATGAATATGATTTCTGCCCGAGTCTCGTCGGATTCTTGAAGACAACACCTCCCATGATTCTGCGAAAATCAAAGCATCAGCAAGCTACGCCTTTGTTTGAATAAGCGACCTCTAGTGGTGAAAAATTACATATTGTGCCTTTAACTTGTATTGAACACGGGAATATTAATAATTAAATAATTGTCATCTTATCAACATATAAGCAATCAAGAAAAAGTACTAAAGCCTTTAATTAATTAGATCCACACATTTTAAACCTAGTGAATACTGAATTGTTAGGGTTAACTGAGAGATATCTGGAGGCGATTGGTAGCCATCTCAGTTACAACTTCAAAGTGAGGGATGTTGTCTTATAGAGCAAAGCCTGATTGGGTTTAAAGAGCCTGTGTAATCGTCTTGAGAGCTGTAGCTAAGGACTTTTTTCCAGTGTTATTTTTTCTCGTGTGTGGAGGAGAGATGGCTTTCATGTCCTATTTCCACGGTCCACTTCCATCACCCCAGGTGTGTCTGTGTGCAAGAGTGTGTGTGTTTGAGCCCGTTCAGAGATTAAAAATTGAGCGATCAACCTACGCACAGACTATTGAACATGCTTATAGTGCACAGGACAGAGAGAGCGAGAAAATGACCCAGATGCTTCCATACCAAACTGAGCCTCTTCAAATCAAGCTCACTGTTGATTGTGAAGGTCGCCGGATTGTTGCGTTGCAAGGGTTGTTGAATGGCTTTCTCATGAGCCTTTCAAATTATGATTAAAATCATTCTGAAACACTTAACAGACTAACGAGTCAAGGCTATCATGTTAAACCCTCCACACACATCCACACAAATACACTCACACATTTACAATTTCATATTCTTTACATACCGTCATAAAAAGTCAAACCTCACCTCACTTCAATTTGATACACTGCGCAGGTACACAAAACACACACACAGAAGCCGGTCAGTCTGTCCATCACAGTCAATTTTACGCTACCCAGTCCAGCAGAGAGACACAAACACACACAGGCACCTCCTGTCAGTATGTCTTCCACGGATCTGTGACTTGGGCTTCGTGCCTGACAGAGTGTGGAGGTGTGTGAGATTAACAGGCTGCCGGCATTAGTATGTGCATGTGTGTTTGCCTGACACACAGAGACAAAAGACAGTGAGATAGTGAAGAATCTGTCACAGTGATCCAAAACACACCAATATCTATTTACAGCTCAGCATCACTCTGCTAAGATACACGGATGTGGCCACGTGTAACGGAAACTGATCATGATCTCACATTCAGATTTAGTCCTATAAGCGAGTCAAAAACCTTGCAGATGTTCTAGCTTCAAACTTTTAATATACACCGATCAGGCATAACATTATGACCACCTTCCTAATATTGTGTTGGTCCCCCTTTTGCTGCCAAAACAGCCCTAAACCATCGAGGCATGGACTCCACTAGACCCCTGAAGGTGTTGTGTGGTATCTGGCACCAAGATGTTAGCAGCAGATCCTTTAAGTCCTGTAAGTTGTGAGGTGGAGCCTCCATGGCTCGGACTTGTTTCTTCAGCACATCCCACAGATGCTCGATTGGATTGTGCTCCTCAAACCATTCCTGAACCATTTCTGCTTTGTGGCAGGGCGCATTATCAAAGCCAATAATACGTCCTATTTATTACAATAAAAAATTTTTTTTAAAGAAAAATAGTCATCCATTGATTGAATAAACCTTTTTTCTTCATCTCTACAGATCTCATATAAAAAGCTGCCAAGTCAGTCTTAAACTTCACGCTTGGGCTGTAATTGGGTATTTTCAGAAATACCCATTTAGAGATAAAACAATCGTAGACTGAGCTCTTCCTGTTCAGGCCAGTTATCCTGGTCCAAATCCTGTTAGGGAATTCTACTACAACTCAGCATGACACCATTCGGCGCCAGAAAGACATACAGAGTCTGAATCTATGCCAGTGTCAAGTGGCACGCAATAGTGTTTGTGCATTAATCTGTCTTAAGTATCAGTCTAATTTAAATGTGATATGAGTTTGTTTTTATTATGCCCTACAGTGCCCATAAATAGACAGCAGTCTACTGTTAAGCCTTAATGTATGCAGCTGTATTTAAATTCAGTAGTGCTTTCCCTGCAGCACTGAATAGCTTAATAGTTTCTAAAATGCAAGTGTCTGAGTAACTTCACATACTCTAAGGTTACATTAGCATATACTAATAATGATCCCACGCATTTAATATATTTCCTCATCATTATAGCTCTGAGGTTGGCATACATTAGCATAATTTAGAAGCACAGAAGTGCTTACATTGTGCCCTGCTGTGACATAGAGAGCTGATCCGAGTAACATGGATCATAATGGCAGATCAGGTTCTCAGTCAGGCTGAAAACAGTCAATATGATTGAGAAGAAATTCTGATCAAGATCTTCCAAGATTGTGCCATTAAACAGCGACAAACTGGCTCCAGCGCAACAAAATACTGACATACATAGTATTATAGTTTCCATTATGACAATTTAATTCTGGCAGTTTCAGAGCTCTTTTATGACATCATTTTTTCTATTTCATTCTGCCTCTGTGGCATCAGGGATTCTGTCATTCTATAACTTCTATATGACATCACTAGCCCTGTTTACACCTAGTATTAAGGCCTGATTCAGGTGAGCCAATCACAAGTGTTTAGTCGAGACATATTGCTTTAACAGTGATTTCACTACACAAACGAATGTTTTCATCATAACTAACAGTGCAAACGTGATGTAACTAAAGCCGCGCACACACTTAACGACTGTAAGGCCAATTATGAATGTAAATTGATACTTATGACTGATCGTGCTCAAACGCGTCCAGTCAGAGCCAGTTGCGTTCAGTCGGCGATTACAATCAAACTCTGTGTGTAAGTATGTAAATCTGCTTCAGTCGAAGGAAACAATCGCTGTGTGTTGAGCTCAGTCTTGGAATGTTTTAGCTAGTCGTTAAATGTGTGCCCAGCTTGAGAGATTTGTTGAATAAAACTGGAGTTTTGAGTCACTGATAAACTCGCGCTGTTTGATTGACAGCTCCAGCGATTGTAAAGGGGCGTTCTTTGATCGCTTTCTTTATATAATTTAATCACCGTTTAAATAACAGATTATTTTGATCCTACTAAGAGAAACAACGTGAATTTGACCATTTAGTCACTGGTTTGATTTACTGATACATAGACAAAGAACATCTGACATGAATCATTACATATCAGATCAGGCATTAGAATTAACACAGTTACTTACACGTCATTGCATTACTGTCGAGTTCATATCGTAAAAGTCTGTTTGCAAAGCCTGCACCGAAATCCGATTGATTTACCAAAGAATCCACAGTGAAACATACCAAATACAAATAAATAAAGCTCAACTGAGACATTCACATTGTTAAAAATAAATAACCATATTCCTAGCACTCGCATCACTCACAAAGAATAGACAAAAAGCTGTTTCTTAAATATCTGAAATAATTTTTTTTAAATATGTAACATTTTAGAAATCTTTTTAACATTTAGAAATATATTTTAAAGTTTGTTTCAGTCTCATCTATGGAATAAAAAAAAAAATATATATATATATATATATATATATATATATATATATATATATATAAAATAAAAACTGCAACTTTATTTTTCCCAGTTATAACTTTATATCTTGCAAATGTTACTTATGTTTTCGCAATATCGACTTTATATCTCACAATGTGACTTATATCTTGCAATGGGACTTTTTTATGTCACTTTTGCACCTTCATATCTCACAGTATGACTTTATGTCTTTTGTTTCTCCTCCACTGGGCCTGATTGCAACAAACGCCTTAAAGGGGTAGTTCGACCAAAAATGAAAATGTTGTCATTACTTACTCACCCTCAAGTGGTTCCAAATCTGTACGAGTTTTTTTCCTCTGCTGAACACAAAAGGAGATATTTTAAAGAATGCGGGTAACCAGACAGTTGATGGCACCCATTGACTTCCATAGTAGGCAAAAAATACTATGGAAGTCAGTGGGTGCCATCAACTGTCTGGTTACCCACATTATTCAGAATATCTTCTTTTGTGTTCAACAGAAGAAAAAAACTCAGGTTTGGAACAACATGAGGGTGAGTAAATGAGGACAAAATGTTCATTTTAGGGTGAACTACCCCTTTAAGATAAAAAAGTGCCTTAGTTATAATTCTAAACAAATGATCACTAAGTTTGTCTCAAGAGGTTTGGTGCAATCGGCTGCTGATCTTTAGATTCCTAAAAACAGAAACTGACCTTGGAGATAAACTACAACCTTTCTCTTGTTTGGCTCTCTCCTGCTGTGCCTTTTAGTCTTGTTTCAGTGGTGTAGTTTGTGTCCGTTACATCTGAGTGCCAAAAGGTATTTGGCTTGGCATTTCACTCTAACTGGATGAGGAGAACACGTTGGCTGCTGTTAGCTGAGGAGCCTTGTAGAACAATCTGACCCTGTGAACACTGACAAGAACACACTCCTGCCAACACACACCTAAAATCCCCTCCTCTAATGGACTCACATTCACACACACATACGGACAGATGAGTGTTGAAGCAGGCTATATCCAGACATTGACCGTGTGCATGTTAATAAGTAAATATGATAAATTTGTCGCAGTCTTAGCATTAGCGCCCAACGCTAATGACAGTGGACACTAATTAAATGTAGACTAATGGAGCAGGACACCACAGACTAATGGGATTTCAGCAGACGTGGCCAGACAACATAGCGTGTGTGTGTGTGTGTGTGTGTGTGAGAGAGAGAGAGAGAGATAAAGTACGGCAAATAAGATTTTTGAGGAGCTATTTGAGACCAGAATGCAAAATAAGCTAACGTTACCAATGTCAACAGAGGATACCAGGGACACTCTCAGTTTCTTTTATGAAAACACAAACACACTGTACGAGCATAATATCTCTCTCTCTCTCTATATATATACATATATACATATATATATTCTTGCACTTTACTGTACAGTGCATCCGGAAAAAGCCTTATTCCAAAAGGGATTATATTCATTATTTTCCTCAAAATTCTACAAACAATACCCCATAATGACAATATGAAAGAAGTTTGTTTGAAATCTTTGCGAATTTATTAAAAATCACATTGACATAAGTATTCACAGCCTTTGCCATGCCACTCAAAATTGAGCTTAGGTGCATCCTGTTTCCACTGATCATCATTGAGATGTTTCTACAACTTGATTGGAGTCCACCTGTGGTCAATTTTTTTGATTGGACATGATTTGGAAAGGCACACACCTGACCTGTCTATATAAGTTCCCACAGTTAACAGTACATGTCAGAGCACAAACCAGGCCATGAAGTCCAAGGAATTGTCTGTAGACCTCTGTCAGGCACAGATCTGGGGAAGGCTACAGAAAAAATTCTGCAGCATTGAAGGTCCTAATGAATACAGTGGCCTCCATCATCTATAAATGGAAGAAGTTTGGAACCACCAGGACTCTTTCTAGAGCAGGCCGCCCGGCCAAACTGAGCAATCAGGGGAGAAGGGCCTTAGTCAGGGAGGTGACCAAGAACCCGATGGTCACTCTGACAGAGCTCCAGCGTTTCTCTGTGGAGAGAGGAGAACCTTCCAGAAGAACAACCATCTCTGCAGCACTCCACCAATCAGGCCTGTGTGGTAGAGTGGCCAGACGGAAGCCACTCCTCAGTAAAAGGCACATGACAGCCTGCCTGGAGTTTGCCAAAAGGCACCTGAAGGATCAACAAAGATTGAACTCTTTGGCCTGAATAGCAAGCGTCATGACTGGAGAAAACCAGGCACCGCTCATCACCTGGACAATACCATCCCTACAGTGAAGCATGGTGGTGGCAGCATCATGCTGTGGGGATGTTTTTCAGCGGCAGCAACTGGGAGACTAGTCAGGATCGAAGGAAAGATGAATGCAGCAATGTACAGAGACATCCTTGATGAAAACCTGCTCCAGAGCACTCTGGACTTCAGACTGGGGTGAAGGTTCATCTTCCAACAGGACAACGACCCTAAGCACACAGCCAAGATAACAAAGAAGTGGCTACAGGACAACTCTGTGAATGTCCTTGAGTGGCCCAGACTTGAACCTGATTGAACATCTCTGGAGAGGTCTAAAAATAACTGTGCACTGACACTCCCCATCCAAACTGATGGAGCTTGAGAGGTCCTGCAAAGAAGAATGGGAGAAACTGCCCAAAAATTGGTGTGCCAAGCTTGTAGCATCATACTCAAAAAGAATTGAGGCTTTAATTGATGCCAAAGTTGCTTCAACAAAGTATTGAGCAAAGGCTGTGAATACTTATGTACATGTGATTTATTCGTTTTTTATTTTTAATAAATTTGTAAAGATTTCAAACAAACTTCTTTCACGTTGCCATTATGGGGTATTGTTTGTAGAATTTTGAGGAAAATAATGAATTCAATCCCTTTTGGAATAAGGCTGTAACATAACAAAATGTGGAAAAAGTGAAGCGCTGTGAATACTTTCCGGATGCACTGAATGTTTATGATTCACTAAAAGAACTGGTTCATAAGAGTCATTCGTTCAGGAGTCAGACTACACTGGTTGCACTGCACTGTATGTTTCTGATTCATTAAAAGAACCGACTCATAAGAGTCATTTGTTCAGGAGTCGGACTACACTGGTTGCATTTTACTATATGTTTATGATTCACTTAAAGAACCAACTTATAAGAATCATTTGTTCAGGTGTCAGACTACACTGGTGGCATTTTACTGTATGTTTATGATTCACTTAAAGAACCGACTGAATAATGAATTCAATCCCTTTTGGAATAAGGCTGTAACATAACAAAATGTGGAAAAAGTGAAGCGCTGTGAATACTTTCCGGATGCACTGAATGTTTATGATTCACTAAAAGAACTGGTTCATAAGAATCATTCGTTCAGGAGTCGGAGTTCACTGGTTGCACTGTACTGTATGTTTATAAATCACTAAAAGTACTGGCTCATAAGAGTCATTCGTTCAGGAGTCAGACTACATTGATTTTTTTTCTTGCAATCGTGAGTTTATATCTATATATAAATCTCAGAACTGCGAGAAATAAAGTCAGATTGCGAGAAAGAATTGTGAGTTATAAACTCATAAGTGCGAGATATAAACTTGCATGTGCAAGGAAAAAAATCAGAATTAAGAGATTCTGTATTATACGGTTGCAATGCTGCATGAACTGAAATGAACTGAAGTAGCTCATGACTTTTATTAGCATAAGGCTTCAGTCACACACACACACACACACACACACACACACTGATGACATAGTCTGATGTCACCTTCAATTCATACGCCCATAAGTGTCAGACAATATAGCTAAGCACACATCTATATGGGCGATACAGATACGCATTCAGATACTCTTGCCAGCTGAAATAATTGAAAAGCTTTCATCTGTTAGTAAAGCAATTTCCCTAATGTCTTCAGAGCCAGTGAAAGACGTGATGAATGTGACTGCTAATGGATCCCCTGTGAGGGGAGAGAGATTAAGAAAGAAATGGAATGGAAAATAGAAAAATAAAGGGATTGACTGTATGAAAGATGAAAAGATGGAGTATAAAAACAAAGAGATGTCAAGTTTAAGCATAGGTAATGTGTAAAACATTTTTTCTCTTCATTTTCAATATTTATTGAATACTAATAATGTTCATTACACAAGCAACTTTGTAATTTAATAGCTCAATAGAACTGAATGCTAGCATACTACTTGCATATTGTGCAGAATAAACTATAGAGGCTGTAGTGATGACATGTTTTTGTAGGCCAACCCAGAAGTTAGCATCACCCTGGTTCCCTTGGTTTTTGTATTATTGGATTGTAGTCTATAAACAAACTACATTGTGGTCGCATGACCTTAACTTCAGTGTGATGACGTTTAATGTCCCTGACAACCTCTGTAGTTCCAATTAGCCATTAGCAAAAAATCTCAAGGAGTTAAGTTATTTTGGCTCAGTAGTGACACCTAGCGGTAATATATTTGTACTGCAGCACTACCACCAAGAAACTGCAATCATTCTCATAAAAACAGATATACTGCATACTGAAATCTCTACCTCTTTTTCTCTCTTCTAGGTGAAAGCAAAGGCAGAAGTGACAGTAGGGACAGAGCCCTTCGTAGCTCTTCTCCGAAATCACAGGATTGGGAAACACCCACAGGACAATCAGCCACACCCACAGCCACGCCCAGTCGGTTTGGCCGCTCTTCCATCAGCCCGACCACCATGCTTGGGGGTGAGTCCTGTCCACGTCACAGATAAGCAGATAAAAAGGATGCCGATTTTAGATACTCATTTAACACATTCTCTTCCTTTTTAGAAACAAAAGCCGGGTGTAAACTTGGTCGCTCCGCATCCACGTCAGGAGTCCCGTCCCCTGTGGGAACGCCCCAAAGACACACCCCCGATGCCTCCGCCCAACAGTGCGGGACCCCGTTCCAGGTACAACCCCCTTATTCCTCAGATTGAGCGAGAGATCGCATGCGTGTGGAGTTCGGTTCCTGTCTCCGTGTCTGTCGATCTGCCCGGCAGTACCTTCATGTCTTTGACCTTTGACCCCACTGCCATGTGTATATCCTATTCTGTCTGCTGCTTCTGCTGCCGTGCATTTTGTTTGGCTCACGGCGTTCATCGTCTGTCAATGTAGATGCGTATGTGTGTGCTGTTTGTGTTTGGTCCAGATCAGGGCTGCCTTCCCATCATGCTCTGAAGAGGCTCTCGCATTTAATTCGTCCTCTGTGAGTTTATGCCAAGAGATCCACAATCAGGGTTTTATGTATCAGGCAGTTTTAGCACTTGAGAAAATCTGATCTGAATGTGAATGAGAAGCTCTTCAGAGCGCCGGCGGACAGCTTTGCTCTTGACCAACAGCATCCTCAGTCTGTGTCTCGACTCTATCACAATGTTTCAGATGTTGTGGTTGGGTTCCTCAGATGTACAGACATCAAACACAGAAGCTGTTAATGCCATAAAATGGGGGGGGGGATTTTTTTTCTTAAAAGGCAGGATCCCAAATCCAAAGTATAGACATCATCATGACTTATTTACCAAATTGAGTGAAATATTGACACTTTTGATTGATAGACAGTTTTTTCAAAATACCCCTCGGGACTTACGGCACTGCTTGAATCATAACACAATGGACAAAATAACGTGCGTATATACATCTATTAAAGGGTTAGTTTACCCAAAAATGAAAATAATGTCATTTATTACTCACCCTCATGTCGTTCCACACCTGTAAGACCTTCGTTCATCTTCGGAACACAAATTAAGATATTTTTGATGAAATCTGAGAGTTTTTTGTCCCTCCATAGACAGCTACGCACTTTGACACTTCAAAAAGTTCATAAAGAGATCGTAAAACTAATCCATATTAATCGAGTGGTTTAGTCCAAATTTTCTGAAGAGACTCGATCGCTTTATATGATGAACAGTTTGAATTTAGGCCTTTATTCACATATAAACATTCATCAGCTCGCACATCAGTTGTGGTAAACAGAAGTTTAAGCATCTTTGCTTGACGTGTGAGAACCAATGAGGTTTATTCTCGTGTTATGCAACATGTTTGAGCTTCCACAAGAGGTTTGTTCTCGCGTGTCAAGCAGGTTTGGTTGAGCCTCTGTTTATGTTCGCTGATCAGTGTTTATATGTGAATAAAAGCCTAAATTCAATCTGTTCATCATATAAAGCAATCAAGTCTCTTCAGAAAATCTGCACTAAACCACTCGATTCATTTGGATCAGTTTTATGATCTCTTTATGAACTTTTTGAAGCGTCACAGTGGTAGTTGCGTAGACTGTCTATGGAGGGACAAGAAAGCTCTCAGATTTCATCAAAAATATCTTAATTTGTGTTCCAAAGATGATTTTTGGGTGAACTGACCCTTTAAGGCTGCCAAATGATTAAAAATATTAAAATTGCGAATTTTTTTCTATAGGCTTACCAAGGTTATATTTATTTGATATATAGAACACCTGTATATTTTTCCTGTTTTAATCACGTTTACTTTACATAAGCTTAAAATCTTTAACAGAAAGTGCCATGAGTAAAGTACCAGTTTAAATAAAATAAAACTGTCAGCAGTTACAGGCTGTTTGATGTGTGTATATATGTATCTAGACATGTCATATGCTCACTCCTATTTGTCTGTGTGGCCTTATTTGAGCAGGTTTTTAGAGCTACATTGTATTATGTACAAAAATCCTGTAATAATCATTCTGTTTTCCACGTCAACATCACTTTCACAGAGACTGGGGAGTCAGTTATACAACTCACTACAGAAACTCACCAAGGCATGTTCTTTATATCGCAACTGATGAAAGCTACTGTGAACATACCCACTCCAGTAATAATAATATAAAATACAAAACATACATAAATTACACAATGTATAGCCATACGATTACACTCAGAAGATTATAACACAAAACACATTTAGTATGTTTAGTATGTCTGATCTACTCTCACTCCCCAGTTGTGTGTTTGATTGTTAGCAACTGTAATTGAACTAACCCAAATAAATCTTAAAATCGAGGGATAAAACTAACCCCAACAAAGCAAAAATCTAAATAAAACCTTGTCAAAATTATGTCTTCTTTTCCGCGTCCACTGTACTTTCTGTGTCTATCTGCTACTTCCTTCCTCAAAAGCACAAATGTGTGTGTGCTGTATGTGTATAAGTGTGTACTTGTGTGTGCGCGTGTGTGTGTGTGCATGCCTGAAGTATATGCTCTGTTACAAAACCTAGTCAGTAAAACCTCATTTTATTTAAGCAACTTTGCTACGTTGTTTCTAAAACCTTGTTTTGCCCAAAATTTAAGGCAGCGTTGCATGTATCCTTATTATAAATAACCTCATCTGTGATATTTTAGTATTATTTAAAGGCACAATATGTAATATTTTTGGATTAAAATATCCAAAAACCTCAGTGTTATATATTTTGTTGACTTACATTATCCCAAATGTTTAAATCCAGAGAAATAAGCAGTTTTAACCAGGACACGGACCGTGTCCATACATCGCCTATCAATGACATCATACCCGCGTTACCCTCGATTTCCGGTTTTATTTTGTAGAAACCATGGAAAACACCAAAGACGCTTTAATATCTTATGTGTTTTATTAGACAGATGAGCAACTGTTTGGATACATTAATCGACAGAAAACTAATCATTGTTATATAGCTCAAAACAGCAAGTCTTATTGTTTAAATCTCGTTTTCTTGATTTACAGCAAGTACCATGTTTTACCATGCCTAATATCGATCTCGCTTACTGCAGTGCACATTAAGTGTCTCATAGCAGCTGCCAAGCGAACGCAGAGTAGCACTATAGCAACTTTCAACACACAAATGTATCTAATATGATAAAACAGCACTGCATTACCCCACATGCGCTTGACTGCATGAAGCAAAAGCGGCAACTGCGGCATAATAATCGAGAGAGCAATCGCTCCAGCGGCCTCGTTTCTGCTCTGCTTCATACTACAGTAACATTAATAATCTCATCCATGAACATGATTTCTGCCCGAGTACCGTCCCAATTCTTTTCCACCAGCTGTAGACGTGAAGACAACACCTCCCATGATTCCACGAAATCAAGGCGTCATCAAGCTACGCTCTTGTTTTGAATAAGCGACCTCTAGTAGCGAAAATTTACATAGTGTGCCTTTAAATACAAATATAGTATTTATTAATATTTTGAAGTAGCTTTCAGTTTCCATTTTCATTTTGGTTTAAGGTTTAGTAATTTTGTTATGTGCTTTTGTTATTTTTATTTATTTATTTTTAATATTTCTAAATAGCAGTAATTTATGTTTTTAGTAGTTTTAGTACTTCAGCTTAAACTTATTTCAGTTACTTGCAAGGCAACATTTCAATTTTTTTTTTAAGGTTAAGTTTCTAATCTAATATTTATATTTCATTTTATTTCATTTATTTCACTTACAAAAAGCAATTTTTAATAGTTTTAGTTAACAATAATAACACTGCATCAAATAGCAATTAAAAATAGATTTTACTGAATATGTGTGTACTACTCTTTAAAGTCAAACAGCTTCTCAAACAAGAAAAAATGTAGGGCGGGACTTGATTTGGTCCATGGGGAATTGATTGGATGGTTTAGTTTGCTATTGCTGTGATGTCATGTGAGTGACAGACTGTCCCGCCCTCGCTCCAGTGTCATATATATTTATATATTTGAAAAGAGAGATGATGTTGCTGCGAGAGGGAGGGGAAGTTATTTTGATTAAAGGTTATGAGGGCACATGAATTTTCCATGGCTCATCAATCAATTTTAAACTTGACTTTAAATTTATTAGAGTATCACTTTGTTAGCTTAACAACATTATAACAAACTAAAGTAAAAGTGCTTCACATAAGGAGTGCCATTAGTATGACACATGCTCAGTCAGTCAAAACAGAATGCTGTCTTAGAAGGCAGCTGACAATGTAGGCAGTGAGTCAGCTCACTAGGTATTGTAACAGAGCTCTGGTGTGCGCTCATGAGATTTTGTGTTGCCTCTGTAAGTGTTTATTGTTTTAATCTGTGTTTGTACAGGTGCATGGGCAGTTTAATATCTGTGTACACTATTAAGATATTGTGGTATGTGTGTGCGAGAGAATTAAACTGAACGGCAATACATTCTGACACCTGACTTCAAATGAAAATGAATTATTAAACACATCATTTATTATTAAAGAACGCTGTTAGTGGCTTCACTCTGAAAAAAAATATATATATGAGGGCTACAAAATCAAAGCCAGCTCTGCATGCACCAACATTGTCTCACCCTTGCCACCCATTAGATGCCCCCAATGCCCTGGGCATGTGGGGACAGCACCATGATGGAGATGATTGAGAAGAAACGTCACCTGTGCAAGGAGATAAAAGCCAGGCAAAGACCTCCAGACAAAGCCCTGTGCAAGCAGGACAGCATGCCCATCCTGCCCAGCTGGAAGAAGACCAACGGGGGCAAAAAATACGGGCCCCCTCCGTACTCCACCCAAACCACTGTCTTCTGGGACACTGCTATATAAAGTGTGACCAGCGAACTACAGCCATGGAGATGCACAAACTGAGGGGGCGTGTCCAAATATTGATTGACAGCTAGCAGGAAGCAGGACTACGCAACATACACAGTGAAGGATCCTCAAATCTCCCTGGTTTCCCATCGCTGTTTATATTTGATATTTTTATATTGAAGATAACTGTCTTAATATTAAATATGATTAATATAATTAGCGGTTTTATAAAGAGGAACTCTCTAAATGAGATCTAAGAGTGAAAATAGTACACTTTTAACCCATGAGATGATATTTGTCCTCTTCTAAATGGTATTTCTATTTATTTTCTATCCTTTTTTTGGGGGGTGTTTCTATATTTGGCACTCATCCGTGTGTCTGGGGAAATAATCTATAATGTATGGTGAAATATGTGCAGTAATTCCATTGAGAAAACACCATTGTTTTTGATGCCTATGCATTTGGTTATACGGCATGGACGGCGCTTTTGTTCATTGTCTGTTTTTCATATGGAGAGTTTATTTGAAAATAATATATTTTTGGTGTCTGTACTTTAAATGTCGGATTGTGGGTTGTCAGGCCGTTGTTCCTATGACTTCTGGGTTGGACTTGAAGGCGATCGGCTGAGTTGTGAGATATTAGGTGGGTTTGATTAGTCGGACTGGATTATGAGATAACTGGGTTATTAAAGTATGGATCGGGCTGTTTTATAAGGTGGCTGGTCAGATATTGAGTGTGCGGTCAGATAAACTGTGTTGTGAGGTCAGCTGGTGCATTTCAATTGTGAGTGCTGTAAACTCACAAACACACACTAATATCAGCTGCTTTATGGCCTAACATTTGGTGCTGTTCAACTCCTTTCTTGAATGTTCAACCTTAACAGCTACATGACAGTCATACACATATTAAAAATTGTAAAGAAATTAGCGTGGGCGGTTTGCACATGATCAGGGATCGAATGATGAAAATTCATACATCTGGTCCTCTAGCATGTCAGATAATAAATCTCAAATACAGACGCTGTCCTTTATGAAGCACTATGCAGACATACTGTCAGTTTACACACTCATATATCATTGTGACACAAGTCAAGGGCAGGCAAGAGGCAATATCGTACTGAAAAGGCTCAGAAAGAAAAGACCAGGCCGTCATTTACTCTGATCAGATGCTGTGCATCCAGGCTACACCCATAGCTTTACCACACAGTCAAAGAGCCATGCCAGTCCTTTTAAGCACGCTTGACGTTGTCAACTAGTCATCATAAGCACTTGAACACTAGGATGCCAAGCACAGTCTTGAAACGACAGGAGAGTAAATGCCTTTCTGTGCATGTTTAAGAATGATTCTGGAATCAGATCAGATGATTTGGGCCAAGAAACATATTAAATGCAAGTACAGAAATGCTAACGCATTGTAAGCGCATGGCAAGTGTGGCGGTAACAAATCTTAATACTCAGGATAGCTATAGAGTGCTGTAGGAATGAGTCCTAAAACCCGGAATTGAGTTAGTGTATTAAAACTTCCCGTTCCATCATGTCGAAGTCAATGGGATTTTTGAATGGGTTTGTGGTTAACACAGGCTCAAAATACTTTCATCATTTTATTCTAGGACATAAAATACATTAGTAATGCCCCACTTGTGATACTTTAATCCCCAGTTTCACAGACAATGCTTAAGCTAGTCCTAGACTAAAATGCATGTTTGAGCTGTTGTAACTTGTACTGACAGATCTTAAAATATGTCAGTGCCATTGTTTTGTCTCAGGATGCACACCAGTAATGCTTTTTTCTAGTGAACATTTATAAAAGATACTTAAATGCCCTAATTGAACTAAGGATTAATCCTGGCTTAGGCTAAGCCCTGTCTGTGAAACTGGGCCCAAGTGTCTTGAAATACTAACAAGTTGCAACATTAAACATCTTGCCAAGTTGGAAAACACATCTTCTCACCAGTCCACTTTTACAGCCGTGTTGTATTTATACTTGTGCTCTAGCAAACTATTCTAATTGAAACTTTCCAACATGTAGATTTTAAATAAAGATTAATGGTGGTGACTTTAGCCTAACTTTAGCTTTTTACTTTTGGCAGTTGCATTTAGGCTTTAAAATTCATAAAAGCTTTGTTCAAGATTATCTTGAAGAACAAAACATTTAAGAATCAAACTTTTGGTCACAGACCTTATTTTCTGCAATTATCCAAAAGTACATTGAAAAATCCTATTGGCTTTTTGTCAAGGGAACGAGTGTGATGCTAACTTCCGGGTTGGCCTAAAAAAAATGTCATCCCTACAGCACGCTATAGTGTTATTTTCAAATGTTTGCCATTAAATGAGATGAGTTGTTATTCAAGTAGCTTGCTAAACATGTTAGCAAACTATTTCACTATCTTAACAACATTCTCTTCAAATTGTTGCTCGGCCATAATGGTAGTTGACCTGAAGGAGAAAACTGACCATTGAGGAAGACTCGCTAACAGTTTATGCTAACAGTGCCCCTTGTGGCAAAGCTTAGAATGTGATGTCTTTCTGCATTATTAATTGTAACATTTCAGAACACACAGTGTTGGGTAAGTTACTCTAAAAAGTATTACTAGTTACTAATTACATCTTCAACAGTGTAATTAGATTACTGTACTAATTACTCTCTAAAAAGTATTGGATTACTTAATACTTTCTAAATTCCATATCAACCTAGACCAGTTGAACAATACAAGGAAAAACTGCACTTTTTATTCTTTCAAATAAACAATATACAATAGCATAATTTTACATTAAAAACATGCATTTTAACATTTAATTTAGATGTTAAACACACTATTGTTTAATATAGAATTATTCTATAGCCTATACAGTATGTAATGTAATTACATCAGAAATAAATAATAAGATTACATAAATTCCCTTTTCAAGGGAAAAGAAATTAAATTACAGTAATTAGATAGTAATTACTAATACTTAGTTATTAATTACACCCAACACTGAACACAATAATGTGAGAAATCAAGCATAGCATTCATGTACTTGCATAAATATGTTTTTGGTCTTAAAGGGGTAGTCCACCAAAAAAGAAACTGTCATCATTTACTCACCCTCATGTTATTCTAAACTGGTACGACGAAACAAATTTCAGAAAAAGTAGAACACATAAAAGTAACACATTTTGAATGACGTGAGCTTGAGTAAATGATGACTGAATTTTAATTTTTAGGTGAAATATCCCTTTTACATACTAGGGAAAATTTAAGGATGGCTTTGAGAGATGGACTGTGCCCTTTTAAGAGTTCATTTACCACTAAATGATGATGTGAAACAGCCAATGAGCAGTGATCAGGTGTTGGAGTCATTTAGCAATCGGCTGGCTGTGCTGTCAGCGATTTGAGGGACCAATGCAGATGTTTATCTGCCAATTAAAAATGGCAACACAAACTCTGTTTTACACTCTAATGTACAGTGGTTGCCATTGAGACACTGTGCTCTGTAGTTCTCTGCGCTGCTGTGGGCGGGGCTGTGATGTCATGCTGAGGTGTATTTAAGCCACACCCCTAAAGATGGGGCCGGTTTTCTAAAGCCCCTCCCCTCACTGCCATCCCCATCACACAATCACACATCTTAACCTGCTTATTTAACACATACTTGACATTAAACCAACACAGAGACACTCTTAAATGTAAACCATGTACGAATGCACATAAAATACAGGCACTTTTCAAAAAATTGTATCAGCACATGCTCACATACACATGTACAAAGCTGGCATCCAAGTATAAAGCATTGCCTTGGAGACCTGGGTTCACTGTGACTTAAAGACTTTAGGAGGGGGCTTAAAGGTCAGTAGAATAATGTCAAAGGTTTACAAATGAAGGTAAATAATCCTACTAACTAACAAAAGTCACCACAATGAAATTATACACAACAATGTAATAGTTAGGGGGGAAAGGTAAAAAACCAAAAACGGGGTGCTCAGTTTCGCAGACCCCCAGATGCAGTAGCGTAATTCACCAGTAGATGGCAGTAACAGCATAGTGTGCTTCATATGCACTGCATTCCAATTCACAGACTTAAACTGTGTGCTACAATTAAGTACTTCACTGGAGAAGGGAAAGTACTTTTGAGTGCACTGCATTGACATTAACACATTACAGTAACATTAATCACCTTCAATTCATATCTTAAAACCTTCAACATAAAAAGCAGGAGTAATAGTAATATGCTAGTACTGAGCAAAATTAAGTATATCATCCAATCATGCTGTCTATTTTCAATTTACCATGATTTGGGATGCACAAATTCTAATCTCAAATACTATATAGGATGCACAGTATACGAACTGGGATGCAGCCATACAAAGCAGAATTTCATCATGTTATTATAGTGAATCTAACTATCTGTCTTTATAGTTTCTAAATGCTATAAAGATTAAAAGCCAAAATGGAAAATTCAGGTTTCTGGGGGAATCTGACACCATTTAGATCTTTGTATTGCGAGTTTAGAACAGTTAGAGATCTTGGTTCCAGGCGTATATCACTCAACATGAGCTCCTAGAGTCACATTCATGGAACCTGAAATGAAGCCAGACAGGTTCTAGAACACTTGTGATGCATTCTGATTCTAATGTGAAATGTTCTAGAATACAGGTTTTCGTGGCATATTTTGAGAATGCTTCAGGAGTTTGTTCTTTTACCACCTAAAATGAAAGAGCCAATTATTGTTTCTCCAAAGTCTTTTGCAGTAATTTTCCAGTGCACTTATATTTTACCCATACAAAGGGATCTTCTTCTAAACGAAACGTTTAGTTTCCTAGATGTTGGAGAAAAAAGAAAAAAAAAAATCAGAAAATGAATCAGTGTATTCTTCATAATTCAAAGGAACAATGATATGTAAGGTAACTTTTCAAATCAAACAAGTTCACATAGTGGTTGACACACAAACACTTTCATTGACACACAATCTGTCTTTGCAGTTTTGAGTTTTTGCAGTGTGTAAATATTCTCTAGTTTATTCAGTGGACGCATTTGTTGCACTATGGGAGTGTAACATAAGCACAGTGGTGTCCAAGTGTGTGTGTGTGTGTGTGTGTGTGTGTGTGTCTCTTTTGCACTCAGAGTGTTGCAGTCTTTACCTTTTCTAGTATTTTTATTTTAGAATGTCAAAAAAAAGTTCAAACAAAAAGAGTATGCTTATTGTATCACTGTTTTTCTTTTGAATTATTTACAGAGTATGACAGAAATAAATACATATGTTTTTGCATATTGCTGTTGTATGTCTGGTCATTCAGGTTTCAAACACTCTTACAGTCAAACCACAATTTATTCAGACACCTTGAACATTTCATTCATTAATACAGTTTATTCACTATAGTTTAAAAAAAAATAGTAATAAAATATGACAAGATCTCAGAGTTAAACGGTGTCAGAAAAAAATGAATCTTAATTATGTCAGATAACACTTAAGCAAAACATGGTCAGGTCAAAGTGTCTGAATAATTTTTGGTTCCAAATTTTTATCAGTTTTATATAGTCCACTGTATGAAGAATTTTTGGGTATAATATGTCACAGTTTACTTTATTTTGCTATCCTCACTTACATAAATGAACTATAGTGTCCTGCAGCCAATAGTAAAAATATATAAAAAATGTCTGAATAATTTTTGGTTTGACTGTACATGCTCACCAAGTCTGCATTTATTTGAGCAAAAATACAGTAAAAACAGTAATATTGTGAAATATTAGCATTTAAAATAACCGTTTTCTGTTGTAATACATTACAAAATGTAATTTATTTCAATTGTAAAGCTGAATTTTCAGCATCATTACTCCAGTCTTCAGTGTCACATGATCCTTCAGAAATCATTCTAATTTGCTGAGTTGCTGCTCAAGAAATATTTCATATTGTTAAAAACAGTTGTGCTGCTTAACATTTTTGTGGTAACTGTGATTTTTTTTTTTTTTTTTTTCAGGATTCTTTGATTAAACAGCATTTATTCAAAATAGAAATAATTAGTAACATTATAAAAACCTTTACTGTCACTTCAGATAAGTTTAACGTATCCTTGCCGAATAAAATTAAGTATGTGTAGGCTAATTTATTAAATCTGTATTTATTATATCTGTACACACACACACACACACACACACACACACACACAGTAAATAATAACATCACACTCCCAAGGCAGACATGAAAAAAACTGATGAATGACTTGATCTGTTCCACCCCTGAAGTTGTTCTTTTTGGGTTAATTCTACTTAACCAATCTTCATGACATTCTAACACTGCAACTTTGCAAATAAATAGACAATATCTATGATCAGGGATCTATAACCTGATGCCACAGGAGAATCATTGTAAGAACCTATTCGTCTCTAGTTCTTTAATGGTGCTTTAAAGAACCCAAAAGAAAATCGGCCTACACACACTTACAAAATTTAAAATGTATGTATATTAACAACAAAAGTGTGTGATAGAATTGTTAACTAACCTTGTCTGGGCAAGAACTAATCCACATTTTCATCTCCAATCATGACCATATTAAGCAGGTGTTGTGTCAAATACATTGAGATCCCGTTGGCTGACTGAACCTTTTTGGGGTACTTTATTTTAATAGAAAGCCTGCATTAATGAATTATAGCTATTGGAATTTAAGCAACATGTATCAAACATCTTTCTTTATGAAGTAGGTTGTAGTAAGCTAATTAGCCTGCTAGCTTACCAAACAGCTAACAATTAGCCTGATTAACATCACATTAAATTATTTGCCTGATTGCTTAGCTTATTGCTAAAGATAAGCCCAACTTTATGTCAGTAGACTAACTCTAACTAAATGTATTGTTAAATGTTATAACCTAAATTATAACTAATTTATATAGCCTATTTTTATATAATTTATAGGCGTTAAATCAGTTATATATATTATTATAGAAGTTGTCCATCAGCACCTAACTTACTGCTCAAAATGCACATTTTTAGGGAATATAGCCTATAATTAATGGTAATGTAGCCTATTTTAGTACTTAAACCATCAAAGTGCACGTACCCATTTAAGTGCCTTTCGTAACTGTGGTTTTTCTGTATAATTTGTATAAAGTTTTAAACTCAAAGCATTCCCGAAGGATAAATGTTTTAGGACTTGAACACTACCAAAATGGAACACAAGATGGCAGTGTATTTTATCAATCAGCATTATTTTCAAATATTAAAGGATAATATCGCCACAGTGCGCCATGTGAGCGTTCGTGCATGCAGTCCGGTGCAGATATGACCACCACCAGGTGTAGGTTACATGGAAAATATCCTGTCAGCGATCACCAGCATGCACTTTAACAGCACACGTTTATTTCCCTCCACAGACCAAGTGTTTCCACTGTAAGTGCAGAAAGTGTGTGTGCTGTCCTATCAAATGCATGTAAGTGTGTGTGTGACGGCCGTTACCCCAGGGCAAAAGCCTGTTATTTACTTTATAAGGGCATTCCTTCACTTACACCTCCACCAGAGAAACTATTCATGCGTTCTTCTATATGTTATCTCTCTTTCTCATCCTCTCTTCCTTTCTTTTGCTTCTGACCTCTCTTTATCTGTTCACAGCATGTCTGTCTCCAACCCTTTCTTCTGTTATTCATCTCTCTTTCATTCATCACTTTCTCCATTTTTTACTTCAGCCTTCATACCCCCTCCCAAAGTCCCCAGCAACAACCCAAAAACCCTCATAGTGAAACAAAAGTGAGAGAGTTTGGGGCAACGTGAGGCAAGGGACCGTTGTTTTTCCCCTCCAAAACTTTAGTTCTACCCCTGAACCCACTGACCCCCCATACCCGCCCCACACACTCACACACACACCCGCCCGGCGGACTAATCCAGGCATTTATCAGCCCAAATAGAGGCACAGATAATCATTCCACCCCCATGAGATCACCTCGCTACCACCCCTGCGAGTGTGTGTGGATGCATTTATGTGTTTGTCTTCCCCTCGAACCTCAAAGCGCCACACAAAAGACACAGGAAAAGACATGACATCTCCTTAAAACAGAGCACAGGGCCTCCAAATGAGCCTCAGACTCCTGAACGAGTCTCCAGAGTGAGGCTATAGAACAAAGACATGGCTTATTCACTGAGCGCAGAATACTGGGTGTCTTACAGCACAGAGACAATATGAAGACTCTATCTGTGCTGTGTGATTGTTTTTCAATAAAAATATGATAAAATAAGATCATATTTATACTTTTCAGAGAAATACAGGTGTCTATATATATATATATATATATATATATATATATACACCGAGATCAGGCATAACATTATGGCCACCTTCCTAATATTGTGTTGGTCCCACTTTTGCTGCCAAAACAGCCCTGACCCATCGAGGCATGGACTCCACGAGACCCCTGAAGGTGTGCTGTGGTATCTGCACCAAGATGTTAGCAGCAGATCCTTTAAGTCCTGTAAGTTGTGAGGTGGAGCCTCCATGGATCGGACTTGTTTGTTCAGCACATCCCACAGATGCTTGATTGGAGTGAGATCTGGGGAATTTGGAGGCCAAGTCAACACCTCAAACTCTTTGTTGTGCTCCTCAAACCATTCCTGAACCATTTTTGCTTTGTGGCAGGGCACATTATCCTGCTGAAAGAGGCCATGGTCACCAGGGAATACCGTTTCCATGAAAGGGTGTACATGGTCTGCAACAATGCTTAGGTAGGTGGTACGTGTCAAAGTAACATCCACATGGATTGCAGGACCCAAGGTTTCCCAGCAGAACATTACCCAAAACATCACACTGCCTCTGCTGGCTTGCCTGCTTCCCATAGTGCATCCTGGAGCCATGTGTTCCCCAGGTAAGCGACAGACACACCTGGCCATCCATGTGATGTAAAAGAAAACGTAATTCATCAGACCACGCCACCTTCTTCCATTGCTCCGTGGTCCAGTTCTGATGCTCATGTGCCCACTGTTGGCACTTTCGGCGGTGGACAGGGGTCAGCATGGGCACCCTGACTGGTCTGCAGCTATGCAGCCCCATACGCAACAAACTGCGATGCACTGTGTATTCTGACACCTTTCTATCAGAACCAGCATTAACGTCTTGAGCAATTTGAGCTACAGTAGCTCGTCTGTTGGATCGGACCACACGGGCCAGCCTTTGCTCCCCACGTGCATCAATGAGCCTTGGCCACCCATGACCCTGTTGCCAGTTCACTGTTCCTTCCTTGGACCACTTTTGATAGATACTGACCACTGCAGACCGGGAACACCCCACAAGAGCTGCAGTTTTGGAGATGCTCTAACTCAGTTGTCTAGCCATCACAATTTGGCCCTTGTCAAACTCGCTCAAATCCTTATGCTTGCCCATTTTTCCTGCTTCTAACACATCAACTTTGAGGACAAAATGTTCACTTGCTGCCTAATATATCCCTCCCACTAACAGGTGCCGTGATGAAGAGATAATCAGTGTTATTCACTTCACCTGTCAGTGCTCATAATGTTATGCCTGATCAGTGTGTATATACAGGTGCATCTCAATAAATTAGAATATCATGAAAAAGTTTTTTTTTTTCTGTAATTTAATTCAAAAAGTAAAACCTAAATATATTCTAGATTTATTAGACATAAAGTAAAATATTTCCAGACTTTTTTGTTTTCATTTTGATGATTACGGCTTGCTGCTCATCAAAATCAAAAAATCAGTATCTCAAGTTATTAGAATATTTAATTTCAAGTTCTATTAAATTACCATTCTAAGGGTATAAATACTGGGTTTAGGTCAGTAATCCCAACAGCAGTCATGGGGAAGTCTGCTGGACTGAAGCTGGAGTCAGTGCATCAAGAGCCACCGCTCACAGACGTCTTCAGGAAATGGGCTACAACTGTCACATTCCACGTGCTCAAGACACTTCTGAACCAAAGACAACATCAGAAGCGTCTTACCTGGGCTAAGAAGAAGAAGAACTGGACTGTTGCTCAGTGGTACAAAGTCCTCTTTTCAGATGAAAGTAAATTTTGCATTTCATTTGGAAATCAAGGTCCCAGAGTCTGGAGGAAGAGTGGAGAGGCACAGAAACCAACTTGCTTGAAGTCCAGCGTGAAGTTTCCTCAGTCAGTGATGATTTTGGGTGCCATGTCTTCTGCTGGTGTTGGTCCACTGTGTTTCATCAAGTCCAGACTCAACGCAGTCATCTACCAGGAGATTTTAGAGTACTTTATGCTTCCTTCTGCTGACAAGCTTTATGGAGATGCTGATTTCCTTTTCCAGCAGGACTTGGCACCTGCCCACACTGCCAAAGGTGCCAAAAGCTGGTTCAATGACATGGTGTTACTGTGCTTGACTGGCCATCAAACTAGAGAGAATCTATGGGGTATTGTCAAGAGGAAGATGAGAGACACCAGACCCAACAATGCAGATGACCTGAAGGCCACTATCAAAGCAACCTGGGCTTCCATTACACCTGAGCAGTGCCACAGACTGATCGCCTCCATACCACGCCGCATTGATGCAGTAATTAAAGCAAAAGGAGGCCCAACCAAGTATTGAGTACATATACAGTAAATGAACATACTTTCCAGAAGGCCAACAATTCACTAAAAATGTTTTCTTTTTATTGATCTTATGAAGTATTCTAATTTATTGAGATTGGTGGGTTTTTGTTAAATGTGAGCCAAAATC
This sequence comes from Hypophthalmichthys nobilis, assembly GCA_037950665.1. Taxonomy (NCBI): domain Eukaryota; kingdom Metazoa; phylum Chordata; class Actinopteri; order Cypriniformes; family Xenocyprididae; genus Hypophthalmichthys; species Hypophthalmichthys nobilis. The sequence continues at coordinate 23,329,687 of CM075479.1, forward strand.
ATCACAATTAAAAGAACCAAAGACTTAAAGTACTTCAGTCTGTGTGGACTGAATTTATTAAATACACGCAGTTCCACAATTTGAGTTGAATTACTGAAATAAATTAACTTTTCTACGACATTCTAATTTATTGAGATGCACCTGTATATATATATATATATATATATATAGTTTGTTTGTTTAATAAATAATCTATATATATATATATATATATATAGTTTGTTTGTTTAATAAATAATCTAAAATACTATTTATTATTTATATAATTTATATTTATTGTATTTTTATTTGTTTTTTATTTTATATTTTAGAATGTTATATTAATTATAATGAATAATGCTATCTATCATTGTAACCGTAAAAAGGCTACATTTCACCATTAATTTGGATTCCAAACATCCAATAAAACTGACCTGGGACCAGTTAGTTAAAACTAATGAATGCAAAAAATGTCTCATAAAACTTAAGTTTGGTTTGGAGCAAAATTCATATATTTTAAGTGACTTAAGTATCCTTAAATATCTCAATATAATGTCATTGCTGTCAAAGAGGGGGAAAAAAAGATTTCAAGTTTTCATTTTATAATTTTTCATCACCAGTCATTCTAAATATTCCAATTCAATCGGCAGATTTGTTGGCATAAAACTTACAGTGTTGCATTGTACCTTATTAAATGAATGATTTTACTTTTTTCTTATATTAAATACACATTAAAACACATTGTATATTTATGAAAATACGAAATATTTTATAGATTTTATTGTACGTATTATTGTGCTTTTTTGCAACATTCATTTCCATGTTAAGTGATGCTCAGCACATTTCAATATGAGATGAGTGGCATTTGTGCTTGAAAATGTTTTTATTTATATAATTAACTAATATATTAATTAATTTTTTATTAATAATTGTTTTAATTTATATCCACATTTTATAATTATTTATTTATTTTTATTAATTTAAATATTAATTTATTTAGATTATTATTTAATAAATAATATTAAAAAAACAAATGGATATTTATTAGATTAATTTTATATTAATTCTAACTCTAATCCTAACCTTAAAACTCTTATTTCAACTTGCCAAAGTAAATTTAGACTAAACTAAATCCATTAACACTGGGACCAATTTGAATTGCAACAAAATTCATGTGTCTTAAATGTCCAAACACTTTTTAACCCACTGTAGCTCAATAGTGTGAGCCTCTAGCTGACGGAAGGCTATAAAACACATTAACTTTAGACAAAAGTCAGTGAGTCTGTGAGGATGTGTGCACGAGTAAAACGACTGAGAGAAACACTAAAGATTTTACTTCCACACAAACAAGTCTTTCTCTCGCTCATAAACACAGACAATTAAAAACAAAAACACTCAGTGTTGCCAGCCAGAGAACTCAGTCTTTTGTGAGTCATCTCTGTCATCTGCTGGCGAGCTCCCTGCCTCGACATCACATTTTAGTAGACAAAGCTGACCCCCCCATGCACACCACACACACACACACACACTCAGCTGAATGGTCTGCCTGTGCTTTGATCTGTTAGGCTGTCAGTGCCACTTGTCCAGGGTTATGGGTGGAAGTAATGACCACAGAGAGTTCACTCCAGGAAGGGCACCCCTCCGCCCCGTCCACACACACTCACATCAGCGGGGTCATACGGGACAATGGGGTCAGCCCTACCACATCCACACACACGTACGCACACACCGACTTCCAAAACATGAAACTGACTCCTTATAAAAGATGCTGTGGGCCGTGATGAGGAAATTCGTCAAACACTTCCAGATCCCACACACACACACACACTTGTGTACAACTCAGTCTCACTCTCTTTCTCTCATTATAGCCAATAAATGATACAATGGCTAATTTGATAAAAAAAAAAAAAAAAGTTTGTTTTTTTTGTGCATGCTTTTAGAGATATCATGAATCGAACATGAGGATTTAGAAAAGTTGAATGTTTGTAAATGAAACTAACAGTCATCTGATTAAAAACAACTGATTGGCCAATACAATAATTTAAAAACTTTAATAATGATCAATATGATGATTCTAAATCCATAATAATGGTGATACAATAATAAAAATAACTAATGTTGACTAATACTATGATTAAAAATCCATAATATGCACTGATACAATAATATTAATATTGTTGACACTAATATTGACCTTTTACAAAACACTAATATAATAATAACCAGTACACTAATTTTAAAAATCAAATATTGATCAATAAAAACTTGACAATATAATAAACGGTGATATTGGCAATAACTAAAAGAACAGTAATATTGATGAAAAACCATTATTATTAATGATGATTCTAAAACACTAATATTGACCAATACTAAGATTAAGAAACACTTATATTGGCTGAAACAATAATTAAAAACATTAATATTGACCAAACACAAAAATACTAATTTTCAGATTATTTTAAAAAGCACCAAAACTATTAATTTAAAAAACAAATATTGATCAATATGATCATTTAAAAACATTAATATTGACTAATACCAATCATTTTAAAAAGCACTAATACATTAATTAAAAAAAAACAAAAAAAAAACACCAATATTGAACAAACCTGAAAAAACATTAATTTGATTGATGCAATGATAAATGAAACAGTGAAAAAAAATCATCTCCTTGGAATTATAAGGTTCTATCTGACATTTTTGTCAAAATTGAGTTATTCACATATTCTGTGACAACTTATTTACATTATGTGATTTTTTTTTAATGTTATATACATTTTGGGACTTTTCATTTAGAAAACAATAAGGTTCTATCTACACAGTCGAATGGAATGCAAAAACTTTTAAGCTCAATATTTTAAAACTACTCAGAATGCAGATAGAACCTTATAATTCCAAGGGGACGAAATATAAAACACAATTAAAGCTGTAAGCAGCGATGAAAGGGCCCTCGCACCCGGGCTCACCTCCACCTGTTGACCTTATAGAAAAACAGTGAACAGAGGGCGACATGCATGTAAGTGAGTAAATACAGGAGAATTATGGCAAACTCATTTCAAAGTGCCACACTTCCTGCTACCAACAGGTGGCACTTTGACTACAACTGTAACTGAATATTGCCATGGACATGTCTTCAGGTCCGAACTCAAATAAAACAAGTGAAGTTTGGACATTGTATGCCTGAGTTACAACAACTTCCTGTTTCATGGTGAAACATCGAAATTTGTCAGGCCGCCACGGACACGCCCTTCAGCGAAAACTCTAGATCTTCGCAATTTAACGTCACCAAGGCCTTTAGATTATACTGACCAAATATGATGTTGATCTGATAAAATCTCTAGGAAGAGTTTGTTAAAATACAACGTCTGGAAATGGCAAAAACTGCAAAAATTTTGCAGAGAAAATTCAAAATATCTCACTTCCTGTTGGGTTTTCAGAATTTGCACCCAGGGACTTTTTTGTAGGTGTTGGGCTGTTACATCTGTCTACAGAATTTCATACCTGTACGTGAAACGTAGTGCGAAGGGCGCTTAATTGAAATTTTGTAGGTGGCGCTATCAAGCCATTTTGCCACACTTAATTCTGAAACCCATATCAGACGAAAATTTTCACTACTTCTGACGCGTGTGCAAAGTTTCATGAGTTTTCGAGCATGTTTAGGCCTTCAAAAATGCGATTAATTTCGGAGAAGAAGAAGAATTGACCGAGCAACTACAATAGGGTCCTCACACCAACGGTGCTCGGGCCCTAAATATTGACCAATACCAGTTATTTAAAAACAAACAAACACAAAAACAGACCAATGAATAATAATAAATAACACTACTGACCAATATGATCATTAAAAAATGCTAATATTGACTAATACAAATACTTTTAAAAGGCGCTAATGTTGACAAATACATTAAAGAACAAAATCAAAACAATAATTAAAAAAACACAAATATTGGCCAATACCAGTAATTAAAAAGATGACCAATAGTATTATGGTTATCAGTATTTCATATTTCTTTTTTCTTTGACTTTTGAGTTTGTCTAGAAGACACTTTCTCTCAGGAGAAAGATCTAAGCAGGAGACTTCAGCAACTCTACATTTAATCTAATTGCTGTCACAGAGAAATAAGTTAGATATCAAATATTGCTTTTCTCTGAGACTCTGGGAATTTCTCATCACTTACTTTGTGACTTTAAAGTTTTATGTTCTAGTCTATTTAGTTTTCTTTGTGTTTTGTTTTCATTCTGATTTCCTGTTCTGCCTTGCCTGAGTTCTGTTTGCTTCTTAGTTCCCTTAAGGGGATTTCACACCGGAGGAACCTTTTCATAGTTCCTAGAACTATTGGCTGAAGTACCCAGATTTTACCATGTTCGCACTGCAGGAACTACGAACGATTTTAGTTCTAGGAACTCCTTTTGGGGTAACTAAATTAGCTCCTACTTCAGAATAGGGTCTAAACCAGCACTATAGGAACAATCAGTGACATAAGTGTACGTTAATTGGTCAAACACTGGTATCGGCATTTTTTAAAAAGCTGTGTAAATTATTTACTTCACGAACATGGTAAAAAGTGATAACGGCATTCATTTCTGATATGTAATACTGAAAGCTGTCATAGGAGATTTCCTCTCTTAGCCCCACTTTTTGATCTTTCAGTCGTGTAAATTATGCGTTTACATATCATCTCCGTTATCATGAAAGCCACGACACATAACAAACACAGCTCCGATAACGGCATCCTCCATTCACCGGTTTTTAGCTTTTGTAAAGGCCGCGCTTAAAGACGCCGCTGACGGCCGCTTCAGAGTTCCTATTCCCGGTGCGAATGCAACCAGGAACATGGCCCGGGAGAGAAATGAGTTAATCCAAGTGGCTAGTTCCTATAACTGAGTTTCTAGAACTATTCAGTGCGAAAGCCCCTTTAGTTACTGATTACTTTCACCTGTTGTTAGTTACCTCATAAATACTCCCTGTATATTTAAGACCTTAGTTTCCTCAGTTCTTTGTTCCGTGTCGTAGCTAAATTACGTGGTTGTGTTGTATTTTTTCCTGTGTCCTGAGTTTTGTCATTAAAGACTGTATTTTGGATATCCCTCTTTGTGGTGCGCTTACTACTACAGCCACGCGTTACAGTGAACTTCATATGTTCTTCCGTATGTCTTCTGATTCTCAGCTTTTCCCATGTTCCTCTTCATAAACCTCTTCATGCATTTGTCCTCAAAAGCTCTGTGATTCATGTGCTGAATTACAGATATTAGAAACCACAGACACACCTTCACAAACACACATAAATGATGTGTTGTTGGACTTTCTGTTTCTGTCACACATACACACACCCGTTGGATGCTCTAAAGCGGTGTGCGTTATGTAAGAGCGTGTGTGTGTATGTAGGTCAGTTGTAGCCCGTCTCCACGCGGCGTCAGACTGTGTAATGAGTCCTGCTGTTCTGTCTGTACTGGGCATTACATCATCCCAAGCTAAGCGGCCACACACAAACAGCTAGCTCCCCAAACACACTTGCTCATGTCTGCTGCGTGTTCATACGTCCAGTAAACAGGACGACACTTGTTGTTTTACCATCGTAAGAGTGACGCTTGCTTTCTGGTCTTGATTGCTGCATTACACCGTGACGCACATCGAAACGCAGTCGTACCGCAACGCCCTCGTGTTTGGGTTTATGCGTATTTATTTGTAAGAATCCATAAACTGAAGGTTGTTTTGTGAGTTTGCACATGCATATGTATGTATGTCTGCTTTGAAGCAAAACATCAAAATGAATGTCACATTTAGGGTCAAGGTTCAGAGGTCATAGGTGATGGAGCACGGCAGGTCTTTGATTGCTGTTTCTATTTGAAGCACCATGTGAAAATGCAGAGGAAACTCTCTCTCTCACACACACACACACACACACACACACACACACACACACATCAACACATTCTTTTCCCATGCTCCCATTGAGGAAGAAAATCACTATAAAAAATACACAGTTTCATACAATTGGCAGCAGTCAAATTATTTTTTCCTTTTTTTTTCTTAATTTGCAAATTTGTTTATTTATTTGTTTGATTATATTACAAACAAGAGCAGTTTTTTTTTTTACAATTTTTTAACTGCATGTAAAAGTGCTGTCTGAAGTTTCTGGACCATGGATTGTTTTTTACAGGCTTTGACAACGTGTAATTGCATCACAACATCACAAATGAAGTTTTTGATATTTTCGTTTTTAAAAAATGTAACACTATACTTTGTAGAGTTGTCAAAAGTACCGACTTCAGTACCAAGTCAATTTTAAAAATGTGACGCTTTGAGCGCTGTTGAGTGGATTCGTAAACACCTCTGACTGGCCATTGTGTTCACGCACTCATCAGATATGTCTGTGATTGGCTACAACTCAGTGAAGAGCGTCATTTATATCTATTTACAACATGTTTTTGAAGCGTTGATCATTGTAGCCAATCACAGACATATCTGTTGAGCTCGTGAACACAATGGCCAATCAGAGGTGTTTACGAATCCGCTCAACAGCGCTCAAAGCGTCACGTTTAAAATTTCAGTACTTCAATACTTGGTACTGAAGTCGGTACTTTTGACAACTCTAATACTTTGTGTTATCATACCTCTGCAGTAAATAAAACAAATTAACGCTGCTCCGTGAGTGTTTCAAATGCAACGTCTGAGGGAGTGACGACAAATTTCACATCATTCCCTCTTCTGACTGCTGTAATCAATCTCTCTATATTTTTCCCCTCTTTTGGAAAGCTGTGGAAAGGCGATCATGGATTTTTTCTTTGCTATTGGAGTAAATGGAGATACAAAAATTATATTTGCTGTAGTCTCCTGTTCTCCATTATAGAAGTTTACCCAACTATGACAACTTCCCAGAAATGTGAAAAGGGTCGATTAGTGGCATTAATAAAATCCGAGAGGCTGCTCACTGCAGAGCCATGGGTGGAGCGTGGAGTCCAGCTCCCCCTCTCTGGATGTAATTTGGGCGTAATAGATAGAGCTAGAAGGTCCAACCACACCCTAACCCTACCCATAACTCTATCCCTCTACCCTTTAGATCCACAGAGGTGGAGCTGGACTGGGTCAAGCTCAACCCATGATGTCCAGAGAGGTGGAGCTGGATGTCATTTGGCTCTGTAGTGAACACCACTTGCAAAATCTCCATGATTGATTCTAAACAGGTTTCCCAAACACTCCCTGCATCCCCATTTTAGGTTATACTGATAATCCCACCCCAAACCTGCCATTGAATCTTAAGGCGTGATGTCCTCTTACTTATGGTAATGACTTAAGGGTGTTGCATATAATCCCTTAAACCGTTATGTGTTTCAAGACAGCGACCCAGGTTTTGCCGTTATAAAATTCTATTGTTGCCATGGACACGTTATTTGTTAAAGGGTTAGTTCACTCAAAAATGAAATTTCTGTCATTAATTACTCACCCTCATGTCGTTCCACACCCATAAGACCTTTGTTCATCTTCGGACAACACCAATTAAGATATTTTTGATGAAGATACTGTTGAATAAGCAGTATTCTCGTCGCTTCATAAAATTAAGGTTGAACCACTGCAGTCACGTCAACTGTTTTAATGATGTCTTTAGTACCTTTCTGGACCTTAAAAGTGTTGATTATATGTTGAGTCATATACCTCTTGGATTTCAACAGAAATATCTTAATTTGCGTTCCAAAGATCTTACGGGTGTGGAACAACATGAGGGTGAGTAATTAATGACAGAATTCTCATTTTTGAGTGAATTATCTCTTTAATACAGATGTAATGTAATTTGACCAAAGTTTATGTGAATAAATGCTTAAATTGATATAAAGCGTTTATCATATAAAGCGGATGATTATATCCCGATAGAAGACTTGGATTGAAACTGCTCGCTCCGTGTAACACTAATGGTGATGTTTTCCAAAATATATGTTATACTAAGGAAAATTACACTTAAGGTGCTTTATGCAACCGGACACTCATCCTTATACTCCAGAAAACAAATGAATAGTGCTCGTGTACCCACTAAGAACAGCTTTAACTTGATGTTTGTGCCGCACATGCTCAGTGTGCGCGAGAAGGGGCGCAAGAGTAAACAGAGATGAGGTTATACGGAAAGCTTGTGCATATTTTATGCAAATTACTAGCTGTGGTACTTGCTCTATCATTTAAATGAATACAGATTCATTATTAGAAGGAAAGAAAATATCTATGTTTATGTCCGTGCGCAGTTGTCGCGTGAGAACTTCTTCTGCACACACAAATACGCACATTTTCAGGCATTATTAGTGAATGAATCCAATGTTTTTAAATTGAACCTACATATTCAAGCAAGGAACAGTAACTCCCACATAAAAACATAACAAATATACATAAATTATAGGCCTATAATTAAATCTCCAGTAAACATCTATCTTTAGTGCTTTTGCAGACTCAGATGCTCCAAATAGTATGCTATAAAAGAAGCAAAAGCAAAATCAGTATTAAATAAATATATAAAACTAAAAATTCAAGCATTTAAATTCTTACACATTAAGGGGGCTTGAAATAATACAAGATTTAAAAAAAAAAACAGTCAATGTTTTTCACAGAAAAAGGTGAAATAAAGTGCACAAACACTTGTGTGGGCCTACTAATAAGTCATGAAGGCAAACTACAATATTTATTAACAGTATTTAGCAGTATTTGGTTGTGTAAAGACACATAGTTAAATCATTGTGTTTCTAGTAATTAGCTGATCGTATCCCTCCATGGGTCGCAGTCTTGCATGTATTAGCCCATTTTTTGAATTCTAACTGTGTAATAGTGTGTGTTTGTTTTTGAGTGGATGAGTGAGCGTGTGTGTACGTGCCTGAGGAAATGTCTCCACCAGGAATGTGTTAAAGGGTTAAAGAGCCGGACTGTGTTGTTGGCATTGAGGTTGTCGTGGAAACAGGAGTGGAATGTTGAGACCTGCTGTCCCTGGTGGGGCCGCACTCAGAGCAGCCGTTTGTGTGGGTGAGTGAGTGTGTGTGTATGTTACTGAAGTGCGCAGGCCAGGGGTAACACATGCCTGGCGGTCGTCCTGGAAATCGTCCCACCATCCCGAAGGATACTTAAACACACATACACATTGATATTGCATTCACAGAGCATATACACTTACAGTTTAAAAAAGAAAGTATATTTAGTATTTCCTTTTAAAGTGCTTTTCAATATACCTTTCGTGAAATGAATAAACAGAGATTACTTACCCACAAAGTTAAAACATCTGCAGATTCTACAGAACCCATTACTAAGACGTTTTCCTATGTACCCCAGCGCTTATGAGCTTGTTTATTAAATATTTTGGCTGATTTTGGGTTTCATCTTTTGGGCTTTAGTTCCACAGAATTTCACAGATTTCCCTCACAATCAGCACAGAAAACATGAAAACAATATGAGAAGATTAATTATGTCAAATGAAAGTCACAAAACAAATCCAAACCAAGCAAACATGGTAAAGACAGGGAATTATTCAAAACAAACCAATGATTGAAGATGAATTTGTGTGCTTTGCTGTTTGTGTTTGTTTTGGAGAAAGTGTGAGGAAATGCGAAAAAAAAACAAAAGAAAAGAAAAGCTGATCAAATATGAAAACAAACCCAAATTTCAATGCATTTGTCTAAACCCGAAAATCAAGAGACTTAGTTCTATTAAAACCTAATCTCTTTTTTTCCCCAAAAGGCAATTTATCATCCGATTAAAAGAAATTTAAATTCAGTCTTTGATAAAGTATGCAAAAAAATAAAATAAGAAAGGCAAACATTTCTATTCCCATTATGATTTTCACATTTAGAATAATGATTTAGAATGCACCTATACACTATAAAAGATGATTTTTCGAATACAAGAAAATACTATTTTAGTTATTTCACAGACATTTTACATGTATTTCAATGTGTTATTTGTCATTTCTTTGTAAAATTTTGTGAAATTTCAGAATTTCTGGGTAAAAATAGTTCAAGAGTTCATCCTAATTTTTTTTTTTCAGTGTGTGAATTATGAAAATGGCACTCAAAAACAGCTAAATAGAAAAAAAAAAAAGTATGGGCAAAGTTAATGAAAAGAATAATACTAAAATATATTTACAAACAAAAACATTCACCATTTTGAAGACAACCGCATTACTCTGGCAACATTGTTGTTTTCTCTGTTCTTTGTACTAGCTCCTCCTTTCCCTGAGGGCACCATTAAATGTGTCCCTGTTCTTTCTTGTTCTCATGATACCTTTTTACCTGTTATGAGCAAAAGAAATTGAATTGAGAATTGCTAGAGATGCACTGCATCTCTTTTTCAAGGTATAATAGTCTAATGTACAATCAGCATGATTATTGCTGAAGTCTTAAAGACCCCATGAAATCAAAACTGTTTTTGTTTTGTGTGTTTTAGACCTGTTAGCTTAAAGGTCATCTATATGTTTGTGTACATCTGAAAGTTGTCAAAATAAACGTTAAGCACAAATTTACGGTCTTTGTCTTCCAAGAAAAATTGACCAAAATATTGATAATCCTTGCGTGTACAATTTTTTCCAAAGAAATACTCTCTAGAACCCCACCAATACCAACTACAAGTACAAATCATGTTTTAACAGTGTGTCTTAAACTAAAGACTATTTGCTATTTCATTTTTTTTCAACTTCCTGTTTTAATAAGAAATACATGAGCAACACCCCTTCATTTTTTTTCACATTTCTTTTCACATCAATCTACACTCTATACCATAATGACAAAAAAAAATTCAGTTTTTTCTTTTTAATAAATGTGCAATGTTGTCACAAATCAGTTTTTTGCTTTGTCATTGTCATGATTTCTGTCTTGTGTTCCCCTGATCTTGGCTGCATCCAAAAATCTAGGCAGCTCACTTGTTGCCTCGCTGCCCTATCAGGCAATGACTTGTAAGGCAGCGTTTGTGCATGAAGGTACCTGACGAAACTGATTTCGGATAGACTTCTGAGGCAGCGTAACAGTTTAATGGTCTACAGCAAAATAGCGCAAGCTTTGGTGAGAACTAAACAAATATTTAATTACTACAGTAGAAATTTCAGGCTAGAAATGACATCAAAAGTGGAAAATGTTGGTCAAAAACGTACATTTACACACAAACTGACCAGCAAACGCAACTTTCGGATGCCATCTTTATTTTTCAAGCTCAACTGTCACAGAATGGAAAGCACAGGATTGTGGGATATCAAAGGCAGCGAAGGATACATCTATGCTGCCTTCAAAAATCGATCAGAGGAAGGTATCTCAGGAAACAGGATGTGTCCTCCGAAGGCAGCATTTTCCAGTTTTCGGACGCAGCCTGTAGTCCTTTGTAGTTTTTCTTGTTAGTTCTTTGATTGTTCACAGGCCCTGGAAGTTTTCTATTTTAATATATTTTATAAAGTAATTTATTCCTGTGATCAAAGCTGAATTTTCAGCATCATTACTCCAGTCTATAGTGATCCTTCAGAAATCATTTTCGTATGCTGATTTGCTTCTCAAAAAACATTTCTTATTATTATCAGTGTTGAAAACTGTACAGCTTAACATTTTTGTGAAAACTGATACTTTTTGGGGGGATTCTCTGAAGAGTAGAAAGTACAAAAGAACAGCATTTATTTGAAATAGAATTTTTTGTAACATTTTAAATGTCTTTATTGACCCTTTTGATCATTTTAATGTGAATAAAAGTATTATTTTCTTTTAAAATCTTAACTTCTGAATGATAGTGTATATGTTATAAAACTAATCTAAATATTTTTTCCCCCCATGCATGTTTTAATTCACACACTACTTATATACTGATTTATCTCATGAAACTAAACCTATCCGGGGTATGAAACTAAATCTCGCTGAAGTGTTTTGCGAGTGTGTGATATAAAAAAACATAGCTTCTACTGGCCTGGCTTACTCATCATTGACTCAAATTACCCTCATGCCGTTCGACCACAGCGTCAATCAAACAGACCCACACACTTATACTAAGATTCCCGTCTCACACACATATTGAGGTGTGGAATGTAGCTTGAGATCTGAGCAGAGACTTTACACTCTCCCTCAACAACACACACTACAGTGCTGTATGTGTTTGCTCGTATGTGTGTCTGTACTTTCTAACATTGTGACTTAGAGAAAGCAAAGGTCAGTAGAGCACCTCAGAACTGTTATACAACACACACAACATGTTTATCAAAGCACTCATGTATATCAGTTCATGACATGTCAAAGGCAGTGTAACATATTCCAAATGTCACTGTGTGTATGTTTATCTGTGTAGGCTCAGATTCAATGTTAAAGTAATATTTAGCTAACGATATACTGAAACCACAGTGCCAAGGATAACAGCGTGCCGCACACACTCATATACATATGCTATGATTTCACTCTCACGCCTAGCTTAGTTTGCCTCCTGTTAAAGCATCTTGATGACATCACTAGGGCACAGGTCAATGACTTATAACGCGGCTCTTTTGCGTCATAACGAGGAAGGCGGCAACATGTTCCCTTGTGGTTTTGTAACAATTACTGATGGCGGCTTATGCTTGTGTATAATAATATAAACAAAACTAGCTTATGATTCAATCCAACATCTTTATCCTGCTTACATAACTGACAAATGCATCAAACAGTTGAGAACATGCAGATTGTGTTTTTAGCTCTTATTTCGCAAACTCTTACAGTTAATCTCTCTCTCTCTCTCTCTCTCTCTCTCTCTCAATTTCTGTAAGCTATTGTTTTTATTGTGTCTTGGGACTCACAATGTCTTAAAGAGTTACAGCAGCTTCTGTCTGTGACAGTCACCCATCTTTCTGTCTCTGACAATTTCTCTTTGTTCAGTTGTAGCCTAATGGTTAGAGAGTTGGACTTGTAACCTGAAGGTTGTGGGTTCAAGTCTCAGTACTGGCAGGAAATGTAGGAGTGAATGTTTCTCTCATTTATGATTCAGGCAGCATTACAGGTCAGAAGTCAGATTGGGATTGCATTTACATTACATTTACATTTATGCATTTGGCAGACGCTTTTATCCAAAGCGACTTACATTGTATTATACTACACATTTGTATCTGAGTATGTGCAATCCCTGGGATCGAACCCACAACCTTGGCATTGCTAGTGCCATGCTCTGACCACTGAGCTACAGGAAAGCGTTGGAACATTCAAAATATTTAATCCAGGTCCATCTGGTTGAAGATTGGATTCATCACACTGGTATGGAGATGGGTTAGTTGAGGATTAGTTAGTTGAGGGTTAGTTGAGGCGCAGGTCTTCAGTCTGATCTGGCTGACTACAGTAAACCTTGGGATAAACAGAGAGACTAATATTAGCATAGATTAGCGTAGATGGATGGGACTAGCTCAGGAAGTCCCGTACATTGTTCGGTTCCGGCTGTAGAGTTCCTGCGGCAGGGCAACTGGGTGACTGTGAGACGGCATAGTCGTGGGACAATACACCGCTGTTCCATTCCAATTAGAACTTCAAACAGGTTCTCACCACTCAGTTGACACGCCCACTGAGAATCCTGTTGAAAGTGCCCTAGTTATTGCCGATTCTATTTCACGGAACGTGAAAATAGAGACACCAGCCACCATAGTCACATGTTTGCTGGGAGCATCAAAGCACATTTAAAGGAAACATATCATGAAAATCTGACTTTTTCTGTGTTTAAGTGCTATAATTGGGTCCCCGGTGCATCTACCAATCCAGAAAACATGAAAAAGGACAACCCAGTAACTTTGTTTTGGTAAGCCTTTCACTGCAAGCATGTGACAAAACGAGCCGCTCAGATTTCGCTCCCCTTGTGACATAGAAAGGGGATCTTATTATAATATTACCGCCACTTAATCTGCATGTTTCCACCCACGGCGCCGCCATGTTGTTTTCGCAAGTGACAACGGTGTTCCAGTTCTAACACTATGGCAAAAGTTCGAGCAAAGCATGCTAACTGTTCTGTCGTTGACTGCACAGATGAGCACAGAACACTATTTAGAGTCTCATTAGCTTGTATAGCCTGCAAGTTGATCCTGGCAAGCTCGATTGCCAGATAAAAAAATTGCGTTTCTATCCGAGCGATATTTTGGAAAAAATATTAGATCATTTACAACATTTGATAGCAATCATAAACGTTAGCCTGGTGTGTATGGCTCTGTTTGGCAAACAGGTATGCTATGTATAGTGGGCGTCCATACGGGTTTTGCACAAAAGATTAACATGACGGCACATGCTAGTCGATAAGTTGAATCAACTCCACAGCAACTACATAAATTTATCCACTAACCATTCAGAAACGTCCAGATACATTCTAAAAGTTGTAACTTCTTCTTGGGTCTCTCCAGCAGTGTCCGACTCCGGTTTGAACAATATAAGGCTGAACACCGTTACCGACAATCGTCGTTTTGGCTGTGTGAGATTCTCCAGCTTTGTTGTTGTTGAGCAATCGAAGCAGGAGCTGTTAAAACCCTCTTTTGGAAAGTGGGCTAGGAGCAGCAGCTCATTTGCATTTAAAGGGACACACACAAAAACGGCATATTTTTGCTCACACCCAAATAGGGGCAAATTTGACAAGCTATAATAAATGATCTGTGGGGTATTTTGTACGGTGGCCGAGAGAGCTCAACGCACTGCAAATGAAGAAAACACATGCAAATAGAAAAAACACCAGCAAATAAAGAAAACATCTTCATCAGTTTGACAACACATGCGCTGCAAAAGTCCACAACACATGCAAATAGACAAACGCACTGCAAAAGTCCACAACACATGCAAATAGAGAAACGCGCTGCAAAAGTCCACAACACGTACAAATAGACAAACGCACTGCAAAAGTCCACAACACATACAGATAGACAAACGCACTGCAAAAGTCCACAACACGTACAAATAGACAAACGCACTGCAAAAGTCCACAACACGTACAAATAGACAAACGCACTGCAAAAGTCCACAACACATACAGATAGACAAACGCGCTGCAAAAGTCCACAACACGTACAAATAGACAAACGCACTGCAAAAGTCCACAACACGTACAAATAGACAAACGCACTGCAAAAGTCCACAACACGTACAAATAGACAAACGCACTGCAAAAGTCCACAACACATACAGATAGACAAACGCACTGCAAAAGTCCACAACACATACAGATAGACAAACGCACTGCAAAAGTCCACAACACATACAGATAGACAAACGCGCTGCAAAAGTCCACAACACGTACAAATAGACAAACGCACTGCAAAAGTCCACAACACATACAGATAGACAAACGCACTGCAAAAGTCCACAACACATACAGATAGACAAACGCGCTGCAAAAGTCCACAACACATACAGATAGACAAACGCACTGCAAAAGTCCACAACACATACAGATAGACAAACGCACTGCAAAAGTCCACAACACGTACAAATAGACAAACGTGCAGCAAAAGTCCACAACACATACAGATAGACAAACGCACTGCAAAAGTCCACAACACATACAGATAGACAAACGCACTGCAAAAGTCCACAACACGTACAAATAGACAAACGTGCAGCAAAAGTCCACAACACATACAAATAGACAAACGCGCTGCAAATAGGCCTGCTCATAATGCACATACGATCAAAATGTTAACAAACAATAGTATAAACAAAAAAACTCACCTTTCAGGTGCACACTACGAGTAAACATTGAACAATCCCAGCGGTCCCAGACAGGTACGTCAATGTGTTCCCTATAACATTTTCGTTGTGGTCTGTGCCAGTCCCGGCGCCAGGACAAACGATTTGGGGGTATTATTTTGCGTAAAAAATATTATTAATAAATTATTAATAATAAATAATATATTTTTTTGATAATTTACTTGATTTTATGTCTCAAATCCCAGTCAATTATTCACTGCAGAAAGTGAAACTAAAAACAAAAGCGAAAAGAGCTCTACTTCAACATGTTCTGATAACACTATTTAACCTTAATTTATTTTCTTAATATTTCTCTTGTGGCCCATAGGTATTGAAAAAAATGAGAAGAGATGTAGGTTACAAGTTGTTGTTTTTTTTTTTTTTTAAATGAGGAGCTAATCTTATTATAGCACGTCGGTTATGCGCTATAAATTATTGCGGGGCAAATTAAAATATTAATTTAATTCTAAAAGTAGCCTAATCATCATCATCATTCAGATCATCGCAGAAGGGCTTGAGATCGCTGGGGCTGGTATGTGCTGTTTGCAGCGCGTTTGTCTATTTGTTGTGGACTTTTGCAGCGCGTTTGTCTATTTGTTGTGGACTTTTGCAGCGCGTTTGTCTATTTGTATGTGTTGTGGACTTTTGCAGCGCGTTGAAGATGATGAAGATGTTTTCTTTATTTGCTGGTGTTTTTTCTATTTGCATGTGTTTTCTTCATTTGCAGCGCGTTGAGCTCTCTCGACCACCGTAATTTTGAGCTGAAACTTCACAGACACATTCTAGGGACACCAGAGACATATTACATCTTGTGGTAAGGGGCATAATTGGTCCCCTTTAAAAGTGCTGGCTAATGCTAATCATAAATACTCAGATTATTATTCACATCGGCACTAATGATGTCTGACTTTGCCAGTCAGAGATCACTAAAAAGGACATTAAAGAGGCATCTTGTATTAAAAATCTTTATATTAACTGGCTTTTTATTAAAGCTATACAGTGGATGGTAATTGTCTATCGTCCCCCAGTGGCTTACATTAATCGGCAGTTTAGTGTCAAGTGATTATTTTACATCAAAACAAAAGTTAACGTATGCCTTCATCTCCAAAAATATTATTTGTGTCTGGCATTTCATAATGAACTCAGACAAGCTCAATGCCGTCTTTTCCAATCAGTACTTTTTTGTGAATTGAAATGTGTGCAAAGGATTGTGGGTGATTTAAGGACATGAAGGATACACTTGATGCATCCTTCAAAATGAGCTGAATGAAGGACGTGAAACAAAGGCTGCCTTCCAAGGATCCTTCAAATTGAGATGGCCTTCGAAGGCACTTGATGATGTGGCAGCCGAGATATGCAGCCTTACTAGGACACAGCCTTCCTTTTTGAGAAGCACCCATACTGTTTTCTTGCCTATATAGTATGGAAGTAGGCATATTTGGAGGCAGGGACTGATTTAATGGGTTCTGTTGGCTTTAGATGTGTTGCATTGTGCCGCTCGCGTTTCATGTGGACAGGGTGTTACAAAAAGATCTCTTGCCTAAAAGCATTTCACACGCCGTATACCATCACATCTTATTCTTAACTGACTATGGTCCAGTAATGGAGCTGTTACATCGAGCACTTCACTGGCATTTCAACTGCCGCACAAACACATTCACACAGATGATTTATTGTACGCATGGCCCAAATTGACTCGGCACCCTGTGTGCCCGGTAAATCTCAATAGCTCACAACCCCTGAGGAATCCTTTGACATTACAGAGCTCAGAGAAGAAGTCCTGTAAGGACAGAAGGGCCTCGGGTATTAGCAGCAGTACAACTGTTTTTTCAATGACCCTGAACCAACTAAGAGATAAACACATAACAGCCTTATCAGAAAAGCCATAAATTTCAAATGTGTAGCTGACAGTAGACATCTGTTATGCGAGAAAACAAATATCATGTAACCGGTGTGTACAGAATTGCATACTGTGTACTGTATTTCTGCAGTATCTAGTATGCATACTGTGCTTTCTGTATATGCACAGAATATCTGAAGGACATTTCTTTACAAATTACTTCCATTTCTTTATGATGGATGAACCGGAAATAATATCATTCTTTTTTTCTTGGACTACCATGAGATAATTCACTAATTTTTTTAAAAAAAATTGAATAAAAAAATCAAGATGATAACTGGGTGCACATCATGAGACAACTATTTTGTTTGGAATGTTTATCTTTGCATAAAACAGACTGTTTCAAAAATTACATTTGTTGAAATATAATATGTTTCCCACTCATAATTATGAGTTTTTGGTGGCGTTTAACTTGAAAATCTTCCCGGCGTGACTTGTGGTCCTTTCCGATCCCGTTCCTGTGTCTCCTTGAACTGTTCTGACAAAATAATGGGGAAAAAAGTCAAAAATATTTCAATATAGATGTGACCCTGGACCACAAAACCAGTCAGAAGGGTCTTTTTTGTTTTTTAAATTGAGATTTATACATCATCTGAAATAAGTTTTCCATTGATGTATGTTTTGTTAGGACATGACAATATTTGGCAGAGATACAACTATTTGAAAATCTGGAATCTGAGGGTGCAAAAAAAATCAAAATAGTGAGAAAATCGCCTTCAAAATTGTCCAAATGAAGTCCTTAGCAATGCATATCCACTCACAAAAATACATTTTTGATATATTTACGGTAAGAAATTTACAAAATATCTTCATAGAACATGATCTTTACTTAATATCCTAATGATTTTTGGCATAAAAGAAAAATCTATAATTTTGACCCATACGGTGTATTGTTGGCTATTGCTACAACTATACCCGTACAACTTATGACTGGTTTTGTGGTCCAGGGTCAGATATACATATATATATATATATATATATACACACAGTGCTCAGCGTAAATGAGTATACCCCCTTTGAAAGGTAACATTTAAAACAATATCTCAATGAACACAAAAAAAAAAAATCCAAAATGTTGACAAGACTAAGTTTAACATTACATCTGTTTAACATGAAAGTAAGGTTAATAATATAACTTAGATTACACATTTTTCAGTTTTACTCAAATTAGGGTGATGCAAAAATGAGTACACCCCACAACAAAAACTACTACATCTAGTACTTTGTATGGCCTCCATGATTTTTAATGACAGCACGAAGTCTTCTAGGCATGGAATGAACAAGTTGGCAACATTTTGCAAAATCTATCATTTTCCATTCTTCAAGAATGACCTCTTTTTGGACATGGGATGCTGGATGGAGATTGATGGTGAACTTGTCTCTTCAGAATTCCCCATAGGTGTTCGATTGGGTTCAGATCAGAAGCCACTGAATCACTTTCACCCTGTTCTTCTTCAGAAATCCAACAGTGGCCTTAGATGTGTGTTTAGGATCATTGTCATGTTGGAAGAGTGCACGACAACCAAGGGCACGGAGTGATGGTAGCATCTTCTCTTTCAGTATAGAGCAGTACATCTGTGAATTCATGATGCCATCAATGAAATGCAGCTCCCCGACACCGGCAGCACTCATGCAGCCCCACATAAGGACACTGACACCACCATGTTTCACTGTAGGCACCATGCATTTTTCTTTGTATTCCTCACCTTTGTGACACCATACAGTTTTGAAGCCATCAGTTCCAAAAACATTTATCTTGGTCTCATCACTCCGGAGTATAGAGTCCCAGCAGTCTTCATCTTTGTCAGCATGGGCCCTGGCAAACTCTAGGCGGTCTTTTTTGTGCCTGGGCTTTAGAAGAGGCTTCTTTCGTGGACGGCACCCATGCATGCCATTCCTCTGCAGTGTATGCCGTATTGTGTCACGGGAAATAGTCACCCCAGTTTGGCTTTCTACTTCTTTAGATAACTGCAGTGAACTTGCATGCCGATATTCTTCAACCCTTCTCATCAGAAGACGCTCCTGTCGAGGTGTTAACTTCCTGGACGTCTCTGTGAGATGGTTGCAGTTCCATCTTTTTAAAATTTTTGTACCACTTTTGCTACAGTATTCTGACTGATAAGTAAAGCTTTGCTGATCTTCTTGTAGCCTTCACCTTTCTGGTGTAAAGAAATTATTTTCTTATCTCAGGTTTTGTGACATTTCTCTTCCATGTGGTGCCATTGCTGACAGCATGAAATGGGAAGGGGTTTTAACACCCTTTTATAGTCAACTGTCTGCTGGACACCTGTGTAATGAATAATTAGACTCACCTGTGGTTGAATTCTTGTTAAATTAGACATTTGTAGTCTAAGATTTAGCTTTGCTCCAGAGACTTTCAGTGGGGTGTACTCATTTTTGCATCACCCTAATTTGAGTAAAACTGAAAATGTTGTTCTCTAAGTTATATTATTAACCTTACTTTCATGTTATAAGTTAAACAGTTATATTAAACTTAGTCTTGGAAATTGTTTTTGTGTTCATTGAGATATTGTTTAAAATGTTACTTTTCAAAGGGGGTGTACTCATGTACTCTGAGCACTGTATATAAGCACAATATGCATTTATAATAAATTATAATAAAATAAACAATAATAAAAATATCAGTGAAGTTTATCACTGCATAAAACATACTCTTTTACATAGAATAGCACACAGTTTATATTGTGCAGCATTATATTTAATTCTTTCAAAACGTCTCAAATGACCACTGCCTTTTCATCCCTCTTAATAAAAGAAATTGGCTAATATGTCATACAGCAGGGCTTTGAGGTCACATGAGTCCTTAGATTCAAACAGGATATCTTGGATTAAGCTGGATCATTTTGTTTCTCTGACCCTCAAAGGTGAAAGAACATCCCGTCTCTACAGAATAATCGTCTTCTCAAACCTTGTCCTCAGTGCGATACATATCACCTTTTCAGACTACGCACTAATCCTGTGTTTACGACTTGAGCTGAATGCTCGCATTCTACGGCATATCCCTTACCTAATCTGAGTCACACACGCTGAAACTGAATTACCCCCGATACGTCCCGTGTCCTGCTTCAGATGAGCGCCGCATGACCGCAGCAGTATTTTAGGACTGTTTGTACCCAAAACGCTGCTGATTAGGATTCAAGCGAGCTATATTTAGAGACAAACACACAGAAAAAGGGAGTCTGAGTCAAAGATCACGTATGGGTTGAGGGAAAACAACACTGAGCGAAAGGAACTTCGTAACCCCCCTCTTCCAAAACCACATCTAACATCCATTCAGAGAAAAGCGGCAGCGAAATTATTGGCGTGTGCGCAGCTGTTTCAACTGTATGTATCAAAATGATTTAAAACTCTTGACAGCACGGCTCGGCTTCCAACCAAAATTGTTTTTGTTCCCGCTATTGAAGTGTGCTTTAAAACTAGCGGATGCCTGCCTTTAAATACATCTGATTATATCGAAGTTTCATGTGGCTACAAACCAATCGCTCCAAACGTTTTGATTTTTAAAGCTAGCTAGGAAGCTATCTGTCAGTGCAAAGATTGGGCCTACAGTCACCGCTAACTCAAAGCTTAATGACTGTTTATCAGTGGTTTCGGCCTTACTGTTAATGAAAGGGTGGCCTACCACCTCAAGAGCCTTGTCATCTCCTCTTGGCCTCTGATAAAAGCGCCCGACTCGCCAGGCTTTGATAATTTTTACCCTAAAAAAGCTAAAACGTAAGACTTGGCAGTCAAAGAAGCTGCACAACAGACTTCGTCAGACCACTTGTTGTGCCTTCAGGCTTGAAAGGCATTTTAAGAGGCCAGATACTCGGCTGAATTAATGGTGCGTTTGGTGTCGAGCCTCTGAGGTGACCCACCGACTTACTGGAACTGTCCCCCCCACCCCTTCACATTTAATTACCAATTATCTCATCGGAAATTCCTTGGAATGTTGGTCCAGCCATTTGCGACGTACGATTATGTTAATCGTGACCCTGAAACGGTCAGTTGGTCGCAGACAGGCGTAAGCATGCATGCCTACGAACAGCTCTTTTGCCATTTTCCCCTCCGTCTGAGTTCAGCTCTACCCTTCTCAGAGTCAGATAAGGACACATCTGCTGAGTATTATCCCCCAGACTGCCGTGGGGCCCCTTTATACATCAAGCCCTCACATACTGCACACACACATACATGTACACATGCACACACCCCCTCGTGGTTTTCTTCCACACTTCCACTCTTTGTGTTCTTCGTTTCTTTTCTGCTTCCAATGCATCGCTCTACTTCAGTTTGTTATTCTGTCTCTTTTTAATCAAATTCTAACCCTATTTTTTTGATTATCAGCTACTTTTTTCTTCTCTTTTTTACTCTTATTCTTCATTCATGTCTCCTGCGTCCAGACCTGGAGGCCCCGGATAGTCCTGGCCCACCCAAACATGAGTCTGACTCATCCAATAGCAACCTCCTCCTTTTCTTACAGGAGGTACATTACTGGTGGTGCCATGAAAAAACAAAGAGTGATACCATGGTACTTTTTGTCTTTTTTACTTTTCTTCATTTCCTACGAGTGGTTTTTGCATACTTAAAGGGATAGTTCACCGAAAACTATTTACTCATCCTCAAGTTGTTCCAAACCTGTATGAATTTCTTCTTCTGCTGAACACAAAAGAGTTTTGAAGAATGTCGGTAACCATACAGTTGATGGCAAAAACAGTTGACCTCCATTGTATTTTTTTTTCCATACTATGGAAGGCAAAATCAGCTGTTTGGTTACCAAAATTAATCAAAATACCTTCTTTTGTGTTCAGCAAAAGAAAGAAACTCATACAGGTTTGGAACAACTTGAAGGTGAGTAAATGATGACAGAATTTTCATTTTTCGGTGAAATATCCCTTTAATCATACACCATCTCAATCTCTCTCTCTATTGCATATCATATGGGCTCTTTGTTTAAAATAATTTATTATTACATTCATCTTAGTTAAGTAGTAAATAAGTAGTAAATAGCATCATAAATTAGCAGGTTAGCATCTCAATGGCAGTCACAGAAAGTATGCAATTTGGAATATGCCATCTCTGCACATGGAGCTTAGTTCTGCTGCCAAGGTTTTTTAAGCCAATCATCAGAGATGTAAATGTCATGTGACAAAGTCCTTTTAGCAATTTTAATAGCCCTCTAAAAATAATAGGGCACAGATATCCACTAGTCATTCTGCTTTCAAAACAATGTATTCTGTCACTAATGATTTTGAATTGCTGTCAAATGGAGAAAGATGGGTCAAAATTAAATTATGTTGATAGAGCTTAAAGTCGGCATGAAATCAAAATTGACCCTATTTACTTTGTTAGTGCATATTACTAATCTTATGGTGGACAATTAATCCGTGCAAGTTAATACACAGAAAAAAAATTGTTTGTCGTGGTAATCTTTAATCAAAATCTGAAAAGTTACTTCCGGTCTGGAATGGCGTTCCTTCTCTGATGACGTCAGTTTGACGGCTTGGGTTGAAAACGCTTAAACCACTCCCCTCCAACCGTTAGTCTGCTATGAGCGAGAGACGGAGAGGAGGAGCGCTAAAGTAAAACCCTGCCCTCTATTCAATATTCTGTTTCACTTGGAAATACGTCACAACACTGGAGAAAAGTCGTTTGCAACAGGGACATTAAAGCTGCAGTCTGTAAGTTTTGCCTCTTTGTTGCCATCTCAGTTTGAAACCTGCAATTGCAGTTATTTGTGGAGTTATCACCTTTACATGGGTTGTGCCTCGGCACGGCTCCTCAGCGGATGAATCTAATGTTTGCTGTCAGTCTCTACATTGGTGTGGATACTGTACTTCGGAATCACAGGTTCTACGTCTTGAAGTATGACCAAAATAAGAATTTTCACTGGAAAATGTCATCTGAACAAGTAAGTAACATCTGCCACTTTTGTTTTGACCAACTGAGAAAAAAAGCAATAAATTGCGTGACCAATTGTGGTTAAATCTAATGACCACTTAGATCATGTCAAACTGTGCGAGTTATTATTATGCTTTTGCTTTTGACTACTGGTGAATCTCTAGTTGTCACTGATGATTGTCATTTGAACCTTTTGGATTACAATCCGCCATCAAAATGATAAGTTTAATAATTGCAGCTGCTGTGAGAATAGGCTATAAATGATCCGTCACCTGCAGCATCCTCACATATAGCCTATTAGCTGGGACTCCTTCTCTATGTAAACAGAAGTGACGTAATGACCCAAAGACGAACAGCTGCATGCTCGAATTTCCCATGGAAACCCACCAGTACCACTCTAATTAGAAAACATTATTACAAGCTTACCGTTGTGAATCAAGGTAAGGAGATAGTTTTGAACACTGGCTGGTTATGTACTTGCTCAAAAATTGATTTTGAATCATTTTTAACCAAAAAAAGTTACGGACTGCAGCTTTAACTTGGAATATTCCTATATACACCTGTTTTGGGCCAGATTTACTAACAGCTTGCGCCAGCGCAAACTCTGTTTTGGTGTTAAAAAATACTGTCAGGATTTACTAAAGACGCAGTGAAAAATAAGCACTGAAAAGGTGTGGACACAGTTATTTTTGCGGCTGACCTTATTGCATATCATTTGTAGTTTCCCTTTCAGATGAAAAATTTATGAGAGGAGAGTATTCAAATAAATTACGCAACACGATTTACTAAGGTTTGTGCTGGTCGATTTACTGGTATTTGCGCCATTCCACTTTTATTGGTGCCTTTTTTGGGATTAAGCGCTCTCATGCTAACTTGCCTTGTTTGGTAAATCTGGCTCTTTATTGTTAACTAAAATTATTTTTGATAATTGAAATAAATCTGAAATAAAATTAAATGTAAATATTAGATGAAAAAACTTTGCCTTGGAAATTAAATGAAATAAAAGGTTTAAGCTGAAGTACTAAAATTGAAAAACTAAATCTGAATTAAATATAAATCAAAGCTAAATAGAAATAGTAAAACAAACTAATAAAAAAATACAAAAGAACATATGAAATGAAAAAAATCAAATGAAAGCTGAAAATATATAAATAAAAGCTGTTTCAAAATATTAAAAAAAAACCCCACAATACTAAAATAACACTGATACACACACACACACACACACAGGAAAACATAGACTTTCTGTCAGAGAATGTAAACTTACACAGCTGATATTTGATACAAGTGCTTTTTGTTTATCTATTGGATAGTATAAAGCAGAAAGATAATTTTGAAAGTGTTTAGTTGAACAGCTGGGACATGCTTTTCTGGACCTGCTGTGTCTGGATTCTTCAGAGTAAGTTTGTATGCTTGTGATGGAGATGAAACTTTATCAAAGCAAAGCAGAGAGATCCAATTATACCACCCTACAACAAAAACAACACTGGGAGCATGTGCTTTAAAAAAGCCATTGTGTGTCTGCATGTTCTGGTATTGGACCTCAATCATTCTCTCTGCCTAATGAGAGACCATGACTACATGTCTGGCATTCCTGTCAGTCAGCTACCTGGTTAACTATAAACACTTTATAAACCAGGTGTGTGTATGTGTCCGCGAGGAGGAGGGGGGTTTAAAGACTTTAAAAGCTTTCTTTGTTACTGCACGTCGGCTTCATTGTTTCAATATTGCTCATTGTCCTTTGTCAGAAGCATTTAAAAGTTTTTAGATGAACTTTTAAATCAGTTTGGGCCATAACCCGTCCTGCGCCATTTGTGGAAACATAAACGATACCTCAAATAGCACAGCTTGAAGAGAGGTGTGATTTTATCTTTTTTAGATCAGATAAAATGTATCATTCACTTATTAGCTGATGACAAAATACGCTTAAATTAAGCAATATCTATTAATGTGGACTCTAATAAAAAAAATCTAACAGAAATTAATTAAAGTAATTCACTTTTATTTTATTATACTTACAAAATACGCATAAATCAGGTGATTTAAAAGCAGTTTTGCTCCTATTTATTGGCTAGTTGCTTTAAAATGTTTTAACCTGCACTGTAAACCCTAACGCTCAAAATAATTCATTGGTTTGAGTAGGACAAACTTAAATTAAACAAATTAGTTCAGTCAAATTCACTTTTATGAGTATTTAGCACTTTCGTTTTCTTTCAAGTTCAAAGAACTGATATATTTTAAGTAAACTGAACTGTTTCATTAACTTATTTCTTTTAATTTAGACTAACTTAAGTGTAACTGAAACTGGGCTGGGATTTCTATTTCCCAGCATGCTTTGCCTATGGCACTTGAAAGGAGAGTAGATGCTAAAATTAAGTGTTATATAATGTTTTTTGTGCAAGATTAATGTTAAGTGCGAGTTTTAGTAGTCATTAATGTTTTGTTAAATGCTTTATATTGCTGTAAGCAAATGCTATACCGTGCTACTGCTAACATGCTAGTAAATTAGCAAGCTAGCATTTTCTGAATTAGCTTGTTATAGCTAGCAAAGTTTACACTAATAAAAATGTTTGAGGTTACATGATAATTTTAAGTTAAATGTATGAATTAAGTGTACTCAAACATTTCAAGTTAAGAACAATTAAAATGTATGAGTATAAAATAAAAATCTGCCAGCTCTGCTTACTTAAACTTTGAATTTCTTAACTTAAAAATTTTGTGGCAACTGATTGCCTCAGTTTTTTTGAGTTTTGCCAACCTCTTCAAGTTTACAGCGTGCGCATCACTAATCTGAAACAGTGAATGGTACACAGATGAGTTTACTGGAGGCTAATTGAGTTAAAGGAGGGTATCTAAGGACGGCGTCCCCAGCGAGAACTCTCCGAATCTGGGGCGGTGAAAGCAAGGACATGGTGGAGTTTTTGCCAGACAGCATGTTCCAATCTAATTAAATACTAAATACTATTAAATACAATCAAGGTAAAATCCTCACAGCTAGCAGGTTAAAGTCTCGAGAGTGTTTATCTACCTGAGTTCTTCCACACCCCACACAAATTGACCCTGTACACACACACACACAGTAAGGAGATCTTTTGTTTGCTGCTGGCTCGTCACTGAGCTCCTGCTGAAGGAATGTCTGTGGAGAACTCCATTGATGAGGTTCACCTCATGTCATTCTTTCCTTCTCCACATTCTGAAAGACTTTCCATATGTTGCAGGCCTCTAGAGCCCAGTCTGTGCGCTGCAATTCCAGACTCTCCTGTTTAGTACCTGACTCTATGGAAATAAAAGCCAAGACATAGTAAAATATAACTAGAGGACAGATGTACAGGTAAAACCCCACCATTATACCACTACTAGATGCCAATGACTCCAGCCGTGCTAAAACACGCTCTTCAGTAGAATATGCATATGTCCCTGCTAAACAGTAAGAAAGAATTAAAGGGTTAGTTCACCCAAAAATGAAAATTATCCCATGATTCACTCACCCTCAAGCCATTCTAGGTGTATCTTCTTTCAAATCAAGGGTGGGTTGTGGTGCCAAACAAAAAAAGCGTCCATCCATAATAAAAGTAATCCATGCGGCTCCAGGGGGGTTAATAAAGGCCTTCTGAAGTGAAGCGATGGGTTTTTGGAAGAAAAATATCCATATTTAAAACTTTATTAACTATAATAACTAGCTTCCGGGAACAGCCGTATACAATACTCCTACATCCTGCGTCAAACATCGGGTCAGAGGTTACTCTTGTGGCGCAAGTTGACTTGCGCAGTATGCGTACGGTCGTCTGCCGGAGCTAGTTATTTGAATTTAAGTTTTAAATAGGTATATTTTTTCTTACAAAAACACATTGCTTCACTTCAAGAGGCCTTTATTAACCCCCTGAAGCTGAAGCTGTATGGATTAATTTTTATAATGGATGGATGCATTTTTGGGGGCTTCAAAACATGTCCCCTATTCACAACCATTATAAAGCTTGGAAGAGCCAGGATAGTTTTTAAATATATCTCTGATTGTGTTTGTCTGAAAGAAGAAAGTCATATACACCTAGGATGGCTTGAGGGTGAGTAAATCATGGGATAATTTTCATTGTTGGGTGAACTATCCCTTTAAGTACACTGCCATTCAGTTTGGAAATTTATCCCATAAAGCCACATGAGGAGAGGAGAAAAGATAAATGTTTAGTTGAATCAAAACCAATACTGTGCCTATAGCATAAAAATAATAGCAATTTTATAATATAATTTAAAAACATAAAACAAAATATAAGAAATAAAATACTAAAAACAATTAATTAAAATGAACTCTTACTCTGTGTTGATAAACCTGTAACACAAAAATGGCCAGCCTTTTAAAAATTGCTTGTAAATCTCTGTTTATGCTAAGATTATCACCAAATATTGAATTCAATCTTTTTGTCAACTTGCTTTCTTTCAAATAGAACAGGTTTTGTATTTGTTTTTGAAACTGATTGATCGTATGCCTCATTGATCTGAGGATAAAGTTCATCTCTCTGAAAAAGAAAGCCTGTATTACTCATAATAGTTTGAGTACATGAACGTGTGTGTGTGTGTGTGCATGTATCCACGAATGCGCAGGCCTTTATCTTTGCAAGCACACATGTAAATATGTAAACGATAAACATGCTCCTGAACACTAAATGTTTCTCTAATTTTCAATCTCCCCTATTCATTTTCAATGGATGGTCATTTTTGACCAATACAAGCTCAAATCAATGAGGCCTACAATCAGTTAGTTTCAAAAATAAATATAAAACCTGTTCTAATTGAAAGAAAATGTTGGCAAAACACTGAATCCAATATTAGGTGATAATCTAGCATAACGAGAGATTTGTAAACTATTTTTTGTAGCTAGTCATTTCTGACAAGAAACACAAGTGTTACAAGGTAGGGGAAAAAAAATCCCCAAAAAAGTACAAAAATTTTCCCCAAAATTTGAGGAAGTAGTTATACCCTGTGTGAGCGAAGTCAGTAAGTTTTAGTCATTTTTGAGGAAAAAGAAAATCCTCTCCGGGTCAAAATGACCCGAACACAAGGGCTAAATGAATTAAAAGCCTCTCGTATTGCATGTTATCAGGGAGACACAAAACTCAAAGACAGTCATAAAGAGCACAGGAAACAAGAAGTTCAGAAAAGATAAGCGCTTCTACTTTATTACACGTCAGAAGATACCATTCTTCTAAATAGGGGGGAGGGAAGGGGTATACACAGCCCTCTCCTTGCTGCTGCTCATTTCATTCATTTAAAACAAACATTTGTGCATACATCCATTCATCTGTACATCCACTCATACTGTTTAAAGGTGACCAATCATCTGCTTGCTTTGAGCATCCATAAAACCAAACATCCCTGGTCAGTCCAATATCCACCAATAATCAGTTTTCTTTTATACAATACATTATTTACAAAGAACAACAAGTTTGTTTGAGATGTCAAAGGTTTGGCCACATAATGGTGGGAAGAGTGATGCCCCACACCCTGTATCGCAACACAACCGCAGGGTGCTAAATCGACAACTGCAACCTATCGAATAACAGGCAACCTTTAGAACGGCCTATCAGGTTACAGGGACACCACTGTCACAGCCAATCAGAGCTCGGGGAACAGCGTAACAAGTGTAACAGGTTCCCAAAAGTGATTCTGTTCGGAGTTGGTGGGGGGCTTGGGAGAAGTCCCTGATGTGCATGTTACATTAAGCATATTTAAAAAAAAAAAAATTAAGGAATCTACAGTATAGAACCGTACCATTCTCTCAAAAAAATTGGATTATACATTTTACTATGAAAGCAAATATTCCCCATAAAAAAAAAACAAAAAAAAAAACTTCAGAACAGTAGACACATTTTAAAAACGTGTCAAGATTCTTAAGGGAAAAAAAAAAAAAACACCAACCATGAAATGTTAAATACTAAAAGAGAACCAAGAACAACATTTCTATATATTCAATAATTTACAGATTGTTCATTGTTTGTTTAATTTCAGCAGCAAACATGACAGACATCGAGTTTTTTTTTGTTGTTTAAACCTGTTGCTGTGACCTTACCATCGCCACAGCATTTTATTTTAAGCAAAAATAAACCATATGAAATAATAGATTTAACTGTAATGAAATAAAACAGCCTAAAAAAAGTTGCAAGCAACTGTGACTGGCTTCCGAGGCTTAACAGCAGGATGCTTAAAATGAAAAAACAGTACTGCTGCCTGTAAAAACGACTTGCACTTCAAGGTTTAGACGTTTACGGAAATGTTACAGCACATTCTTGTGCAAATTTTTGTTCAGTTTGACCAAATACTGGTGATACAATTTGATCAGAAATGTTTTGTATTGGGATTTACATGCCCATGAATGTGATTGATTGAATAAGCTTTTCATTTGGGCTGTAAGGCCACTTATTCACTTGTAATGATAGTGCCAGAATTAAAAATGTTCGCCCGACATCATTCACAAAATCTCAACTGTATTGTTAGTTGACAAATCAGGTATGGAAAATTCAATCTATGGTAACCAAACCTGTGTGTATAGCATTGAAATAAAATAAAAATAGTACCAAAAAGGATTTTTGTTCTTCTGGGTGAAGTTCTGTTTGGAAGCCAACATATAAAATATATGAGATATTCTCTAATAATTAAAAAAATTAGCATAAAAACAAACAAATAAAAAGAAGAAAGGTTTTAAAAATAAAAGAAAGACAGAAAATAAAAAAATAGTACCAAAAATAAAACAGAAAATTATATTAAAAAATAAAATAAAATAAATTAAAAGTAATAAAATAAAAATAAAAAGGGGGTGGAGTTCCGTTTGGAGGCCAGTATAAACTCCATATAAGTTACATGCTTATTATTACAATTAAACAGGATATAACTTGAGCAGGTATGAAATGAAACCAGGGTTTGACAGACATCACAGTGTGTGTTTGGCAGCATGAGGTCAGTCATGGCTCACAGTGCTGAAACACAGTGTGTGTGTGTGTAAACTCTTTCGTAAAGTCCTGAGGTCAAGTCTGGCTGTTTGAGGTCGTCCGTACTGGGTGTATAAAAGTGTCTAATTGAGAGCTGGATCGCAACATGTAATCTCATCTGTAATGGAAATGTCTGGCAGTACTGAAGTACAATCAACACTGTTGGGGACTGTCGTACAACCCAACACAATATGGCTGCTTTGTAAAGCATCCCTGTACCAAAAACATGTATACCATCATTTACATAAATATTAACATTGTTTAAGAGACTACTACTACTACTGCAGTACCATCGCCCTTCACCTCAAAAGGTGCCATTTTACCATGTTTGATGGTAGAAATCGATTTGTACCGAGTCTGTAACAGCTGGACAGTAACGTCTGGTAATGTCTAAAGAGGTGCGCACAGTGAAAGTCCGAAGATTTATGGTTAGTGGAATCCAGCATTTGTGAGGTCCGGATACGTGATGTTGAGAGATCTGTTTTGTCCATATGCTTTTGGTAGCGTCCGGGTGATAATGCAGTCCTGGAAAATGAGGTTAGTGAGTTTATTGAGGTCCAGTTTCTGAGGTCTGGCTTGTGGTGAACGGGGAGAGATTTTGAGTCTTGATGCTTGAAGGAGCGGGCGGATTTCTACTCTTCATTCTGGTGGAAAAAAGGAGAAATGAACATTAGCTAGATGATCAAACAGCCACGGACAACACCAAATAAAACCTACAAGCACTATTTACAGTAGAAACACACTGTTAATCTGCTTTTTTAGGAACACATTTGTCTTTAGCGCCCTCTCAAACACAAAAACAAACAAATCCTCCTTTTCTTCATTTATTTGAAAACACCACTCTTTCTTGGATCCTTCCTTCGGCCTGAGGAGTAACTGACCTTGCCAACGGTTGATAAACAAGCATCATTGTTTCCCTGGAAACGCTCAACACAGATTTGAACAGCCAGAGAGGAGCCAAAAGCCTTATGACATCATTGCTTGGCAGACACACAGAGAGAGAGAGAGACCTGCTGCAGACAATCCACTCTCTTTCTGTTTCTCTCCCTTTATCCGTTTACAAGTGTATGTGAGCCTCATCTGAAAGTGGTGTTCCCGACTCCTGCCCTGTTCAATCGCATATCTAATCCACTCACACAAACAACTACGAGCTGTTTTCATTATATAATACTCTCACTGACTGTGATTAAAAGATCAGAATGTAGACAGACAGCATTAGCACACACACCTGTTCACCACCGCTTCTGAAACAAACGCTGACAGCATCAAGACGTCGCTCATATGTGCCATAATGCTGAGCTTATGATTGGTCATGACTTCAGATACGGCTTTAAAGTCAACATGAAAAGACATGCACACAGCAAGGCCGTAACCATGTCTTGAACATGATTTTATTAAGAGATTAGTTTACTTTAAAATGAAAAAGATTTACTCACCCTGAAGACATCCTAGGCGTATATGACTTTCTTCTTTCTGATGAACACAATCAGAGTTATATTAATAAATAACCTGACACATCCAAGCTCAATACAGTGCATCCGTCCATCATGAACGTACTCCACACGGCTCCGGAGGGATACTAAAGGCCTTCTGAAAGGAAGTGATGCGCTTGTGTAAGAAAAATATCCATATTTAACAAGTTATAAAGTAATATATCTAGCTTTCGCCAGACCGCCTTCCGTATTCAACTTATGAAAAAAACATAACTTACGTCGCGTTGAATACGTAGCATAAGCGTTTTAAACTGTGAGAGGCATTACACTTTCTTTGTAAGTTGAATACGGAAAGCGGTCTGGTGGAAGCTAGATATTTTACTTTATAACTTGTTAAATATAGATATTTATCTTACACAAACGCATCAGTTTGCTTCAGAAGGCCTTTATTAACCCCCCAGAGCCGTGTGGAGTACGTTTATGATGGATGGATGCACTTTCTTGAGCTTCATACTTGTTGGTTCCATTCATGCATCAGGATATTTATTAATATAACTACAATTGTGTTCATCAGAAAGAAGAAAGTCCCATACACCTAGGATGGCTTGAGGGTGAGTAAAGCTTGGGGTAATTTTCATTTTAAAGTGAACTAATCCTTCAAATAATGAAGGAATTAAATGATTAAAAGGGATTTAAGGGAATAACGATAAAGAAACAAGAACGGTAAAAGTTCCAGGTCTATTGTAATTATTAAGTAATCAATTTAAACTATTTGCAAATAATATATTTTAAAATATTTTCAAAATTTCAAATTAGTTTAGTTTGCATCACTGGATATTACTGTAGGTCTCTGAATATTTCAATCATAAAACAGTCGTCAAATATTAAATGTTTAGCTACTTGCTCTCCACAAACTCTTTCACTGCTAAACCGAAGGCATGACATTGGAATTCGCACTCGACTTCTGTGAACAGTAAGCCCCGCCTTCTTTAATTTGATTGGCCAGCTCACTCATTCTGACAGTGATATGCATATGCATTTTTTTTGTCATCCTAACAACAAACGGAGCGGTGCAAAATGGAGTACAGAGCAGCATCAATAATATCAAATAATTTGCCCATATCTAATTATTGGGGACTTGCATACATGCATACATCTCAGTGTCTATGGTGGTTAGTGAGCCCTGGTGCACAGTGAATTTCAATAATGTGATAGGGAAACTGGATATCTGAGAAGAAAAAAAATGACTTGACTTGAGAAATGACTTTTACTCATCCTCATGTTTTAAACCTGTATTATGTCTGTGTAAAGCTGGCAAAATCCAGTAATTTCAAAAGGAATCTGCATAATTGGGAGTTCTGTCTGAGGGTCAAAAAGTTCCCCGTGCAGATTTCACCCCATGCACGTTCAGCACGCGACTTCACCAAGTTGACCAAAAGAAAGTTGTTTGGTTTGAAACTGACTTTGTATAATGGATCGTTTTTGTCTGCGAAATTTCACCAAAATTAAAGGTGCAATATGTAAGATTTATGTCCGCTAGAGGTCACTAGAGGCCTATTCAAAACAAAAGCGTAGCTTGATGACGGCAAGTTTGAGTGCGGAATCTTGGGACATGTGGTCTTCACATCACAGCCGGTGGAAACAATCGGGATAGGACTCAGGAAGATGCATGTTCATGGATGCGATTATTAACGTTACTGTAGTATGAAGCAGAGCAGGACCGAGTGTTGTGGGAGCTGAACGAGGCCGCTGGAGCGATTGCACAACACACGCCGCGAGCAGCGGGACTTTTATTATGCTGCAGTCGCCGGCGCCGCTTCCGCTTTTCCGGACATGAGTATGAGGTAACGCAGCTCTGTTTATCATATTAGATACATTTAAGAGTGTTGAAAATGTTATAACGTTACTCTGTGCGTTCACTCGGTGGCTGTTGTGAGACACTTGTTTGAGACACACTGCAGTAAGATAGATCGATTTTAGAATATCATTAAATGCTGGATGGCTTGTGATGATAAATGGCATGCAATTAATTTTAAAACTTATTGTATGATGGAGAAAATTCTGTATTACTGTTACTAAAAATAAAGCTGCATCTGATTACGCTATGTTAGCTACTTGACAAAAATCTTACATATTGCACCTTTAACTGAATCAACAGATTCATTCAAACGATCCAACTCAAAAAGAAATATGAAGCACTTGTTGTAAGGACTACTTTGATTTGGTTTTGCATCTTGAATGCTCTGGTCCCTAATCTTTGCGACTGCATGGAAAAATGTAAAAGAACAGATAGATATATATATATATATAAACATTACACACACACATATACACACACCACAGAGGAAAGACGATCATAGAAGTACATCTGGAACAACATGAGGGTGAGTAAATGATGACAGAATGTTCATTCTGACGTGTACTCTCTCTTAAGGTCAATTCTGACGTTCACTTTTACTAAGTTTACAAGTGTTTGTATTTGTATACATATTCCTGTACAAACCGCTGCCCTCTTTCCATCCAGTTGACATTATTCTGACACAGTTCTGCCCTGGAATACACAACCTCTCCTGTATCGGAGTGAGCTTATTTGTTTAGACTGGTCTGATTTTGTTCCCAGACCTTTTACCTGAAGCTGTTGTTGCTTTGGACACGGTCGTCATGATGTCATACATAAAAGAACACTAGCCATTACGACATGGAACGACTTGACCAGATTTGCTATTTACATTCAAAACAAATACAGATTCATCACTTAACCTCTAAAAATCAATTGTGATCCTTTTCCATTACTTATTTCAACTGTACACAGAAAGCATGACACTAGGCCCTGTGATGGAGCTGAGGAGAAGGCGGCCACAGTACGGAGCTCACGGTTATGATTAGGCCCCAGTTTAAATCTACGGGAAGGACCAGGCCTGAGCTCACAGCTGAAGAGGCAGTGGCTTGAGACAAACCTCAGCTATAAATACAGCTGTGCAGCAGTGGAGCAGAGAGCTGCGGGTCTAATAGTGCAACGCTGAGAACATGAAAGCCCCCTCACATCTCCGCAGCAAGCCCGACGTCAAGCGCTTTTATAGCGCGGCCATTTTTAGGGCCTCTTTTCTCTTTACTTAGAAAACCAGAGAGATGGAGAAAATTGCAGAGGGTGAAATTATAAGCTGCCGGACTGTGCAAACACGTAGCGTGGGAAAAAAAAAAAAGAAGAAGAGAGGGAGCGCCACTGAAAAATGCCGCTCCCGGAAGTCACAGAATCCCGGAATGAGGGGGAGGAGCTACTGGTAGTATTCTTCATTTCCAGAATTCAGATTCTAGAATTCTATTCCTGGAATTGGTGCGATACAACATGCATACATCTCAATTATACAAGTTAATGATACATTCTATTCAGTACTGAAAACTAAAATTGAAAATACACTACACTACTCTACTTACTGGGGTCAGTAAGATTTTTTGTTGTTGTTGTTGAAGGAATCAATCCTTTTATTTAGCAAGGACACATTTAATTGGTCAAAAGTGACCGTAAAGACATTTATAATGTTTCAAAAGATTTCTATTTCAAATAAATGCTAGTCTTTTGAAGTTTCTATTTATCAAAGAATCCTTTAGAAAAAAAATACATATCACAGTTTCCACTAAAATATTAAGCATCACAAATGTTTTTTGTGTTTATTAGAATGATTTCTGAAGGATAATGTGACACTGAAGAAAAAAGTCACAAGATTTAAACAGAAGAGCTCAAAGACCAATATCATGCCAATGAAATATTTCAGAATTTGGAATAGTAATACAATTTGTGGACGCTATAGAAATTTTGACAATGTAATTAATAGTATGTATTAATTAATAAAATACGTTTGCAGGCCTGGAAAATACATTTTAAAAATGGTTAAGTGTGTAATTTCTGTACCATGATTGGCAAAAAACAGGTAGTCCCACACCATTAGTAGAGCTGGATAAATTGAGAATCATGATTTTTTAGTTTCAAACATAGATCACGATTCTCCCACGATTCTGAACAAACAACTAAACAAAATGTAATTTACTAGAGGTTCTGACAAAATGTTAATTGTTAAAGAATCTGAATGAATTATTTAAAAAATTGGTTTGAATAATGGTACAAACCGAGAGGCATTTCAAAGATGGCCGCTGAGTGAAATGACTTGTCTTAAAGGGACTTTGACGATGGTCAATTCAACTGGATTTGCACAAAAGATTAACCATGACGGCACATGCTAGTCGATGAGTTGAGTCAACTACATAAATTTATCCACTAACCATTCAGAAATGTCCAGATTAGGCGTGTGCCCAAAGCCTAAATCCGTATTCGGAAAGGCACGAAAAAAAAAATAAAAACAGTCTACGGAGCCCCAAAAGGGACATGGTTAGTCGTTTGCTAGCAGGAGCCTGTTACTTTGTAGTACAACAGATTTCACTTACCACAAAGAGAATAAGGAGAGATGGCTGATAGGACAATGGTGAATGTTTTGCAGTTCCTAAAGCATTACAGACAAATATCTAATCTTGTGAAATGTGTAATAAGTACTGACGCTCCCTAGCACGTGTGATTGCGAATCTGGAAAGTGAAAGTAAAAGCGTGCGCATTCAAAAGCGATTTCAATACTCAGCATATTAACTACAGCTTCCTGATTATTTATAATTGCCCAACTATATAATTACGAGAGAAAGCACTAAAATATATTTTTTCCTCCCATCTCATGTGTATTCCCTTTAGGGGCTCCGTAGTACACGTCATTTCCTTTCCCAATATGGTATTCGGCTTCGGGCACATGCCTAGTCCAGTTTCATTCTAAAAGTTGTAACTTCTTCCTGAGTCTCTCCATCAGTGTCCGACTCCGGTTTGAACAATGTAAGGATGGACACAGTTACTGACAACCATCATGCGTGAGATTCTCCAGCTTTGTTGTTGACCGAAGCGTGAGCTGTTAAAGCTCCACCCTCTTCTGGAAAGGGGGCCGGGAGCAGCAGCTCATTTGCATTTAAAGGGACACACATGGCATGTTTTGATCACACCCAAATGGGGCAAATTTGACAAGCTATAATAAATGATCTGTGGGGTATTTTGAGCTGAAACTTCACAGACACATTCTGGGGACACCAGAGACTTATATTACATCTTGTGAAAAGGGGCATTATAGGTCCCCTTTAATTTGTTTCATTTACTAGATGAATCAGCATTTTTTAACAAATCTCTTGAATGAATGATTCAATTACAAATTGACTATTTTGATCGCTTCCGTAGACTACAGCATTTATCTCTGAACTATAAACTTTTATCCCAGTACTTCTGTGATAATATGAATATTTGTGACATAGAAATAATGATTCTGTGTGGTTGAAACTGTTTGTGAAGCTGTTGCATACCTATGCTTGACAACTGCTTTCTCTGGCTCAGTGGCAGCTCTGACGCAGATTTGAATGTTCCGGTGTGATTATGTAAATGTTTAATAGACAAAGGAGAATCAGTGTCATTTAGGAATGAGATCACGTGAGTGTTTGAATTGACATCACAATCTTTTAACGATTAATCGTGCAGCTCATGTTATGATGTCCAGCCTAACTGGGCTACTAAAACAGGCTGCAATCACATTTGGTGCACACATATCTCACACTTCACCTTCAACATCCCATATACTCTGTGGGACTCTGGGAATATTCTGGCCTCCTTACAATATTGATTGTAATCGACAGCTTGACTTTCCCAAAGGTATGTGTGACTCTTCTATCCTTCTACATACACAAACATATCACATGCATCACATGCATGTGTTAAAATAAGCACATGTAATAGAAGCCAGCATAACGTCACACACGCTCCCACACTCAGTACAGTTATCTGCAAACTCATACAGCGTCTGCAGAGGAGGGATTTGGAGCTTTACTCTGCAGAGAGCCTTATAAGGCTGCAAGTGAGGGGTGGTGCTCATCTACCATCAGCTCAATGAACTAACGTCATTCACACACACACACAGACACAGACACACAGACACAGACACAGACACACACACACACACACACACAGGCATGCTGTGCCAAGACCCGGGAGAGTGGGGACATTTTTAGCCCACCGAAGCTTCCACACATCCATCCCCACGCGCTGCGAGGGATATGGTTACAGATGTGTGCCGCAGTGTGTGCTGTGATTCGGCATGACTGACGTCAGTACACAGGTCGTATTCGCTGAGAGAGAACATTCAGCGCTGATGCCAACACACACACAAACACACCACGGGTTCTTGATGAATTCAATCCTAGACTTCTGAAGTGAGACGTTCTTACTTAACACAATCAAACCACACGGACACAAAACAAGGGATGTGCATGACTAGTTGACTAAATGATATTGCTGCTGCCAGACTACATTGGAAATACTAGTCGTTTAAATTAAATCTTTTTTGCACATTTTGCTTTATATTTTTTTTTTTTTACAAAGGCTGCATTCAAATTGGAGTCATGTTAATATGACAGTTTAAAATAACACATTACTTTATTGTATTTCTGGAGTGGAAAATAAAATAATTTAATTTCATCTCAGACTTTAAATGTGCTCATTTCAGAGAAATGTCCATTCAAAGGACGTACTGTACAAGGTATGTTGGCATGTAACAATTAGGCTTGCTCATATTTGAGAAATTCTGTTTATAATAGACTACCGAGTTTGTAATTATTGGTCCTGCACTGCCTATTGATTCAGTTGATTTTAATAAATATGTTTATATAGTACATGTTGATTAAGTGAATGCTTAAAGGGTTAGTTCACCCAAAAATGAAAATAATGTCATTTATTACTCACCCTCATGTCGCTCCACACCCGTAAGACCTTCGTTAATCTTCGGAACACAAATGAAGATATTTTTGTTGAAATCGATGACTCAGTGAGGCCTGCATAGGGAGCAATGACATTTCCTCTCTCAAGATCCATTAATGTACTAAAAACATATTTAAATCAGTTAATGTGAGTACAGTGGTTCAATATTAATATTATAAAGCGACGAGAATATTTTTGGTGCGCCAAAAAAACAAAATAACGACTTATTTAGTGATGGCCGATTTAAAAACACTGCTTCAGGAAGCTTCGGAGCGTAATGAATCAGCGTATCATACCATGATTCGGATCGCGTGTCAAACCGCCAAACCGCTGAAATCACGTGACTTTGGCGCTCTGAACCGCTGATTCGACACGCTGATTTATTATGCTCTGAAGCTTCCTGAAGCAGTGTTTTGAAATCGGCCATCACTATATAAGTCGTCATTTTGTTTTTTTTGGAGCACCAAAAATATTCTCGTCACTTTATAATATTAATATTGAACCTCTGTACTCACATGAACTGATTTAAATATGTTTTTAGTACCTTTATGGCTCCTGAGAGAGGAAATGTCATTGCTCCCAATGCAGGCCTCACGGAGCCATCGGATTTCAACAAAAATATCTCAATTTGCGTTCCGAAGATTAACGAAGGTCTTATGGGTGTGGAACGACATGAGGGTGAGTAATAAATGACATTATTTTCATTTTTGGGTGAACTAACCCTGTAAGTTTAATGTACAAAGATCATAATGCAAGGCACATATTTTTCAGCGCCATTCATTGGGGTTTGATTCATAGATGAAGCAATTTCAAATGGAGTGCTTTTGACAGTCTTCTGGGGGTTTGTTAGACTAGTAGTTGGTTACAAAAATTCCATGTAAAGTGCCCATGTTATGCTATTTTAAAAATTCCTAATTTTGTTTTGAAGGTAATAGGTTTACATGCATCCAAGATCAAAAAACACTTTAATTTTCTCATAATATACGTTGCACATCACCTCATTTCTCTAAAAGTTTGAAAACTGTTTGTTTGAAGATTCAGCCTCTCTAAACCCCTCCTTTCCGAGAGCTTACTCTGCTCTGATTGGTCAGATGGTTGATGATTGGTCTACCGCTTACAGATTACCATACATGACCCTGGACCACAAAACCAGTAAAATGAGATTTATACATCATCTGAAAGCTGAATAAATAAGCTTTCCATTTGTTAGGATTGGACAATATTTGGAGATACAACTATTTGAAAATCTGGAATCTGAGGGTGCAAAAAAAAAAAAAAAAAAATCTAAATATTGAGAAAATCGCCTATAAAGTTATCCAAATGAAGTCCTTAGCAATGCATATCCACTCACAAAAATAAATTTGATATATTTATAGTAGGCAATTTACAAAATATCTTCATGGAACATGATCTTTACTTCATATCCTAATGATTTTTGGCATAAAAGAAAAATCGATAATTTTGACCCATACAATGCATTGTTGGCTATTCCTACAAATATACCCATACAACTTATGACTGGTTTTGTGGTCCAGGGTCACAGTGATACGAACAGTGATGATGGCATCTGTTTTTCACATATAAATTCCAGACAACACAAACCAAACTCTTCCAGGCCTCAGCTACAACTCCATAGGCTGGCATTATGCAAATTTGTTACATTGTTACGTAGGTATGTAACAAAATGTAAGGCTGGAATTGCTGACGACTCGTTTTGGCAGTTTGATTCTTTCTTTTAGAAGACTATTTTTTTTTTCGAGCACTTTGATCTTTAAAACTTTGCAGACCTTTTACAATCATAAAGAGCTATTTTACACACTGCATTAAAGGTAATATTCGAAAAAGCATTATAGAGGCACTTTAAACATTAATGATATCAGTCTTGGTGCACATCTCTACACAAAACGATGACTAGGAACTTCCTGACTACCTCACGATCTGAGAACTTTGCGTTCTCACAGTACTGGGGGAGAAACCACACACACAGCCACATCAGAGGTTTCCACAACACACTCCGAAGTAACAGCAATGCAGAATTCAGCCGCAGTTGAAGGAAAAAACGAATAAAACGGGAATTAAATCGAAGGTTCAAAACATCTCGAAACAGAATGTGCACTAAATGTTGGTGTTTGTGACAAGTGAACACAATGGCGCGGCCCGTTTTGGGGGCCGGAGAAAAACAAAGCGGCTGTATCAGCTCTGTGTGTGTGATGTGGAAGAGACAGCGTGTGCCAAATACCATTCCCTTTAGCAAAGGAAAAACTTCCATCTCCCACACACACACCAGATGTTTTGCCTACTTCAGCAAGTTGAGACACACACACACACACACACGGTTTCCCCTCCCCTCGCCGCTGCACTCATCCTAGGAGCTGTAAACTGCGAGACTCAAAGCAGATTTTTCCTCAGCCCAAGATGGCCGTCGGCCGCTGGCCTCTTTTGATACATACATGAGGTGAAAGTAGCCGCTGCTGTTCGTCGTCTCTGACTCCTCGCATTCCCCCGGACGTGAGAAACGGCGGATCTTCAAAGAACTTATCAGGGAAGGCTTATGGAGACCTACTTCACACGGCTCACAAAGGCTCTCGTGTGTGCTCACACTTTGAACATGGTTACATGTCTTGATAGAAAGGGAAAGAAATTATATGACTTATGACCTTCACAAAAATACCATGGGAAATTAAAGTTTTTCTGGACATGGTATCTAAGGAACTTCACAAAATACCACTGTATTATCATGTTACCATCATGTCCGAAAAACATGAAAATACTATAGCACTTGCACCTTTGATGGATCATATAAATACCATGGTACTTGAATATAGTAATCATATATAAATAAGTAAATGACTGGTCTTTCCAATGTTGTCGTTTAGTCAATTAGTCGACTAGTCTCGCACATCCCTAATGCTAATACAGTGTTTTTATACATTGTCATCATGAAAAACTATGCTATACATTAAAGTACCATGGTATTATCATTCATTGCCATTAATGGTACATGGTACAGTCAGCCACAGTATATTTTGTAAGGGAAGACTTTGAAAGTGGTTATTGACAGTTCAGAAGAAAAACGGACTCGAGACTGTAACGAAAAGTACCATGGTGATACCACATATTGGATGAAACCCTGATGGTAAATACTATAATATTAGGTGAGATATATCTTACATGGAATTACAAATATTTTGAAAAATAACATACAAATGAGATATATGAATATGATACTTGAACTGTTCTGTTCAACTGTTCAAAACTAATTTACTGTTCAAAAGTTTGGGGTCAGTAAGATATTTTTTTTTTGTTTTCTGATCCTTTTAAAAAATAATATTAATAATATTATTTAGCAAGGACGCATTAAATGGATCAAATTTATACATTGTTACAAAAAATTCTGTCAAAAAGTATCAACAAAAATATTAAAGCAGCACAACTGTTTTTACAATTGATAATAAGAAAATGGAACAATATGTAAGATATTTGGGTTTAAATATCCAAAAACCACTAGAACAATATTATAGATTTTGCTGACTTTTGTGTACTTGCATTATCCCAA
This sequence comes from Hypophthalmichthys nobilis, assembly GCA_037950665.1. Taxonomy (NCBI): domain Eukaryota; kingdom Metazoa; phylum Chordata; class Actinopteri; order Cypriniformes; family Xenocyprididae; genus Hypophthalmichthys; species Hypophthalmichthys nobilis. The sequence goes on from CM075479.1 coordinate 23,371,931, forward strand.
ATGTTTCCAACAATGTTTACAACCGGAGAAATCAGCGATTTTAACCAGCGTAACAACAGCCCGTGTCATTGTGTCACCTGTCAATGACATCATAGCCGCATTAACCTCGATTTCTGGTTTTACTTCCATAGAAACACCACAGGGAAACACCAAAGACGCTTTAATATATTATGCGTTATATTAGACAGGTGAGCAACCGATTGGATACATTTATTGATAGAAAACAAATCGTTATATAGCTCAACACACAGTTAGTGTTAGAATCTCTTGTTTTCTTGATTTACCGTGAGTAACATGTTTGTACCATGTCCCAGAGAAAACACTACTTTATCAAGTGGTTATTATAGCATAATCAGAGAGAGCTTTATTTGTTGTAACAGCAATACAGCATTTTCTCCATCATACAATATATTTAAAGCCTAAATTAATTGTGTTCAGCATATAAAGAGATTGTGTTTGGAGTAAACAACTCAATTCATATGGATTAGTTTTACAATCTCTTTATGAACTTTTTGAAGTGTCAAAGTAGTAGTCGCGTAGCTGTCAATGGAGGGACAACTCGCTCAGATTTCTTTTTTTTTTTAAGATTTCTTTTTATGCATTTATTATGATAGGTCAGCAAGCAGACAGGAAGCAAAGTGGAAGAAAGAGGGAGACGGGATCGGGAAAGGTCCGTGAGCCTGGGACTCGAACTCAGGTCCCCCGAAGCGCAACGATACTATATGTCGGCACGCTGCCCACTAGGCTATCAGTGCAACAAATCGCTCAGATTTCATTAAAATATCTTCATTTGTGTTCAAGAAGAATGAAAGTCTCATGGGTTTGGAACGACATGAGGGTGAGTAAATAATGAGAAAATCTTCATTTTTGGGTGAACTAACCCTTTAAATTAAAGTCTATTTTTGGTGAAGACAGATATAAGAGTCTCCTGATAGAGAGAGACAGAATAAAAAGACAGAAATGGACAAGAGGTAAGAACTTCACCTGACAAGAGTCGGCTCACAATGTCGAAACTCAGTGTCCCTGATAAACAAGAGCAGCATGACTCACTCACACACTTACACGTGATATACCTTTAAACAAAAGGCATCTGACAACAAGGAGCTGGAACTCACAACGCCAACTGTGTTACACAGAAAAAGGGGGCGAAAAAAGAGAGAAAGAAGAAAATAAAAGACGGCCCGCTTGAGGCGCAGGCATGCCTGAGCGGACTCACTTGAGAAACTTTCCACTGACGCTCTGACCTCAGCGACAAGGGCGAGCGCGCGCACGCACACACACACACACTTCACAACAAATCCAAAACTGTCAAAGGCGACCTGTAAGCGCTCACACAGTACGTAAGCCTCTCTGTGAAACACGTCCCAGAACAGCTTTCGGCTACGGTCGTATTTACCACCAGTAACGCAAACACAAACAAAAACAAATGTCAGTCAGTGAGTTTGCCGCAACTTCATTTGGATGGCGTCTACCATGTTGTTGTGGGGAGAGCTGTGAGGAAAATGATTTACCGCCGTCCTCTAAAAGCAAATATAACATCGTAAAGAAGAATTCAGAGTCGTAAATATTGCACATTACCTAAAACAAGCGCTCTCACTCACACACACTGACGTCTTTTCCTGTCATATCTTTATGAACTCTCTGTTCTTGCATTGGCCTTGCCCCAACCCTGACCAGAGAGAGACGGAGAGAAATAAAAAGAGGGAGAGAAGGAGTGCGTGTGGCTGGGGTGAAGTAAGGACATGAAGCTGATGGATCCAACTGGGCCATGAGGAACTCTTCCAGACCAACGGAGCTGGGAGGAGCAGGAGTGGAAGAACAGTACTGCTTCTCTCTCAAACACACACACACACACACACACTAAAAGTTAGATCCAAAATCCACTCAGCACTTTTGCTCAACAAAACTGAACATAAATATGTAAGACACATGGAAACGTGTACTAGGGTTGTCATGATACCAAAATGTCAGTAGTCAATACAACTGTAAAAAATAATATTCTATAAACAACCATAAACATCCAATTTTTTTTTTTTTTCATTTCACATACATTCACTTGTTAGTAACTGAACAGACTTTAGTTTTTTATTTTTAATAAGTTGACAAAAGTCCAGAATATGAATATAAAAAAATATTTCTCTCTCTAAAATGTGTGTATGTACTGTATATATACACACACACATAAATTATATATATATATATATATATATATATATATATATATATATATATATATATATATATATATATAGTTATTATGTATATATATCTCATATGAAAGTTATGAGGTAGTTATATGGAAATATTTTGTAACACTGTCTTAACTTTCACTTTTGATCAGTTTAATGCATTCTTGCAGAATAAAAGTATTAAATTATATTATAAAGATCTTATTGACCCCAAACTTTTGAATTGTTGTTTATATAAATATCAGTATTGGCAGAACTTTAAGGATTTAAGTACTGATACTTTTGCCAACATAACGCATATACATCTGAGGAACGGGCACATCTAGTGCCATCAAGGAACAAAGCCTGCTCTATTAAAGCTATTGATAGACTTTTGCCTTGTCAGTCCAGACATTGCAATCTCTTAAAAACAGACCCCTATGTCCCGTCCAAAAGACCATTCCAGCCAGTGGCCCACTATATGGGACACCTACCAGTGCCCGACAATGCAAAACACTCTGCTTTCATTCATCCATCCGTCTGGCCGTACAGTTGGTTCAAATGCCTGTCAAGCAGTGGTGGAATAGCAGCACAGATCATTCCCTTACAAACCCATGGCTCACGTCCACCTGTTTGATGCCAAGTCTCATGGTGGGAGCTAGAACACTCTGATACCTGGCCAAGCTCACCACATCCTTCCCTTCCGTTCCGACCCTAACCCTAAATAGTAGCAACACATTAGCAGTGCGAGTACTCCATGTGAGATTTCTGACAAACTTAGAACTACTTTGAAGAACAAAAGGGGACGTGGGAGTTCATGTGGTTCTATCTTTGGCGGATAAAGCAAAAAGCAAATCTCTGATGTGGAAATGATACAATAACCACATAGAATTCAACATTAATAATATAAATGAGAAGAGTGGATACATGGATAGAGCTCATATTTGACTTCATAACACCTGAGAGAAACTGATATTCTTTGCTACTTCCACTTCAGTTTATCAGCATTTCTACAAAGCCAAGAAATGTTAAAAATAAACTTTGTTCTCTATTTACATCTGCACTTTGATTTAAATAGATAGTAGACTCAAAAATGATAACACTGTCATTATTTTCTTAACCAAAAGTTGTACAACTTTCTTCTGATGAATACAGGAGACATTCTGACTCTTTCTGTATATTGAAAGCAAATGGGGGTTTGCAGACAGATGCTGTCAAGCTCCAAAAAACATGTACCATAAAACTATTCCAAATAAAACATGTGTGAATTTCAAGTCTTATGAAGCCAAATGATAGCTTTGTGTAAAGAAACATTAAGCAGTTTTAAGTAGTTTATTCACTGAAAATGTAGTTCTCAAAACTATATTCACAGACACATAATATGGTGCACACGTATGCACATCAATGGCACTAAACGAAATTAGCTTTTACTCAACTTTATTCAACAATATCTAGTGATGGGCGATTTCAAAACACTGCTTCATGAAGATTCGAAGCTTTACAAATCTTTTGTTTCGAATCAGTGGTTCAGAGCGCCAAAGTTATTTCAGTAAACAAGGCTTCGCTACGCCATAAGTATTTTGAAATTACAATGGTTCACGTGACTTTGGCAGTTTGATTCACGCTCCGAACCACTTTGAAACAAAAGATTCGTAAAGCTTCGAAGCTTCATGAAGCAGTGTTTTGAAATCGCCCATCGCTAGATATTCTCGTCACTTCATAACATTATGGTTGAACCACTGTAGTCACATGAACTGTTTTAAATATGTCTTTAGTAGCTTTCTGGGCATGGAAATTATCTTGCTGGCAATGCAGGCCTCACTGAGCCATCGGATTTGATCAAAAATACCATAATTTGTGTTCCGAAGATGAACGAAGGTCTTACGGGTGTGGAACGACATGAGGGTGAGTAATTAATGACAGAATTTTCATTTTTGGGTGAACTAACCCTATAATATCACCTTTTGTGAAAAAGTCATACATGTTTAGAACAGCATGAATTGTCATTTTTGCGTTAAATAATTAATTTAAATACATTCTGTTTAATACATTACCTGCCAAACATTTGGAAACATTACAATTATTTAATGTTTTTTAAAGAAGTCTCTTATGCTCACCCAGGCTGCATTTATTATCTGAAGACTTTATCAAAAATACAGTAAAAACAGTAATATTGTGAAATATTAAAAACAAAGTTTTCTATTGTAATATATTTTAAATTAAAATGTATTCCCGTGATTAAAGCTGAATTTTCAGCATCATTACTCTGGTCTTCAGTGTCACATGATCCTTCAGAAATCATTCTAATATGCTGATTTGATGTTCAAGAAACATTTATTACTATTATCAATGTTGAAAACAGCTGTGCTGCTTAATATATTTATGAAAATGGTGATACTTTTTTCAGGATTCTTTGATGAATAGAAAGTTCGATGAACAACATTTATTTGCATTTATTTATTACATTTATTAAAGCCTTTATTGAATAGAAAACTTTTGTAGCATTATAAATGTCTTCACTGTCACTTTTGATCAAATTAAAACATCCTTGATGAATACAATTATTTTGAGCAGCAAATCAGCATATTAAATGATTTCTGAAAGATGATGAAAATTCAGCTTTGACATCACAGGAATAAATTACATTTTTAAATGTATTAAAATAGAAAATTTTAAATTGTAATAATATTTCACAAAAGTACTGTTATTTTTTTTTTGTTTTTTTACTATATTTTTATTAAATAAGTCCAGCCTTGGTGAGCAGAAGAGACTTCTTTTAAAAAATGGTAATGTTTCCAAACTTTTGACAATATAGATATAATGTAGATAAGATATACGACAAAACACTATGAAACTAGACAGAACTATTACTATAACTAGATTACTTCAAATATTACAAATAAAGAACTGTGAAATCCTTGCATTTACTTACATTACTTGGATGTGTGTCATTTCTGGTGGCATAACGTGCTCTGAGCATATGCTAAATTTTGACCTTGATTGGATACTAAAAACACAATTTGTATGAATGCACATGAGAGTACTTACTCCAAAATGTTCTGAGGACTGAAAGGAATAGGTTACCCTTATTAAGCAAACATTTCACTTGCTGCCTTAAAACACTTCAAAAGGAAAAACAAATCCTATTTGTGCCGTATGGATATAGATTGGTCACTCTGCATGAAAAACTGATTGGAGAATTTCTGGTTCCTCTTATACACGGCCTTGATCAGTTAATCTCTTAAACCCTCCTTATTTCCCTCTCCTTCTCCTGCTGTGTGCCCCTTCCTACCTCTCTCTTTACTTCCTCTCCATCCCTCCATATCTCTGCCTGTGTCGACTTTAACAAGCGGCTCTGTAAAACAGGCACAAAAGCTGCTGTTACATTCCAACCCTGGAGCTACTCACACACACACACACCTCTCATTTCCCCCGTTCACACGCATTCCAAGGATCTCATCAAAGAACAAAGCACTAGACCTGCCAACCTCATCCCACTATGACCTTGACAGTGATCTCTAGTTTAGCCATTTTTATGAACCTGCTTCCTGCCTGAACCATCTTTGCTCACGCATCAACTAGAGTTTTCCATAATCATTCGTAATTTAAACGAATGCTCAATAGTTAACATTAATAATGCAAAAAAGCACTATTACTATTGCTCATACTTAGGGGTTAGGAAAATTTTTTGATGTGCTGCACATGAATAATGACAACTCAAAATGTATAATTTATTAGAGAGATGCATATTGAGGATTCTATGCATTCAGAATTAGGATTTTGGTGGAAGATAAAACATTAAAATATCATTTACATTGACTAAAGACTTATATTTTAAAGAATTATGTAACAATATATTAAAATAAAAAAAACAGCTATTTTCAATTGTAAAAATATTTCAAAATGCTACTGTTATTGTATTTTTGATTAAATAAATGCAGCCTTGGTGAGCATAAGATATTTCTTTCAAAAACAATTTATTTGATAAAAAAACTGTAATATTGTGAAATATTATTACAATTTAAAATAGCTGTATTCTATTTGAACATACTTGAAAAAATAATTTATTCCTGTGATGTCAAAGCTGAATTTTCAGCATCATTACTCCAGTCTTCAGTGTCACATGATCCTTCAGAAATCATTCTAATATGATTTGCTGCTCAAGAAACATTTATTACAGGTGTGTAAATTTTTTTTCAGGATTATTTGATGAATAGAAAGTTCAAAAGAACAGCATTCATCTGAAATAGAAAGCTTTTGTAACATTATACACTACCGTTCAAAAGTTTGGGGCCAGTGAGAACTATATATGTATAGCTCTTAAACTTCGAATTATTAAATGACAAATAAACAATAACCTGATTTCAACTCAAAACAGCTCCCTGGATTCATCCTGAACTGATGCTTTGGTTCTACCCTGAATACCCATGATTTCCCTCTGATCTGATCCCAGAGCTCCGCCTCTAACTGGTCAGGCTGCTGCACAATACTTGGCATTTCAAATCTCTTAAAGGATGCAAGAATGGGAGGGGAAAACAACAAAAAGGAAAACGTGGTTGAAACGGAGCAAGAGGGAACAAGAGGGGTAAGAGGACAAGAAGGCACTCTGCAGGGTGACCCCCATCACGGTGGCCTGAGGTGGGCTGGGCTTCTAATCGTCTCACTCTGACCAAACCCACCAAAGAACTCTGTCACCCCACCCCACCCCACGACTGCCCAATCGTAATGCGGCTCTCTGAAGCCCCCGGCGTCTCAGCCTGTGGCCCCTTAATCCACTGTGACATGGGGAAAAAAGCAGTGTGGCAACAGCGTTACCATAGAGATGGGTGTCATTGGCGCAGAGCCACACAGGAGCACGCCATGGGCAGAACATGTGCAGATGAAATTAAGAACTGGAGGTTAAGACAGACAACCTGCCAAACAGTGGAGTTTCTAAGAGGCTGAGCCCAAGACATCAGGGGTGTTGAGGAGGCATTACCTCTTGATTTGCCTATACCTCAATTCTCCTTTCCCAGAGATGCAAACTCATCAGGGGTGAAAAAGGTAACAAATGTGTGACCTTTCTAAGACCAAATTCACACAGCAACAGAATACACTTGTCATTCTGTATTTGAGTCCTTAATACGGTTACGTTCACACACAGTTCAGTTATTTAACCGCATTCTATAACCAAACTTTCAGGACTCACAACTGCATTCTCTAAAAACCTGCGCTGTGTGAACGGCACCGGACTTAACAACTGAGATGTCTGTCACAGCATACAGTGCGAGAGAGCAGCTCTGTGCTGCACAAACGTGTGTCTACCGTGTCGGTAACTTAGAGTGACGGAGAAATGAGCTGTGTGTCATCTGAAGGTTTTAGATCCAGTCACTGTTGTCCACCAGTGCTACTCCAGTCAATTCAACAAAATGTAGACGAAATTCGCACTGTCCAGTCTGCACTGCACTTTTATGGCCTATGCTACGGCACTGACTGTGTTTTTTTTTTCTCATTTCATCAGTCACGTGGTCTCCGTGTGTGTGTGTGTGTTTGTAATGAGGAAAGAGAGAGCAAGAGAGTGATTTTAGCAGTCAGCACCCTGTACGGTGAACAGTGACAGCACTGTACTAAGTTTAAACAACTAACATATACTTAATTCCTTTCTCGTTTTCACTAAAGTCCTGAGTAGTTCCAGGCAAAAATCATTTAGGGTTAGACTAAAATCATTCTGGTTATAGAGAGTAAGAGGAGGCGTTTCTATTTCCTGCAGATGATGTTCACTATGTTGCATTTATTGCTGCTGTGTTAAAATCATCACAGCTCTAGTCTCCAGAGAAACACAGGGGGTTTTACTAAAATACACACAAACATAGACACATAGGGCTTCCTAGAGTAAAAAAACAAAATGGTTACGCAACACTGAAGCCCCCTGTGCACTCTCTCACTACACACACAAAGCACCCAAACCAAGTCAAGCAAGCAAGCATGGGTACAGGTTTTCACCCCATCAAAACAACTGCTTCCATAGAACATACTAAGGCAAATTCACTAAACTGTCTGAAAAAATCTGACAAAAATGATAATTCTGTCATCACTTACTCATCCTTATGTCGTTTCAAATCTTGACTTTCCATCTTCTGTGCAACACAAAAGAAAATATGAACAATGTCTCTGTGTTTTGGACCCCACTCACTTTCACAAAACAGATTAAACTTTTTCAAAAAATTCATACAGGTTTGGAACGACAAAAGAGTGAGTAAATTACAATTTTTATTACTGGGTGAACCAATAATATGCTTTTTACTGCAAATAAACAAGCTATTTATTGCTAAAACAACAAATAAACAATGCTATTAGTTTAATTATCATTTATCATTAATTCAATTATCATTCATTTGGTTGAGTGAACATATAAGAACAAGAATAACAATGTCTATGCAGTAACATTTCCCATTTGGGGAAAAAAGAGAGAAGTAAAGGAAGGCCAAGAGGGTGGAAAACCCTACACTCACTGGAGGGCAAGTAAATAAACTAAAACAACGATGATACAGAGTCAGCCAGGCATCACACACAAACCCTTGGGCAAAGTGGAGAATGCACAGTAGTGGCAGATCTGAGGACTTCTCACAGCGCTTGATTATTATCAAAGACTTATCTGAAGAGTTGACTCACACACTAAGTAAACTCCCATTCAGGAAAAAGACAAACTATAAGCTGCTTAGTGACTCACAATTTCATTTATGTGCTGTTTTTTCCTTTTGTCGCATCATGAACAAGTGTAGACATGCTAACCCTTTCTGCCTCCATTCACAAATATGTCCATTTATCAGCCTGAAGAGGCCCAGTCATCAGTGGGAGGGAATCTAAACCCCCCTCAGCTCTCTCCTAAGATTTCAGAAAGGGATTTTCCACCAAAGACCCAAACTACACAGATAAATGGGGGCTGTTTTATAAATAATAACATGCATATTACCTATTAAATGTTCTAGACAGGAAAGATAACTTTATAGCTCACATATGCCAATTGTTAAGAACAAAACATTCTCAGATGCTCCTTTGATAACCATTCTTAAACAAACACTTGGTCTTACCTTCTCTGTGTGTGAGATTCCCTCTGGTCTCATCTGATTTCTTGAAGTTTATACTGGCGTAGGCACTGAGCTCTTCTATACCTTCCACGGCTCCCAGCTCCACTGGCCGAGATTGGAACGCATTCCAGTCTGGAACATGCTGCTCTCCATTCTGCACTAGATCCAGATCAATGTAGTTCAGGCCGTTCTGGTCATGGTTTGTTAACGTGGGAACTTGGGCTGAAGTGTTTTCCCTTCGTCCGTTGGTTACTGTAGATGCGGGAGGAGCGGTAGAAGCAGCAGAGGCCTCACCAGGTCTTAACCATACATTCTCGAAAGAGGCGGAGCTGTGGCGCTTTACATCACCTGACTGACAGGTGGCTGATGTGTCAACTGACCCTCTTGGTGTCGTGGAGGCAAAAGTCTCTGAACTGTGTCTCCGTCGACCCTGTGGGTCAGCCCGGATTACTTTAGCCCCCTGGTTCCACCCGGAAGTGGAGTTAACCCGTGTGAATGCACTAAGACCTGACAAAGAGCCCATCAGAGCTGGTCTTCCTGGGGCACCGCCTAACGCCGTCACGCCATGATTGGGTGATACAGAACAAGGAGGGGCATCCGCATCTGGCAAGGCCTCGGTCATCAGCATCATTTGTGTATTAGGAAAGCTAGTGCAGGATGTTAACTGCATGCTGATGTAGTCACGGTCACATATGCTCTCACAGGGCAGCGGAGGGGAGGATTTAGAGTTTGATGGGTTGATGATGGCATAATCTGAACAGGAAGTGGAAATCTGCATTTCTGGGCTCAACCGCCTGGCCTGTGACCCCGGCTGCATGTTCATGTACTCAGATGATGAAAGGTCAGATTGGGCCTCAGCATCACTTCCAGAAAACACAGGTGGGAACAGCGATGCTAAGCTTGCTGAAAACGGCTTGTCGTTGAACTCAATGTTGACATACTCCCCAGGACTTTTGGGCTCTGCGGGGAAGGGACTCTCACGTGTTCGTGGGAGAGTACTTGCTTTGCTAGCATCCAATGACAGCCGTGTTGGCCGTGTCAGCCTACTGTTGCCCTCTGACCTTTTGGGTTTGACAGCAGATTGCTGCGAGTTGCCTTGACCACCCAAGCTGTCGCTGCTCGCCGAAGATGAAGAAGAGTCTGCGTACGGCAATCGGTTAGAGCCCAGTGATATCCGAAGAGGGCTCTGGTCCTGCTTCCTGTTGGCGTGTTTGAAGGAGCGGGGCAAAGAGAAGTAAGCATACATTGGCCTGGGAGGATCTTCTACAGGGTTGAAAAAGCAGTCTGGAGGCGTACTAGTCGTTGAACAACTAGCCGGGGACATGTTTATGTAGTCTCCACAAGATGACACTTTACCTTCCATACTCTCCATGGAGAGCTTAGGGTTGATGCCATTAGTCCAGATCTTGCCATAGTTTGTTGTGCCATCTGGAGAGCAGCTGCCACTTGGTGACATCATCATGTAACCATTGGAGTCAACATGCGAGTGTTGCCGGGGGTTGATAATTTGCTGTGGTGCAGAAACACTTTTTGGACTCATGGGCATGTAGTCACCACTTTTCACCGTTGGGGTCGCAGGTGCAACGCCCGGCAGCATGGGCATGTAGCCGTCATCTTTGTGATCTGGTCCACTGTGGTCTTTTGCTTGTGACGTATCTATACCTTCCTCTGGGTATGAATGGGTAGGCATGAATGAGTGCCTGTGTGTTGACGATGATGACGATGCAGTGCGGCTTCGTGGGTATGCCGGCATCATTACGGTATACTCCTCCAGCGATGCGGAAGACGACTGTGAGGGAGTCTTTTGATGGCACGGAGTTGGCGGCGATGCACCAGAAGAATGCGTTCGTTTCCGGAAACATTTTTCCAACTCGGGCTCCTCTAGTCTCGATGGCGTTCCTCTGGATTGGCTTCGCGATTGGCTACCGGTGCCAGTAAGTGAACCGGGCTTGGCCATGCAGATGTAGTTGTTTATCTCCTCCTCCCTAGCTGGCGGAGTGTGGCCAAGCGAGTCCGGAGTCACGCTACGGAAGGAGCTTCGAAAGTCGCAGGGGCTAGATCCGTATTCATCAGAGGAAATAAATCCGCCATCACTGGGAGATCCAGATATGGAGGCGCTAGAGCGGCGTGGAAAGAGGCAGTCAGACGTGGATCCGTGGCCACTGGTGCTGCTGGAAGACAGGCTGACGGGGCTGATGGCTGAGGGGGAGCAGCGCGAGGTGGGCGTGGGGATTGATCTGCTGTGATTGAGCGGAGGGTGAAGTCTGGATCCACCCTTGTGTCGCTGCGATTGAAGTCGGGCTGTGCTCGGACTGCTTGGACTCCCATCAACGGATGCCGGCCTGGACATGGTGCCCTCCCCATCACTGGACGCTCTCACTCTGAATGAATGGCTGTGTTTGCCAGGTCTAACAGGAGAAGTGGCTGTCACACTCTCAGCCCGAGAGCGCCTGCCTAAGCCAACCTGACTGGGGGGAGGATTATTGTGATGATGCCTCCTGACAGGCACTGAGATGGGGTTTGAGCAGTTGGAAGATGACTGACTTTTGCTGCGGGGTCTGAACTCCTCACTCATGGCTTTCATGGCTTCTAATATAGTTTCATGCATGTTCTGAGCCACAACTGAGTCATCAACTTGCATCCAAAACTCTCCGGGTCCTGTCACGGCAGATCTCCCAACTTCAATGAAAAAGAAATTTTCAGAGTGACCACATCTTCTAATGTTCATCAACTGCAGGACCACTGCGGCCGCATCTGAATTGAGTTTCACAAAACTGATAGTCTTATTAGTGAGGCATAATCTGTAAACGCCAATCAAGTTTTTTATGTGACCCAGACCCTTTGGTTTCAAAATAACCTGCCAAACCTCTTTGAAGGCAGGTCCCGGCGTGGCTTCGCCGTAATTATCCTCGCCAATTCCGCGGCCCGCGGCAGTTTCGTGGACTTTACCTCTGTTATGAAGATCAACCAGGGCTTGATACCATGACTCCTGCTCTAACTCGCTGTCAGCAGCGATGGCAAAGTACTCATCCTTGGTATAAAGCGCGACGAGATGTTTGTTTTTAGAATCCGCTCTTTTGTTGATGTTAAAGCAGCTCTCCAGCGGAACGGACCTTTTCGGTGCTCCAGACTTGTGTCTCCACTTCTTCTCGTTTTCGTAGTACTCCAGTCGGGACGGTCCGGAGGCGCTCGCCGCCCTCAGTACAAAAAACCTTTTGTGCATGCTTTTGGGTTTCCTTAAATAACCCACCTTTTTCACGTCCGAAAAACATCCTTGCTCCGTGGTCGGGCTTGCCATGGTATAAAAAATAATTTACAGAAAAATTGCAGGATTGAAAGTCAAAGCGTTATGCATGTAATCTTCGTCAAATGTGAACGCTGGGTTTCCATTGAGTAAAAATAAAAAAATAGCACTCAAACAAGTCACTTCTGTGCGTACCGACAAAAGCTTCAATTATAACAGTTTCTTCAGCAGCATTACATTGTTAAAACTAACTTTAAATAATCCATCAGGCATCCTCAAAGAATATTGCAAGTACCGGAAAGCACCAAGTTTATGATGTACAAAAATACAAAACAGTGAAAGTTACAAAACAGTGTCCTTTTCAGTCCGGAGATCCGAATGCATTATCAAAACAAGCGCAGTCAGCAGCGTACGACGACCCCATTTACCCCGGAGATCAAAGCGCTGTCTGCAAAAATCCCAAAAGTGCAATTAAACAAAGCACGAGCGCAAAGTATGCATCTGACCGTTATTTACAACGGAAACGTACCGAGTCCGCTTCAACAGCTGCATAAGTTCCTCCAAAAGTCGCTGAGTTTTCTATTTTGTGAAGCAGTAACAGACCAAAACAAGGCACCGCTCGTGTATGTTTGTATGGAGGAGTTGAGACTGGGGGGTTGTAGCCTAGCTTGTTACGATACAACTAAGAATCCCGCCTATTTTGGAACTGACCTCGTTGATTGGAGGATTCTAATGTCAATCATCCTAGGGGGCTGTGAGAGACATGTGATTCAAATGTACTGGTGGGGATTTTTGATTCATCCCAGTGACTCGAATCTTCACTAAAAAGATTCATTTACACTGATGTTTCAACATATACACAGTGAAGCCAGTAGGAGAACGATTCGTTCACTTAAAAGATTCGTTCAAAACACCGATTCATTCACGAGCTAAACACCACTATAAAGTTTTTATTTAGAGGCAGTGTTGAAAAGACGCCATGTAACTATGCGCTGCCGTTATTTATAAATACACTATTGTAAAATGGAAAGTCGGTCATACTTTACAGTGTTCATGTTACTGTCTATTTACATATATAGCCTAAATATAGTGACAAATGAACAATATGTACCTGTTGTGTAATTACATTACGGAGGAGCTTTAAAGTAAACATTTGTTTGTTGTTCTTATTCTTATTATGGGATTAATTTAGTAAAGTAGCATAGTAACGTGCAGTGTAATGAAAAGTAGAATGTGGTTTCCAGCTGCTGGAAAATCGGATAGCTAACTGACCGGATTACGTCTTCACAGAATTAAAGAATAACATTTTGTTTTTACAGTTCAGCGAAATGATCCTAATGGATTCAAAGAATCTGGATAAACTGAAAACTGACATTTCTGTGTCTAAAAAGGTTTTTATTAGGATTAGGTTCCTTTATGGTTGATTCAAATTATAGTAGCCAGGCTAGTATGGACTTATTGACAAGGGTGTTTCATTTAGTGTCTTATATATCTATATTTAATATTAAATTCTTTTAAAAAATAATTTCAGGTAGTTTTAAATGAATAAAAAAACTGATAGCAAAGGAAATCTACGTAGACTATGGCAATACTACAGGCTATTTCTTTATTGTGAACGCATCATAATATGTGGCTGCAGTACTCGTGTCTGCATTTATTGAGTAATGCTGCCACCTCCTGTTGACATTGGCATGGTAAATAACCTAAAACTTTTTGATATTCTTGATAATTCGTGCCTTTTATTTCCTTCATAGCCTTGTTTATGATACATGTAGTCTACTGTATCTTGTTATATTCAGGTGTTGTCTAATGATATTTGCACTGACAAAATGCATTGAGTGTAGTATAGTGTACCACGTGGTCAGCTAGGACTAACTATATTTCTTTTATTGACAAGATCACACATTGGATTGGATTTACTATGGATATCTGCACAATTTAGCAAATCAGCATTAGTTACATGATTGAACTGAATCACAATTTAAGAATTTATTATTTTAACACATTCACTGTTATTTTTTAATTTTTGCTTTTATTTTTACAGTACTCCGAAAAAAATGGTGAAAAAGCTGTCACTTGGACGGTACCCTTTCAAAATGCACTAATGGCTCGTTTCCACTGAGCGGTTCGGTTCGGAACGGTAAACCCTGATCAGACTTGCGTTTCCACCGCCAGCAGTACCCTTACTTGATAGGCGTGGTGTAGCCTATGCCGGAAAGTAGCGATCTACGTCATTCTCGCGCGAAGAAGAAAGCAACAGCGTAAACAACAATGGATACAGCAGATCTTGTTCTTGCTTCTCGGCATGTGGCTGTCTGTCACAAGAAGAAGACAAGCTTTGCTTGCTGCGCGCAGACATTAGGCGTTTCACAATACCAAGTACGCAAAGTTCTTGGATAAAACCCGCGTAATTTAAAAAAACTACTTTGTTGTGTCATGAAATGTAGTTTTAAAAGCTTTTCAGGCGAGAATGCAGTCGTTTAAAGCTCAAATCTGTGGTTTATTTATAAAGTTAGCTCCAATTTGAAAATTAGATCTGACGTCGGAGTTGTGAGATCCAGGCGATCACCGGGCGCTCAGCGCTAATGTGCAGCCGAGCACAGCTGTACCTCGTCTTTGTGACATTTGCCGCTGGCTCAGATGTCTCTGTAGTGGTTAAACATGACATATCACTCGTCTTGTGTATATCTAACGGGCAATCTTTGGTCTCATGAATTTATAATTTGTTTATAATTTGTTACCAAAACGTTTTGGCTGAGGGCATCGTAAAGTTTCATAACTTTATATATTTATTTTAACTTTACCGTTGTACTTTGAACGTTTGACTGAATTGTTTGCTTGTCTTGATTTCTTAGCTTTTTATACTTTATACTTTTATAATGGCTATTATTGATAATTAAAACTGACTTTTAACAAAAAGAGACAGGGTTGTTTGTCTTATTTCATTTTATTATAAGCTACATATGTAAACAAAAAACAACAACAACAACAACAACAACATTTCATAAAAGAGAAAGAAACAAAGATTCTGAAGCAAATAATCAGGGGGTGAGCTAATGCCAAAACAACAAACAAACAGAAAACTAACTTCCTTGTAACTCAAAATAAAGAAACAAAACATACAACGACATAACCTAACTCCTTAACTGCCCAAAACAGGAGAAAAGTTGGTGGCCTATTGGCCAACAAAAGAAACAAGGCACTCACCCCCTACTGCTTCCCAAATTGATTAAGATGTTACAAGCACGGTCAATAGGGAATTGAAGTTTTAGACATAAAGGTTCTCAATCAAAGGATGCTAACAGCACTCTGTTAAATCCATGTGTACCAACATTTTCACCAGAGCTAACACAGAGAATCAAACAATCATGAGCAATCAAAACAAAGAGGCAGAGAGCGCCCTCCAGAGGAATCCCGGGGGAATTTATAGTCCGGATCTCTCCTGCGGTCCAACCACCAGCAGCCTCTTGTTATGCCCCAGGACCAATCCTGGAAGAGAAAAGGATAGCAGGAACAGCAAAACAAAGAATACACTGCTTCATAGCCGTAACAGCACATATAGCCTGAACCACGCATTAAAAGGTTTCTTTCTTTTCTTTTTTTTTTTTTTTTTTTTTTTAATGAAAACGAAAATAGGCAGGGTTGTGTTTTATATTTTGTTTTGTTATATAGCCTACATGAAGTAAAGATAATCAATGCACGAACCACATTTGTGTGGCGCCTCTTGTGTTGTCATTCCCCCTGTAGCACGCGCAAGTGACGATTCTCTGTCAACCAATCAACGTTATGCAGCTCCACCCCTTTGGTACCCCAACTGAAGGGTCCCAAAAACGTGGTACGGTTCGTAATTAGGGTACCATTCACAAGTTTTGACAATGGAAACGGCAAAAATTGCGTACCGTACTGTACTGAACCGAACCGTACCGCTCAGTGGAAACGAGCCATAATACACTTTACTAATATGCACTTTTAACTAATTTATGCACCCTTTAGGCGGGGTATATTATAAAAGTGTACCTTTTGAAAGGGTAACTGTCATAGTTAAAGGTTATAAAGTAAGTGAATCCCCAAGCTTATTACTTATCAAAAAGCTGTTAGTTGTCAGTACAGTTGTCTTGTCTAACTCAAGATCCTTTTGCATGTTAAATATGTATTTGGGGTTTAAAATACAGGTGCATCTCAATAAATTAGAATATGACAAAAAAGTTTTTTTTTCTTTTTCTGTAATTTAATTCAAAAAGTAAAACTTAAATATATTCTAGATTTATTAGACAAAGTAAAATATTTCCAGACTTTTTTGTTTTCATTTTGATTGTTACAGCTTGCTGCTCATCAAAATAAAAAAATCAGTATCTCAAATTATTAGAATATTTAATTTCAAGTTCTATTAAATTACCGTTCTCCGGGTATAAATACTGGGTTTAGGTCAGTAATCCCAACAGCAGTCATGGGGAAGTCTGCTGACTTGACAGTTGTTCAGAAGACGATCATCAAGACCCTCTACAAATGAGGGTGAGCCACAGAGGGTCATTGCTGAAAGAGCTGGCTGTTCGCAGAGTGCTGTGCCAAAGCATATTCATGTAAAGTTGACTGGAAGGAAAAAGTGTGGTCGGAAACGGTGTACAAGTGAAAGGAATGACCGCAGGCTTGAGAAGATTGTCAGGCGAAGCCGATTTAAGAACTTAGGAGAGCTTCAAGAGGAGTGGACTGAAGCTGGAGTCAGTGCATCAAGAGCCACTGCACACAGACGTCTTCAGGAAATGGGCTACAACTGTCACATTCCACGTACCAAGACACTTCTGAACCAAAGACAACGTCAGAAGCGTCTTACCTGGGCTAAGGAGAAAAAGAACTGGACTGTTGCTCAGTGGTACAAAGTCCTCTTTTCAGATGAAAGTAAATTTTGCATTTCATTTGGAAATCAGGGTCCCAGAGTCTGGAGGAAGAGTGGAGAGGCACAGAAACCAACTTGCTTGAAGTCCAGTGTGAAGTTTCCTCAGTCAGTGATGATTTTGGGTGCCATGTCTTCTGCTGGTGTTGATCCACTGTGTTTTCTGAAGTCCAGACTCAACGCAGTCATCTACCAGGAAA
This sequence comes from Hypophthalmichthys nobilis, assembly GCA_037950665.1. Taxonomy (NCBI): domain Eukaryota; kingdom Metazoa; phylum Chordata; class Actinopteri; order Cypriniformes; family Xenocyprididae; genus Hypophthalmichthys; species Hypophthalmichthys nobilis. Next base: position 23,389,501 of record CM075479.1, read on the forward strand.
TTTTAGAGCACTTCATGCTTCCTTCTGCTGACAAGCTTTATTTCATTTTCCAGCAGGATTTGGCACCTGCCCACACTGCCAAAGATACCAAAAGCTGGTTCAATGACCATGGTGTTACTGTGCTTGATTGGCCAGCAAACTCTCCTGACCTGAAGCCCGTAGAGAATCTATGGGGTATTGTCAAGAGCAAGATGAGAGACACCAGACCCAACAATGCAGATGAGCTGAAGGCCGCTATCAAAGCAACCTGGGCTTCATTACACCTGAGCAGTGCCACAGACTGATCGCCTCCATGCCACGCCACATTGATGCAGTAATTCATGCAAAAGGAGGCCCAACCAAGTATTGAGTGCATAGAAATGAACATACTTTTCAGAAGCCTGACATTTCTGTTTAAAATATCCTTTTTTTATTGATCTTATGAAGTATTCTAATTTATTGATTGTGAATTGGTGGGTTTTTGTTAAATGTGAGCCAAAATCATCACAATTAAAAGAACCAAAGACTTAAAGTACTTCAGTCTGTGTGCACTGAATTTATTTAATACACGAGTTCCAAAATTTGAGTTGAATTACTGAAATAAATGAACTTTTCCACAACATTCTAATTTATTGAGATTGCACCTGTATATATATAAATATATTCATAAATGTAATGAGCTTTTATTTTTTTTTTTTTTTTACTCACATAACTGCAGGCTCTGAAAAGGCAATTTTTTCAATGGTTATCATAGTAACACAACACAACAACAAGCACTACACAATCAAATGAGAAGATAAATTAGTCAGCCAGACATGCATTTGTTTGTATTTTTTCAAATCTTTTGATTTATAAACTCAAATTGATGTTTATTAAGAAAAGCACCAAACAGTTAATGGATTTTCATGGAGGTGTTGTGGATATGCAGTTGTAAATATTCAGGTGTAAATGCCAGTTAGAATAGCAACTTGAAATCCGAAATCCATTCATGGCTTTTGCAATTAAGTAACCAGGTGACAAAAGGTCTAACAGTCTACATACTAGAATGAGCAGACTAACTTAAAATTGTTCTGTTTATAATAACGTGTATCATATATAATGTGCAGTACAGAATTTTATATCACAATAATAAAAAATTAAAGTTACTTTCCCAGTTTCAATTCAGTTCGTGCCTTTGATGACTTATTGCTTCCTCTGATAGCTAAGCAAATGACGATATCTTAATATGAGATTACAAAGATTAATATGAAAAAAATTACAAACATAAATACATGCCTATAACATTTTCTTGGGTATTACTAATACTCTGTAAGAACTCTTAGACTGCTGACTTAAGATGCTTTAGAAAGTACATATAACCATTCTATTTTCATGCCTTTTTATTGCTTTTATTTATTTTTAAAAACACACTTTATTGTTTATTGGTCATACTCCACCCAAGGTATCTTTTGATTTTTTTTTATTTAAAATTTGTATTTCCAACCACAAATATTTCATGTGTGTTAACTTGATTTATTATCCCTCTCCAGGAGGGGAGCAGCATGAGAGAGACAGAGAGAACTAAAAAAAACATGGTACAATTAGATCATATTCAAGTAACTCTATATGCAATCAAACAATCCAAACGCTGTTGTCATGACACATACAGAAACAGCTGCCTTAAATTTTCAATACAATATCGTCATGAAAAAAAATAAGAGCATTCCTTATACTATAGTGTAAATACCAGAAAATAAGCCACTGCACAAAAACATTCGGTAGCACTTCAATTTACAGTCCTGTTCACCATGTACATACTACGTACTCATTATAGTAATTGCAATAACTGCTTAATAACTATAGGTACTAACCCTGAACCTACCCCTAAACCTAACCTGATTATCTTATATTACCCAGTACTTCCTTAGGTAAGCACACTGTAAGTACATGTAAGTGCACGTACTGTAAAATAAAAGTGCAACCAAACATTCAGTGCTTAAACAAGCTGCAAGCTATATCTTAAAATATAACATTTTTTAGGAAAAGCTCAAAAAAAAAAGTATACTGTAAACATTACAATATAAAGTAAAAGTAATAATATTAACATAAAGCAATGTAACATATCATGTGAAAACAATAAACAGCAGCATAGAATAGCAGCAACTTATTTCTATGGAAAGAACATATGTAAAAAAAATTGTAAATTGTTAATAAAATATTAAGTGAAAGTAAACGTGAATGTAAACGTGAATGAAAGTGAACGTAATGCAACAGTGTTGTCATGTGAAAACACTGCACAGCAGCATAGATAGCAGCAAATTGTTTTTTTAAAAGGGAGATATATAAACATTTTTTGTAAATTGTAACTGTTAATAAAATATTAAGTGAAAGTAATAATTTATTAACGTAACGAAATGTAAAGTGTTATCGTGTGAAATAGAATAGCACCAAATTCTTTTTATAAAAGGGACATATGTAAACATTTTACATTCACTATGCTAAGCTGCCTGTCACACATGTGATATTTAGACCTGAGAGTATACTGGACCACTGTTATCAGGATTGGAGCTGAACGCTACAGGACAGTGGACCTCGATGGCCTGAGTTGCCCATCCCTGATTTATATTTGGGATATTTATACATTAGGATGAAAAAAGGGTAGAAAATATTTCTAAATTATTATTATACGTTATTTTTAAATTATTCGTTTTTGGTGTTAAAAAAAATGACAGGACTCTCAGATCGGGCGAGTTTGCTGGCCAATCAAGCACAGTGTGTGTGGTTGAGACTCACAGGGAGAAATTAAAAATTAAAACAACAATAACAACAAATTTAACTTATGGACACCTACCATGTCCTTTGTTGTGTATTCTTGAGAGTGCTTATATTAGTCAGATCTATAGTTTAATATTTAGAATTTGTTCAATTATTCCAAAGAAAGTTTTTTAAAATAATTATTAATAACCTAATTAAAATAATTTTTGGTTTTCGTCCCATTGTGTCCAGAATTGTCGGATTTATATGAACTTGGCTAAAAATGGATACTTTTATCCTAATCTAATGTTAATCCCTAGCCCAGCATTTCTCAACTCTGGCCCTTGAGGTCCACTTTCCTGCTGATTTTACCTCCAACCTTAATCAAACTCAACTGCCTATAACTCTCTAGTGCTGCTTACCAATTCGTATACTAACTGTCCTAAATAGTATTTGAAATTAGAATTAGTGTGTCCCAAATCGTAGTATGTTGAAATGAGTATTCCAAAGATACCCGGATGGTCTTTTTTTCTGGTTAGAATCCAGATCCATGCACACGATAACGGCTAATATTGCCCACAACCCATTGCACATTAACCCAAGATTTGATTAGAACTACAAACGCATCTAAAAAGTGTTAAAAAAAACTGCAAAAATGGCGGATGTGCGAGTTCGACAGTTGAGTAGAGAGTGGAGTCTGAATGATTAATAATCAGTATCAAACCTGACAAAAATATATTCAATATATTCAATGTTATGCTCATTATTTCATCTGCAACAGCATTGTGAACTTTTGTAAAGATACGTTTGGTCATTAACTTTTAAATGCATCATTATGCAAACTGAAATCACACGAGGAGAGTCCTTGCATGAAAGACCCACGACTTAACGTGGTACTACATTTCTCTCCAAAACGGTAGGAAATTAAATTAAATTGAATGTGGAGGATTTTAACTGTGAAAAGCTGTCTGTTAAAGAGCAATTATGACGAAGTAGTATGTCCCAGAGCTTGCCTACTTTTCTGCTATACTCAAAATTATGTACTTTTTCTTCACCAAAATGTACATATTTGTAGGTCATAGTATAAGTAGGTGAATTGAGACACAGCATAGTAATCCTGAGGACATTAAATTGCTTGTTTAGGTGTTTGATTAGGGTTGGAGATAAACTCTGCAGGAAAGTGGACCTTGAGGGCCAGAGTTGAGAACCCCTGCTCTAGCCCTTCAAGGTCAAGTGTAAAATGTTGATTGTAGGGATTTTAATGCCACCGAATGCAGACTGCCCACAAAAGGACAGAGAAAAATGAACCCAACACAATCATTTAGAAAATCAGTAGAGAGGAGAGATTGATCTTTAGAGGGTCACTGCTGTTTTGCTTCCTGATATACTCATATAAAACAGAATATACATTCTCGGTGTTTTGTTCTTGGCATTGACTACTGTTCTGGGAGAGTTGAAACTTCAGCTCAAAGGTAACCTTTGCATTCCTGCACAAAACATATAGAGCAATTAATTAAATAAATTGAATTGATTTTACAAAAACAAGATGTATTTCTAAACTTTATGAGACCTGCTGCTGCAGTTTAAGGCTGGAATACACTACACAACTTTTAAAATCAGAACAGATTTTAAAACACTAGGCATCGTATGCTTGCCGACTTTGTAAATAGTTACAGAGGAAAAACTGGGCATCATACGCTAAAGCCGGGGGACACACTTAACGATTGTCACGATCCAAGTTTACGATCATCATGCACAAACACGCCGAGTCAGAGCCAGTTGCATTTTTAAAGTTTTACAAATTCTGGTTTACAGTTTTACAAATACAGTTTACATCTCCCATTCCCTTTAAAAGCCAGTTGCGCTCGTGCCATGATGGATTCGCTATTTACATGGCGGAATTTGCAAGCGGAAAAACTGAACGCTTCTCTAGCGAGGAAACAGATCTGCAGACCATCTACAGGACAAGCCAGATTCCACCAAAGCATTTTCATCTTTATGCACACAATAATAATTTTTACATTAAAAATGATAACTGCGTTGGGCTGAAACTAGCAAAAAACACTTGCGTCACATACATTGTGTGTTGAGCTCAGTCTTAGAATGTTTTAGCAAGTTGTTAAGTGTGTCCCAGGCTTAAATGAGTGAGGATCATGCACTACCAGACTTTTGACAAATGAACGCTTGACAAATGAAAACAATATGTGTTCTAAAATCTCCTCAAAATATCAAACATGTTTGATATCCTCCGACTGGATGAAATCATAGTCTGAAGAAAAAAAAAGAGAGAAAAAAAAAAAAAAAAAAAGTCTGTGACCATCATACACTGCATGATTTTTTGTAAAATCTGTCAACTCAAATCTGTACACTGGCCCTGACCTTCGGCAACTAGCGTCAACTTGTCCAGACTGTAAATCGGGGCAAAAATCTGAGCAAAAGTCATGTAGTGTATTCCAGCCTTTAGAAATACAAATAAAATCTGGTTGAAAGAGATGTACAATTAGAAAGAAATCACATAACACAACCTTAACACACATAAACACATAAAATTAATACATTTCAGTGGGTTTCATGATTAAAAGCACAACATCAGCATTGATTAATGATAAGTTGGTCACACAGCTATTCATGATGGAATGTGCCAGCAGCAAGATTGATGATTGTAGATAAAATCATTCAAAGACATACAAAACCCATTTAAACTAAAGAAACAAGCCAAAAAGAAGTACTGTCAGCTGTCAAACTTTAACCTGGTTTTCCCTGAAAATTTTCCATTCAGTGGGAACACCAAATTAGACTACATTAGTGACAACTGATTAGAGACAACATATAGTGCACAAAAAGAGTGTACCTGAATGTGTTTATTCTGGAACTGCACAAACAAGACCTCATATGAGAAGAATTGTATATTTCAACAAGCTGCAGAAAAGAAAACAAGATTTTGTGCATGGCAGAGGGAGAGATTTTCTACATATTTTTTCTATATATTAGCTCAGTTCCACAATTGAGGCTGCATTCACACTGCGAGGCTTAATGCACAGATCTGGGGTGCATTTTTGAAATCATCCTGAATTAAGTTGATCGTATAGACTATTGGTGACAATGGTTCTACAATCTACTTAAGTTTATGATGCTTTTAGGAAACGTATCCCCAGTTTTTTACATTCGCCTGTTTACATTTATTTTAGACACGACTGGTATCCGATATCTGTGTTTACATAAATCCCCGCCCACACAATTCTGTTGGTGATCGCTTTACTATGCAACATGGTTGACCCTCAGGTTTTGAATGGACATAAATTTATTTCTGTAATTCACATTTGGTGGTACCATGATACTTGCCAGCATGGATAAGTTAAAAGTTGATGTTTGCAGTGCAAAATTTGACTGAATGGATATAAATAACAGTAATTTTCGTTTATTATAAAATTAATAGTTCCGGTCCTTGATTCGGATTGGTTGAGCCGCGTTCAAAGTCGTTGTAAATACAAACATACACCAAATAGATATTAAAATAAATATTTTTATGGACTAACCATTTTATTTTTATTTCAATAAGCCCCGTGAAGTTGTGGTTTACAGTAAATTTAGAACCACGAGGTAGTGTGCACACGTCAAAATCTTTCTGCGCTCATGGAAATGGAGCGGAACATGGAAAATGAATAATAGGATGGTTAGGCTTAATCTTTGAATGTTTAAATATAGTTTAAGTGGAGCAAACTGTAACACTCCTAATGCACAAGTTTTATTTTTTTTTATCATTCTATTTATTTTGTACTTTTATAAACACAAGATGCTTTTCAGTTTACCTTTTGTTTTTTATCAGCCCTGCAAAAAATAAAATAAAATAAAATAAATAAATCCTATGCAAAAGTGCATTCTGTTTATGGTTTAGTGCTTAATACACTATAGGAGGCTGTACTGTACCAACTAGGGGACTAAATGCCACTAGGTGGAACAAACTATGATTTGCACTACTGTCTGTTCAAAATAAAAGAAACCTAGCATTGTGGATTTTTCTTGTGTCCTGTAACACTTTAGTTTATGGTCCAATTGTCACTATGAACCATCTCGTGATGGCTGATTTCAAAACACTGCTTCTGAGCTTTACGAATTGAATCAGTGGTTCAGAGCACCAAAGTCACGTGATTTCAGCAGTTTAGCAGTTTTACACGATCCAAATCTCTGATTCGAAACAAAAGATTCGAAAAGCTCTGAAGCAGTGTTTTGAAATCGGCCATCACTAGATGAAGTCTTTTTTTTTTTTTTTTTTTTTGGCGCACAAAAAGTATTCTCGTTGCTTTAGAATATTAAGGTAGAACCACTGAACTCACATGAACAGTTTTAAATATGTTTTTAGTACCTTTCTGAATCACTGAGCCATCAAATTTCATCAAAAATATCTTAATTTGTGTTCCGAAGATGAACGAAGGTCTTAAGGTTGTGGAACGACATGAGGGTGAGTAATTAATTACATTATTTTCATTTTTGGGTGAACTAACCCTTTAAGTGTGACCGTTTTTCCTATTGTACCAAATTTGTTCTTAACCATGACTTCTCTGTACTGTTACACCTCTAGTAGTGACATTGTTTTATTTTATACAATTCACAGGGCAGAGGTTGAAAAGTTTCTATGCTCCTGATTGTTTCTGTGTGTGCAATCTGTTAACAATATATAAAGTTTCCACCTCAATAAAAAGCTGTGAGTTTTAACAAAAAAAAAAAAGTAAAAAATCTTTTTTTGTGCCAGTGTAAACGCAGCTTAAGCTGCCTTGCGGTCTTTTGTACTGTATACATTGAATACAATACATATACCTGCAAAGGGCAGTCAGTGACCAATCTGAAATGCTCTACAAAGGGAGCAAATTTACATTAAATATTAACTGCAAATTTTATTGAGTCAAATATCAATATCAATAAAATATCAATTAAAAAAACAGTACAAATCATATTGTCTTGTATGCAGCACAGCAATTTGGAACTGAGTTTTTTTTGCTCCACAAATTTAGATAACACACTAAGGGTGTGTTCACACTTGTAGTTCTGTTCTCTTGGTTCTTTTGGTCCAGACCAAAAAAAGAAATTTATACATTTAAAAAAATGGCTTTTTAGACATATTTTGTGAATAAACTTGCCGAACATCCTATGCCATGTGCTGGGCTAAATGTGCTCATTTTAGGTGTGTACATATGAGGGCATTTTTACCGAAGAGCTTATAAATTATGTAAAGGAGTCAAAAAAGCTCATGGAATTCCTGTTATACACACAAACGAAGATCTGCTGCAAGAAGACGATTTTGACTTTAATCATACAAAACCTGCCAAGTGTGAACACACCCTTAATCTGTCCTTAACAAATATTATCAAAAAACATTTCAGATCTGACCTTCTGTTGGAGTTTTTCCTGAAGACTTCTGTTGTTTTCAGTGGTTTCTGAGTCCAAATTAAATGTTCCATTGAAGGTTTGTGAACCTGAACAGTCAATGTTTGCATCCTGATCCAGATTATGTGTCTCTGTAGAACAAAAATGTCTGTTTTTTAAAATACATTCTATAGGCCTATTGCATCTTTAATGCAAACTTGGAAATTAGACAATATTTTTTGTTTGATGTGTGCAACAGCACCTCCAGAACAGTAAATGCTCTCTCCATTGCTAATGATGATGATGATGATGATGATAACTGCACAGATTACAACACTGCCGATACAACAATGCCAGCACTTGAATTTCCATAGCACAGACTTGTTACACCAATTCTGAAAGACAACAATGTAACACAGTAAAAAGCTTTAAAGTAAAAATAAGAACTTGATCAAGAATCCTGCTAATCTGCATGGTGGTTGTGTAACAGTGTTACAGATAAAATAAATCTTGAATGTTTTGATTATATATGTTTTAATAATTATTGTTAACCAAATTTCATAAATTTACAAACAAATACATACCTTATTATAACTTGGTTGTGAGATTTTCATTGGCAAAAAAGGTTTGACTTCCACATTTCCATTGCTTTCTACAGTCACCTGGGAACACTGAAAGAGTGGAAATTTAACCTTATCAAAAAGTTCTTCTTTACAAAGTTTCAATCAAATACTTAAAAAACCTTCCTGACTGCAACGTTTGTGCGCTTTGCTTTAAAATGAGTAAAATATTGAGTTGAAGGACATTTTGTTTTAAAGTGAGTGAAATCTGTTTTTGTGAGATTGTTTTGCATTAAAGCAAGAGAAATCTGTATTGTGGGACTTGTCAATTAACAATCAGTAGATATATTTATTTATTAAAAAGAATCAATTTCTGTTATATAGCCTATACCACAATTAACAATGTCTACACAAAATCCACAACGAATGTTAGTAAGGGTGGTGTCAGCAGATAGATGAGGAACACAGAGGTAAGTGATATAAACAACAGCAGGTTTATTGAATGGAGACGAAACAACAACACAGCAGAGAAAGCAGTCCAGGTAAGTGGGTTGGGATATGGAATGTCTTGGTTCAGCTTATCTGTGACTGATGCAGTCTTTGTGTCTTTTCCAGGTGATCCAGGAACCAACGAGCATGGAAACAATGGAGAGCAGGGGATGAGGAGAACCAGGACTGCTGGTAGGAACAACTGGTGAGTAGAACACAGGTAAGACGGTCGTGGAGCTTGACATAGACAAAGACGTTGTGCTTATCCATAGACGAGACCCGACATTGAGTGACGTGAAAGGACCTTATGAATGGTGCAGAAGATGAGTGGCAGCTGGTAGTGATCAGTGATTGGAAATGGAGTGCAGGTGAGGAACCAGAGGGATGCTGGGAAGTGGAGTCCGGGGAAAGTGAGACAGACAGTGACGGTGACGTTACTCCCCCTCCCAATAGGCCTTGCGCCATAGAAGGAACAACCGGGAGGGAGGGTGGGCATCCTGGAGTCCTAGGTGAGTGACGGTGCATGTAGATCTGCTGCCACCAAGATGAAGCCGGGAACTCATGTGCCATGGCGGCATGGGAAGCTCAGGGGGCCAGGGCGGTGCTGACCGTTCGGGAGGCCATGGGGGTTGAGGTTCTTCGGGTTCCGTGGCCTTGGCCCAGACCCCAGGCTCAGCCACCAAGGTCGGGGACGGATGGAGGGGGATGAGGAGAACCAGGACTGCTGGTAGGAACAACTGGTGAGTAGAACACAGGTAAGACGGTCGTGGAGCTTGACATAGGCATAGACAAAGACATTGTGCTTATCCATAGACAAGACCCGACATCGAGTGAAGTGAGTGAGGACCTTATGAATGGTGCAGAAGATGAGTGGCAGCTGGTAGTGATCAGTGTCAAGAGTCAAGAACCCGGAAAGAATCATCAGTATGCATTACAAAGCTCCTCTGTTAACAAAGGAGGTTCACAACTTTAACTAACTAGCAGCAATTTAGTATATCGTACGATACTTGCATTAGGCCTCTGCCTTTTTGAAGAGCATCTGGATACACCGTGGCAGTAGGAAGTCCTGAGAATTCAGTCTGATGGTGCTGAAGTTGCAATTGATGTCTTCTGCGTTGAATGAAGAACCGATGACAAACTTGCATGTTTAGTTTGAATCTTAGTGGGAAAGAGTCCTTTTCTTCCCTAGTTAAGTACAAGGCTGGGGGATTTCCGAGCAGTAAAATTCCTCTGACAAGGCCAGCCCTTGTCAGATGGTTGGTCTTCTCGGGGGATGGGGAATGGGGACAGACCCCAGAGTGAGTTTTAAACATTATTTTTTAAATGTAACATAATTGTGTCTGATTTGTCTCATCAAAATCATCTAACAGGTAGACTTGGTCCCTCCTGCCTTCTAGATCTTACTCACATTTCTCATCTGACTGATGTGGAAAGCATAAAAGCCATCCTTACCATGGCAGCAGCAAAAAGTCACTTTATTATAATTCATTGCAATTGCATGTACCTATTTTTTTCTGAACTGCCATAATCCATTTCTCTTTATTATTTTTTTTCTCTTTTGGAAATGCGTGGCAAAAAAAAAAAAAAAAAAACTCTTTTGCTGCTGGAGCAAATGAAAATGCAAAAATGCCATAGTCTCCCTCCCATTTATCTCTATAAAATTTTACCCTGCTATAGTTCACTCTGAAAGGGGTTTATACTGAAATGGCACTGCAATATAATAAATGATATGAATTGTAACCATATTTGCATAAAACTATTAATTAAAAACGTACATATTAATTGTACTGATAATTCATTTAGCTGCACAGGTTTACTGGTAGGCCTTTGATTTAGAGGGAACTCATGGCCTTATAAAATGTAGAATCCAGAATGCAAATTATATTAGATAAAAGCATGCCTAAAGCAAAATGTAATAATAAAAATAATATTAATAATAATAATGTTTTGTTTACCTTACTCATTGTGTCACTGTCAAGAGTCTCATATGAAAGTCCAACTTTCTCAGCCATCAGAAAGACTACCAAAATAATAAAAAAAAAACATCATTAGTTATCAGTTAAAGTTATGAGTTATCTTCGGAACAAATTAATAAAACATAAATACATTTAAAACATACAGGTGCTTGTCATATAATTAGAATATCATCAAAAAGTTGATTTATTTCACTAATTCCATTCAAATACTGAAACTTGTATATTATATTCATTCATTACAGACTGATATATTTCAGATGTTTATTTCTTTTCATTTTGATGATTATAACTGACAACTAAGGAAAATCCCAAATTCAGTATCTTAGAAAATTAGAATATTGTGAAAAGGTTCAATATTAAAGACACCTGGTGCCACACTCTAATCAGCTAATTAACTCAAAACATCTGCAAAGGCCTTTAAATGGTCTCTCAGTCTAGTTCTGTAGGCTACACAATCATAGAGAAGACTGCTGACTTGACAGTTGTCCAAAAGACGACCATTGACACCTTGCACAAGAAGGGCAAGACAAGTTTCCACAGTCAGTGATGGTTTGGGGTGCCATGTCATCTGCTGGTGTTGGTCCACTGTGTTTTCTGAGGTCCAAGGTCAACGCAGCCGTATACCAGGAAGTTTTAGAGCACTTCATGCTTCCTGCTGCTGACCAACTTTATGGAGATGCAGATTTCATTTTCCAACAGGACTTGGCACCTGCACACAGTGCCAAAGCTACCAGTACCTGGTTTAAGAACCATGGTATCCCTGTTCTTAATTGGCCAGCAAACTCGCCTGACCTTAACCCCATAGAAAATCTATGGGGTATTGTGAAGAGGAAGATGCGATATGCCAGACCCAACAATGCAGAAGAGCTGAAGGCCACTATCAGAGCAACCTGGGCTCTTATAACACCCGAGCAGTGCCACAGACTGATCGACTCGCCGCATTGCTGCAGTAATTCAAGCAAAAGGAGCCCCAACTAAGTATTGAGTGCTGTACATGCTCATACTTTTCATGTTCATACTTTTCATGTTCATACTTTTCATGTTCATACTTTTCAGTTGGCCAAGATTTCTAAAAATCCTTTCTTTGTATTGGTCTTAAGTAATATTCTAATTTTCTGAGATACTGAATTTGGGATTTTCCTTAGTTGTCAGTTATAATCATCAAAATTAAAAGAAATAAACATTTGAAATATATCAGTCTGTGTGTAATGAATGAATATAATATACAAGTTTCACTTTTTGAATGGAATTAGTGAAATAAATCAACTTTTTGATGATATTCTAATTATATGACCAGCACCTGTAAATTTGCTGCAACCTCAATGCACTCAGTGAAAAGTTCTGTGTAATTGAAACTTGATGTACTGCAAACCATTGGTTCTCTTTCATAGGTTTACTCGACGCTGCGTAGCTATGAAGCAATGGGAACGCCCTCTGGGTGTGCCGATTGTCTGAGGCCCGTATAGAATCACGCCAATTCATTGGCTGATGGTGCGGGTGCTGCCCCAAAGCTCTTACGTCACCATCCTATACAGACGAATGCGCCATCTGCTCCTCAGATTTCTCTGCCTTCACAAAGTGGCCATTTTAGCCCTTCTGCTACGGTTTATCTGACCCAAATTTTGTATTATTATTAGTGTTTCTTTATCTGCACTTCAGGGACTGCGATAGTGGAACTCAGTTGTGGTGAAGTGCCATGGAGTTTCGTCGTTGTATACCGCCGTGTTCTCGCTTCATTGCGAGCGACGACCCACACAGTAAGTGTGTTAAATGCTTGGGTTCTTTGCACATGCGTGAGGCTGTTCATGGCGCTTCTGCTTGTAAATTCTGTGAAAATCTCCTTCTCAAAACTCTCCGTTCTAGACTCGCGGTTTTTGAAAAGGGGTCATCCGTTTTTCTCGTCACACTCCCGAAGCCGCCGAGGCCTCACGTAAATCCTGTTCGGATGTAGAGCGAGGACATGGAGAGTGAGCAGATGGGCCTCGCCCTTTCTCTCCCTCCCTATCCCTCTCCTGAGCACACACGCAGAGTTTTGCCGGTCGAATTCTCGCATGATTATCTGTGCCCTAGCCCGGAGGCGTGCGAGACGGTTTCCTTCGGGCTAGACAATGTTATTTACACCACAGCATCCGACTCTGAGGATTTCGGGCCTGCTTCAGCTGACGCTCTCCCACCTGGTGGCCAGAAAGCGCGGCCTTCACGGCCTACTCAGAGCTTATCGACGTGCTTTCGTGAGCTACAGAGAAGCTCGTTATTGATTGGCCCGATGAGCCCCGCGAATCGTAGTCATCTAAACTAGATGAGAGGTTTTTGAGGGACCCCAATTCTAGGCCAGTACGGAGAAAGCTGCCCTTTTTCAGTGATCTGCATAGTGAGATTTCCAGAACCTGGAAGCAGCCGTTTTCTGCCCGCTTGACTAATGCGGCAGCCGCTGACTTCACCAACCCTTCATACAATGGCCATTCTCTAAGCCTACCAGGTGGATGTTTTGAAAGAAATGGATGAGGGCGATGGTCTAACGCCGGAAGCGGTCAAGGAGCTCTGCAGAGCCACAGATTTGGCCTTAAGAGCCACCAAACATACCGCGCGTGCTATAGGGCGCTCCATGGCGGGCTTGGTGGCTGCAGAGCGCCACCTATGGCTCAATCTTACGGAAATCCGTGATAAGGAGAAGGTGTTATCTCTCAGTCTGGTTTGTTCAGGAGGCGGTCAACACGGTGGTTGACAAATTTCGGGCCGCCAAGTCCCAGTCGGCTGCTCTCAGGCAGTCTATGCCCAGGAGAGTTAGGGACTCTTCTATCTCCTCCTCTTCTCTACCCAGAGAGTACTCCTCGCATAGGAAGGAGTCCACCAGTAGGAAAAGTGTCCCGGTTCATCCCCCACCGACTACGGTTTGGGGAGCCTGTGGTCGCCCATTGCCCCACCAGCGGCCCCAATAGGTGTCTTGAGCTAAAGTGGCCCAGCAAGCACTCCGCTCCAGCTCCTTCGAGTCGCTCCCGACCCTCACGTCAGAAAGAGGAGAGCTTCCCCTGCCTTCCGAGGTTGGGTCAGACCATGCAAGCGTTTCTGCCCACCTCTCACTCGCTCTCCTCATCCAGCTCTGGCACATCTGCGTTTCGGTGTGCAGCGTTCGATCAGCCTCACCCCTTTTCGTCACGGGAGATATTTCTCCCCTCACCGCCGATTTGCGTGTCACCTGCTGTTCGCATAATCGGAGACGTGCAGTTTTCTCCAGGAGCCGGCAGACCCCATATCGGTCACACAGGCTGTGGGCCCTCTTGTCCCGCGTCAGGACGCCGGGCGTTCTCCTTCGCGGTCAACCGTGCTACCCTGCAAGGACCAGTTCGACACTCTAATGTAGGTATGTCCTCTAAATTGCGACACACTGCTTCCTCTGTCACATTTCTTTCACGATTGGAGGCGTCTGCCAGGGGTATCGCCTTGGATTCTAAAAACAGTGCAGTTCGGTTACACACTCCAGTTCTGTCGCAACCCCCCCTCCAGAGCGGATTCTGACTCTTAAGGTTGCTCTTTTGTTGTTAGCGAGGCGTGTATGGATTTTGCCCCTGGTCTAGTTAAGGTAACCTTAGGACCCAGGCCAGGATATGTGCCCAAGGTCTTGTCTACACCACCTTTCGCCTCTGATGAGGATGAAAAACTTCACTTGCTCTGCCCTGTCTGAGCTCTGAAGTCTTACGTAGATCGCTCTAGCGGCTGGAGAAGAATGAATCAGCTGTTGGTATGTTTTGGTGCTGGCCGCCACAGGCTTGCCGCATCAAAGCAGAGAATTTCTCACTGGGTTACGGAGGCTATTTCGCTGGCATATAAGGTGCGAGGTCTGTCTTCACCTCTCAGCGTTCGGGCACATTCCACCAGAAGTGTGGCTTCCTCTCAAGCTCTTTTTAGAGGGGTCCTCCTGGAGGTCACACACATTTGTTAAATTTTATAGTTTGGATCTTGATATGGCTCCGGGTTCCCAGGTTCTGTCTGTTTGAACCGGCCATGGTTGCTATCTGGTTTTTCATCGTGCCAGATACGGCAGCGCTTTAGCTTAGTGTGTTTGGTATATCGTTCCCATTGCATCATATCTACACAGCGTCGAGTGAACCTATGAAAGAGAACGTCTCGGGTTACTGGCGTAACTTATGTTCTCTGAATAGGGAACGAGACACTGCGTCCGCTGCCAAGCTCCTTGCACTGCCGACAAGTGGCCTTTTTTCGGCAGAGAAATCTGAGGAACAGATGGCACGTTCGTCAGTATAGGATGGCGACGTAAGAGCATTGGGGCGACGCCCGCGCCATCAGCCAATGGATTGCCGTGATTCTATACGGGCTTCAGACAATCGTCTGAATTCAATGACACTGCGTCATAGCTACGCAGCGTCTCGTTCCCTATTCAGAGAACATAGGTTATGCCAGTAACCCAAGACGTTTCATGTTGTTGGAACACTTTTTGCTTTTTACATTACCATACAAAAATAATTAATTAAAACATGTAATATGTGATATAACTGTCTACAAAAGAAATTATGATCAATAAAATCTATAAATAGTTAATATTTTACATGTCATAAATACTAGTATATTTGTTCCAGTACCAAACATTATTTGCTCTAACTAAAGTAGCCCAACCAACTTATTTTCAAATGTTAAATTGTCAAAAAAAAAATATTTTTAAAATAAAAAAAATATTTCAGGTATTCATTTTATTTATGTTCTATATTACAGCCAATAATTTGCAGTTTTTACATTTACATCTTATTCTCTTTGCATTCAATACAAACAAGGACTGTGAAAAGAAAGGTTTTGTTTTAGGCTACTCTTAAAGGGATAGTTGAAAAATGAAAATTATTCCATAATTTAACGTTACTCACCCTCAA
Source organism: Hypophthalmichthys nobilis (assembly GCA_037950665.1). Lineage (NCBI taxonomy): Eukaryota > Metazoa > Chordata > Actinopteri > Cypriniformes > Xenocyprididae > Hypophthalmichthys > Hypophthalmichthys nobilis. The sequence goes on from CM075479.1 coordinate 23,405,479, forward strand.
GCCATCCTAAGTGTATATGACGATCTTCTTTCAGACGAACAAAATCAGAGATATCTTTAAAAATATCCTTAGTCCTCCAAGGTTTATAATGGTTGCGAATGGCAGCCCAAATTTTGAAGAAAAAAAAATGAATCCATATGACTCCAGGGGATTAATAGAGGCCTTCTGAAGCGAATCTATGTGTTTAAGACAAATATCCTTATTTAAAACTTTATAAAGAAAAAAAAACTTCTGCGACGTAGTACACAATGACGTACTAGCGTAGTATGTCATGGCGCAGTGTAGAAAGTCATGTCATTGTGTACTATTAATACTAATTATTTTGGATGCATTTTTTGTCTTCAAAATTTGGGCTACCATTCACAACCATTATAAACCTTGGAGGACTAAGGATACTTTTAAATATATTGATATGGATATTTTTCTTACAAAAATGCATCCCTTCACTTCATAAGGCCTTTATTAACCCTCTGGAGCTGTATGGATTACTTTGATTATGGATGGACTTTTTTTTTTTTTTTTTTTTTTATAAATGTGGCCCCCCATTTTACTACCATTATAAACCTTGGAGGAGCAAGGATATTTTTAAACATATCTCTGATTGTTTTCGTCTGAAAGAAGATACACTCTATTGCCAAATGTATTGGGACACCCCTCCAAATCACTGAATTCAGGAGTGCCAATCACTTCCATGGCCACAGGTGTATAAAATCAAGCACCTAGGCATGCAGACTGCTTCTACAAACATTTGTGAAAGAATGGGTCGCTCTCAGGAGCTTAGTGAATTCAAGCATGGTACCGTGATAGGTTGCCACCTGTGCAATAAGTCCATTCGTGAAATTTCCTTACTACTAAATATTCCACAGTCAACTGTTAGTGGTATCATAACAAAGTGGAAGCAACTGGGAACAACAGCAACTCAGCCATAAAGTGGTAGGCCATGTAAAAATCACAGAGCAGGGTCAACGCATGCTGAGGCGCACAGTGCGCAGAAGTCACCAACTTTCTGCAGAGTCAATAGCTACAGACCTCCAAACTTCGTGTGGCCTTCAGATGAGCTCAAGAACAGTGCGTAGAGAGCTTCATGGAATGTGTTTCCATGGCTGAGCGGATGCATCCAAGCCTTACATCACCAAGTGCAATGCAAAGCATTGGATGCAGTGGTGTAAAGCATACCTCCACTAGACTCTAGAGCAGTGGAGATGTGTTCTCTGGAGTGACAAATCACACTTCTCTGTCTGGCAATCTTATGGACGAATCTGGTGGAGGAGGGATTATGGTCTGGGGTTGTTTTTCAGGGGTTGGGCTTGGCCCCTTAGTTCCAGTGAAAGGAACTCTTAATGCTTCAGCATACCAAGGCATTTTGGCAGGCCTGTCACGATAACTACTTTTTGTTGTGTGATATATTGCCCCAGAAATAATTGAGATATGCGATATTATTGTCATTTTAAGACCATTTTATGCCACTGAATATATAATAATGCGAGTAGGCCTACACACTTTCAAATGACAATGAACTTAACTCTTAAGAATATTTAAACTATATTTAGGCTACTGGAATTGAAGCATAAAAAATTAATAATGTTGAATAAATAATAAATAAACCTTTGCTAACAAAAACTGCAAAATAACAAGTAGAAAAAAAACACTTTCAAAAGGCACTTATATGGAGATTTTCCATCTACAGGTTTTTCCCTGACCTTATTTTCTCAGTAAAGTAAGGGTGCACGCTATTGTCAGATGTCCATATGAACAAAGACACAGATTTAGCTGTCAGATATGACCTGTTGAGGTATCTGCTTTTCTAGAGGCGTTTGAAAAACTTCTTTTAACTTTTTAGCGCCACGTCATGCCCGAGATGCTGCGAAAGACTTGAGTGCAACAGTCAAACAAACACGTTTCCATGGAAAACCGGCACAGTGGAATGCAAAAACGCGTTCTCTATGAAAACGAACTAGACACTTGCGACTGCCGTGTCCTGTGTGAATCTATCTGTGAGCGTGCACCATTTTGCACTGTCATGTTTTGTGCATTTGCACTTTATTCTTCCAAACTGTTTGTAGTTGTCAGGGAAACATTATAACGACTCGAATGGCGCATTTTTCCACCTGTCGATGTCAGCTCTGTGTATGAAGGAGCTGAGCCCCGCATTCGCCTCGGAGAGCTGACGAGATGACAGAGGCACTAAGGCAGCACGATCGGCAAAATGTTGGTGTCATTTATTTTTGTGTAAACATAATGGGCAATATATCGCGTCACCAAAAATTATCGAGGTCATGTTCATATATCATAAGTCGATATATTGGCTATCGCAACAGGCCTACATTTTGGACAATTTCATGCTCCCAACTTTGTGTGAACAGTTTGGGGATGGCCCCTTCCTGTTCCAACATGACTGCGCACCAGTGCACAAAGCAAGGTCCATAAAGACATGGATGACAGAGTTTGGTGTGGAGGAACTTGTCTGGCCTGCACAGAGTCCTGACCTCAACCCGAAAGAACACCTTTGGGATGAATTAGAGCGGAGACTGCGAGCCAGTCCTTCTCGCCAACATCACTGCCTGACCTCACAAATGCGCTTCTAGAAGAATGGTCAAAAATTCCCATAAAGCCTTCCCAAAAGTGTTGAGGCTGTTATAGCTGCAAAGGCTGGGCCAACTCCGCCGCTAAGGGGGGGAAGTTAGGGCCCACGCACTTTTGGGGCCCCCAGAGATCGGTTTTATTAGTAGTAACAGTCAGTGCTCGAAGTGGGCCGGTATGGAAAATATCATCCTGCAAGCTTTTTAAACTCACGATGACCACATTTACTCAAATTGATCACATTCTATTGTATTTATTGTGGTAAATTTAGACTAGTTGTAAAATTTATATTAGATTATCTGTTAAGGGAATAGATTTTTCACTAAAGATTTATATTACAACTGAGGCATGTTGTAGATATAGTTTCTACTGTGATGATGTGCTTCTAATTAAGATTAACATACTCATCCTTGCGCCAATAAAATGTGCAACACTTTGTTTTATACCAAATTTTATGCAATATATCATTAATTAAACTTACAGAGGAATGTTTTTCTCTACATCTCATGATCGCTTTGAACTTGAAACGGACAAAACTCACAAGTAAGCCTGAAAACATTGGAAGCACCACAATACACTTGGTACAGACAAACCCATTTAACCTTGCCAGCGGAATTTAGCCGCTGTAGTGAACATGACTGTCCCCTCCTCGAGTCCTAAGACGCCCCGTCGCTTAGAACAAATCGATATTCAAACATTCCCACGCGTCGCGCTGAGACTGCTCGCGAGAGAGCTTGGAATATTTTATTAAAGAGAAATGAAACCCTCCTTACCTTGGAGAGGTCTAAACTTTTCGACTTAAGTAAAGTTGGCCGCAATTCAAATTCCCCGGATCAATAACTCGTGAGCTAAATGCTGTTACTACATAAAATAACATCTCTTTTCAATCGTAGCAATGTAGAAAAGCAGCTACAACCTCATTTTCCTCAAAATCAGCTTTCCTCCGCGGTGGACAAAATTCTGGCTGCAAATGATGCAACTCAACTAAACGAGATGCACTCTCAGCCGCACATGCGCACTATACGAGATGAACTCTCAGCCGCACATGCGCACTAAACGAGATGCACTCTCAGCCGCGCATGCGCACTAAACGAGATGCACTCTCAGCCGCGCATATATATATATATATATATATATATATATATATATATTATTTACACTACCGCTCAAAAGTTTGTGACCAGTAAGATTTTCATTTATTCGATTGGCTGAATTTATTTGATGAAAAGTACGGATGCAAAAAGTACAGTATTGTGAAATATTGCAATTCAATATTATTGCAAGTTTTGTATTGTAATATATTTAAAAAATGTATTTATGTCTGTCATGCAAAGCTGAATTTTCATCATCCATAACTCCAGTGTTCAGCGTCACGATCTGTCAGAAATCATTCTAATACGCTGATTAATCATCAATGTTGGAAACAACTTAATTCTTTTTATAGTCTGTTATAATTTTATTCTAAAGATTCTGTGAAAAATAAAAAAAATTAAAAATGTATTCAATATTAAATTCTTAAAAAGTCTAAAAAAAAAAAAAAAAGTCTTTACTTACACATTTTAACAAATGAACACATTTCCTGAATTCAAATTAATTTTTCTTTTAAAGTGTAGTTGAAAGTATTAAAATAGAAAACTGATATTTTAAATTGCAATATTTCACAATTTTTAGAATTTTTCTGTATTTTTGATCAAATAGCCTTCATAAGTATAAACTTTTAAAACATTAAAAAAAGTTTATATATATTGCTGCTCGTGATAGATTATATATATATATATATATAAAATAGATCGATATAGAGAGAGAGAGAAATCTGAGGGTGCAAAAACAATCAAAATATTGAGAAAATCACCTTTAAAGATGTCCAAATGAACTTTAATGAATTAAATCATAGCTTAACAAGTCAGTATATGAATGAGAGAGAGAGAGAGAGAGAAAGAAAGAGAGAGAGAGAGAAACATTACATGAAAAAAAGAAATGGACAATTTTTTTTTTAATTTTGTGTGCGACAAAAGATTGGTGCGAGGTGCATGTTGTCCACCACATTCTCTACAAATGTATGCATGTCCTGCATAAATGTAAAGACAAACATCATTGGCTCTACAAGATCGTCCTCTATACGCCCTGCACTGCAGTACTGTTCCAAGGCCTCAATGGCTTCTTCCTCCTTCATGCACAGTATACGAGGAAGCTGAACTGAGCCAAGAAGATCACCAGAGTTCTCCAAGCACCACTGACTGGCAATCTTAAGATTCGTCATGATACGCACCTAAGAAAAAACAATGCAAAAGAGGATAATTAAAAATATGCTGAACAATAATGGCTGCAACCCCTCTAATAAAACCTACTTTTCGTGGAGCCACCTGCATCTCCGGTGCAGACTCAGGGGTGAAACCATTCGTTTCACCTTCCTAAAAAACATATGAAGATTGAATCTGAACCAGTCATCTTTAGTTCTACCTTTTTAAAAAGTAACTGATACCAGATTAGATCTGCAGGTACGTACAGGTAACTCGTAGAAAGGCTTTTCCTGTTAGTGGAAAAAATACAGTATAAGTTTAGCTAGTATATGATAACATGCCATTTTTAACCTCTTGATTCCCAAGTATATATATATTTTTACCTGAGAGATTTGTTCAAACTTCCTCTTTAGCAACCTAAATACAGGCTGCTGATCACCTCTCAGGAAGGCTTTGGACTCTTCTGCATAATGGGCAAACAGTTTTCCATGTCTGGAAAATAGAGATTAAAGATTGAATATTGCATAGTTCCTTATTCATGAAAGCGTTAAGTATTCAAAAGCCAAAACACAAACAATTCTTTACCGATCCAGTCCGAAGTTCTCCATTAACATGATGCACCACCATTTCCTCAACTCTGCCATGTCCAGCTGCTCAAAACATAAAAGTTTATGCCCTTTGTAAGTTATACTGTCTCTAAGTTATTGAAAACTATAATATTACTTACAATTGTGTAGTCAAATGGGGCATCCAGCACAATGTACAATGCAGACTATAAATGAAAGACGAATTAGTATTAGGGCAAAATGAATATATTATTAACCACCAACATATTGTACACCTTACCATTAACATGAATATGCCACAGTCGTTTCCATATGGCTGTCCTGGAAAACCCTTAAATATAATGAAAGGGGGGAATAAGCACAATTTCATAGATAGACTGACGGATAGACAGATAGACGGACAGACAGAAAGAAAGATAGACAGCAACCTGTAAATCAAGGCCTGTTTTTTCTGTCCATTTTCCAGGTATTATCCTGTATGCAATGTCCCTGTCAAGAATTCAAAGGACAAATACATGTAACGCTGTACAACAATCTTTCTGCATACATCAATATCTACAACAGTGTCTCTCAAATGGGGGCCCGTTTCAGATACACTGGACATCCATAATCTCAGTGTAATTTTTGTTTGTTTTTCTGCCTTGGCAATCATCACCGTTACAGTGATAAAGCCAAAATTAAAATAGATTAAGCCAGAATTAAATAGAGAACCCCAGTATGAGAAACCTGCTCGTGAAATGCTCACAAAAAGCAAACAAACTTTAAAGTTCAAGCAAACAACTGAACTCTCATTTACAAACAACTTGCAGAAAGAGACTAGTCAAAAGGAACAGACCAGCTCTAAACAGCAGAACCAACATCTACAGCTTGGGTGACAAACTCAGTTCCTAAACACATCTGATCCAGCTAATCACATCCTTCAAGCTTATTTGAAAACTACATGGTTTTGGAGAAGAGTTGTCAGGCCTTAAGCAGAAGTTCTGTATCACCTAGGAACGTCAATTTGGAATGAGATGGTGCTGAGTGACTTATGACAATTGTTTTGTTTTTTTGACAACTGTCATCTGTACCTCTAAAATGAAAGAGGGGCACTGGTGAAAAAGGTCTGAGAAACCTGCTTGAACAGATGAACTTGATCAATGAACCTGAACAGAGAAAGATCATAAGTGCTGGTTTCATTTATTGATAGGCTATCTGTAATTGAATTTTCACTAGTGAAATGTCACTATAGGTTGCCATTCAAATTCAATTGTTGATATCAAGAATTAGTTGAATTTCCAATTTCACATATCCGACATACAATTCTTACTAGTAAAAATCATAATTTTTGATATAAATAATTACATTGTTACTAGTAAAATGTGAATTTTTGATGTCAATAATTCAGATGGCACTATAGTTGAAATGTCAGTTCTTGATATAAACAGTTTCATTGCTTCTAGTAAAAAATAGCTCATGCCTATCATTCGACGCAAAAACAATAAACAAAAAACAAAACAAAACCAAAAATAACACCAGGGGTGATAAGATCACGTGAGCAGAAGCCAGAGTTACAGAAGGGGTAGCCTAAAAGATGCACAGAAAGCTGTTGTTGAATACCTGAAGGATATAGGGTATATTATTGGATTTTTTAAATAAATATTATTATTATGTAAAATAGTTTTATCGAACCATAATCCACGCTGCATACTCCGGTACAATAGGTGGCGGTATGCAGCAGATAAGTCATGGTTGTAATCCGCCATAAAACCAGAAGAAAAAAACGAAGCCACATTTACATCACTTCCGTGTTTATTACCTGATGAAACGTAGTGAAATGAAAGTAAAATCTGACGTGTACTATTGTTTATCGCTGATATTAGGATTTGGGAATCGCTCTTTACTCAGCAGAGTCACGACACAACATCCAAACTTATGAACTTCGAGCCAGAAGCTGTCATTCAGATATTATGGTAAGTGATAAATGCACAGTATTTTTGTCTATGTACGTTGGTACATTTACACATCATATAAATAGAGCACTTACATAGATTTACATGCATTTTTCCAGAATATTCTCTTAAAGTGACAATTTAGCATGGATTATAATGTATTCTTCATTAGAGTTTGTAAAGGGAAAAGGGATTTTATTTGATTTTATTTGACCGCGCATATTTGTGCACCATGAAACATTGATCGAAACTACAGTAAAAACAGTAATATTGTGAAATATTATTACAATTTAACATGATTGTTTTCTATTTGAATATATTTTGAAACATTATTTATTCATTTTATTTTAAAGCTGAATCTTCAGCAGCCGTCATCTCATTTTTCAGTCTTCTACTATGCTGATTTGCTGCTCAAAAGAAAAACATTTTGTATTATGTTATCAATGTTGAAAACAGTTGTGCTTATTACTATTATGCTATTATTGTGCTTATTACTGCTTATTATTATTTTGTGAGTGAAACCATGATACATTTTTTTCCAGGATTCTCTGATTAATAAAAAGTTCAAAATAACTATTTTAAATAGAAGTCTTAGCCTTTTCTTCAAGGACACATCAATTTAATGTGTCCTTGTTGAATAAAAGTATAAATTTTTTTAATATTATAATTAATTAATAACAAGATGTGGTTATTAACCAAGATCGGACTGTTAACCATTTGAATAATGTTCAGTTCAGAGAATTTTGGATGTAGATGAAAGACATAATTCTGTTTTTCAGAATCGTAACAGACAGAGGGGATTCAATCTCGGCCTGCTCCTACTGGCCTCTCAGGTTTTCCAGCTGGGAATAGACAACATCCCACCTGTCACTCTTGCAACACTGGGCCTCAACGTCTATTTGTTCCTCTTTCCTGTCAAACCCCTCCTGCAGGTACATTATAATAACACAAACCTCAGCACCAAAAATGTGCAACATCTGCCAATAGTGAGTCAATGGAGAAAATTTTAAGATTAACACAAATATATTGAAAAAGGTTAGTAGAAGTTGCACAAGTTAAAGTAAAGGCAAGTTGTAGTCACAATTCTTAATATGTTGAATGTTAATACATTTTTTCCGGTCTGTTTCTATGTTCTGCAGACGTGTTTGAGTGTTCGGGAGGCGTACTGGTACAGAGACTGGGGTCGTCTGTTGCTGTCACCGTTTCACCATGTTGACGACATGCATCTGTACTTCAACATGGCCTCGCTCCTTTGGAAGGGCATCAAGCTTGAGAAGAAGCTGGGAGGCGCCTGGTTTGCGTACCTGTTGTCTGTCTTCTCTCTGCTCACCGGATTGGTCTACCTGCTCCTGGAGACAGGACTGACAAAGATGACGGAAGACTCGTCGTACAGTCTACAGTGTGCGGTGGGGTTCTCAGGTATGTGTTGTGTTGGATAATAATAACATTATTACAATTTAAAATAACTGTTTTCTAATTTAATATATTGTAAAATGTAATTTATTCATGTGATGATAAAGCTGAATTTTCAGCATCATTACTCCAGTCTTCAGTGTCACATGATCCTTCAGAAATCATTCTAATATGATGATTTGATGCTCAAGAAACATATATTATTATTATCATTGTTCAAAACATTGTCCTGCCTAATTTTTTTTCAAAAATCATGATTTTTTTTGGAATCCTTGATGTGTAGAAGGTTTAAATGAACAGCATTTATTTGGAATAGAAATCTTTCGTAACATTATAAGTGTCTCTGAAAATGGAGTGGGACAACAGAAATCAATTCATTTATAGATGACATTTTTATATTTCTCTACTAAGAAATAAGCATTGAAGTTGTTTGTGTTTCGTTTCAGGTGTTCTGTTTGGGCTGAAGGTGGTGAATAATCATTATCATCCAGGTGGGGCCACGTACATCATGGGGCTGCCCATAGCCAATCGCTACGCCTGCTGGGTGGAGTTGGTCCTCATCCATATCATGAATCCAGGGTAGGCATGACACTCATTTCAAAGACACTAGAGTAAAAAAATACTATTACAGTTAGGCCAGTCCCGAAATAGGGAGCTTTGTCCCTCGTCCTGCAAAACGTAAGCACTGTCCCGCATTGCATTTCTGTATTATTATTTTTTTATATCATTCTAAAAAAATGTGATTGCTGTTTAAAAATCCATTCAGGCCGTCATGTTCCACCTAAAGCGGGAAAATATCCAACTAACGCATTTGTAGAGAGGGTTTTTTTTTCGCTGATGAGGACTGTGTGGACGGTCAAAGGAACCAGTGTGGACCTCATCAAAATCATCCCCTATACCCTCATTCACTATTCTCTACATTAGTCCACTAATATAGTTCACTTGATGGAGTGAATGAAAACAAGTGAGTGAATTCAGACATTCAGTGCGCCAGAAGGGCTGCCGCTTTTGCATAGTTTGTGGTTGCTGTTTAATAATCATTTGAAACTTAGAAAACTGGCAGCTCCAAAAAAATTATCTTATACTCTGTCATGGAAAATGGCATGTATTAATCTTAAAGCTGCAGTCCGTAACTTTTTTTGGTTAAAAAAATGATCCAAAATCAATTTTTGAGCAAGTACATAACCAGCCAGTGTTCAAAACTATCTCCTTATCTTAGCCTGATTCACAACGGTAAGCTTGTAATGATGTTTTCTAATTAGAGTGGTACTGGTGGGTTTCCACGGGAAATGCATGCAGCTGTTCGTCTTTGCGTCATTACATCACGTCTGTTTGCATAGAGGAGTCCCAGCTAGTAGGCTATATGTGAGGATGCTGCAGGTGGTGGATCATTTATAGCCTTTTCTCACAGCAGCAATAATTAAACTTATAATTTTGATGGCGGATTGTAATCCAGAAAGGTCCAAATGACAATCATCAGTGACAAGTGGAGATTCAGCCGTAGTCAAAAGCAAAACACATCGGACTGTGGAGTGGCTACAGAAATTGAAATCTACAAGGAACTCTAATACACACTAAATACACAGTCACACTGTGCTGATGTTGTTAACATTAACAATTTGAGAACAAAATATAACAATAATAATAATTTTTGAAGTGATCTGAGTTAAGCGATCGTTATTTAATCATCATTGGCAGCGCGATTAATTGCTTTTTTCTCAGTTGGTCAGAACAAAAGTGGCAGAAATGTTACTTACTTGTTCAGATGACATTTTCCAGTGAAAATTCTTATTTTGGTCATACTTCAAGACTACAATCTGTGATTCTGAAGTACAGCATCCACACCAATGTAGAGACTGACAGCAAACATTAGATTCATCCGAGCTGTGCCGATGCACAACCCACGTAAAGATGACAACTCCACAAATAACTGCAATTGCAGGTTTCAAACAGAGATGGCAACAAAGAGGCAAATCTTATGGACTGCAGCTTTTATTAAACAATTTAATAATTAAAAAGGAATGTATAACTGTATGATATTATGCTGTAGCCACATTGGACCAGCACTTTGGAAAATAGATTGATGGATGATTGTGGGCGCCATCTTCTGGTGAGACGCAGGGATTCATTCGGTGCAACCCTCACAGTGCATTATGGGTATTCTCTAGCCGTTAGATGTACATCAGTTGTACACTCATTATTGTGGTCAATGTGGTGCATTATGGGATTGAATGAGTGCACTCGATAATGTCCACTATGGTTTCAGACACCACTACAAATGGCTTTCCCTCCAAATAGTGCCCTATTTAAGGGTTTAGGGGGCGATTTTGAACACAGCCTGTTTTTCCTTTGTGTTTTATACAATGACCACTAGGAGCGTGCTCTTGGCATACACTATTTTCTTTGACTAGTTTGCCCTGAAGAGGTATGCGTTACTGTTAAAAATGAAAGTGACAAAAAGAGTGACGATTATTTATACTGTGAAATGAGAGTTCTGTGTATTTATTAAAATCAACAAATACATGTTCAACATAAACTGAATTCAGTAAAATGCATTTATTGTTGGCATAGTGTAGTAAAAGAAAATAAATTAGTCATTACTTTAGTATAAAATGTGATTTTTAACTACTAGTCTGTTATTCAGTTAATTAAATTTAGCAGACTGAAAAGGTCCCTTAGAGTAAATTCCATTGCATCACTCGAAGCTGGGCAAATTTAGGGGCCAGTCACAGAGCTGGTCACAAATAACAAAGCTTATTCAGCGATTCAAAACATGTTATCATCCAACATAAAGGCAAATAGACTTTCCAACTAATATGAAACAATATTTACGTAGTATAATAGTAGTAAATTTATATCTCACACGTGTCCCACGTTGTCCCACAAAATCATATCTACACCCTGCAACAGAGCAATAACCAGGTGAACACCCTAATTACACTACTTTTTTTTTCTAAACTACATGTTCTGATTTGTTGAGGCCTAGGATCTGATTCACAGCTTGTATTAACACACTTTTACTCCTGCAGGACGTCATTTGTTGGACACCTGGCTGGGATCCTGGTCGGGCTGCTCTACACAAATGGACCACTAAAGAGACTCATGAAAACCTGTGCAGGTAAACAACAATTTGAATGTTCTTGTGTGTGTTTGACATTTTTGTACCTTAAATATGTAAGAAATTATTCATTTTACGCAGCAAAGATGTGTTAAATTTATCTAAAGTCACAGTAAAGACATTAATAATGTTACAAAAGATTTCTGTTTAATATAAATGCTGTTCTTTTGAACTTTCCTTTTAATCAAAGAATCCTGAAAATGTATCATGGTTTCTACAACATTGTTAAGCAGCACAACTGTTTTCCACATTGATAATGAGCACAAATCATCATATTAGAATGATTTCTGAAGGTTCATGTGACACTGAAGACTGGAGTAATGATGCTGAAAATTCAGCTTTGATCACAGGAATAAATTACATTTTAAAATATATTCACACTTTTAACCGTTTTACTACTTTAACTCTATTTTAGATCAAATAAATGCAGACTTGGTGAGCATAAGAGACTTCTTTCAAAAACATTTAAAAAAACTTTTGAATAGTAGAGTATGAGGACACTTAATCTGGAAATAAATGCATCCAGTCACATAAACGGCCACATATCTATGTAATTTCAGGCTTTGTGACATCTAATGGGCATTATGGAGGGCAGCAGACATACTACAATTCAGCAGGTATACAGTTACAGATCTTCAGTAATATCAAATCTGAATCATTTTTCGCTTTTTGTTTTATAGGGAAATATTCAATTTGTTTTAAAGGCAGCCATCTGATATTACTAAATCACATCCATCCTAGAAATGGCTCTGAGCCATTAAAGATGAAATGAGTTAAGGTCTGCTTACTAGTCCATTATAGTCCTTAAGATCCATAATTTGTACATCTGTGTTCACAGGATACAGTGGATATGGCATGCCATATCCTCCAAACACCCATTATGGACAACAGTCATTTAATCACAGGCACTATGGTGCCCCCTACAGGGAGCCGTACAACACACACATGCCCTCTGCACCACCCCAGCATCCCTATACAGGAGGACTGTCAGATGAGGAGCAGTATGAGGCCGCTGTCAGGGCCAGCCTGAACGACAGAGGTGAGGAGTCAAGAGGTGCTGAAAATGGCTACTTGATACATTTATATATATATATATATATATATATATATATATATATATATATAATTTTTTTATTTATTTATTTATTTTTTTAAAGAAATTGATACTTTTATTCATCAAGGATGCATTAAATTGATCAAAAGTCATAGTAGACATTTATCCAAAAAAACGTTTTAAAAAAAAATAAGCAGCACAACTGTTTTCACTATTGATGATAATAATAAGAAATATTTCTTGAGCAGCAGATCAGCATATTAGAATGATTTCTGAAGGATCATGTGACATTGAAAACTGGAGTAATGATGCTGAAAATTCAGCTTTGTCATTACAGGAATAAATGACATTTTAAAATATCTTCAAATAGAAAACAGTTATTTTAAATTGTAATAATATTTCGCAGTATTACTGTTTTGTTTTTTGTTTTTTTTTACTGTATTTTTGATCAAATAAATGCAGCCTTGGTGAGCAGAAGAGACTTCTTTCAAAAACCTTGCAAAATCTTACCAACCCCAAACTTTTCTGGACCAAAACAGCATTAAGCAAATTTATGAACATCATTCCTTCGTCGTACAGATCAATGGAAATTACCATCTACTGCCACCTACTGACCACATGACAAAATAACTAATCTATTCTAATATCCCGGACGAGCCCCCAGATCTGTTAGATTAAAATAGATTAGTTACATATATATATATGAAGACTTCAGATGCAAAAGCCTCTATGCCGTCTGAAATTTTCTTCTAAAATAAGCATTTTTATCAAGCTTGTATGTTTAGGTTCAGTAATTCCAATTTAATGGCAATTAATAGGTCCTTTTCATTGCCATTAAAGTGAAATAACAGAAAATAAACATACGAGCTTGATAAAAATGCTGATTTTAGAAGAAAATTTCAGAAAGCACTTAGAGGCTTTTGCATCTGAAGTCTTAAATAAATATATATATATATATATATATATATATATATATATATATATATATATATATGTGTGTGTGTGACTTTGTTATTTTTGCTTTATAGGTGGTTCTACACAGGCTAGATCTTCACATGGCACTTATTCCCACCCGAACCCTGAAGAGATCCGCTGGCGACGACTTCAGAGATTTACCAGCTGAGCGCTTGGAGAACCATGGATAATACTACTAGATCGTTTACATGAAAGATAGCACTAAACAGCCAATCAGAGCTACTGGAGAAGATTCTACCACTGCTGATTGGTTGTGTCACTGTATAGCATTTATGATGTCATCAGTGGACCCCCTCTAATGTGTGTCCGGTCTCCAAGGCCGCTGCCTGTATTTCTAATAGCAAAAAGCTTGTAAACACATTTGCTTGTGCTTTAAATGCTGCTCTTAATGTATTTATGTTAAAAGTTTAACATTCATGAGGTGAACATCCATGACACATGGTTGTAGATACGAGTGCCTTTTGCAGGATGTTGAATGCACAGTAAGATGACTGTCAGTGTATCTCTCTTTTTTTTTTTTTTGTAAATTTTATCTAGCACTTAGTACTTGGTTATTTCCAAACTTTTCTTCTTAAGTAACTTGTACTTTGTTTCACAAGAAAGTATATTTTTGTAAGCAAACAATAAACCATGCTTTTTCTGACATGTTGTAGCTGGTTTTGCATTGGTTCCAAGATCCTTCTTTGCTCATATGGTATGTTATAAAATATTTAGTAAAAATAAAAAGAATTGAATTTCAGGTTAATATAGAGATAATTAAATGTGAGAGACTTCCTGCGTTTAGATAGCATAACACTCCTTTTACATAGTTCATAAACACTAACGTTTAAAAGTTAGGTTGGTCAGCAAGTTTTTTTGAAAGAAATGAATGTTTATTCAGCAAGGATGCATTAAATTGGCCAAAAGTCAAAGCAAAGAGTTTTACATTTACATATCCATTCATCAAAGAAACTTGAAAAATGTAACGTATCGGTTTTCATAAAAAATATGAAGCAGCACAAATGTTTACAACATTGATGATAATAAATGTTTCTTGAGCAGCAAATCATATTAGAATGATTTCTGAAGGATCATGTGACACTGAAGACTGGAGTAATGATGCTGAAAATTCAGCTTTGCCATCACAGGAATAATTTACAATTTAAAATATATCCAAATATAAAACAGTAATATTAAACTGTAATAATATTTCCCAAAAAATAAAGATTTTTACTGTATTTTTGATCAAATAAATGCAGCCTTGATAAGAATAAGAAAATCCTACTGAACCCAAACTATTGAACAGTAGTGTATTTATTATATTTTTATAGTCCTCAAATGAAAATTATGTTGAAAAAAAAAGTTGGATATATTAATGGAAAGAAATCCCTGCTCACATTTTAACCTGCTTAAATTAACTATATCAGAAGCCAAAGAGGTCATTTATGTAAGATTTAATGGAAGTGCTGAAGGGGTATTCAAGCACCAGTGTGTTCAGAACAAAAGACTGAATGTTCAAACTGTAGAAGAAGTGATGAGTTTCCACCACTGCGCTGTTCCAGGAGTGAGTGTGCTTAAAGGGTTAGTTCACCCAAAAATGAAAATTCTGTCATTAATTACTCACCCTCATGTCGTTCCAGTTTTGTTTTATCCCTCATAGAAAGCAACAAAATTACTATATATTTAAGGTCCAGAAAAGTAGTAAATACATCGTTAAAATAGCGACTACAGTGGTTCTACCTTAGGCCGTGTGTCCACCAAAGCGTTTTTAGCCAGCTGAAAACCTGTGAGAGTTTGAGAGCGCTTCAGCAGCGATAACCCGGGACGATGATCATGTATCGACGATAGCCAGAGATAAAAGCATCAAATATTGGCAATATTAAGAGGATTTGGCATTTCCAATGAACGTAGGCCTGTTACTTTCTTCTATTATTATTACTATTAGGTTAGGCTTCTTTTATTATTAAATTATTAATAAATTTGCCCCGCAATAATTTCATAGCACATCACCGCATAACTGACGCGCTGTGAGGATAATAAAAGATTAGGCCATTAGCTCCTCTTTGAAAATGTTTTAAACATTTTTTAGGTCTATTACACAATGAATTATAGGCCTATAATTAAAATTATTAAGAGTGTATAAACACTGCAGTCATCAATGAAAATTAAGCGCAGCTTTACTTCAAGCACCAACTTTAAAAAAAACAATCTGTTTAACACGAAATACTATTATTCTCATTTGTTTCACTATATGTACGGGCCACAAGAGAAATAATGGAATAAATTAAGACAGTTATATACCGTTATCAGCATATTATGTTGAAATTCGTCTCTGAGAGAATTAATGCATCCATTAATGCAGCTCCGTCACTTTTTACTTTCACTTTCTGTAGTGAATACTGACCGAGGTTGACTTTTTCACCAGCATAACTCTTGCGCAAAGTTTGAACGTTGCTTCTTGTGTGATATCCATATTATGGCGTATCCATCAGCCTGCGGATTTGCGCTGTGCCATTGGCCGGCTCCTGCGTTAGCATCACACGTATGCATCATGGTGCTCACATGAACAGTGTCAGCCAATAATGAGTCGGCGTTCTGACATAAAACACAGAAGCGTTGCACTGTCTATACAACGTAAACAGCGTAGGAGACTGAGGGACAAAATTGTAAAAATTAAGTCGTTATTTTTGTTTTGTTTTTGCTCACAAAAAGTTTTCTTAGCATTAAGGTTGAACCACTGTAGTCACACTGACTATTTACTACTTTTCTGGACCTTGAATGACGGCAATTACGTTGCTTTCTATGGGAGATAAAAAACCCCTCAGATTTCATCAAAAATATCTTAATTTGTGTTCTGAAGATGAACGATGTGGAAAGACATGAGGGTGAGTAATTAATGACAGAAATATCATTTTTGGCTGAATTAACCCTTTAATGCAATGTGTCTCAAGAACAGTGTATAAAAGAACTGTTTAAAACATGATGTAGTGATGTGAAACCCCATGCAGATTTGTTAGGTGTCTCAGTTGGGTGAGTTTATATATTCCTTTCTCCAAGGTATTATTGCATGTAATTACAAATATCACAATTTATTAGACATTTAATACACAGTAAGAGTTGAACCTGATTGTTAAATGTAAAAATACAAATGACAATGAAAGCCAAAGTTCTTGTCCTTGTGTAACAGTACAGTACTCAAGACATTAAAATGTCCCCAAACACAGCGAATTGCATTTCTAACCAGCTTGCAGCAATATCAAAATCAGACAAAAATCATAATCACTTCTTTTTAAAAGGGAACAAGTGTTTCATTCACTGTTATCCAAAATAGCACCAAAGTAATCTCTAGCTAAATAAATACTCTTGGCATTTAGTAAAAATATAAAGCAAAGCTGTTCTGTCCACAGTGCAATCATATGTACATAGAGAAGAATATATCATGCGCAGAACAAAAACTGCTTAGGACCCCTTACATGGACAGTAAAATACTAAAGGTGTTAGTTTCATTTAATGGCTCAAGTTAGTTTAGACAGTGAGAGGGGAATATTTCAAAGTTTTTTTAAACAAACAAAAAACTAAGCAGGTACGGTTTTCAAGTGTCCAATAATAATAATGAGTGGGAAGTTCAATGGCAATGGTCCTTTCACAAACAGCAGAACAGGAGGAGACACAGAAATGAAATGTAAAGGACTATTTGTAGACTAACTACATTAAACAGTATTTCAGATGTACATTGTGGCCTGAAGGGACTTTAAGAAATGGTGTATGTATCGAGTACAGTGAAATAACTGACTGAAGTCTTGAAGATCCCCCAAGCATTCACATTCACAGCCATATTGACCTTATAATGCTAGTTTTTGCCACAGGGAGATGCGTTTCCTTTGGAAACCCGAGACAATGTTGGTTAAGAATGCTGTAGAATGTTGGTTAAACAGCTAACTACAGTAGTCAACATTTGAAGTGGATCAAAAAAGTTCATCAAAGTTGTCCTGAGAAGAAGGTTTTAGGACAACTTTGATGAAAGGTTTTGATCCACTTCAAATGTTGACTACTGTAGTTCTTGTAACTCTAGAGAATAGCATTAGCAAGGCTAAGACGCATACAGTACTATGTTTACACCCAAAGTTGCGAATTTAACTGCTCAAAATTGGAATATAGCATAAAACATTGGCAAGTAAAGCACGATTTCCAACCCATGTGTTCAGGAGAACAAAATCATCACTTCCTGTGAAATTGCTGCAAATGATCTGTAATAAAAATGGAAGTTGTTGCAATAGATTGCAACAGTGCCCACCCCCTTTTTTTTTTGCTGCGCTCGTTCCGGAAATATTTTTTCCTTTCATTTTTCCCATAGAGGTTTTAAAGAGTCATATTCCATGAATCAAGCCAGTCTGCTATGAGGTGAATCACAACACTACAAACGTTGATTTGAAGCAATTTGTTTTTTGAAAATTAGACAAAATAACAAAGGTACAAGACTGTGAACTTAACAGCTTTACTGACGGAAAGAACTACAATCCCATGAAGCATTGCTAACAGCATAATCAAATTAAAAATGGTGGAGAAATATAAAACTACTCATTTACAAATGTTGATTATATACAGTCAAACCAAAATTTATTGAGACACCTTGAACATTTCATTCATTATTACAGTTTGTTCACTATAATTTAAAAAAATGGTAATAAAATATGACAGGATCTCACAGTTAAACTGTGTCAGAAAACATTAACCTTAATTATGTCAGATAACACTTAAGCAAAACATGGTGTCTGAATAATTTTTAGTTCCAAATTGTTATCAATTTTACTGGTAGTCCACTGTATGAAGAATATTTGGGTATAATATGTCACAGTTTACTTTATTTTGCTATCCTCACTTACATAAATGAACTATAGTGTCCTGCAACCAATAGTAAAACAATAAAAAATTATATCTAGTGTCTGAATAATTTTTAGTTTGACTGTATATAAAAAAATATATTTTTAAGTGTATTGCAAAATATGCATATATACACAAACATTTCAGTATTTTGAAAGTGTAGGGAGATTTTGGTATGTGTTGCTTTTTTCGACTCTTGATTGGTGTAATTTTCTGTACTGCATCATGGGTAATGTAGTTTTTCCACAAGGAATTCCACTATTATTTTAAAAATAATGTAAAATAATGCAGGCTGACAGTGTAAATATCATGGATTAACAACCCTGTAAAGTTCACAGTCTTTAAAGGTTTATAAGTTGTCGTTCAAAATCGATTTCCCTATGGGGAAAATGAATGGAGTTTTTTCTTCTGGAACCAGACTATTGCACTCTATAGTGGAATTTTCATACATCTTAAATGACTTGCACCTCAGAGTGAGCAGACGAAACATAATGAACGTTCGCAGGTGGATACCTGGTGTTTGGGAATGAAATCATTTGGGAATGAAATCTGTTTTACTGTATTTTTTGATCAAACAAATGCAAACTGTGACCACACTGTAATGCTGCACAAAATGCTCGGTTTGATTACGAGTCTAGAAAACCGAGCAGAATTTCATCTAGAGTAATTTGTTGATTTCTATACAGAGAAAGCTGCACCTTCATGTCAAAAGGTGCATTTACACTGACGGCAATTTAGCTATTGATGGCAACAGCTGCTAGCAGACGTTCCTGTTTGATTTCACTGAATTATGTGAGTTCATTGTTAAGGTTTTGTATTCATGCTTCATTTTGGTTAAAAAAAAAAAAATGGCACCATAGACCTATACTAGCACTACAATATTGTGCTGATAATGTTTGATAATGTGCACAAACATAATAGTTGCTGATACAAGGAACCAGAGAGAACATGAATATTGGTATATTGGAATTTGTGCAAATGGTCTTGGTTTTTGCTAGCACCTAAATACTATAAAAACAAGAAGTAAAATGTGTACTGGGTAAATCATGTTAGGCTGAGATATGTGGAAACAAATCCAGTGAAGTAAAAAGTTCACAGCCTGTAGTTCAACCAAAAATGGTCACAAATTGTGTCCATTTTATCCTCTCCAAAAAAAAAAAAAGGAACAAAAGTATCTCAATCATTTCCACTCCAGTGACCTGCTGATGTGCATTCTCAGTGCAGTTTTTTTTTTTTTTTAGAAAACATGCATGACTTGTATCAGTTGTTGGGATCGATCTTCATGCAGACATTGCATTTGCTGACACCGTCACGCTGCTCCGCTTCGTTCTCAAGCACAGTATTGTGAGGATTGGAGTTAAAGCCCTGCTTGTCCACTCTAGTCAGCCAGAAACTGTAAATAGTGGCGAAATACTTGCATGTGCCAAGCGAACCTTGGCACTCCACGAATGGCAGACTGCGGAAGTTCTGCAAGCAGCTTCCTGTTGACGTCAGAGACTGTCCACCTCCCTCGTCCCCTGCTCCTGTATACTGGAACACAGAAATGAAGTTCATGTGATTGGTTTAAAATGTAAAGAAATACACACTACCATTCAAAAGTCTGGGGTTGGTAAGATGCTCACAAAGGCTGCATTTATTTGATTAAAAAATACAGTAAAAACAGTAATGTTGTGAAATATTATTACAGCTTAAAATAACTGTTTTATATTTTATTATATTTTAAAATGTAATTTATTCCCATGATGCAAAGCTGAATTTTCAGCATCATTACTCCAGTCTTCAGTGTCACATGATCCTTCAGAAATCATTCTGATATGCTGATTTGCTGCTCAAGAAATATTTCTTAATATTATCAACTGTTGAACACAGTTGTGCTGCATTTTTGTGGAAACCATAATACATTTTTTCAGGATTCTTTGATAAATAGAAAGTTCAAAAGAACAGCATTTATTTGAAAGAGAGGAAGAAAAAAAAAAATTATATCACAAAGATATTTAAATGGTTCATGTTTGACTAAGTTTTTAATCATTTTTTTTTGTATGGAAATATATATATATATATATATATATATATATATATATATATACACACACACGCACACACACACTACCAGTCAAAAGTTTGGAATCAGTAAGATTTTTAATGTTTTTAAAAGAAGTTTCGTCTGCTCACCAAGGCTGCATTTATTTAATTAAAAATACAGTAAAAACAGTAATATTGTGAAATATTATTACAATTTAAAATAACTGTTTTCCGTTTGAATATATTTTATAAAGTAATTTATTTCTGTGATCAAAGCTGAATTTTCAGCATCATTACTCCAGTCTTCAGTGTCACATGATCCTTCAGAAATCATTCTAATATGCTGATTTGCTGCTCAAGAAACATTTATGATCATTATCAATGTTGAAAACAGTTGTGTACTTTTTTTTTTTTTTTTTCAGGATTCCTTGATGAATAGAAAGTTCAAAAGAACAGCATTTATCTGAAATACAAAGCTTTTGTAACATTATACACTACCGTTCAAAAGTTTGGGGTCAGTTAGAATTTTTATTTTTTTGAAAATAAATTAAAGAAATTAATACTTTTATTCAGCAAGGATGCATTAAATCGATCAAAAGTGACAGTAAAGACATTTATAATGTTACAAAAGATTATTTCAAATAAATGCCATTCTTTTGAACTTTCTATTCATCAAAGAATCCTGAAAAAAAAAAAAATATATTGTACACAAATATTTTGTACAATTGAACACAAATGTTTCTTTATATATATATATATATATATTTATGTTCCACCTTAACTTCATCTCTAGACAGTATCTGTCCTCTTTTACCAGCACTTACACACATTATCAACACATCTCTCCACACTGGCATTTTCCCTAACACATTCAAGCAGGCTCGGGTAACCCCACTGCTTAAAAAAACACATTAAACACGTCACTTGTAGACAGTTATAGACCTGTCTCTCTCCTACCATTCATAGCAAAAACACTTGAACGAGTTGTTTTCAACCAGGTGTCATCTTTCCTCTCACAGAGCAATCAATTGGATGTCAATCAATCTGGTTTCAAGAGTGGCCACTCAACCGAGACTGCACTACTGTCAATCACTGAATCCTTGCGGATTGCAAAGGCTGATTCCAAATCATCAGTTCTCATTCTGCTCGATCTATCTGCTGCCTTTGACACGGTGAATTATCAGATTCTTCTGTCCACCCTCTCATCACTGGGCATCACAGGTACTCCACTTCACTGGTTTGAATCCTATCTCACAGGAAGGTCTTTCAGGGTTGCCTGGAGAGGGGAGGTATCCAAAGCTCATCAACTGACCACGGGGGTTCCTCAGGGTTCAGTTCTTGGACCCCTCCTCTTCTCCATTTACACTACATCACTTGGTCCCATCATACAGGCACATGGTTTCTCCTACCATTGCTATGCTGATGACACGCAGCTCTTCCTTTCATTCCAACCAGACGATCCCACAGTAGCTGCATGAATCTCAAGCTGTCTGGCGGACATCTCGGCATGGATGAAAGAACATCATCTGCAGCTCAACCTGGCAAAGACTGAGCTTCTCGTCTTCCCTGCCAATTCAACTCTAAAGCATGATTTCACTATCCAGCTAGGTACATCTTCAATTACCCCTTCAAATTCGGCCAGAAATCTTGGAGTAACCAACTGACCTTCAAAGACCACATTGCGAAGACAGCTCGGTCATGCAGATTTGCACTATACAACATCAGGAAAATCAGGGTCTTTCTAACAGAACATGCAACACAACTTCTTGTCCAGGCCCTGTTCATTTCTTGGCTTGATTACTGCAATGCTCTTCTGCCATCATGCACAATAAAGCCTCTACAAATGATTCAGAACATCTTGTCTTTAACGAGCCCAAAAGAGCCCACATCACACCTCTCTTCATCTCTCTGCACTGGCTACCACTTGCTGCTCGCATCAAGTTCAAAGAGTTGACGCTTGCTTACAGATCTACCACAGGCTCAGCACCCTACTACTTCCGCTCACTCTTACGAGTCTACACCCCTACCAGAAGCCTACGCTCACTAAAGGAGAGAAGGCTCGTGGCACCATCACAGAGAGGCACAAAATCACTCTCCAGAACATTCTCGTTCACTGCTTCATGCTGGTTCACTGCTCTTCCTGCCTTCATCCGCAATGCAGAATCCCTGGCAATATTCAAAAGACAGCTGAAAACTCATCTCTTTCATGAACATTTAAACCTCATCTTTAAAAAAAAAAAAAAAAACCCTATCCTTTCACTTCCTTTAGTCCCTCTCTATTGTAGCTTATGATACTCTGAGCAATGTCTGAAACCTGTATTGTGTCTATTTGCCTCTTCATGATGACTTGCTTGTTGTATTCCTCACTTGTAAGTCGCTTTGGATAAAAGCGTCTGCCAAATGAATAAATGTAAATATATATATATATATATTATATATATATATGAAGAGTTTGGTTCCAAAACGCAATAAATGCCATTTCTAAAAAAAATTGAGTTTCCGCCAAAATCAGTATTATATCTGGTCGATATTGAAAAGTCATTTATTAATTTTGCGCAAAATGCGATTTCCGTCGTGTTATTCTGTCATGTTTTCTCCCTTTCTCTCCAAAACGCGACAAACGCCAGTCTTCTTTCTCTGCAGAATGCGATATATCCGCTCAACCAATCACAGCGCACCATTCCACGCACTGTAAACAGTAATGGCGGCGCTCTGAATACACCCGGCATCCTAGTTTTCCTTATCTACTTTGTACTTTGTGATCAACAAAAACAGAAAAATTTATAATTTTGACGGCATTGATGAACCTGAGGTGGTTTCTGCGGCGGGGAAGAAACGTAAGTCATTGAAATGTAATCATTTACGAGAGGAGATTAAGAAGATGAGGCACTCGAGTCGGGAGGAGATAAAATGCCGGCTGTTGCTTGTTCCACAACAGCATCAAATTCTGTCACGGTCCCCAAAACTGAATCATGGACAGTTTTTAAAAGCCGTTTTTAATACCAGTGTACTCTGTAAATGTGTTTATTTTAACCGTGCGGTGGCGCCAGATACTCTTTAATCAGTAATGACAAACAGAGACATAATTAATTGATAACATTAACAAGATGACTCGTTGAATTCATTTTGGGAGCGACGACTGGATGTATTTTTAGTCAAATGCCTGTATATAAGATTAGTATTGGCAAAGTTCAGAGGCTGTCATATATGTGAATCAACTTGCTTTGTTGTGTATTTTCAATATGAAAAATAACTTTTATATCGATGGATTAATTGCATTTTGAAAAAAATAAAAAAAACGTGTCATGGATTTATTGCATTTTGAGAAAAAATAATCAGTTTTTATAATAAACCTTTGAAAATCAAAATCTAAATTTGAATTTTTAATGTTTTTATAACCAAAAGATGCCATGTGAAAGTATGAAACAGAAAATAGTGGTTTTCATCTTGCCACTTTCTTGGTAAAGAAAACACATTTTTACTCAAATTAATCAAAATGGATTTATAGTGTTTTGGAACCAAACTCTTCATTCATACATATATATATATATATATATATATATATATATATATATATATATATATAAAATATACACACAAGTTTAAATAAGTACATTTTATTTAGCACTAAAAAATATTTACTTTATTGAAAAATGTATTTAAATTTATATTATTCATCTTGGATGAAAATATTGTCAGAGATTGTTGCAGAGCGTTCCGACATAGCCTTACATGTGAAGGTGAGGTGAAAAAAAAATGAAGTAATTTAAGGCAGCAGCAGCCTTTGCAGTGAGAAAAAATTCTGATAGGCAGCTTACAATGGTTTGGAAGAGAGCTGTACTTCCCTTACCATAATGAACGAATATCCAGTCCAAAGGCTTGTCCAGTTGGGTGGACACGATGGTGTAGACCTATCTTGACTGTGTATAGCAATGGCTGGTGATGGAGCCTCACACACCACACACCTGCTGATGTGTGGCTGAATTTCCATTCCTTTCATAGGCATCATTGGAATCGAGGCAGTTGTAGACAGCCAATAGGATTTGTCATTGCGGCTGGCGTAATTACAGGAGTTCATATTACAGCAGGAGAACGGCATGGTGCTGAACATCGGTACACATGAACCTGCCTGGCCTGGTGAAAACACACAAAAATAAGTTTGAATATATCATGTGTTGTCATCAGGGTTTTTATAAACTAAAACCATAAAAAAAACCTTTTGTTGCTTGAAATAAGAATAAAAAAGTGTTAACTTAAATTAAATTTAAAAAGAAACTTACTTTATTTCAGCTAGCTAAAATAAAATAAGCAAAGCAATGCAACATTTTTGATGTACTGTACTAAAATAACTAAAACTAAAACAAAATAAAAAACAATATAGACATTTAAAACAATAACTAACAAAAAAAAAACTAAATTACTAAAACTAACTAAAATAAAAATGAAAACAAAAAATACAATAAAATAAATAAATAAACTATAATGGTATTTAAATGATCCTAAAATAACACTACTTGTTCCAAAACCTAGTCAGCTGTTTACCAAGACACCATTTTATGGAATCACAGGCATTTTTGAGTGTGAACGTGTGTATTAGCCACATACCCAGGTCTTGTGTGTGTGCTCTCTCCTGACCCTCCAGATATAGCAGGCTGTAGCCGATCCACATCTGTGTTAGGCCCAGGGGACAAGTGGGCACAATGTCAGACTGACTGTGCTTCACCAAAAGGACGCCAGAGGAAAACCTCTCATTGATTCCAGGATGACCTTGATCACCAGGTGGTCCTGGGGGTCCTGAGATAGAAAAAGTGAAAGGATGGACAAATGGTTGAATTGATGAATAGGTCGCTGTGAATCGCTCTGGATATAAACATCCACTAAATGAATAAATGTAAATGCAGTGGATGAATGATTGGCTAGAAGGAGGAAAGAAGATACAACAGTGCCAGGCCTAGTTGAGTCAGTAAACACAGTAAGTTGTTAACAATACACACTAACATACCCTGAAAGCCTGTTGGTCCTCTTACGCCTATATCTCCAGGGTTTCCTAATGGTCCGTCTGGTCCTACTGGCCCACGAGGTCCAGGGAACCCATCAGCTCCATTTGGTCCCTTTTCACCTGAGCAGAAACAGGCAAAAATCACAGATAAACTCTACTAGGGTGACCACCTGGTTATTGCTCTGTTGCAGGGCGTAGACGTGATTTTGTTCACTATTTTGAAAAATTATACTTTGGATGCGGGCTCATTTCTTTGTGAGAGTTTTACAATATAACGCTGCTCAGATTGCATAATTTCTTGAAGAACAACGATGGAGAGCAGATCGTTCAGAAGAAATGTGATGCAAACAATGGACAATATAGCGCTTTTTTCGCTTTTATGGACATAAAGTGCTGTTGGATGTTTTTCAATGGACGCTCATGGACATTTCACCCAAGTGTGACGGATTGGATTCATTTCGTGATCGCTTGTTGATTTTGCTTGTTGTCATTTGCACACCCGACACAAATTACATTATTACTGTTGCTGGAGCATCTATATCGTAAAACAGACACCATAGATTGACAGTAAACCTTTAGAACTTTCAAATGATATTACTTGTTATCTTTAGTAATACTTTAGATAGTATCTAAGATAGATACAGTGCACAGCATAAATGAGTACACCCCCTCTGAAACTCAGCAATTACTCAATTACTTAGAAGACATGTTAGGGTTCTTTAGAGATATAATGTTCCAGCAAGTCTGCTTAATCAGTTACCAAAGAAGCATGTCAAAATTATTCAGGAAAATAAGATCTTCCTATCAAGGTGATAAAATGTTGTGTAGCAAAAATGAGTACACCCTCCTAAAAGTTACTAAATAAAACTAAATAACAATGTTCTGCTGTAAGTTTAAGGCAATGTTTGATCAACAGGTAAGTATGTTGAACCAAAACATTTAAAGAGAAGTAATTTCTTGACAATTAAAAGTGTTATATAGCCCACTGAATCATTCTCAGACTTAATGCCGACAACAATGGAAGCACTTGGGAGAGAACTGTCCGGAGACTTATTTCTTAGCACAAAAGAGGACAGTGGTACAAGAGGATTACCAAATCATTGTTTAAAGTGTGAAAATATTGCAAAAGTAACACAGAAATTCAAAAACAATGGACTTGTGACAAGGCCCCTGAAATAATCAGGCCTTCATTTTAAGCTTTCAGTGATGAGGGATTTTTTTGCTAGACAAAGAGCAGGAGAAATACCAAGCGAGTGTCTCAGAGCCAGCAAAAGCTATGAAAAGAGTGACTGTTTATCTCACAGAGTAAGATGCAGCCTGCAGAAATGACACGCATGGTTGTTGTTCTCACTGGAACTACCTACAGTAGCCAAAGCAAAATAAAGTCAGTTAGCCATTTCCAAAGCCCATATTTACAAAATATAGATTCTGGGAATCAATACTCTGGTCTCATGAAACCAAATCAATCATTTTGGATCTAACAGCATCCAAAATGTTATGGTGTTGCTAGAGGAGGAGTACAGTGAGAAGTGCCTGGTTCCCACAGTAAAGTTCAGTGGTAGTAAAGCTCTTATATAGGGATGTATGAGTGCTGAAGGTTTGAGGGAGTTGTGCTTTATCAATGCTGTCATGAATTCACACACCACTGTGTAATTTAATACACATTCTTCCAAGGTGAAAAACCTTCTGTGGACATGTATTGCACTCAATCTTAACACTCTTGAGCACCTGTGGGGGATTCTGTAGAGATGAGTTGAGCAACACTCCCCATTAAAGATCAGGGCATTTAAGGAGCTCATCATCCAGGAGTTAAACAGGACAGATGTGACAATTTGTCAAGAACTTGTACACTCTGTGCCAAGAAGGGTCAGAGCAGAATATTCACAATTATGGAGGGCATACTAAGTACTAGAATATTACACATTTGTTGAATTAAATCTAGGGTGTACTCATTTCTGCAATCCTTAATTTAAACAAAATTGGCTAATTTACTTATTTTATGGCTATTAATGACATAGATTTCTCAGTTTTTATTATGTATATATTTAATACAGTTTAGTTTTGCCATCTTTCCATGAATTGTATTAGTGATCATAAAGAAAATGCATCTTTTGTATTTGTTCAGAGGGGGTGTACTCATTTATGCTGTGCACTGTAGATAGCTCCTTAGCCTGAGCTAACTTGGTCACGAGCTAGGCGGGCGTGGTTTCAGCAACCAGGCACCTCAGTTCCAACCACGTCCTGCCTCTTTGCCCATTTTAAGTTATCTGGGAGTGATGCGCTGCCCAGATGGCACGGCCCACTTTAAGCTTCAAAAATGCTCTTCAGAAACCTACGGGTGACATCACGGACACTACGTCCATATTTTTTTTACAGTCTATGGTGATGACAGCTCTGTAATGCGAGCGCTCTCTGCTTGCTTTCTGTTTATAACACACTGACATTAAGAATAAAACTTTTGTTTTTCATGCTGCAAAGAGAACCATCAACCACTTACACACTGCAGTGACGCAAATGACACAAAAATAAAGTTAACTTGTTTTTAAACGTATGCGCACAGTCTCGTGCATTTGATAGCGTGCTCAAACACAGGTGTTTGACACATGCACACTAGAAAGATTCATTCTTGTCCAGTCGCTTTTTTGCTCCAAAAGTTACAATAAAAATGCTTTGTACTCGTTTATAATAGAGTTGCTGGTATCTTTTAACTTCCTCACAAGCGCTCATCAAGACGGGCGGATATTGTGTTTGTTACTCTTGATCCGTCTTCTCTGTTTCTTGTCAGACTGTGAAACAACAGCCCTGTTCAGTGCTGACACCTTGTGGACAAACTAAATTAGTGCGAAATTACTGCAAAAACTTAAAAATGAACGTGCAAAGTGCATTTAAAAATCCATTGAATCCATTTGATAAGGTCCACACCGATTCTGTTTCTCCGTCCAGTCGTCATCAGTGGAAAAATCCCTCTCTATGATTGCACTGGATGGTTATTTTCCCCACTCTAGCTAGAACATGATGGCCGTGCAAATGGATTTTTAAACGGTATTGTCATTTCAGGGAGAAAAGAAATAACAGACATAATTGAAATGCGGGACGTGGAACAAAGCTCCCAAGTTTGGGATTGCCCTCCAAATAAAAATACAGGACAGCTGGTCACCCTAAACACTACTTATCTATTGGCTACTTATCTCTTTTTCTCCAGGAGAATATAATTTAATGAGATGGAGATCATGGTGTAGTTTAACTTAACAATAACAACACTGTCAAAAATAGGAGATACTTCATTCTCTTATGAAACCTGGTTACAAATAAACGCCCTGCTGTTGAATTGAGTTGTACCTTTCAGTCCCTCACTGCCATTAGGTCCATCCTCTCCATCTTCACCAACTGGGCCAGGTGGACCACGAGCACCAGGAGGGCCCCGTAAAAGAGGGGGACAAGGACTATCACTACTTCTGACATCCCCAGGCTCTCCTTTTGGACCTACAAATGCAAAGGGAGAGAGATTGAAAGGGGTACAACTGTATTGATTTATGATCATTCAGATCATCAAGATGGCCAACTTGATGATCTGAAGGCTCCACTGACCTGTGTCCCCTTTCTCTCCTTTTTCACCACAGGGTCCTGGGGGTCCGCAATCACCGTTGGGGCCACAGGGTCCCGGAAGGCCCATAAGACCACATTGTCCTCTTTCACCTGTGCAATAATAATAATAAATATAGCTGCAAGCAGCAATTACGGGGCCAAGCACAAAAGCAGCACAAGATGCCAGCCAACACGGCTGGGAGCAACAGACCAACTGCAACAGTGAGCAATTAAAGACCTATTAAGATCATTTTAGGCAAAAGAGCTGAAAAATGATCAAAAATGAGGATTTACTGGTTCATCACTTTCGACCAATAGGTGGCGCTGTGACCATATTAATGTGGTGTGGTCAGAGTGAGGTCACAATGACACTTGCAAAGTTTGGTGTCAATATTTCAAAGCATTGCACAGATACAGACTCAACAGTGATTTTGGCATCATGCCTCTGATTCGTTGCTGCAGTATGGGAAAAAGGTTATGTCTATCAACATGAAATCCATAACATTTTACCAGCATGGTCTGAAGATGATACGATTCTATTCTGGTGAAAATTGGACCAACGGTCTAGGAGTAGTTCGAAAAAGTATGTTTTTCAAGAAAATCAAAATGACTGACAGGAAGTTTGGCTGACTGTGGCAAAATTGGCATCAACGTTCTCAGCATGACCCACGGAATCTAATAAGACCAGTTTCATTACAATAGGCCCCATTTTTATAAAGCTATTAGCATTTTTTAAATATTTCGTTATAAAATTTGACCACAAGGAGGCGCTGTCTCAAAACCTATTGTGTACCTTCAGAGCATAATGCCGATGACAAATCCTGAGTTTCAGAATGGTACATCAATGCATTCCTATAATATAGCATTTTTATCATAATACTGTATTGTAGTTAATGGAAATTTCATGTTTTGTTCAATTATAGCGCCACCAAGAGGCACAATCCCACCTATCTTTTTGTGTGTCCTCAAGGTGACCCCATACATGTGTGTATCAAATTTGGTGCAAATATCTCATTTCATTTTGGAGTTATAGACATTTACATGTAAGAGATCATAAAAAATGACCCCTGGACGACTTTGTTTTGATTTTTTTGCCACTTCCTATCAAAATTTTGACATTTGGGCTACAACATATAGTTAACCAGCTTAGGTTCCGTGTTTCCTATGGTGGTTTCGTCTCGATCGGACTAACGGTTTCGAAGATATTCGCAATTGTTTTTTAAGCGCTAAAACACCACGCCGCACAAACTGTAAGTTGAAATCCATCATGTTTGGTATCGTTGGACTCGGCAAGGATTCAGGAGTCTAAGGATGTGACTCCTGTGAAAATAAGCCAACCAGATCAAAAGTTATAAGCATATGAAAAAACAAATTCTCCACTAGGTGGCGCTGGTCCGAAACTTCTCAGGCTCCTTCAGGGCATTGTCCTGATGACCCATACCGAGTTTCGTAACAATGCGCTAATGCGTTCGTAAAATACAGCATTTTAGCACAAAATTCAACATGGCCGACAGCCAAAATAGCAGATATGGGAAAACTGGATATCATTCGACTCAACATAATGCCCCGAATCCAACGAGACCAAATTTATGATTTTTGGACAAACCCATCATAAGTTATAAGCAAAAATAGCCATTTTCCGTATCTCCGGACCAGTAGGTGGCGCTGTGCCGAAACGCTGCATGTTGCCTCAGGTCATGCTTGTGATGACATGTACCAAGTTTGGTCTAAATACGACAAAGCGTTGCGGAGATACAGCATTATGTCTATTTTTGCAAGTACTACGTAAAATTCATTTGCGTGTTTATCGAAAACGGTTTGAGAAACCGACTCGAATTCCATAACTTTTTGTCAGCATGGTCTGAAGATGATCTGGTTCAATTTTCGTGAAAATCGGAGTAACGGCCTAGGAGGAGTTCGAAAAAGTAGGTTTTTCAGAAAATTCAAAATGGCGGAAAAATTTTCATGACGGAAAATGACGACATAGGGTGCAATCGATTCGTCATGAGCCAAGGCATCAGAGGAAAAAAGAATTTTGTTTCTAACCCATACGGTTCAAAAGTTATTAACATAAACATGAGTGCAACTTTGGACAGCTGGTGGCACTAGAGGGATTGAGTTAGAGACTCCAAATTTGCTATGGACAAAGGTCAGACTGTCCTCTAACTGTGTGCCAAATTTCACAACTTTCCCGCAAGCGGTTCTATAGGCTGCCATAGACTTCCAGAGCGGAAGCGGAAGAAGAATAATAATAAAAAAATATAGCTGCAAGCAGCAATTACGGGGCCAAGCACAAAAGCGGCACAAGATGCCAGCCAACACGGCTGGGAGCAATAGACCAACTGCAACAGTGAGCAATTAAAGACCTATTAAGATCATTTTAGGCAAAAGAGCTGAAAAATGATCAAAAATGAGGATTTACTGGTTCATCACTTTCGACCAATAGGTGGCGCTGTCACCAAATTAATGTGGTGTGGTCAGAGTGAGGTGACAATGACACTTGCAAAGTTTGGTGTCAATATTTCAAAGCATTGCAGAGATACAGACTCAACAGTGATTTTGGCATCATGCCTCTAATTCGTTGCTGCAGTATGGGAAAAGGGTTATGTCTATCAACATGAAATCAATAACATTTTACTAAGATCATTTTAGGCAAAAGAGCTGAAAAATGATCAAAATGAGGATTTACTGGTTTATCACTTTCGACCAATAGGTGGCGCTGTGACCAAATTAATGTGGTCTGATCAGAGTGAGGTGACAATGACACTTGCAAAGTTTGGTGTCAATATTTCAAAGCATTGCAGAGATACAGACTCAACAGTGATTTTGACATCATGCCTCTGATTCGTTGCTGCAGTATGGGAAAAAGGTTATGTCTATCAACACGAAATCCATAACTTTTTACCAGCATGGTCTGAAGATGATACGATTCGATTTTGGTGAAAATTGGACCAACGGTCTAGGAGTAGTTCAAAAGTATGTTTTTAAAGAAAATCAAAATGACTGACAGGAAGTTTGGCTGACTGTGGCAAAATTGGCATCAATGTTCTCAGCATGACCCACGGAATCTAATAAGACCAGTCTCATTACAATAGGCCACATTTAAATAAAGCTATTAGCATTTTTAAATATTTCGTTATAAAATTTAACCACAAGGAGGCGCTGTCTCAAAACCTATTGTGTACCTTCAGAGCATGATGCTGGTGCCAAATCCTGAGTTTCAGAATGGTACATCAATGCATTCCTATAAAATAGCATTTTTATCATAATACTGTATTGTAGTTAATGGAAATTTCATGTTTTGTTCAATTATAGCGCCACCAAGAGGCACAATCCCACCTAACTTTTTGTGTGTCCTCAGGGTGACCCCATACATGTGTGTATCAAATTTGGTGCAAATATCTCTTTTAGTTTTGGAGTTATAGACATTTACATGTAAGAGATCATAAAAAATGACCCTTGGACGACTTTGTTTTGATTTTTGCCACTTCCTATCAAAATTTTGACATTTGGGCTTAAACATATAGTTAACCAGCTTAGGTTCCGTGTTTCCTATGCTGGTTTCGTCTCGATCGGACTAACGGTTTCGAAGATATTCGCAATTGTTTTTTCAGCGCTAAATCATCACGCCGCACAAACCGTAAGTCAAAACCTAGCATGTTTGGTATCGTTGGACTCGGCAAGGATTCAGGAGACTAAGAATGTGACTCCGTGAAAATAAGCCAACCAGATCAAAAGTTATAAGCATATGAAAACAAAAATGTCCACTAGGTGGCGCTGGTCCGAAACTTCTCAGGCTCCTTCAGGGCATTGTCCTGATGACCCGCATCGAGTTTTCAGAACGATACGCTAATGCGTTCAGAAATACAGCATTTTAGCACAAAATTCAAAATGGCCGACTGCCAAAATGGCAGATATGGGAAAACTGGATATCATTCGACTCAGCATGATGCCCCGAATCCAACGAGACCAAATTTATGATTTTTGGACAAAACCATCAGAAGTTATAAGCAAAAATAGCCATTTTTCGTATCTCCGGACCAGTAGGTGGCGCTGTGCCGAAACGCTGCATGTTGCCTCGGGTCATGCTTGTGATGACATGTACCAAGTTTGGTCTGAATACGATAAAGCGTTGCGGAGATACAGCATTATTTCTATTTTCGCAAGCGCTCCGTGAAATTCATTCGCAAGTTTTTCGAAAACGATTTGAGAAATCGACTTGAATTCCATAACTTTTTGTCAGCATGGTCTGAAGATGATCTGGTTCAATTTTCGTGAAAATCGGAGTAACGGCCTAGGAGGAGTTCGAAAAGTACGTTTTCAGAAAATTCAAAATGGCGGAAAAATTTTCATGACGGAAAATGACGGCATAGGGTGCAATCGATTCGTCTTGACCCAAGGAATCAGAGGAAAAAGAATTTTGTTTCTAACCCTTACGGTTCAAAAGTTATTAACATAAACATAAGTGCAACTTTGGACAGCTGGTGGCGCTAGAGGGATTGAGTTAGAGACTCCAAATTTGCTATGGACAAAGGTCAGACTGTCCTCTAACTGTGTGCCAAATTTCACAACTTTCCCGCAAGCGGTTCTATAGGCTGCCATAGACTTCCAGAGCGGAAGCGGAAGAAGAATAATAATAAAAAAAAAAAAGAACGCCAACGGATACAATAGGTGCCTAAGCACCTTCGGTTGGCCCTAAATATAGCTGCAAGCAGCAATTACGGGGCCAAGCACAAAAGCAGCACAAGAAGCCAGCCAACATGGCTGGGAGCATCAGACCAACTGCAACAGTGAGCAATTAAAGACCTATTAAGATCATTTTAGGCAAAAGAGCTTTAAAATGATCAAAATGAGGATTTACTGGTTCATCACTTTTGACCAATAGGTGGCGCTGTGACCATATTAATGTGGTGTGGTCAGAGTGAGGTGACAATGACACTTGCAAAGTTTGGTGTCAATATTTCAAAGCATTGCAGAGATACAGACTCAACAGTGATTTTGGCATCATGCCTCTGATTCGTTGCTGCAGTATGGGAAAAAGGTTATGTCTATCAACACGAAATCCATAACTTTTTACCAGCATGGTCTGAAGATGATACGATTAGATTTTGGTGAAAATTGGACCAACGGTCTAGGAGTAGTTTGACAAAGTATGTTTTTAAAGAAAATCAAAATGACTGACAGGAAGTTTGGCTGACTGTGGCAAAATTGGCATCAATATTCTCAGCATGACCCACGGAATCTAATAAGACCAGTCCCATTACAATAGGCCCTATTTTTATAAAGCTATTAGCATTTTTAAATATCTAGTTATAAAATCTGACCACAAGGAGGCGCTGTCTCAAAACCTATTGTGTACCTTCATAGCATTGTACCAATGGCACACCCTGAGTTTCAGTAATGGTACATCAAGCATTTATATAATATAGCATTTTATATCATAATATTGTATTGTAGTTAATGGAAATTTCATATTTTGTTCAATTATAGCGCCACCAAGAGGCACAATCCCACCATTTTTTTATGTGTCCTCATGGTGACCCCATACATGTGTGTATCAAATTTGGTGCAAATATCTCATTTCGTTTTGGAGTTATAGACATTTACATGTAAGAGATCATAAAAAATGACCCCTGGACGACTTTGTTTTGATTTTTCTGCCACTTCCTATCAAAATTTTGACATTTGGTCCGTGACTTTTAGTTAACCAGCTTAGGTTCCGTGTTTCCTATGCTGGTTTCGTCTCGATCGGACTAACGGTTTCGAAGATATTCGCAATTGTTTTTCAGCGCTAAATCATCACGCCGCACAAACCGTAAGTCAAAACCTAGCATGTTTGGTATCGTTGGACTCGGCAAGGATTCAGGAGTCTAAGAATGTGACTCCCATGAAAATAAGCTAATCAGATCAAAAGTTATAAGCATATGAATAAACAAATTCTCCACTAGGTGGCGCTGGTCCGAAACTTCTCAGGCTCCTTCAGGGCATTGTCCTGATGACCCATACCGAGTTTCGTAACGATACGCTAATGCGTTCGTAAAATACAGCATTTTAGCACAAAATTCAAAATGGCCGACAGCCAAAATGGCAGATATGGGAAAACTGGATATCATTCGACTCAGCATGATGCCCCGAATCCAACGAGACCAAATTTATGATTTTTGGACAAAACCATCAGAAGTTATAAGCAAAAATATCAATTTTTCATATCTCCGGACCAGTAGGTGGCGCTGCGCCGAAACGCTGCATGTTGCCTCAGGTCATGCTTGTGATGACATGTACCAAGTTTGGTCTGAATACGATAAAGCGTTGCGGAGATACAGCATTATTTATATTTTCGCAAGGCTTCAGAAAATTCATTCGCTTTTTTTCGAAAACGGTTTGAGCAATCAACTTGAATTCCATAACTTTTTGTCGGCATGGTCTGAAGATGATCTGGTTCAATTTTCGTGAAAATCGGAGTAACGGCCTAGGAGGAGTTCGAAAAAGTAGGTTTTTCAGAAAATTCAAAATGGCGGAAAAATTTTCATGACGGAAAATGACGTCATAGGGTGCAATCGATTCGTCTTGACCCAAGGAATCAGAGGAAAAAGAATTTTGTTTCTAACCCTTACGGTTCAAAAGTTATTAACATAAACATAAGTGCAACTTTGGACAGCTGGTGGCGCTAGAGGATTGAGTTAGAGACTCCAAATTTGCTATGGACAAAGGTCAGACTGTCCTCTAACTGTATGCCAAATTTCACAACTTTCGCATAGCGGTTCTATAGGCTGCCATAGACTTCCAGAGCGGAAGCGGAAGAAGAATAATAATAAAAAAAAAGAACGCCAACGGATACAATAGGTGCCTAAGCACCTTCGTGCTTGGCCCCTAAAAAAGAACGCCAACGATACAATAGGTGCCTAAGCACCTTGATTATGGCCCCTAATAATAATATTTAAAGTTGCAAGCAGCGATGAAAGGGCCCTCGCACCCATGCCACTGCCACCCGGTGGCTTTAGGAAAACAGAGCATGCGGGCAATATGTATATATATATATAGGAGAACTTTGTCAGTTATTTGTATATGCCACACTTCCTGCTACCAGCTGGTGGCGATATGACTATAACTAAATTTTGGCATGTAGATGTCTTCAGGCCAGGGCACTTATTAAACGTGAAGTTTGAGGCAGATTGGACATTGTGTGCTTGAGTTACAACAACTTCCTCTTTCATGACGATAATAGCATGCTTTAGCACTCAGCTAAGTGTTGCTAGCATGTTTTAGAATGTGTTGTAGCATGTTTAGTACTCAATTCCATATTTTAATATGTTGCTAGTAGTGCATCACAGTGTTAAACACGTCACTTCCTGTTGCCAGTGGGCGACACTATTACTATAACTGAATATTGTCATGTAGATGTGTTCAGGGCAGGACTCTTCTCAAACATGTGAAGTATGAGGCAGATTGGACATTGTATGCCTGAGTTACAACAACTTCCTGTTTCGTGGCGTTAATCGCATACATTGAGCACGTTTACATGCACACCAGTAAGCTGATAACTCACAAATATCAGCTTATTGAAATAACCAGTTTTCCCTGTTTACATGCAAACCAGTAAACTGTCCACGCAAGTAAACCGCATTTACATGACTTTATTAATAATATTAATAATAATATTATAAATCGAGTTATTTCGCTTTAGTGAGGTCAAAAATAATAATTTGCATATCTGACTCTGAGTATTCCATGTGTTATGTCAGTTGTGATGTTAAATAAAGCTTGCAACATGTCAGCGAGAAACTTACAGCTCATATATTATTCTCTCATGCAGTTACAGATGCAGTGTTTTGACTGAACCACTTGTACTTCTGCTGCACGAGAGATGAGAAAACATTTTTACAATTTTATGGGTCTTGAAAGAGTCAGCGTTTGCGATATTTCCTTCTTCCTTTCCTGCAAAACGCTCGCTCTGTCTAGATGCGTTTAAACCTGCACTAGGGATGCATTTGTCACATATCACACATGCGCACTTCAATAAGCCGACAAAAAGCAGGTTAATGCATTTACGTTCTCCGCGAAATCGGGGTAAGAGGCAAAAATCTACCTGTTCCGACCGGTTTATCCTTAAGCCGTTTATGACCTTACTCTGATAAAAGAAAACGAACGTGCATGTAAACGCACATTAGCACTTTGCCAAGTGTTGCATGATTTAACTTGTTTCTAACATGTTTGGTACTTCATGACATATTTGAATGTGTTTCTGGGAGTGAATTACAGTGCAAAGCATGCCATTTCCTGTTGCAAACAGGTGGTGCTATGACTAACTGAATATTAGCATATAGATGTCTTCAGGCCAGGACTCTTATCACTCATGTGAAGTTTGGGGCACATCGGGCATTGTATGCCTGAGTTACAACAGCTTCCTCTTTCATGGTGAAACATCAGGCTGACACGGACACGCCCTTAAGTGAAAACTCAAGATCTTCGCAAGTTAACATCGCTAGGGCCTTAAGATTAGACTGACCAAATATGACATTGTTCTGGTAAATCTCAATGAGGCGTTAATCACAGAGTAAAACATGTCATTTCCTGTTGCCAGCAGGTGGCGCTATGACTGTAATTGAATGTTGGCATGTAGATGTCTTCAGGCCAGGACTCTAATAAAACATGTGAAGTTTGGGGCAGATCGGACATTGGCTGAATCTCAAATGGCACACTTCTATGCACTTTCGGTCTTGTGGACTTACAATGGCTGCCGCGTGCGTGTGTCTGTTAAGTCCATGAGACCATAGGGTGTCCCATTCATCGTTTTATGTTTCAGAAGGGTGCTCGCGAGTGCCCCCTTTGCGGCTGCTATGCGCCCTCGATGCGCACTTCAGCTGAGCCCGCAAGTTTGCGAGCTACGCAGAGGAATTTACCCGGCAGTCAAAGCGCCATTACATCACGAAAGTGCGGACTCAGAGGAAGACAGTGAGGGTTTAGGGTGCCATTTGGGATTCAGCCATTGTATGCCCGAGATATAACAACTTCCTGTTTCATGGCGAAACATCGAATTTTGTTAGGCTGCCACAGACACGCCCTTCAGTGAAAACTCAAGATCTTCGCAATTTAACATCACAAAGGCCTTTAGATTAGACTGACCAAATATGATGTTGATCTGATAAAGGGTGCTTAATTGAAATTTTGAAGGTGGCGCTATCAAGCCATTTTGCCACACCCAATTCTGAAACCCATATCAGACGTAAATTTTCACCACTTGGCGCATGTGCAAAGTTTCGTGAGTTTTCAAGCATGTTTAGGCCCTCAAAAATGCAATTCATTTCAGAGAAGAAGAAGAAGAATTGACTGAGCAATTACAATAGGGTCATGTAAACAATAGTAATAGTAATAATAATAATAATAATAATAGAAAAACCTAAATCACAAAATTATTTGGAAAGCATATAGTTTCACAAAAAGTGCATGTATAGTGGCACATTTTAGATACTTAATGCGTAATGAAAGCAGTTTCTTTTACCTTTTGGACCTTCTGGGCCCGGAAACCCTGGCAGGCCATTGGGCCCACTGAATCCTTTTTCTCCTTTACCTCCTGGTGATCCAGGATCACCTGGGCCACCAAAATCACCACGCACTGTGAAGACACTGCCTGATTCTCCCATCTCTCCCATGGGCCCTGGAAGAGCAAAAGACAGACCATGCACATAATACATAATCTTATACATAAACACATAATCTACATATGGACAATACAGCCTGATTTGTGGTACTGCCATCAACCTTAGCTCTCAATTATTTGTATGCATCAATTGTGCCACGCCAGGATTGACATCATAAAAAAATGTAATGAAAACTCCAAATGACCACACACACCTGGAAGTCCATCTGTCCCATAGTAACCCTGTTTTCCACAAGGTCCAGGTTTAAGAATCTTACATTCTTCACCACGAAATCCTGGAGGACCCACTGGACCAGGGTCCCCTATTCAAAAAAGTAGAAAGAGACAACAGTGAAGATTAAAGGACATAATGAACAGTCTGATAATTGAAAAACAATCTGAAGTCAAATTTTCTTAACAAACATAACATCCTCAGACACGATCCATGACGCTATTAAAAATGAACATCCACTTGTTCCTGATGTTGGTATCCTTCTAAAGTCTCTACAGAAATGAGCAATTGATCTGTTTAAACAGGGCGTCAAAGCAAACGCTCCTTTACGCTTCCATTTACTCTTCCATTTGTCCTGTTATAAAATTTATGTGCATCTTGCCGTTTCCATCCAGCATTTTTTTTATGTGATATCCCAAAATGCACATAAAAATAGGAGGATGGAAACATAGCTAGTGTTTATAATGGGTTCTATATTTACTTTTGACATGACACCTAAATTCAGTGTAGGGCATATGTCAGCCGTTAAGCGACTGAACACCAGTGGGCAGGGCCTATGGTTCGATGATGTAAAACTATTCGTCAATATCTTGCTCTGGAGTCAGTCATATGCAAATTTAATTTGCCCATGTGTCGTCGAAACGAGACATTTTTGGAGCTTGTGAAGGGGTGGATTCTGGAATCCACTGCTGCTTCAATACATATATTTTGAGTTAATAATTAACATTTATCTTTCTAAATATTAAATTATTTGAATGACTTCTTCAACTTATGTTAAAGGAATTATTTTCCTTTTCAAACACTAGAAAATAATTTTGAATATTGTCTGTACCTCTCACTGAGAGAAAAGTACAACTTATCAGTATGTTTTGAGAAACTTTCTGTTTATTGTTGGAGCCTGGGCCAGCTTCAGCCTTGAAGAAGCTGTGAATCATGTGTATCTGTGTATGTGCGCTAGTGTTCTGTGTGTAGGTCCTGTATTGGTATCAATGGACAGCTGGCATTTGGCTGGAGACCTGAAGACGTCATGTCATGACCCAACAGGACATCCAGTACCTAAATCCAGGGTCCCCTCGTCAGCATCCTGACGAATGGAGATATGCTTCTGACTATCTGTCCATATGTGGAAGATTACTAATTTTGTCTATTTTTCTTAGCCAATCAGAATCGTTCAACCTCTGTTACTCTGTTAGAGTATAATTGTTGTGGAAATGTGAATGTAAGGAGAGCGGCCTAGAACTCCGTGTGAGACTTGAAGCTGGCTTCTGCGGATGAAACTGCAAACTATTCTTCAATAAATTTTCTTCAACTAATTGCACTTCTGACTGGTCTTTCATTCGACATATCTGGTCAAGGGTCCTAAATGTTAATCCCCAACACTTGATTAAATAAATGCTTTGTTTATAATGAGGAAGCTATGAAAACTTTTAAGCTATGAAACTTGCAGGATGTTTTAAACCATTTTAAACCTCTTATATGTCAAAAGATCAAGGCAAAATTTTCATGTCATGACCCCTTTAACAAATTGAACCTCATTGTAAAGTGCTACCCATATATTTCATAAAAAAAAACAAAAAACAATAAAACCATTATTTTTTAGATGTGTTATTACAATTTAAAATAACAGTTTTCTATTTGAATGTATTTTAAAATGTAATTTATTCCTGTGATCAAAGATGAATTTTCAGCATCATTACTCCAGTCTTCAGTGTCACATGATCCTTCAGAAATCATTCTAATATGCTGATTTGCTGCTCAAGAAACATTTATTATTATTATGAGTGCTGAAAACGGATGTGCTGCTTAATATTTTTGTGGAAAACATTTTTTCAGGACTATTTTATTAATGAGAATATATTTGAAGTATAAATCTTTTGTTACATCATAAATGTTTTTACTGTCACGTTTGATCAAGTACGAATAGTGTACAGTCCTAAAGTCACAGATAATAGATTATGAGGATTATGAGTCCTGTACCTAGCCAGCCCGGCTGTCCTTTTGGACCTCGAACACCATTTTGTGATTGGCCATACAACCCTGGCTCTCCTGGATCACCCTTGTCTCCGGTCAGTCCTGGATCACCTCGATTACCTATTAAACCTAGCCCTAAAGCACAACAAAAAAGACAGGGAGTGAGAGGGATGTCAAGCAGGCAATAACAAAAACTTCTGACAGCACAAAAGACTGTACATGTATCTCACCTCGAGATCCAATCTCACCCTTGACACCCTTCAGGCCATCTAGTCCATGAATCCCTGGGATCCCTTGAGGTCCTGCAAGTGATAAATTAATTATCAAAAGAGTCAAGTGTAAAAGTCAAGGTAATCAAGTTTAAAATGTATACATGATTGTTCTAGTTTTAAAATTAATGGCAGCATCAGTTTGCTTGTACATAGCAAATTTTCAAACCTCTATGGCCAGGGCATCCAGGGTTTCCTTTAGGACCTGGTGGACCTGGAGGCCCTTGAGGACCCTCTGAACCATATCTTCCACACGGACCAGGGGGCCCAACCACTCCTGTAAAGCAGAAAGGACACTATTTGAGAACATAGCAAAACTTAATATGGTGCATTACTATGGAATTTAGATACTGTGTGGCCACAAGTCGGCTTGCTGCGGTAGTCATTGTTACTGGTGTTTGGCCAGTTGGACAACGGACTCTACAACTATAAACTGAAAGCGTCTGCTCTGCTCCAGATAGCACGAGCTGCATAGTTGCAGCATAATCAGCAGGAGTCAGATCTCACTTATAATGTGATGAGAGTAAGGGGAAATGACTGTCGGTAACACCTGTGTTGTAACAAGTTTATTTGAAAATTTCCTCAACATGACATCCCTAGTCACAAGTGCACATGTATCCACTATTTTAGAGCCAGATCTATCCGTTTAACAATGGGTATTTTACCAGGTGGTCCATATAGTCCAGTGTTCCCAGGTGGGCCTGGTGGACCACAGTTTCCATTTGGCCCTTGTGGGCCAGGGTCACCGCAGTCTCCTTTGGCCCCGGGGGGAGCTATTGGGGAGACAAGAGATGTTTCTATAGCTCAGAACAATTTTTTTTCAATGCATTTCTGTATTATAGAAATTTATATTACATTACAAGAAAGGTTAATTTTATATAATATATATATATATATATATATATATATATATGTAGACATACCTGACACGCCTTTTTCCCACTTGGCCCTCTCTCACCCGTTCGTCCTGGCTCACCAATAGATTCACCTTTTTCACCTATTCAAGACAGTACAAGGAAGTTTTGCAATAGATCTCATTTCACATGAGACTTAAAACGTGCAGAATGAATATATACTGATCGTGTGATTGTGTAGTGTTTGTAAGGGTCGTAGGTAATACATACATTACTGTTCTAAGGTTTGGGGTCAGTCACCCAATTTTTTGAACTGAAATTAATACTTTTATTCACCAACAATGCATTTGATCAAAACCGACAGTTTTTACTTTGTTGCAAAATAATTATATTATAAAATAATTGCTGTTCTTTAACTTTCTAATCAAAGAATCCTGATAAAAGTTCTACTATTAAGCAGCACAACTGTTTTCAACATTGATTATAATTAGAAATGTTTCCTGAGCATCAAATTGGCATGTTAGAATGATTTCTGAAGGATCATGTGACACTGAAGACTGGAGTAATGGCTTGAGTGTTGTTTTGAGTATGCAAGGTTTCAAGCATTGTATTTTACCTTTAGGACCATCAAACCCAGGGAAACCAGGGGTTCCTGCCAAACCAGTCAATCCAGGATCACCCTACAAAGAAACGTGTTAATGACTCATTTCTATATGGTCACAGACCATATAGACCAGACTTGTTACATAAGATTTTAATCCATATAATCTATATCTGGCCCTGTTTATGTACATCAGTGTATACTATGTAAATAAGTCTGTAAAAAATGGCAAGACAATCAAACCAACAATACTCCAATAATTTGGCAAGAATTAAACAACAAGATTCATATAAAAAAGACCATCCACTGACTGGATCACCAGAATCCCCTGGGAATCCATTAATTCCCCTTGGTCCAGGTTGGCCACGTTTGCCAGGTTCGCCGGACAGCCCAGGAACGCCTGGCGGTCCACAAGATCCTCTTTCAAAGCCAGGAGGTCCATTAAGTCCTGGATAACCTGGTGGTCCAGGCGGACCTGGATCACCCTTATTACCTGAGAATTAAGAAGTAGAAACCACATGATCTGCTGAAGGTCTTTTCTATCAAAGTTAGAAACCAACAGAGGATTTGAGTATCTGTTACAGATTTACCCCTTTCTCCAGAGAAACCATTCTCCCCATGAGGTCCAGGTGGCCCTACCTGGCCTTTGACTGGCATGGAAATCATGTCTCCTGGAGGTCCACGAGGCCCAGGGCATCCTGTAAAAAATGTGATGCCTTTAACTGCCTTCATCACTGCCGGGACACACCAACCTGACTAGCGGCAAGGAAAGCCGACGGTGTTGTCGCCTCACGTCGGCTGCGTCGGGGAAAAAATATGTGCTTGAACACAACGAAAGAACTTCAGCTGACTGTCAGCTAGCATGCGCGTTCTGCGCCTGCGTATAAAGGAGATAACCATCTATTTAAGCAGATATATTTGTCTATATTCGTCATTCAAAAAGGGAAAGTGAAACTAAGACTGCATGTATACAAACCATAAACAAAGCAGCGCTTGCTTATCGTTTTGAATATCAATCATGCTGATCACGTTCTTTATTCCACTCCGCTCATGTTATTATGAAAATATTTGTGCATTCGAGTGCTCAGGTAAGATGACGTAAAATTAGAACAACCTTCTGTGCCGTCATGACTTATTTGCTTGCTTTCATAACTTTTGCTTGTATTCTCATGAACTGACTTGTTTGCTATACTGAACAGCCAATCAGAGTTCTCTCTCTCTCTGACGGCCTGACGCCGATTCAACATGTCGAATTGGCCGAAAAACAGAATACACTGAGAAAACTTAGTTGGCCGACGCACAAAAACTGCCCGACCGTCGGCTTGGTGTGTTCCGGGCTTTAGACCCGACCTAAAGCATGACAATACGGTATTTAATACTGTTTTGAAGTACCTTTCTGGCCCTTGGTTCCATTTACCCCTGGGAAACCTGGAAATCCACTGAGACCCTTAAGGCCTTTTGGCCCAGGAGCCCCTAAAGGGCCTGTCTGCCCTGTGTTGCCAGGACAGCCATCTTGACCAGGAAATCCAGGCAAACCTAAGATGCAATATGACAGATGAGAATCATGTGACAATCACTGACAGCTTCTTTGTTTTTTAACTCTAAATATCTAAAGCACACACATTTAAAAGGAAATTTGATATACTTTAACACGTTACAAAGAAATTAATAAAACACTTCATTGTAGAAGCTGAAATTATTCAATGTAATACACTACCGTTCAAAAGTTTGGGGTCAGCAAGATTTTTTTAAAAAATAAATTAATACTTTTGTTTGACAAGGTTGCATCAAATTGATCAAAAGTGACAATAAACACAATAATGTTACAAAAGATTTTAATTTTAAATAAATGCAGTTCATTTGTAATTTCTATTCATCAATAGTAATTAGAAATGTTTCTTGAGCAGCAAATCAGCATATCAGAATGATTTCTGAAGGATCACGTGACACTGTGAGTAATGATGCTGAAAATTCAGCTTTGATCACAGGAATAAATTACATTTTAAAATATATTGCAATAGAGTAACAGTTATTTTAAAT
Organism: Hypophthalmichthys nobilis; assembly: GCA_037950665.1. Classification (NCBI taxonomy): domain Eukaryota; kingdom Metazoa; phylum Chordata; class Actinopteri; order Cypriniformes; family Xenocyprididae; genus Hypophthalmichthys; species Hypophthalmichthys nobilis. The sequence continues at coordinate 23,450,426 of CM075479.1, forward strand.
TGTAATAATATTTCACAATATTACTATATTTTTGATCAAAAAATCTTACCATATGGTAGTATATATAAAACTAGCATTGATAGTTAACTGTGATTTATGTTTCAGTCAACCAAAACGTTGCAAACCAAAGTTAGGCATTTATTTAAATAATGTCACATAACAAGATACATTCATTGAATAAACTCCCCAAAGCACATCAAGACCCTTGACTCTTCTTTACCCTTCGGTCCAGCAGATCCTGGATTTCCACTGTCTCCTTTGAGTCCTGAAGGTCCCTGAAGGCCTGTGCTTCCTTGAATGCCCGGGATACCAGGCTTACCAGGGCATCCTTTAGCTCCAATGCCTGGAGGTCCCAGCTCCCCAGGTGATCCTTTCTCTCCAGGTTTGCCTAACACAGGAAAATGACATTATCATCAGAACAATCTCAAAAAGCTTCTGTTGATACAGTGGTCTCTACTCACCTCTCTGTCCAATAAAGCCTGGTGGTCCGGTCTTGCCAGGTGGACCAGCTTGTCCTTTATCACATAGTTCCGGTCTCCCACCTGGACAACCAGGTGCTCCTGGTTTACCATCCTCTCCTTTTTCCCCTTTTCTTCCAGGAAGTCCAGGAATACCAGATGTACCTGCAGAAAAAAGTCATTTAATATTGACTATATTATTAGTTAATGGATTTGACTTTTCTGAACTCATGACTAGACTGTGCAAACATCTTTATATCTTCAAAACGGTCACCATAAATTTTCTCTTTATATCATATTGCCATTAGCCAGATATTATTTAACTCAATGTTTTTGCAGTACCTTGCAATCCAATTGGCCCACAAGGCCCAGGTACACCTTTAGGGCCCTGACATCCCTGAACCCCAGAGGGCCCCATCGACCCTGGAGCCCCGATAACACTGTCTCCTGAAGACCCCTTCAGACCCTGGGGTCCACGATATCCAGGTATGCCAGGTGAGCCGTTAATACTGTTGCCGTCAGGGCCAGTGTCACCTGGATCTCCTAAATGTCCATTTGGACCTGCGGATGATATGGCAGAGATATTAGATTTATAATACTTTTCTAATAGATGCATTCACGTCAAGCTGATAATGTGGATATATCATGCAGATATAGAATAATTAATAAATGCATGTTGAATAGAATCAAAGAGGGTTTATTCAAAGTTTTACAAATATGCATAAAGTTGAACATAAATGAAAATGCACCAAAACCTCAAACATGTGACTTTAGCTCTTAAATTGCTATAATCTCTACCTTTCAGTCCACTAATCCCACAACCGCCAGGGTCTCCATTCTCTCCCTTGGGACCATCTGGTCCAGTTTGTCCTCTGCATCCTGGATTTCCAGTTGTACCTTTCTTACCTGGAAGGAAATGATTAAGGTTTTGGCCATAAACTGTATCTGATCAGTAATCACAGTGCTGCAAAATTTTTAATTTGTGAATTGTGCCTCTTCCGATTCATTTGCATTTTAATTATACTGCAGCAGTCACACAACAGACTAACTTCATTAGTCCAAAACATTTTACAACACATCAATAACTACTGTACATTATTAAGTCTGAGTAATTAATTAATTAATTATGACAGAACGATTGCCTGAATCTCAGCTCCAGAATTAAATCTACACTTTTAAGGTACAATATTGTTATTTATTGAGTTGTATTATTTCTTTTTTTCCAACCATCCCCGTGTCACAGTCTTTCTTTTAGAAACTCTTAATTAGGGATGCACCGAAATGAAAATTCTGGGCAGAAACAGAAATCGAAAATACTAGATGCACTTGGCTGAAAACTGAAACCGAAAATGCTTTTTAAACTACAGTATTTTAATGCTTTTTTTGCTTATTTTAAATTAGCCTTTTTTTTTTTGTATAATTGTATTAATATTAGACTTTTTAATTAATTCAATAATTTTAATGATACTGAATTTAAAAAATACAAGCCAATAAAATAAAATAACCACACTTTTAAAGTAACACACTAAAATTGGTCAGAAAATTAATTAATATTAATGTATTAATACATAATATTAAATATCAATATATTATTCTTTATTCAGATCTATGCAACAGAATCAGATTTAACAGATATATTTTTTTGAAAAATCAAAATAATGTATAGTCCTACAAAGCTATTATTATCAGAGCATTTGAGCAGAGCATAGCGGGGAGCGGATCAGTGAACGAGAGGGTAGCGTTATTTTACCAGTGCTGCCCTGCATGGCTATGGGCCGTGAGCAACGGAGCTGAGCGCACCAGCATAGACAAAAATACGGAGCGGAGTGTCACATCACACAGAGATAATGGCAAGCTCGAGGAGTGAAATCTGAGAGCTGAACACTGAAAGGCGGGGTGGCATAAATTCTCGGCTCATATTTCTGTCCGTTTTCTCTTTCGGTCAAAAACCGAAAATGCCATTTTTGGATGATAATTTTCATGCATCCCTACTTTTAATATACGTTACCTATAAGCCCAGGCATTCCTTTGCAACCAGGGGCTCCAGGTATCCCAGGCCCGCAGGCCAGTGTGTCACCTACCAAGAAAATCAACAATCAAGATGTGTGCTTTACAAATGACCATACTCTACCTTACTTACGCTATTGCTCGTTTGTGGTCAGTACGAATTTAACGCTTCTGAAATAATTGTCTTAAAGGGTTAGTTCACCCAAAAATGAAAATGTCATTTATTACTCACCCTCATGTTGTTCTACACCCGTAAGACCTTCGTTCATCTTCGGAACACAAATTAAGATATTGTTGATGAAATCCGATGGCTCAGTGAGGCCTCTATTGAGAGCAAAGCCATTCAAACTCTCAAGGTCCATAAAGGTAACGTTACTAAAAACATATTTGAAACAGTTCATGTGAGTTCAGTGGTTCTTAATGTTATAAAGTGACAATACTACTTTTTGTGCGGCAAAAAAAACAAAATAACGACTTTTCAACAATATCTATATGGGCCGATTTCAAAACACTGCTTCATGAAGCTTCTGAGCTTTATGAATCCTTTGTCTCGAATTAGTGATTCGGATCTCCTATCAAACGGCTAAACTGCTGAAATCACGTGACTTTGGTGCCCCGATTCACTGATTCGATTCGTAAAGCTCTGAAGCAGTGTTTTGAAATCGGCCCATATAGATATTTTTAAAAAGTAGCAGCTTTGCTCTCAATAGAGGCCTCACTGAGCCATCAGATTTCATCAGCAATATCTTAATTTGTGTTCGGAAGATGAACGAAGGTCTTATGGGTGTGGAACGACATGAGGGTGAGTAATTAATGACAGAATTTTAATTTTTGGGTGAACTAACCCTTTAAGGTAAACCAAGGATATATTTTATTTGATCAAAAATACAACAAAAACAGTAATATTGTGAAATATTATTACAATTTAAACTGTTTAAAATGTAATTTATTCCTGTGATCAAAGCTGAATTTTCAGCATCATTACTGCAGTCTTCAGTGTCACATGATCCTTTCAGAAGTCATTCTAATATGATGATTTGCTGCTCAAGAAACATTTATTATTATTATAAATGTTGAAAACTGTTAATATATTTATGCTTAATATATTTGAGGATTCTTTGAGCAATAGAGAGCTCAAAAGAGCAGCATTTACTTGAAATAGAAATCTTTTGCAGAAGTCTTGACTGTCACGTTTGATTAATTTAAAGTTTCTCTCAATCGATTTGACACGTTTCTCCAAAATCAGATCACTGTTCTCAAAACAGTTAACACCGTGATCTGAACACTTTCTAATTGTCCTAAACAGATTGTAAGTTTTCATTCATTTCACACAAATTGCAAATCATGTGAATCATTTTCTCAAAACACTACACACAAAATTCTCAGATGTTTTCATAATAGTTCATAAATCAGGGAAAAAACAATCACAGCTATTTTTATTGACTTTAAACAAATCTCAAACATTTATGTATCATTTGTCCAAACACAACAAACAAAACTCTGGAATTTGTTATATTATCAAACGCACAAGGTATGTTTTCAATTAGCCCTAAACTGATATCTGCCTGATTAATAATACACACAACACAGGAAATTCAGTTTTCCTAAATGTTTACACATTTATCACAATAGCATTATGTAATAGGGAAAATATAAAAGGGAAAGTATAAATAGAGCAAGAAAATATGCAAGAGAAGGGGAAAATAAAGAGGTGTAAGTGTAAAGGTGGTTGTTTGGGTAGAGAAAGGGGTGTAATGAGAAAGAAAGGAAGAGTGGAAGAGGAGATCATATATGAGGAGAGAGGAGGAAGTTAAAAAGGAGGAGAGGAGAAGAGCTGAGTATAGTGGAGGAGACTGGTGTAGTGGAAAGAGCAAGAGTTTTAAAGCTGTTGAGATAATTGAAAAACTTCTGCCTGGCAATTTGTATATTCTCAAATGTCAGGGTGGCACAACTGCAAATATTTTATTATCAACTGACAAGGTAATAAAGTTAAGCCTGATACTGTAATGCAACATCCAGAGGGCCCCAATAGATCACTGTGGCCGAGTGAAAAGGGTTGTAGATATCTCTGAAATACTGATAAAAACAGCTAATTTCAAGTATGGGTAGATAAACTGTATTTACAAATATTTGGTTGTACCACCTGGCAAAAAGAAAAAGGATTTAAACACTTTGAAATGTTATGATACTTGTTTAAACAAATTGTTTATGACTCAAAAATATGCATTACATCAGTTTTGAAAAGATTTTTTAAAAATACAGTTTTTGAAGCTTTATTTGCTCAGTGACCCATACAACAAAACCTGTTGGAAAAACATTACAATAAATGTGTATTTTCATTAGTGTATTTGTACATCTACAGCTGAAAGTGTATCATTAGAGAATACACTTGTAGTTTTGATGTTAGTATTTACTTTTAATAAATGCATTACTAGAAAGAAATGCAGTGCTTTATTTTGCAGTAAAGTTGAACTGTTTGGTGTTTAGATCACTGTGTTAACTGTTTTGAGAGCAGGTACATTACTTTGGAGAAATGTGTCAAATCGATTAAGAAAAACTGTAATGAAACCTTGCTGAATAAAATTAATCAAAAAACTGTACTGATGCCAAACTTTTGAATGGTACTGTACATTACTCATCCTTAAAGGGTTAGTTCACCCAAAAATGAAAATTCTGTCATTAATCATTCATTAAACGTAAACGGCGTATGAGAATGACAAAAAAGAGAAGATACTGCTGAATAAAGTTGTTTTTTGTTTTGTTTTTGCGCCCAAAAAGTATTCTTGTCGCTTCATAAAATTAAGGTTGAACCACTGTAGTCACATGGACTATTTTAACTATGTATTTAGTAACTTTCTGGACTTTGAAAGTGTCTATGGAGGAGTCATATACCTCTCGGATTTCATCAAAAATATCTTAATTTGTGTTCCGACGATGAACGAAGGTCTTACAGGTTTGGAACAACATGAGGGTGAGTAATTAATAACAGAATTTTCATTTTTGGGTGAACTAACACTTTAACAGGTTTTTTTTTTTACTACTTCAATACTAACATTATGGAAGTTAACAATAGTAATTGTATTTACTATATATAGCTAGAATATTGGCTGGATACCAATTTGTTATATAAAATATAAACCTTACTCAGCACAGTGAGTCTTACCTTGAACCCCTTTAGGACCAGGGGGCCCTGTTTGGCCTTGAGGTCCAGGGTCCCCTTGTTGCCCTCGTTGCCCAACTGACCCCATCATACATGGTCCAGGAGGACCAGATGGACCTCTGGAGCCTTTCACACCAACAGCTCCTTGATACCCCCTGTCACCTGGCAGTCCAGCAAGATTATCTCCCTGGGAAGAGAGAGAGAGAGAGAGAGAGAGAGAGAGAGGGTTTTTAAAAAGAAAAAGAAATTGAAAATAAAAAATAATCCGAAATTCATGTGAAGAAAAGGTTCAGAAATGAACTGTTCAATTACATGACATTTACGTGGTATAAGGTTTTAATGTTGACCAATACATAGGCCATCCACTAGATGGTACCACAGGTCCTTCTGTGTTAATGTTAATACTAAGTTACATATTATTTTACACATGGTATCTAATTAAAAGTGCAGTATGTAGGATTTCTGTCCGCTAGAGATCGCTAGAGACCTATTCAAAACAAAGGCGTAGCTTGATGACGGCAAGTTTGAGCGCGGAATCTTGGGACATGTGGTCTTCACCTAAACGGACGGTGCAGGGATAGGACTCGGGAAGATGCATGTTCATGGATGCGATTATTAAATTATTGTAGTATGAAGCAGAGAAGAACCGAGTGTTTTGGGAGCTGAATGAGGCCGCTGGAGCGATTGCACAACACACGCCTCACGAGCAGCGGAACTTTTATTATGCTGCAGTCGCCGGCGCTGCTTCCACTTTTCCGGTCATGAGTATGAGGTAACACAGCTCTGTTTATCATATTAGATACATTTGAGAGTGTTGAAAATTATGTTATAACATTACTCTGTGCGTTCGCTCTGTGGCTGCTGTGAGACACTTGTTTGAGACACACTGCAGTAAGATAGATCAATTTTAGAATAACATATTAAATACTGGATGGCTTGTGTTGATAAATGGCATGCAATTAATTTTAAAACGTATTGTATGATGGAGAAAATTCTGTATTACTGTTACTAAAAATAAAGCTGCATCTGATTATGCTATGTTAGCTACTTCACAAAATAGTGTTTTTCTCTGAGGCATGGTAAAGCGTGGTACTCGCAAAAAATCAAGAAAATTAGATTTAAAAAATAAGACTAAACGTGTTGAGCTATATAACAACAATTAGTTTTCTGTCTATAAATATATCAAAACAGTTGTTCCCTTGTCTACTAAAACATGTAAATATTAAAGCGTCTTTGGTGTTTCCATGGTTTCTACAAAATAAAACCGGAAACCGAGGCAGACCGAGGGTTAACGTGGGTATGGCGCAATTGACAGGCGACTCCTCACACGTCCCGGAGCCTTGGTTAAAACTGCAATTTTCTCACAATTTACAAATAGTTGGAAACATTTGGGATATTGTAAGTACTCAAGTGAACAAAATATATAACACTGGCCTAGTGGTTTTTGGATATTTTACTGCAAAAATCTTACAAATTGCACCTTTAAGGAGTATATATATATATATACACACACAGATATACATACATACACATATCATACACACACACACACATATACATACACATGCACACTCGCCAGCCACTTTATTAGGTACACCAGTTCTTGTTAACACAACTATCTAATCAGCCAATCATATGGCAGCAACTCAATGTATTTAGGCATGTAGACATGGTCAAGATGATCTGGTGAAGTTCAAACTGAGCATCAGAAGGGGAAGAATGGTGATTTAAGTGACTTTGAAAGTGGCATGGTTGTTGGTGCCAGACGGGTTGGTCTTAAGCTGATGCACACTGTGCGATTTTGGCCACGATTTGGTCGTCTGAGACAAATTTTGAGAATCCTAAAAGATTCCTGTAATCCTAGGCTAAAATCTGTAGTCTTTGATCGCTAGTTTGACATGTTCACCAACTGCTGATTAATGACTGTTACGATCAAATTTTTCCTCTGACGAAATTCTGGCAGTGTCAGAATATTTGGCGCACAGTCCTGCAGTGTGACTCCTCCTACGACAAACGTCAAATTGTCTTCAAGCCGTGATCAAAATTAATGCTAGAGATGTCTTTGTTAGCCACCATTTCAGTCCCATGTGTAATGCAGCTCACAGTCACCGAACGGGTGTGGATTGATGATGTAAAACTCCGGAAGAGTTTTCATGCGCGCATTTGTTTTTAACGTGTCTTGACTGTCCTACAGTCTGACATAAATGATGGCTAAGATCCCACAGTGTGACATGAGGATCATGAACGTACAGTCTGACAAGCAACAATCCTAAAGGACTGTTGTAAATCGCACAGTGTGCACCCGGCTTAAGTATTTTAGAACCTGCTGATCTTCTGGGATTTTCACACACAACCATCTCTTGGGTTTACAGAGAATGGTCCAAAAAAGAGAAAACATCCTGTGAGCTTCAGTTCTGTGGGTGAAAATGCATTGTTTATTCCACATTGGTTCGAGCTGATAGAAAGACAACAGTAACTCAAATAACCACTGGTTACAGCTGAGGTCTGCAGAAGAGCATCTCTGGATGCACAACACGTCGAACCTTGAAGCAGATGGGCCACAGCAGCAGAAGACCACACTGGTGACACTCCTGTCAGTTCACTCCTGTACAATTCACACAGGCTCATCAAAATTGGACAATAGAAGATTGGAAAAACGCTTCCTGGTCTGATGAGTCTCGATTTCTGCTGCCACATTCAGATGGTAGGGTCAGAATTCAACATGAAAGCATGGATCCATCCTGCCTTGAATCAACAGTTCAGGTTGGAGCTGGTGGTGTATTGGATAACGCGCCATGTCACAAAACTTAAATCATGCCAAACTGGTTTCTTGAACATGACAATGAGTTCACTACACTCAAATGGCCTTCACAGTCACCAGATTTCAATCCGAAAAAGCACCTTTGGGATGTGGTGGAACAGGAGAAACAAATATGCAGCAACTGCGGTCTAACCCTGAACCCGGTCTAGCAAGGTATACCTAATGAAGTGGCGGTGATTATATATATATATATATATATATATATAAACTTTTTTTATGAATTGTATATATGTTTATGATGTACCAGAGGTCCTGGATCTCCAGGAGCACCAATCTTTCCATCAGCCCCTTTCTTTCCATTATACCCTGGCCTTCCATATGGTCCAACAGATCCCATGTCACCTTTCACCCCTTCAATATAATGCAAAAATTCCATTACAATTACTGAGAATTGAAAGTCAGTTCGCACGTAAAATTAAGATGAGGGATTTGATGGATAACTTGATCAGAAAAATCTGAAGAAATATAAAACCTGGCATAAGTCTGGCATAATGCTTAGGGATAAAAAAAATCTGCACTGCAATTCTACTATCAAACATGCTTTATTATACTATAGAAAATATCCTTTGATGTTACACCATTTTGGGTTAGTCTTAAAATGTTTAAAGTATCTAACAGTAATCTATAAATTATTGGCTTCACCCTTTGTGCATAACACCATAACATCTCCTTTCTCTCCTTTAATCCCTCTGACACCTATGAAGCCTCTGGGACCCTGAGAAACAACAATAGACAAAAACAAAAAGAAATCCTTAGATACTCACACATATACAAGCGAGCACAATACATACTTCTCAACCAGGTTTACATACAGTAACACCTCCCACACCCCTCTCTCCGATGAGTCCGATATCACCAGTGGGACCCCGAAACCCTTTTTGCCCCTGATCACCAGGGTCACCCGGACGGCCTGGAGGGCCAGGATCACCAGGTAGATCACCAGGTGGGTCACATGCACATCCCCCTTCAGAACCTGAAAGGGAACACAAAAAAAAAAAAACACTGTACATATACACTACTCACAAAAAGTTAGGGATATTTGACTTTCAGGTGAAATTTATGGAAAATGTAAAAAGTTCACGCTACAGTAATATTATATCTTGAAGGTAGGGCATTTACTGTAAGTAGAAGCATGCAATGGTAATTTCTTTATCTCAAACAATTTCTTGAAACAAAAGCTAAAAACAGTTGTGGGTATACCAAAACAAAAAATGTCAATGTCTCAATAACTTGTCATGTGCCCTTGAGCATCAATTACAGCTTGACAACGACATCTCATGCTGTTCACAAGTCGACTTATTGACTGCTGAGGCATGGCATTCCAGTCTTCTTGAATGGTTGCCCTCAGGTCATTGAGGTTCTGGGGTGCAGGGTTATGACCCTCAACAAAACAACTCAGCTGATCCCAGAGGTTTTCTATAGGATTCAGGTCTGGAGAAAGTGCAGGCCACTCTCTTTGAGGTAACACCACCACCTCCAAAGGCTCATCTGGTGACAACAGTGGCTGGTGCATAGGGTTCTCTTTGATATAGGGTTTATGCATAGGGTTCTCGTCTCCAATAATTTCTGGACATCATTTCTGCTCAATGTGAATCGACTTTCATCAGAGAACAGCACTGAGGCCCACTGGTTCCTCGTTCCTCGTACGATGACGCCTGTGCCTGGTGGCGCAGTCAGGTACCCTCGTATAGCATGCAGACCATGCTGATGTAATCAGTTTCGAATGGTCTGACGTGACACTCTGGTGCCTCTCACCTCCCTTAAATGTGCCTGGAGTTGAGTGCCATTCATCATCCGGTTCCACAGGGCACTGTTCACAATGAAGCAGTCATCAGCATGGGATGTGGCCAAAGGACGCCCAATTCTACGCCTTTCTGTGACTCTTCCAGTCTCTCTGTGTCTCTGTTGCAACCTGCTGATGCTCTGTGACACTTTAAGCTCAGTGGCAACTTCCCTCTGAGAACATCCCATTTGAAGCCTCGCAATAGCCAGGTACTGTTGATCAATTGTTAGGTGTCATCTTGGTTTCATGATGTCAAAATGTGAACAGCATGATAAATTTTCATTAAACCAGAACATTTAGTGGTTGATTAATGGATCAGACACTTGTTGTGATTTTTGCGGTTAATCCCCTTGTTAGAGAACAGCATGTTATGCAAGAAGTACTGAAACATTGAACAGTTGGACATGTGCATTCAAAAGTTTAGAAAAAGTCAAATTAATTTCACCTTTAAAGGTTATAGTGCATTTTAGGTGCATTCTGAAATTTTATCCACACTACACACAACTTTACAGCTAGGACAAAAGAACCAAAAATCATCAGCACCATGGACAGCACCAGATAAGATGCTCTTACACTTGCAGGTTCTGCATATTTATATCAATCGTTCACACAGATACCTCCTACTGTATGTTCAATTATTAAATATTTTGGCTAATTTGATGCTTTCAGCTACAAATAATCTGCTTTAAAACATTTTTTGAAAAATATGAAAAAGTGCATATATTTGATGTGGACCTATGCATGAGATAACTAATAGATTATAGTATAGCCTATTCACTACAATAGCATCACCAAAAGTATTCGGACACTTAAGTCATGATTAAAATGAATGATTAAAACATATAAAAACGACAAAATATACAATATATAAATATACATATATATATATATATATATATATACACACACACACACACACACATATATATATATATATATATATATATTTATATATTGTATATTTTGTCGTTTTTATATGTTTTAATCATTCATTTTAATCATGACTATATGTCTATATGTGTATATACACACACACACACACACACACATACACACACACACACACACACACACATATATACACACTACCAGTCAGAAGTTTGGAATCAGTAAGATTTTTAATGTTTTTAAAAGAAGTTTCGTCTGCTCACCAAGGCTGCATTTATTTAATTAAAAATACAGTAAAAACAGTAATATTGTGAAATATTATTACAATTTAAAATAACTGTTTTCTGTTTGAATAAATTTTATAAAGTAATTTATTCCTGTGATGGTAAAGCTGAATTTTCAGCATCATTACTCCAGTCTTCAGTGTCACATGATCCTTCAGAAATCATTCTAATATGCTGATTTGCTGCTCAAGAAACATTTATGATTATTATCAATGTTGAAAACAGTTGTATACTTTTTTCAGGATTGCATGATGAATAGTAAGTTCAAAAGAACAGCATTTATCTGAAATACAAAGCTTTTGTAACATTATACACTACCGCTCAAAAGTTTGGGGTCAGTAAGAATTTTTATTTTTCTGAAAAGAAATTAAAGAAATGAATACTTTAATTCAGCAAGGATGCATTAAATCGATCAAAAGTGACAGTAAAGACATTTATAATGTTACAAAAGATTATATTTCAAATAAATGCTGTTCTTTTGAACTTTCTATTCATCAAAGAATCCTGAAAAAAAAAATATTGTACACAAATATTTTGAACAATTGTACACAATAAACGTTTCTTGAGCAGCAGATCAGCATATTAGAATGATTTCTGAAGGATCATGTGACACTGAAGACTGGAGTAATGATGCTGAAAATTCAGCTTTGATCACAGGAATAAATTACTTCATAAAATATATTCAAACAGTTATTTTAAATTGTAATAATATTTCACAATATTACTGTTTTTACTGTATTTTTAATTAAATAAATGCAGCCTTGGTGAACAGACGAAACTTCTTTTAAAAACATTAAAAATCTTACCGATTCCAAATGTTTGACTGGTAGTGTATACACACACATATATATATTATATTTTATTATATTAATCACGATTAATCGATTTGACAGCACAAATTCCTGATAAACTGGCGCTAAATATCACAAAAAAAAGGGAAGTTGCTGCAGTAGAAGTCACTATATAATAATTTAGTATATAATAAAGTTATCTTGCTTTCGGAGGCAGATGCTGCTGTTTGGGAATGCAGTCATGTAAGAAAGTTCTGCGACGTAATTATACTGAACCACTTTGACAACAGAATTTGCTCAGGCATTTCAGAACAACCAAAACAGCATTTCAGATGCTGTGCAACAAGATCGTTTTGCTGGTTGGTCCAGTTAAGCCGTCCCATCGGAAAGTAATTTTTTGATGCACATTGAGGAATTTATTCAGTAAATGTGTTTCCATCGTAGTTTATACACGTTTTCTTATTGGATAAAAAGTTTATCTGACTCATATGAGCACATACGTTTTTTTATGAGCATTTTTAGAATTCATGCGCATTTTGCCATTTCCATCCAGTGATTTTTATCTGATATCCCAAAATGCGCATAAAAATAGGTGGATGGAAACATAGCTAAAGTCTTAAAACTCACCTTTTCTCCCCTTGACACCTGGTAATCCGGAAGGCCCTCTCTGTCCAACCTGTCCAGATTCTCCACGTTCACCAGGAAGGCAGTAGCAACCTATTTCACAGACAGATACTCTCATCACCATGTATTAGTTGTACTTCTTTTGAACTGTACTGTAACGTCTTATGTATTAAGGTATGATGCTACTTGCATAAATGTGTTGGATAAATGTATGTAGCATGTGACAGTTTAAATGTTTTGCCCACCGGAAACTGTTCACTCGAAACATGACGGGACAAATGTTGACATCATGACAGGATGGACATGCACACAAAAACAACATGTAAGCAGGCAAACAAACAAAGAAAATTGACACGTTTGAAGGACATACATTAACTTCATTGATGATGCACACAAAATGAGACGTGTTGGTGTGTCTAGTGTCTACACTAAACATGCTAAATGTTTTACTAAAATTAATTTCGAATTAAATGAAAATATGTCAAAATATAAAAAGACATTGCAATGGAAAAGAATCACAAAAGTAGACAAAGGCACTAAGGGAACTAGGTAAACACTTACATGCTCTCAAAAGTTTAAATTTAAAGACTAATGGCTTTTGAGTCTCCCTCTAACATGCATTTTATACAGGTATGTGCAGATAGTTTGATGTGACCGAATCACAGTCTCATCGGGGCTGATTAATAAAGACAATGGAAAAAGGAAGAACGTGAGGAAAAAAAAAAATCTATATCCACTCACCAGGAAGGCCAGGATTTCCTGGTTGTCCTTTACGTCCAGGAGGGCCCCGTTTTCCAGGTTCCCCTAGAGGAAGAGTCATGATATGTTACTAACTTGTATTACAAAAGTATATATATAGTAGTCAACATTTGAAGTGGATCAAAACCTTTCATCAAAGTTGTCTTAAAACCCTCTTCTTAGGACAGCTTAGTTCTTAGGACAACTTTGATGAACTTTTTTGATCCACTTCAAATGTTGACTATTGTATATATATATATATATATACATACACACAGTTATTATTCATACCCTTGGTAAATATTACCAAAGAAGGCTGTGAAAATAAATCTGCATCGTTAATCATTTTGATCTTTTATTTTAAAAATCTACAAAAATCCAACCTTTCATTGTAGAATGATAATTTTAAATGGGGGGAAAATCTCATTATGAGAGAAATGTTTTTCTCTAATAAACATTGCTCACAAATAAACATACCATTTTGTTCAACACTTTTTGCAACCTCCTTTTCCCAAGAGAACAGCTCTGAGTCTTTACCTATAATGCCTAATGAGTTTGGAGAACAACTGACAAGAGATCAGAGACCATTCCTTCATGCAGAATCTCTCCAGATCCTTCAGATTCCCAGATCCATGTTGGTGCTTCTTCTCTTCAGTTCACTCCACTCATTTTCTTTAGGGTTCAGGTCAGGGGACTGGGACGGCCATGGCAGAAGCTTGGTTTTGTGCTCAGTGACACATTTTTGTGTTGATTTTGATGTTTGGGATCATTGTCCTGATGGAAGATCCAACCATGGCCCATTATATGACTTCTAACAGGGACAGTCAGGTTTTGATTTTTTTATCTGTTGGTATTTGATAGAATCCATGATGCCATGTATCTGAACAAGATGTCCAGGACCTCCAGCAGAAAAAAAGGCCCACAACATTAAAGATACAGCAGTATATTTCATTGTACACATGGGGTACTTTTTACCCCTGTGTGCACCAAACCCATCTTAAGTGTTTGCTGCTTAAAAAGCTAATTTTTTGTTTCATCTGACCATAGAACCCATCCTGTTTGAAGTTCCAGTAGTGTCAGTTACTTTTCAAATGTTTTATGGTCAGATGAAACAAACAAAAAAAAAGAGCTTTTTGGCAGCAAACACTTAAGATGGGTTTGGTGCACACATGGGTAAAAAGTACCCCATGTGTACAATGAAATATACAGCTGTATCTTTAATTTTGTGAGCCTATTTTTCTGCCGGAGGTGCTAGACATCTTGATCAGATACATGGAATAATTGATTCTATCAAATACCAACAGATAAAAAATCAAAACCTGACTGTCCCTGTTAGAAGTCATATAAGGGGCTGTGGTTGGATCTTCCAACAGGACAATGATCCAAAACAAACATCAAAACCAACACAAAAATGTGTCACTGAGCACAAAACCAAGCTTCTGCCATGGCCGTCCCAGTCCCCTGACCTGAACCCTAAAGAAAATGAGTGGAGTGAACTGAAGAGAAGAAGCACCAACATGGATCTGGGAATCTGAAGGATCTGTAGAGATTCTGCATGAAGGAATGGTCTCTGATCTCTTGTCAGTTGTTCTCCAAACTCATCAGGCATTATAGGTAAAGACTCAGAGCTGTTCTCTTGGGAAAAGGAGGTTGTAAAAAGTATTGAATAAAAGGGTATGATTAATTGTGAGCAATGTGTATTAGAGAAAAACATTTATTTCATAATGAGATTTTCCCCCCATTTAAAATTATTATTCTCCAATGAAAGGTTGGATTTTTGTAGATTTTTAAAATAAAAGATCAAAATGATTAACGATGCAGATTTATTTTCACAGCCTTCTTTGGTCATATTTACCAAGGGTATGAATAATTTTGAGCACAACTGTATATATATATATATAAATTCTCTTCTTCTCTCTCTTTTGTGCCATTTAAATGGAAAGAGTGACAAAACAATACACTACAGTATTTGAGGTTGACATTTGATATTCAACAGTGTTTTGATCTGCCTGCATTGACACCATTGTATGCGAACTGAACTGAGCTGGATGATGACATCTGTTTACTCCAGTGCTGATATAGATAAATTAACTAAATTAATAACTATTGATTCTTACATTGGAATGAATCAATACTGAATTTACTCAAGATGGACAAAGACACTATTTTCTTTAAGAGCTGCTGTGCAGCCAAAATTATATACCAGTTATCACTGTAAAGCTGCTTTGACACAATCTGCATTGTTAAAAGCGCTATATAAATAAAGGTGACTTGACTTGACTAAAGTTAAAGTTAATATGCATTAAATGGATTAGATACATTAAACTGATCAAAAGATTCCTATGTCTAATAATGTTACAGGTGAGGCTCCTCTCCGCTTCCTCCGGATCATCAGAGGGAGCTCTCACCAGAATATTGACTGTTGCATTTGGACTCCATTTCCCATAGGCCCTCATACCTGGGACTGATTGCGCACACACCTGCACTTCATCAGACACACACACGCTATTTAAGCAGAACACACACACACACCACCATCGCGAAGTCTTGATTTGCTATGGTGGTCATTTCTGAGCGTTTCTTTGTGGATTGTTATTCTGTGTTTGATCTTGGACTGTTTTCCTGTTGCCTGATTCTCTGCTGCCTGCCCCGACTATTGCCTGTTCTTTGGATTGTGATTGTACTCTGCCTGCCCTGACCCTTTGCCTGTTTCCTGGACTGTGTATGTTTGCCGCCTGCCTCGACTTAAGCCTGCCCCTGTTTACGATTCAGTTTTGTCTCCGCCACTGCCATTGCTGTGTTACGACCCTGTACTGTTTGACTCTGCTTATAATAAAGCTGCAGATGGATCCTCATTCCGATGACGCTGCGTTACAAATAAATGCTGTTCTATTGAACTTTCTATTAGTGTTGTCAAAAGTACCGACTGCAGTGCTTTAACATCGGCAACCACCATCCATTTCTCCGACCGCCAGAGTACTGAATGCCGGTTCTTTTCGCATCACTTCCTGTTCATACCTATTATAAGCCATGTTGTTTGTGCATTATGTTGCAAAGTATTGCCAGTTTACCCTCTCTCTACCAAACGTTTCTATTACCCTGTTTGATTGCCACGTGTATGTTGCTCTGCCTGTTCATGACCACGACTTTTGGATTACGGACTTGGATTAGTTTGCTGTCATGACTGCCGCTACTGTTATTGACCCTGTCTTTACATTTACTAATACATTATTAAAATCAAGAGTTGTATTTGTTAACATTAGATAATGCACTGTGAACTAACATGAGCAAACTATTAACAGCTATATTTTTATTAACTAACATTAACAAAGATTAACAAACACAGTAACAAATGTATTGCTCATGGTTAGTTCATGTTAGTTAATACATTAACTAATGTTAACAAATGAACCTTATTGTAAAGTGTTACCACCAGCATTTTGAGCGCTGTTGAGCAGATTCTTAAACACCTCTGATTGGCCATTGTGTTCACGTGCTCATCAGATACATATCTGATCCTGATTGACTACAATGATCAATGCATCAAAAACATGTTTTAAATAGACATATTTGATGCTCTTCACCAAACGCTACAGATACACACAGGAGCGTTTGAAAGCAGGTGTACCCCCATTGTGCTGCTCAATGTTTTTGAAAGTCTTATACTCACCAAAGCTTTTTTTTTTTTTTTATTAAAAATACAGTAATATTGTGAAATAATATTGCAATTTAAAATAACTGTTCTCTAGTTTTATATTTTCTAAAATGTAATTTATTCCTGTCAGGGCTCGACAATAAGGACTGCCCGATGGCCCGGGGCCAGTGTGAACGACGCTCGGGACAGCAGACGGAACGGTCACTTGCCCGATCAGGCCAGTGCTGTAGGGTGTGCATTATATATCGTCTATGATATCGTAATTGTTGATTTAAAGACCTGAAATTATCGAGTATGTCCGTCACTTTACAAAAACACACCCATTGAGTGCACGCATACACTAGGTGAGGTAGTCTAGTAGGTTAGAATAGTGCGTGTGCATATTTAGAATGTATGCTTTCACTGCGTGATTTAGTCTATTAAAATGCCTTTAGAATGTGCCCAGAATTCAGGATAAGGGTTATCTTTATATTTAATATTTATATCATTTAATATAGGTAACCAATATTACACCAAATATTTCTTCAAATTTCAGCATGATTACAAATGTGATACTGAACTTATACAGTGTACAGTTTAATGAACAAGAACGTGCACGTTCACACAGCAGCAGAATACCGTTGTCAGTCCTGTATTTGAGTCCTTAATACGGTTATGTTCACACACAGTACGGTTATTCACAGGTGTGACAACGCATTTTATAACCGAACTCACACCCGTAAATTTTCAGGACTCACAACCGCATTCTCTGAATTTTTGCGCTGTGTGAAGTGTGAACGGAACCGCACTAGACAACTAGTTGTCTGTCAAGTCATACAGTGCAAGAGAGCCGGTGTTTTGTGTGTGGTTTCGCTTTCGGTAACTTACAGCGACAGAGATACGAGCTGTGCGTCATCTTAAGGTGTTAGATCCAGTCACTGTTCTCCACCGGAGCGGCTCCCGTCGGTTTTGTGTTTCTTTTCCAAATTCAAAAGCCGTATCATGTGCGAGACGTCTCAAAGGACGTGACACGCGTGTGCAACACTTAGACTCCGGCCAGCGCGTGTTTACATGCTGCTGTTGGTTAATGAAGGTTTGATGGATGAACTCGTGGTTCAATTAGTCTCTTGTCATGTCAAAAGTGATAATACTTTTCAGTTTTATGGACGTCGGGCTGGACGATTAATCGAAACCTAAATTCAGAACCTCTAACCGACGTAATTTCCCCATGTCGGTTATTTCGGTTTTTTAATCCTGTTAATACTTCCCACTTAAAAACGTACTAGCGCGCGTGTTGCCACGTGACTCCGCCCAGTCCAGTCAACACAGAGACGGCGCACGAGCGGTGAGCCTTGCATCTTCACTAAACTTTGTCAGTTGTATGTGTATTACGGTTTGCCAGTTTAGACATTCAATTAGACGATCGGATGTGTATTATTATATCGAGCTACCGTGCTCGCGCAGCTGCATTGTGGCACGAACACTCATACAAGCAGTAGCTGCACGAAACGTGAAGATCGCGCGCACTGAGGAGCAGTGTGATTTATCACTAAAGTAGCTTAGAAACTCAAAAATTATAGCATATTTTTCTACTTTAGAAGTAACTATTTACAACCCACAGATTCACAATTAATAGAGAGATAGTTTGACTAATTTACACACACGCATTCGCTCTCATTACATACTGGTACTGTGCTAATTTATCTTTATCTGATTTAGAACGAGCAGAAATCTGTAAGAAAAGTTAGGAACCATAGATAAAATAACTGCTGATAGTGAGCTGTTATGTCAGATCACTTTTTCAAAAGGAAAAAATATCCCACCTTTAATAGTCAATCATATTTACAGTACAAATCTAGTAAGTAAACTATGAGGGCAAACAAACAAACAAAATAATCGTTCATTAATTGTAATCGAGGTAAAATGTTCAATTAATCAAGATTTTGATTTTAGGGCATAATCGTCCAGCCCTACGTCGCCATCTTTAATATTATGTTGGTCACTGTTGTTATGGTTACTAGTAAGAGAATATGGGCTTGACTCTCGTTGCACATTCATACAGACAGTGTTCCAGACGCTACTGTATGTTGCTGTGTGAACAAGACATTTCAAGACTCACACCTGTAAGTAAATGCGGTTGTCAATCCCAAAAACTGACAGTGTGAACGTGGCCTTAATATCAAGTGAGTTACATTTTAGACACCAAACCGCCTGTTTCGCTTTATTTCGCCAACGAAAATAGTTCCAAACAAAGTCCACAGCATTGTTTTGCGTCTCTGAGCAACACTTCCTGAACGAATTAGCCGTTTGAATGAATCGGTTGAATCTCAATGACTCGCTCATTAACAGTGATTCACTGCCACCTACTGGCGGGTTTATATTTTCAACATTTCAAAACATTATTTATGCATCTGTAACTGCTCTTGACTGATTAAAGGGATAGTTCACCCAAAAATGAAAATTACCCCATGATTTACACTCACCCTCAAGCCATCCTAGATGTATATGACATTCTTTTTTCAGATGAATATAATCAGAGTTATATTAAATAATGTTTAGGGTAATCCATGCTTTATAATGGGAGTGGATGGTGCCCCAAATTCTAAAGACAGAAAAAAATGTACTCATCCATTATAAAAGAAGTCCACATGGCTCTGGGGTGTTAATAAAGGCCTTCTGAAGTGAAGTGATGCATTTGTGTAAGAAAAATATCCATATTTAAAACTTTATAAACTGTAATCTCTAACTTCCGCTAGCTGTCGTACGCACGTTCACGAGAGAGTGGCGTTCCAGTATGGAAGTAAATTAATGCCAAATGTTTTTGAAATAAAAAGCTTGTTGAATTGCACTAACTGAGAAAAAAAAATGCATTACATTAACTGTGCTTTCATTTTGATGCATTGCATTTTTAAGGCTTGCATATTCCAGCTTGTGACGAAAGACGCTTGTGCAGCGTGAGCTCCAGTGAGAATATGCTAGTCTCGCGAGAACCAAGTTGTGTGCAGCAAAGGAAATCCACGTGAAGAAGTGAATTATTTGAGCTATACTCTACATTTTATTAGTGTTAAAATGCTGATTTCTTGTGAATATCCGGGTTGCTTCAACAAAGCTAAAGTCTTGAGATTACGTGCGCCGACATCAAAGGGAGATGCAGAGCGCTGTGCGTGACTGGCTGCCGCTTCAAACCTGGGATTGTTTGTTTGTATGTTTTGCTGCACTGATCGGATTACTGCTTTATTTGTATTTCTATATCACCATCGGATTACTGTGCTTTTCGAATTACTCCAATTCTAACTGTTGGTGCTTTGGACTTGATTGTTGACTGCAATTTTTACTGATTGCAAGTTTTGCATTCGGGCTGCTGTGAGCTCTCTACCCTGTTGTGTCTTCCACCACTTTCAGCTCATCAGATGGGTGAGTTACCGCTTTCTCTATCAGTTGGAAGTGGTAGTTGCATAGGCTGTCAATGGAGAGACAGAAAGCTCTCCGATTTCATTAAAAAGATCTTCATTTGTGTTCCAAAGATGAACGAAAGTTTTATGGGTTTTGGAATGACATGAGGGTGAGTAAATGATGATGATAATTTTCATTTTTGGGTGAACTATTCCTTAAAGGACAAAAGTTCTCTG
The DNA here is from genome assembly GCA_037950665.1 of Hypophthalmichthys nobilis. NCBI lineage: Eukaryota > Metazoa > Chordata > Actinopteri > Cypriniformes > Xenocyprididae > Hypophthalmichthys > Hypophthalmichthys nobilis. The sequence goes on from CM075479.1 coordinate 23,471,243, forward strand.
AAGTTCTTTGAATAGGATTACGAATAAATAAACAGGAACCTACAGCTTTTGCGTCCCTCAAACCCCATTAATAACTACAAATATAAAATACATGCAATTTCTTATCTTGAAGCAAAAAAACTGAATGAAAATGTGCCTTCAGTTCAGAACAAGGACAAAAAATTACAACTTTTTATGTTTGCTCCTAACATATCAGTTACACATAATATTCTTTCAAATATTATAATATTAAAATTCTTACTGAATATTATTTTGGTAAGCCAAAACCTGGGAAAATATCTGAAATATTACCGTAGTTCTGGGTTGACCCATATATTTGTCCTGGTTCACCCTTTTCTCCTTTGAGTCCATTGAGACCATGGAGACCAGATTCACCCATTGCACCTAAGAGCAAAGCAGAGTTAGAAAGAGAATCGAGAAATGAAAGAGAAACAGACAGGAGGTTTGAGTCTAAGACCATGAATATGATTTACAAGATATAAATGCCATAAAAAGATTTAAGATTCTTCAAGATTATTCACACCTGTTACAGATGGTCCTGAATCACCACGGGGACCAGGTATACCCATCATCCCTCTATCCCCAGGTGGTCCGGCAGCACCAGGGAGCCCAGGATCTCCAGGTGGTCCTACACATTAACATAAAATTGTCATTTTATTAAAAAATAATTAACACATTTTAAACTAAATCATACATTTATAATTTATATATATATATATATATATATATATATATATATTTTTTTTTTTAAAGAAGTTTCGTCTGCTCACCAAGGCTGCATTTATTTAATTAAAAATACAGTAAAAACTGTAATATTGTGAAATATTATTAAAATTTAAAATAACTGTTTTCTGTTTGAATATATTTTATAAAGTAATTTATTCCTGTGATCAAAGCTGAATTTTCAGCATCATTACTCCAGTCTTCAGTGTCACATGATCCTTCAGAAATCATTCTAATATGCTGATCTGCTGCTCAAGAAACATTTATTGTGTACAATTGTACAAAATATTTGTGTACAGTTTTTTTTTTCAGGATTCTTTGATGAATAGAAAGTTCAAAAGAACAGCATTTATTTGAAATATAATCTTTTGTAACATTATAAATGTCTTTACTGTCACTTTTGATCGATTTAATGCATCCTTGCTGAATAAAAGTATTAATTTCTTTAATTTCTTTTCAAAAAAATAAAAATAAAAATTCTTACTGACCCCAAACTTTTGAATGGTAGTGTATAATGTTACAAAAGCTTTGTATTTCAGATAAATGCTGTTCTTTTGAACTTTCTATTCATCAAGGAATCCTGAAAAAAAAGTACACAACTGTTTTCAACATTGATAATAATCATAAATGTTTCTTGAGCAGCAAATCAGCATATTAGAATGATTTCTGAAGGATCATGTGACACTGAAGACTGGAGTAATGATGCTGAAAATTCAGCAAATCTTAGTTTTGGAAAAATGTTTTGTATTAACAATCTTTATATTAACTGGCTTTCTATGCAATACAGTGAATGACAACCGTCTGTGGTCTCCCAGTGACTCACATTACCGGCAGTTTAGTGTTAAGTGATTAATTTACAGGGTAAGACAAAAACACATTTTAGAAGAAGGACTGATGATGTATTGACTCATTATTTACCTTTTTGTTAATTTTGAACAATAAAAGTTGCAAAGTGTGTCTTTAACTTCACTGAAGCACTGCAAAATAAATTTAAAGGGGACCTATTATGCCCCTTTTCACAAGATATAATATAAGTCTCTGGTGTCCCCAGAATGTGTCTGTAAAGTTTCAGCTTAAAATACCCCACAGATCATTTATTATAGCTTGTCAAATTTGCCCCTATTTGGGTGTGATCAAAAACACAGTTTTTGTAAGTGTCCCTTTAAATGCAATTGAGCTGCTGCTCAGGCCTGCTTTTCAGAAGAGGGCGAAGCTTTAACAGCTGCTGCTTCGGTTGCTCAACAACAACAAAGCTGGAGAATCTCACACAGCCAAAATGACAACTGTCAGTAACGGTGTTCAGCCTTGCATTGTTCAAACCGGCAGTTGATTGAGTTGATTCATCTCAAATGAGTTGATTCAACTCATCGACTAGCATGTGCCGTCATGTTAATCTTGTGTGCAAATCCAGCGTTGAATTGACCCTAGTTTGTGAAGCAGTCCGGCGTAAAATGACGGCATGGGAACAACACTCTACTACAACAACTCTTCCTCTTCTCGAAAGCAGCCCAACATGGCCTCACCCCCTTTCCTGCGTGTTCTTGGGGCAGGGTTTATGTAAATGTTAGGGTTAGTGAGGTCACTAACCCTGGAAGAAGCTCATTGTAGTCCTACCAGCCGTTTGTTGTAGTCCTTAAAAAGCGATTTCTGTCAAATAAAATATCTCCCTTTGCATTGAACTTTGAGCGTCGTAACTTTGCAGATGTTGTTTATGCTCAAACAGCAACATTACACACTAACTAACGTTGAAAAAGTGAAATCATAATCAAGGACCCCTTTAAGCAAACCATAAAGTGAAACACCATTTATAGTGTACGGTTTTCACATGTTTATGATGTGGTTGTGTACTAATGTAAACACTATTACCTGTCACAGGGATAATTTTGCTCTGTGGCTTTCCTTTAGGTCCGGGGTCACCTGGGAAGCCCTGTCACACATTCACCGCAGCAGCGTCAGTGAACATATGGTTAAAATTAAAATACAATTTTAAATATCTCTTACTAAATCTCTATCTTCCAAAGTTCATACAATGCAGCTGAGCAAGATTTAAAATACAGATGAAAAGTCTATTCAGAATGTGTGTCTGACCTTTGGTCCTGGATTGCCAAATAGACCAGGGAGACCATTATCCCCAAGTTTCCCCTGTATATGTAAAAAACATAACAACAGAAGAAACAAACAGTATAATTCAACAAAGTTATTATGTTAATATAAATGAATAATTATTATTAATAATAATGAAGAATTATTAATACATGTACCTTGGGTCCTTGAAACCCTGCTCGGCCTGGAAATCCGGGTGGGCCCTATGATTATTTAAAAATAAACTATATTAACATCTAGTACAACAACATCTACGACTGGATGAAGTTGAGTTAAATTAGGTCTGAATATGTAAAATGAGGGGAATTGGATGCTAAATACTAATGTCAGCTAAAGTGTGAGGTGTTGATTGGTTAAAGGATTAGTTCACTTTCATATTAAAATTTCCTGATAATTTACTCACCCCCATGTCATCCAAGATGATCATGTCTTTCTTTCTTCAGTCGAAAAGAAATTAAGGTTTTTGATGAAAACATTCCAGGATTATTCTCCTTATAGTGGACTTCAATAGACCCCAAACGGTTGAAGGTCAAAATTACAGTTTCAGTGCAGCTCGGTCGTTTTCTAAAAAAAAAAAAAAAATGTATATGCTTTATATCCAACTTATGGAAAAAAACAGAACTGGTGCCGTGTTCATTCTGTAAGTTGAATAGGGAAGGTGTAGGACATTCAGCGTAAGCTTTTTGAAGAGTACGGAAGGCAGTCTGGCGGAAGCACTTGCGAGGCGATCATTTGTGTTTATAAAGCATACACATTTTTATTTTTTTTTTAGAAAATCACCGATCGTTTCGCTAGATAAGACCCTTATTCCTCGTCTGGTATCGTTTAAAGCCCTTTGTAGCTGCACTAAAACTGTAATTTTGAGCTTCAACCGTTTGGGGTTAATTGAAGTCCACTATAAGGAGAATAATCCTGAAATGTTTTCATCAAAAACCTTAATTTCTTTTCGACTGAAGAAAGAAGGACATGGACATCATGGATGACATGGGGGTGAGTAAATTATCAGAAAATTTTAATATGAAAGTGAACTAATCCTTTAATTTTCAATGTTCTGACTGGTTGGTTTGGCATGTTATGAATGGTTTCATTTTTTTAAATTAATTTTTGTTATTAGATTGTATGTGGTCTTTTTGGCTGGTTTGAGCGTTAGATTGGTTGCTTTTGAGGTGTTATGATCGGAATTATTTTAGTGGTTTGTAGTGGATTAATTGATAGGAAAACAGGTGAGTAGTCTTACTCTGGTTCCAGTGAACCCAATTATGCCTTTCTCTCCTTTTTCTCCTGGAGGTCCTTCAAGACCCTGAGAAACACATGAATAAATGTAAAAACATGTTTGAAAAATGTTTAAACTAGCACAGATCTCACACCAGGGCTTGCTACGTTAAGTTAATAAGTGATCATGTCTAATAAATAAAATAAACAGTAATACTCACCCTTGGGCCAGGAACTCCACAAAATCCTTTTTGCCCCTTATTTCCCTACAAACAAAGTTATAAGTATTTAAAAAAAAAAAAATCAACATCGTTTACTACCTGGCATCCTTATAAAACCTTAACAACTGAAAACTCATTTCACATGTGGAAGATTTACTTTATCGCCTTTTACACAGTCTTCTGGGTTGGGCTCTACATATTCAAATGGACCTGGAAGCCCCGGAGGACCTTGAGGCCCCTGTAAGAGAATTAAGATGACATCATCAAACACACTTTCATGTATTTTGTAAATTCAGCACTACCATGTGTGTTATTTACCTCATCTCCTTTTGGTCCAGGCAGTGATCTTCCTGGGTCTCCCTACAGGGAAACAGAGCAAAATCTCATTAAAGAAAATGTAAAATAATCATATTACTCACAGATGGCAGAGAACAAGCAGAGGTTCATGCCAAATTAAAGGTACACTATGGAACTTTTTTTTGTTGTTCAAAATGAACAAAATTTAAATAATGAGTCAATACATAATCAATCCGTCTTCCAAAACACCTGTGCGTGTCTCGTCATATCCGTAAATGGAGAAAAGTTGCTCTGGCTACTTTGACGCGTGTGTGGTGTGGGAGTGGCAGAGGTTAGTTGCCACAACGAGTGAGAAAGGTTGACATGGAGCAGCTAAATCTCCAACTTCTGGGGAATCACCTGTTTTAAAAAGACGCTGAACAGAATAGAGTCTGCTGCCAAAAAGAAAATGCAACAGATTTTGTAATAAAACAAGAACCAACATCAACTTGACTTTTTGGAGATGACGAGAACTGAGGGATTTGAAATGTTGTGAAAGCGACGCGGAGATGATGTTTTTATTACTCAGCGGGTGAGTAAGTTATTTTATTGAACAGATAAACTGCCATAAGTATCTCTCTAACAGAGTTCATTGTAAAGCATTATCTATTGTAAAGGGTCATTTCATAATGGTTGTTGCAGCGCTGTGCTGGAATTTATTTTCAAGGAAGTACCGTGTCTATTAATGGGTAAAGGTACAGTAACATCTTCAGCTAGTAAGCTTGAGATCCTTTCCATCTAAACTGGTTATATCTCTTAAGCCTAGTGGTGAATGTTTTATGAGCAGTAGGATAACCATATTCCTCTGCACAAGCACAACCAAAACAATGTTCTTCAGCAAAATGCATGCAGTTTTGTTTTTTAACCACTAGAGGGCCAATATGTACATATAGTGTACCTTTAAATTAATTATGTTAGCAGTCTTGGGCTACTGCACTCTATAGTCTGGTTAAAGTACCTCAACCACGGTGGCACTTGAACAAAGATCTTCAGGTTTTCAAATCAGAGGTAATAAACTATAAACTTAAGTCATCTCAGAGAATATTCATTCTCATAAGCATATACATGCAAAACTCACCGGTGGGCCTCTTGGACCTGGTAAACCCTGTAAGCCCTAGAATAAACAAAGAAAAAGGAATTTAAAAAACAAGAAATCAAATAAAAGTATTTAGAAACATTTAGTCAAAGAGATCAAGCAGATGAGCTAAAGTTTGTAACTGAATATATATATATATATATATATCACTCACTCACAGTCACGCAGATGTACCTTTAATTTCACCACGCTGATTGCTCACTAAAAACCCGCCGAGTAATCATGTTTTCAGGCCATTTCGAGTTTGATTTTAACATGACACAAAGCGGTGATATGTAAGTGACAGTTCCCATTAACACCATCACTGTCTTCATTCAGGCCGATTCGACGAGAACGCGCACGAAAACAAGAGACGGGATTTATCGCACAAACCAATCATGTTCAATCATAACCGATCATATCCAATCATAACGCAGTTGAGGCATTGCCTCCTCTCACGTGAATTTCCCCCATTCATTCTCAATTACCCCCCACTAAGCCCACCGCACGCTTGGGGGGCTCTGCTTTGCTTCTATGAGCTGAAGGGAGGCACAAGAGACATGAACTCCCCGCTGTAACTTCACCTGAGGGTGTCGCTGTTTGACAGTGTTTCTTTAGAAAAACGAGTGACTTTTACACTTTTTAATGTCAAATTTTGTAACATTTGCGTTGTTTTATTTTTGTAATATTGATTATTTTCTCATCCGTTTTTTTTTGAGGAGGCACTGCCTCCCTTGCCTCTGATACAGTATGTATGTATATGCATGCATATTATATATATATATAAAAATATATACATACAGGTGCTGGTCATATAATTAGAATATCAGCAAAAAGTTGATTTATTTCACTAATTCCATTCAAAAAGTGAAACTTGTATATTATATTCATTCATTACATACAGACTGATATATTTCAAATGTTTATTTCTTTTAATTTTGATGATTATAACTGACAACTAAGGAAAATCCCAAATTCAGTATCTCAGAAAATTAGAATATTGTGAAAAGGTTCAATATTGAAGACACCTGGTGCCACACTCTAATCAGCTAATTAACTCAAAACACCTGCAAAAGCCTTTAAATGGTCTCTCAGTCTAGTTCTGTAGGCTACACAATCATGGGGAAGACTGCTGACTTGACAGTTGTCCAAAAGACGACCATTGACACCTTGCACAAGGAGGGCAAGACACAAAAGGTCATTGCAAAGAGGCTGGCTGTTCACAGAGCTCTGTGTCCAAGCATATTAATAGAGAGGCGAAGGGAAGGAAAAGATGTGGTAGAAAAAAGTGTACAAGCAATAGGGATAACCGCACCCTGGAGAGGATTGTGAAACAAAACCCATTCAAAAATGTGTGGGAGATTCACAAAGAGTGGACTGCAGCTGGAGTCAGTGCTTCAAGAACCACTACGCACAGACGTATGCAAGACATGGGTTTCAGCTGTCGCATTCCTTGTGTCAAGCCACTCTTGAACAACAGACAGCGTCAGAAGCATCTCGCCTGGGCTAAAGACAAAAGGACTGGACTGCTGCTGAGTGGTCCAAAGTTATGTTCTCTGATGAAAGTAAATTTTGCATTTCCTTTGGAAATCAGGGTCCCAGAGTCTGGAGGAAGAGAGGAGAGGCACACAATCCACGTTGCTTGAGGTCCAGTGTAAAGTTTCCACAGTCAGTGATGGTTTGGGGTGCCATGTCATCTGCTGGTGTTGGTCCACTGTGTTTTCTGAGGTCCAAGGTCAACGCAGCCGTATACCAGGAAATTTTAGAGCACTTCATGCTTCCTGCTGCTGAACAACTTTATGGAGATGCAGATTTCATTTTCCAACAGGACTTGGCACCTGCACACAGTGCCAAAGCTACCAGTACCTGGTTTAAGGAGCATGGTATCCCTGTTCTTAATTGGCCAGCAAACTCGCCTGACCTTAACCCCATAGAAAATCTATGGGGTATTGTGAAGAGGAAGATGCGATATGCCAGACCCAACAATGCAGAAGAGCTGAAGGCCACTATCAGAGCAACCTGGGCTCTTATAACACCTGAGCAGTGCCACAGACTGATCGACTCCATGCCATGCCGCATTGCTGCAATAATTCAGGCAAAAGGAGCCCCAACTAAGTATTGAGTGCTGTACATGCTCATACTTTTCATGTTCATACTTTTCAGTTGGCCAAGATTTCTAAAAATCCTTTCTTTGTATTGGTCTTAAGTAATATTCTAATTTTCTGAGATACTGAATTTGGGATTTTCCTTAGTTATCAGTTATAATAATCAAAATTAAAAGAAATAAACATTTGAAATATATCAGTCTGTGTGTAATGAATGAATATAATATACAAGTTTCACTTTTTGAATGGAATTAGTGAAATAAATCAACTTTTTGATGATATTCTAATTATATGACCAGCACCTGTATGTATATATATATATATATATATATATATATATATATATATACATATTAGGGCTGGGAGGTGATTAAAATTTTTAATCTAATTAATTACATTAATCTAATTAATCGCAAATGTATTATACATCAAATTTGCCTAAGAAATTATCCCCAAAAGATAATTTGAAGTCATCTTTATGTAAAGAATCAAATAGACATTACAAAAAGTAGATTAAGAAAGAAATATTTTATTTGATTCAACAGAATTTATTACAAAAACTTTTGGACCATGAGGTTGAGTAAATGACTGAATTTTAATTTTGAGGTGAACTATGCTGATTTTTTTTTTTTTTTTTGTTATCAATATGGAAATATGAAATTGAAAGTAAACATATGGTCAACTGATGTTTTATGAATCATTTTCTTAAATAAGTTAATTTACTGAAGGCTACCAAGAAAGCTAGGTTACTACGTTTATTAATTTAATTCACAATGTATGCACATTTATTATTAATGTGGGATGCGACACGTCACGCAGGCACAACAGCGCTGTATGACAGATGTATCACTTTTTTTTTTTTTTCGTTTTTCTTTTTTTTCTTTTTATATTCACAAACTTGTTAACTATAGCCTATCATGAACTATATATAGGCGCTCAGCACCCAGGGAAAAACATGAGATATTCCCCATTCATTTTAACAAACTGCAGCTTTCAGACGCGACGTTCTTATCATTTTTATAGTTCACTTGAGGAAGTTACTATGGCAGTTTTAAAGACGCATGTCGAGCGCTCATTAATGTAATACATTAACACGAGAGCGCATCAATGTAATGTGCAGAACGAATCTCTTCACAAAACTCGCAAGCTCTCAAATATAGTGTCCTCAAAGCTCTACTCTGGCTCAGATTACGTGTGCGCGCTCGGTTATGGACGGTTCGGCTAATGGTGCCCACAGCCCAGGGGCGGAGCCAGGGGGTGGCCTACATACCCGCCGTGGCCACCCTTGGCCTAAGCTTGGCCACCCCGCTCACAACTGCTGTTTCTGTCTACTTTTTTTGTTGACAAGAATTGCGTTTATTTAAACGCAGAACCGTCTCTTTAAGACCACAAAAAACGGGAGACTTTTCAGACGCGCACTCCAACTTCGCCTCAGCGCCAGGTGCAAGTCAAACGCGCGCGGAAATGATACAGCTGCCGAATATGCTTCAGCAGAACAGCAGTGAACGGCGAACATTATTTATAGCCATAGTCAATGTTTCTCAGCTGGTGGGTTGCAAGACAGCGCACTTTCCAATCACGCGCAAATACGGTGCGCTGTATATTACTCACTATAAATAAAGCGCAAAAGAAACTACGAGCATGCAACGTCGTAGTTCTGCCGTCTATTAAGTCATGAAATAACCAAAAAGGCGATTAAAGCTGCGTTAAAACTGCATGCATGTATGTAGGCCTATTTGAGATTTTATATATATATATATAGAGAGAGAGAGAGAGAGAGAGAGAGATATCTCTGGACTAAAATATTATGCTATGTGAGATCACAAATATAAGGCACAAGCTTATGTTTTTTTTAATGCATAAATAAATGTGAGAACTGTGCATTTGTACTAGAAGATGCTAATTTTGCGTTAATTTATAAAGTACAAACAAAAATGTATCACATAAAATAATTATTTTACATTCTGGCATTTATGTGCTGTTGACTTCCGCATCAGCAAATGGGAATTCAAAAGAGAACACTTTTTTTTTCTTTGTACTGGGTTTAATTTAGGTATGATAGAACTGTTGCAATTATTTATTTTGACAATATAGAAAGTTAAACATTTATTGTTCACTTTTTTGGTTAGTTTTTGAAACAGACAAATTCAAAATTGTTGAAGTTCATTGATTATACATAAAATTCAATGAAGGTTGAATAATCTTTGAACTACAGTATGTAGTTATCTGCATGTCTCATCCATGGAGATGCAACAATGGAGAACAAACTATTGGGGGTTTTGAGAACCAGAACTGAGTGAACAAGTTGAAATTTAGCTATAGTGTGAGCCCCTTTATTAATATGCCTGCAAGTGAGGAATGATTAAAAAAAAAGAAAACTGAAAGAAAAAAAAAGGTCAAATTCACTCAGCGTTCCATGATCTAATTACAATTAAGTAGGCTACAAATTAACTGTATTCATTTGTGCTGTAGGCACAGTCCACTACATTATAGTCAGACTAATTTTTATGTTAAAATAATGAAGATTTCTGTGCCAGCCCAGACTGGTTGCTGGCCCCTGCCTGGCCACCCCTGTGAAAAAATCCTGGCTCCGCCACTGGGCACCAACGGACAGAAACATAAATCGGCGCCTAATATTTGAATGTGATGTGTCGTTTAAATCATATCAGTTGATGGATGCTGCCACCGCAGCCAAAGCGTGAAAGCATGTTTGAATTTAGCAGTGAAAGCTCTGATCTTACTGGTGTTTTTCGTACGCTTCAAAGGGTTCAGATCGATCGCCTTTCATATCTTTAATGACATTCTAACTGCATTCTACAGGCTATATCACGCAGTGAGTTGTTGCCCTGCATTATATTCATCATCAGTCAACTGTATGAAATGTCAGATGACCTATGTAGGCTTGGGGGCGGGGCAAGTGCGTTAATTGCTTAAAAAAAAATGAATGTGTTATTAAGGGCCAAGCACCGAAGGTGCGTAGGCACCTATTGTAATCGTTAGTGTTCTTCTTATTATTATTCTTCCGCCATTGAAGTCTCTGGCAGCCCATAGAACCGTATGCGGGAAAGTTGTGAAATTTGGCACACTGATAGAGGTCATTCTGAAATGTGGCCATAGAAAATTTGGAGTCTCTAACTCAATTCCTCTAGCGCCACCACCTGTCCAAAGTTTCACTCACGTTTATGCTAATAACTTCTGAATCATAAGGGTTAGAAACAAAATTCTTTTCTCCTCTGATTCCTTGGCTCAAGCCGATTCGATTGCAGATCATCTTCAGACCATGCTGGCAAAAAGTTATTAAAAGATTTTTAATTAATCCAACCGTTCTTGAATAACACGCAAATTAATTTAACGTAGAGCACCCCAAATTGGACTCAAGACTATATCTCTGCAACGCTTTATTATATTCAGACCACTCTTGCTACATGTCATGCCAAGCATGACCAGAGGCTACATGCTGCATTTCGGAGCAGCGCCACCTACTAGTCCGGAGATATGAAAAATGCCTATTTTTGCTTATAACTTCTGAACGGTTTGTCCAGAGATCATAAAAGTGGTCTCATCAGATTCAGGGAATCATGCTGAGTCGAATGATATCCAATTTTAGCGTCAGCCATTTTGAATTTTGTGCTAAAATGCTGTATTTTATGAACGCATTAGCGTATCGTTGTGAAACTCGGTATGGGTCATCAGCATGATGCCCTGAAGGAGCCTGAGAAGTTTCAAGCCAGCGCCACCTAGTGGTAAAATCAAATATTCAAATGCTTATAACTTTGGGTGTGGTTGACTTATTTTCACGGGAGTCATCTTCTTCGACTCCTGAATCCTTGCCGAGGTCAACAATACCAAACATGCTAGGTTTTAACTTATGGTTTGTGCAATGTGGTGATTTAGCGCTTAAACTTTTGCGAATATCTTTGAAACCGTTACTCTAATCAAGACGAAACCACTGTAAAGTCATCCATGGGTCATTTTTTAGGTTCTCATACATATAAATGTTTATAACTCCAGAACGAAATGAGATATTTTCACCAAATTTGATACGCATATGTATGGGCTCACTCTGAGGACACATAAAAAAATCAGTGGGATTGTGCCTCTTGGTGGTGCTATAACTGAACAAAACAGAAAATTGCCATTAACTACAATACAGTATTGATATAAAATGCTATATTTTATGAATGCATTGGTGTACCATTATGAAACTCAGTATGTGCCATCGGCACCATGCCCTGAAGGTACTTACAAGGTTTTGAGACAGCGCCTCCTTGTGGTCAAATGTTATAATGAAATTTAAAGAAAAAAATGCTAACAGCTTTATATCAATGTGTCCTATTGTAATGACACTGGTCTTAATAGATTCCATGGGTCATGCTGAGCACACTGATGCCAATTTTGCCAAAGTCAGCAAAACTTCCTCTCCACCACTTTGATTTTCTTTAAAATCATACTTTTTCAATCTCCTCCTAGACCTTTGGTCCAATTTTCACCAAAATCGAATTGTATCATCTTCAGACCATGCCGGCAAAACGTTATGGATTTCGTGATGATAAAAAAAAACATTTTCATATACCGCAGCAACAAATTAGAGGCTTGGGGCCAAAATGACTGTTGAGTCTGTATCTCTGCAATGATTTGACATACTGACACCAAACTTTGCGAGTGTCATTGTCTCTTAACTCTGACCATACTGCATGAATTTGGGCACCTATTGTTTAAAAGTGATAAACCAGTAAATCTTTATTATTGACTGTATGTGATTTTTCAGCTCTTTTGCCTAAAATGATCTTAATGGGTCTTTAATTGCTCACTGTTGCAGTTGGTCTGATGCTCACAGCCATGCTGGCTGGCTTGTTGTGCCGCCTTTGTGCTTGGACTCTGTAAAAGCTGCTTGCAGCTTTAATTTTTTTCCGTAATTAATTAATCTAATTAACACGTTACACTCCCAGCCCTAATATATTTATAGTAAAAAAGAAAAGCCTCAGAAATTGTGATATTCAACAAAAATAAACTGTTGCTTAAATGAAAGGAAAACATACTACATCATTTTACAGATGTAGTGCTTGTAGAAAATGCTTCCCTCACCATATGTCCATCAGGTCCCACTCGTCCTGGTAGACCTTGTGGGCCAAATAATCCTCTAAATCCCTTTGTGCACATGCAAACAGACACAGACAAACAAAGCAAACCTAACTAATAAATAAAACTGCAATAACATAGAACTATATTACACCAATGTAATATATTACAGTATATACTCATGTAAGATCTGCCTTTTTACACTTAGTACATACTTGTGGTCCACGTATTCCTGGTGGTCCATCAACACCCTGTGAATGAGGGTCACAAGTTTACAGATTTGTTAGGTATAAAAAGATAAATATACATACAGGCAAAATAAAATAAAAACACCTATAAAAGTATCAACTATTGTATTGTATTTTGAAATCAAATGTGTTTGCTTTTATGTGCCTTGGCAAAAGTTTCACAAAAATAATTTTGGCACTGCTCACTTACAATGTATAAAATATGAAGACATGAATTTATGGCATTATACTTACAGAAGTTCCAGGATTGAAAGATATCCTATAAGTGGAGTCTCCTTTGATACCTTTTAACCCAGGTAGACCCTAAAACACATGCAAGTAAAAAAGAAGGGAGTCATGGAAATAATTTAGTTAAAGCAATCGTAAAAATGATCAAATATCATAAAAGTTGCAGACAGCTGTTATTGCTGGTTTGAGAACCAGAGGAAATGGTTAAATTGAATAAACCCGGTCAACAGGAAATCAAAATGACATACTGGGTGTGTCTCAATCAGCTCCCGAGCTCGTGAATCAGTATATTGTGTACACGAATTTGGGCACTAGTAAGGACAGTAATCGAGGCTGGTTCACTACACATTGGGACACTGATGACTCTATTTCCGGCGACATGACAACGTCCTCATTGTACAACATCACTACTGGTATTGATGAACAACAGCAGAGCTGATATCTTTCTGACATTACTTGTAATGTTATTTAAAGTACATTATGATAAATATTTTGGTTGTTACATATACGTGCAACATTTCAGCCGTAAATAAATTATAAATGTTAGCTAGATTGTTTTCGAATTACCTGTCTAACGATCTATGTTTATGGTGAAATATGATAAAATAATGGTTTCTGTTATAAAAACATATATCGCTTGTCGTTATCAGTCGTTATGTGTAGTGAGTTGGCTCAAGTGATTTAAGTTTCGCGCTTCAGAACTTCCGTTAAGGGAACACAGTGAGCATCGATGCACCCTGGGTTTTGCGGTGCATTGTGGGACTTTTTAGAAAGCTAACGATCCAGTGCACTGGAAGGATTCTGCGATTGAGACAGCCCTTAAAATGGCCGATTCCCTGATCAGTGCCCTGACTCCTGGTCTAATTGTAAGCAAATCATTGTTACACCAAGAAAAAAAATGTTTGAATTTTTTGTAATATTGCTTTAAAACTTAATTGTTCCACCTGTGAAAAGACTTTCCTTTTCAGTTTTTAACCCCTCTGAATTAATCTCACCATACAGTTTTTCTTGTTGAATATCCTGTTTCAATAAATCAGACTATGAAAGTAAAATGGATTCATGTTGACCTGAAGAACTTTTTCACATGGGGATGCTTGCTAAACCTAGGTTGTACCTTGGGTCCTGGGAGGCCGGGTCGTCCCATCTCACCATCCAACCCACGTTCCCCTCTGGTTCCATTACAGCCATCCTTCCCTGGAAGCCCAGGAAGACCACGAGGCCCCGGATGACCCTGGAAGATGACCAAGGTGGTATAGTCCAGGTGGTATAGTGACATAAGGTGGTATATGTCCATATAAAGTAAACACATGCATTATTATATGCATAGTTACTAATTATAATGTAATAAAATATAATAATATATATATTTTTAAAATAATATAAATAATATTAGTACTAGTAGCATATACTGTATGTATTGTTAACTACATACTGATCAATCGTTACATAGAATATCGGTTGCTTTTCTATTGATGAATACTGCAGACTGTCACTTACAGGCACTCCATCTAATCCACCATGGCCTTCAACTCCTCGAACACCCTATTACAAAAGAGTGCAACAGAATGAAGGTCCTTGTATTGATTTGTATGAGAATTGTATGTGGGTGGGTACGTGTGGGTTTCTGTGTACCTGGTCTCCTGCCGGGCCAAAATCCCCAGGGAATCCTATGATTCCACGTTGACCCTTCTCGCCGCTAAATCCTGGGATGCCAGGCAAACCTGGGGGCCCCTGGGGGCCCTGCCGACCTAAGTCACCAGGATTTCCCTGGAAAACAAGAGAGGGAGAAGAAATATAATATAATGATATTATAGTGATATTCACTGCAACTCTAGCATGGAAAGTCCAACTTTTTGTTCAAGAAAGTTATAGTTAATTTTCTATCATTTGTGACAGTATAGTGTAACTGAATCCATTCAAAATTTGTTGTTTTGGTATGTACACTACCATTCAAAAGTGTAAGTTTTGTCAGAAGAAATTAATCCTTTCATTCAGCTTTAAATTGATCAAAAAGTGTCAGTGAAGACATTTATCATGTTAAAAAGATTCCTATTTCAAATAAATACTTTACTTTTTTAACTTTCTATTTATCAAAGTATCCTGAAAAAATTTATTACCGTTTCCACGAAAATGCAGCACAGCTGTTTTCAACATTGCTAATAATAATAATAAAAATTAAAGCTGCTAGCAGCATTTATCGGGGTTCAAGCATTTAAAGCCGTTTGCATAAAAAGGAATTGTCTTATTTATTAAGCATGTAACCACTTAATTCATAGAGGAACAGCTATGATATGTTAAAACAAACACACAGAAAGAAACAGTTTAAACAATAATACTTGATACATACGAAGCATGCTTACACACACACACACACACACACAACAGTCACAAACAAGATAAAGAAAAAGCACACAACACCTTTCTCTACTTTCAATGTGAAGTTAGACCTTTGAACACTTTCTTTGAGCATAGGTCAATGCTAGGCTGCTAAGCTCTGTTAGCCACTGCTAACACACAACTAATGTTGCACAATGTCACAAGCAAACACATAACCCAACAACATTCAATCTGGAGCAGGGGAGAAGTTTGTCTCCTCCAACAAGCTCTGTACTGCCCCAATATACTCCCAGTCTCAGGCATGCTCTCAAAAACGAGCTACAGGTGGTGGTGATTTGGCCTGAAGAGGAGTAAAGACACACACACACACACACAGAGCATGCAAAAAAAAAAAAAAAGAAAGAAAAAGAAAAAACAGGCACAGGGCATTCAACCACGCCCACACCTTTGTAAACCACTGTGAAACAAATAATAATAAATTACAACCAAAATAATACATCCTTTTAATTAATGTGGCACAACTGTTAAAAGTAATACTCTAATTGAAATGTAGAAGCATTTTAACAAAAAAGTGTTAGTAAATGTTAAAATAATGATTTTATTAAGTCTAAATATGAAATATAGAACAATATTAGTGGGTAGTATGACAAAATTACTATTTTAGACAGCAAGTGGCAGCAGAGGACCTCTTATTGGCTCACTTTCATTTTAACAGTGTCTGTTTTGTCTAAGGTTTATTTTACATGTTAACTCCATTAATTAAATGTGCTTACACACACTGTTGCAGAAATGGATATTTGAAATCAATAATGAGGTAAGAAAATGCAGATTCTAGGTTTCCCCTTTAATCATCATTTTCAGGTCTCAGTGAACAAATGAAGTGGTAAACCTTGACAAAATGTGATTTGTAATGTAATTAATAGGATTTATATAGTTTAAAGGGATTATAAATGACAAAACCTTAAATCTTGAATTATATTAGTGGCCTTCTGCTGCCATCTGCTGGCACAAAATAACTGTCAGTCAATTTAATGTAGAAAAATATGGTTTTAAAGGTTTTTTGACAGTTATAGCGCCACCTATTGAGCGATCTTCCCCACTTTTTTTGGGTGTCCTCAGAGTGTGCCCATATATATGTGTGCCAATTTTGGTGAAAGTATCTCATTTCGTTTTGAAGTTATAGACACTTATATATGAGAGCATAAAAAATGACCCATGAAAGACTTTGATTGGATTTTTTTGCCACTTCCTATCAAAATTTTGTCATTTGGGCTTTAACATTTAGTAAACCAACTTAGGTTCCGTGTTTCCTACGGTGGTTTCGTCTCGATCAGACAGACGGTTTCGAAGATATTTGCAAAAGTTTTTTAAGCGCTAAATCACAACGTTGCGCAAACCATATATCGAAACCTGGCATGTCTGGTATCGTTAGACTTGGCAAGGATTCAGGAGTCTAAAGACATATGAAATGACATATTCACGTGAAAATAAGTCGATCACAGCCAGAGTTATATACATTTTCATCGAAAAGCATTAAAAACACAAGTTTTTTTTAAAGTTTTCTAACAGTTATAGTGCCACCTATGGTCTGATCTCCATAAAAATTGGTGTGCCTCTTTAGAGTCATATCCTGCATGTGCTCACCTATTTTTGTGAAGTTCTGAATTTTCGTTTAGGTTTTATAGGCTTTTGGGTATATTTAGCCACGCCCACTTTCTAAATTACCGTGTTATAATGACCCAATGGGTAAAGTTCAACTTTTTTTTAATAATTATTGATCTAGAGACTCCAGAGAATTGTCCTGCACTGGTTTTATTCCAATCGGGCGAAAAACCTAGGACTAGTTCGCAAAAGTAGGTTTTTCAAATTTTTGCAAACAATTAATGAACGGTTTGATTGACAGCATTGGTTCTTGAGGCAAAATTGTTCAGCATGAGGAGATCTATCAAATGATATGCATATTGTATTGATTTGTGAAACACCACGTGATTACTGAGGCGTAAAACTCTTTAGCGCCATCTAGAGGCCGATTTCTTTCAAAATTCTTACAGACCTCTAGGACCATGAGTCGAACATGCCCACCGAGTTTGGTTCCGATCGGCCTCCGATGACCTTGTCTAATAGGTGCTCAAAATTCATTGGCCGATGGCGGCCATGTTTTTTGAGATGCGCCAATGTCCTCATAGACTATAATGTCCCCTTGGACCAAGACACTGCATAACGGTGCCATGGTTATAGCCGTTTTCATGTTTTTTTCGTGTTAAAGCGCCACCTAGTGGCCAATCATCGCGATTTTTTTTATCGTGACCAAAACTTTAGCCCTTACAGATGTGTACCAAGTTTGGTGCGAATATCTCATTTCGTTCTCGAATTATAGCCATTTTAGTAAAAGTGGCTCCGCCCACATCGTACATTTTGGCACCCCTTAGCAACCGTGAAAACAAAATTCCAACTTTTTTTTGATAACTTTTGATATTCACACTCCAGAGAACATTTCTGCACTGGTTTGGTTCCGATCGGGCGAAAAACCTAGGACTAGTTCGCAAAAGTAGTTTTTGGACAAAATTCAAAATGGCGGAAAAATTTGCATACCGGAAATGAAATCGATCCGTCTAGGACAAACGGTCTAGGAGTTATTAGCGATTTACTACTTTTGATTGCTGTAGCGCCACCTATTGGCCGATTGGGGTCATACTCTGTCAACCTCTCCTCGATTTCTGTCCTATCATCTGACAAAGTTTCAAGTCTCTAGGCCTTACGGTTTGGGCTGCATGATCAGTTTTGCGGCAGAAGAAAAAGAATAATAATAAAAATCCTAACAATTACAATAGGGTTTCAGCACTACGTGCTTGAACCCCTAAATATTTCGTAAGCAGCAAATCAGCATATTAGAATGATTTCTGAAGGATCATGTGACACTGAAGACTGGAGTAATGATGCTGAAAATTCAGCTTTGATCACAGGAATAAATTACATTTTAAAATATATTAAAATAGAAAACAATTTAAAATTGGAATAATATTTCATAATATTACAATATATTTTTTACTGTATTTTTGAGCAAGTTAATGCAGCTTTGGTGAGCAGAAGAGAATACTTTCAAAAATATTTAAAAAAAAAAAAATCTTACTAACCCCAAACTTTTGAATGGTAGTGTGTTTTTACAAAATCACCACAAGGGTGAGACAAAACATAAAGAACATCCCACATGCACGGCACTGCTGTGTGTCACCAATTCGTGCTTGTTTTAGGCTGGAGTGTTTTTGGTCAGTGATGTTAAGTGCTTTGTGCTTGAGTGTGATGGTTAGTAGTTTTAAAGGAATAGTTCACCCAAAAATGAAAATTTTGTCATCATTTACTCACCCTCAAGTTGTTCCAAACCTGTATATATTTTTTTTGTTCTGCTGAACACAAAGAAAGGTATTTGGAAGAATGTTTGTAACCAAGCAGATCTCGCCCCATATTGACTAATATAGAATTTTTTTCCCCCTATTATGTTAGTCAATGGGGGGCGAGATCTGCTTGGGTGAACTATCCCTTTAAGTGCTCTCAGCGTATGTGTGATTACTGAGTAATTGTGTTGTGCATATACTCATAATGAAAGGCGATTGTATGTAATTGCATTTACTATATACGTAAATACATTTCTTTGTAATGTTTTGGTTCTGATCTCCAATGCATCATGTTGGTCTAATTAAAAAAATAATATTTGTACAAAATGGATGGGGTGTAAAAAAAAAAACAAGACAAAAAAAACAAAACCTTTTACTACATAAATAGTGATGACTGTTGCGTGAGAATGAATTCGTACATTTCATGAATGACTGATTATCCAAAAGAGCACTGACTGAAACAGCACACACTGACGGGAACTGAGGCCGCACACACACAGACACACACACACACACACACACAGAAGGGAACAGCAGTGGAGAGTTTATATATACATACACACCAAAAATACTCAAAAATGTAGTGGCAAAGGCAAATATGTCAAATATTTGACTGAAAGCAGTGCACACGCACACACATCCTCTCTTCGAGCACACACTGCTATACAGCCTCCCTGAATAGGAGGAAAGAATAATGTTAATTGCAGGTTCTTCCCACAGCTGGTTTGTGACAGTTTCAGAGCACTTTTAATTAAAATACCAGGAACAATTCTCTCCCTTTCTCTTCCTCTGGTCAATATCTTGAGCAGACAAAGCCAAAAGGTATCATCCTCTATTTATGCAAATACACACACAAACAGGGAATTTTTATTTATTTATTTAATTTTTGATGACTTTTTTTGGCTTGAAAGGCACTGGATTTGACTTTAATCAAACTTAATAGCAAAGCACTGGAAGGACACGTCAATAAGTAAACAAAACTGCAGACAAAACTAAACCAACTGTGTGTGTACTCAAAGCATCGAAGCTCATTTCACTCTCTACTTTGCACAATTTTATGCTGCTAGAACATATGCTTATAATCAGGTTCTATTTATGTATAAGGGAACGGGTATATCTTAGGTTATATAATGTACACAAACGTTCAAAGTTCATGACATGAACGTTCATGACATGCAGGAAAAAATAGTAAGCTAAATCGTGCGCATGATTTATTAATTCGTTACCTCGATTTATAAATCATGCATGATTTATAAATCGAGAGAACAAAATAGTAAATCGAGGGAACGAATTAGTAAATCGTGCATGATTTAATTTTTTTTCTTGCATGTCTTTTGCGGGGCTCCGTAGTTTTCAGCATTGATAATAGTAAGAAATGTTTCCTTAGCAGTAAATCATCATATTAGAATGATTTCTGAAGGATCATGTGACGCTGAAGTCTAGTGTTGGGGAAAGTGCTTTTAAAACTAATGCGTTACAATATTGCGTTACTCCCTAAAAACGTAACCAATTCCATTACTTAGTTACTTTTTATAGAAAGCAACCCTCTACAACACGGGTAAATCAGTTGCATATGCGACCAAATTTCATGAGAGGCGACTAAAAAATTGTATGATTTCAGTGGCCTGTAATTGAGGGGCAAAAAATAAGTTTAGCGCAGATAAAATTTCATTGCCTGCTGAGCTTTAAGCTCCATCGTAAAACTCCTGAGAGTGCCCTCTGTCGCGTTCTCTCACACACACACTCAAAATGAGAGAAAGAGAGCATGTGCAGGGCTCGTTGACAGAACTGTCACTGTCCCGATCGGACCACTGCTGCATTGCCATTTTAAGTGCAATAAGACGCAAAAGATAACTTGCACGCGCTGTGTGAGATGTTTTGTGTGTGCATCCAAAGCATGCGCCCAGAAAGCCGCATCTGACAGCACGCGAATACTGAATTGAGTTCTTTTCACGTCTTGTGCTTAAATGGACAATTTCACACAAAATTATGTCAAAATGCCCATTTTGGCAAGTATCCTAGTAAACATAGTCGGTTATGTCTTAAGTGAATGTAAACATTTCAGAAAGTAAACGCGTGTGTAACAGTATATTGGATCTGTGCATTAGTCTTAAAGTAACAGCAGCCTAATATTCCTGCTGTCTGTGTTTTCAATGTTAATCAAACAACAAAAGACAAAAAATAAAATAATTCACTCAATGCTCTTAACTGAACAACTTTTGCAAATTTAATGAGCATTAATATATATTTAATTTATACAGTGAAGACCATTCAGTGCTTTTTTACATTTGATTATTCAATTTCTGTACTTAATCTTCATATAACTACTGTTAGATCTATCTGAAAAACCTGAAAAATAACTGTTTATTTTCTAATTGTTCGGGCATTCCATGTAAAAAGTCTAGCGAGTAAAATAAAATATTTACTAAATTTACTAGCCAATGGTGACTCGAGCTTCAGTGTGTCCATAGAGGGTTGGAAATTAATGTGTTACATTACTTTTGCGCTACTTTTTCTCACCTGGGCTGGGCTTGCTTGCTTGTTTTTTTTTTTTTTTTTTTTTTTTTTTGAATAACAAAAAACAAAAGTTCTATTTTTGTCAAATGTAAAGGCCCTTTCACACAAAAAAGTGAAATGAGTAAGCCTCAGGCTGAAGGAAATGCGAGGTCAGTCAATAATTGGGAAAATAAAGTAACTTGCATTACTTATTTGAAAAAGTAACTCAGATATTTTGTTGTAAATTTAAAAAGTAATGCGTTACTTTACTAGTTAGTTAAAAAAGTAATCTGATTACGTAACTTGCATTGCTTGTAATGCATTACCCCCAACACTGCTGAAGGTGAGTAATGGCTGCTGAAAATTCAGCTATTCAAAATTGGAATCATTTTTTAATAAATGCTGCTTAATGAGCCTAAGAGACTTCTTTCAAACTTTTGAACAGTGTACATAGGTGCAATATTTATCTTCCAACAAGACAAGTGTTTTAAATGTACCAAATAAAAAAAAAAAAAAAAGACACAACGGATCATATTCTGCTTGACAATGATGTGAAACAAGTATGAGAATGTGTGCGTGTTAAGCAGCATGCACTCAGTGGTTGTGACAGAGGTAGATCAGTGTGTGTTTAGGGTGTTCACAGTCTTTCAGCAAAATCAATGACTGTGATAATTACTAAAGACCCAATGGATTCCCTCAGCAACACACACACACACACACATCCGTACACCTCTGCTTTACGATTAGGGCTTGCACAGCAAAATACAGCTGTCCACACCATCACACACGACTCCTGAATCATACAGACATGTATTCACATGTGAAACCCATTCAAAGATCAATAGAGCTGTTCAGGTTGTAGTACTAAAAACCGGAAGTGAAACATTTCTTATTATTATAATAAATGGTGAAAACACTTTTGCAGTTTTAATATTTTTGTGGAAACCATTATAATTTTTTTTTTTTTTTTTTTTTTTTTTTTAAAGACCAAAAGAACAACATTTACTTGAAATAGAAATATTTTGTAACATTATACATTTCTTTACTGTCACTTTTGATCAATTTAACACATCTTTGCTGGATAAAAGTATCAATTTCTTTTAAAAAAAAAAGTATATATATATGGGTTTGAGACAGCACAGGGCAATATTTCCAATATTTAAGGGCGATATTTCCGGTAAACAAATACCTGCTTGTACAAGACCCTATAATCCTGTTCATGCAAACATTCCACTGTTCTAATGACAGTCATGCAAATGTGCTCAAAACCCTCCCATAATCTCCTTCTTAAGACTTCCGCTAGACCAAAAAGCGTGACACACCAACCAAAGCACAAAGTAAGAATTCACACAAAGCAACACAGCAGACACTTACATTAAAGCTGAGCCAATTAATTCAATTAGATATACTTGAACATACACACTTGAACATTGAACTCTGAGAGAAAGATAGGCGACGTGATGGGTAGTATTATTATTTACAATAAAAACAGGCAAAAAAAAAAAAAAAACATGCAAGCACACACACACACATCATACTCTCACACCTCTCATTAGAAAAAAAGTACAAGCTGTAATATCTCAGAGTCTACACACTCTGTTATGACGGAAGCCAGAGAAAGTGTTTCACACTCACACAAATGCACAGACGCTGAGTGCTGCCTTAATAGCTCAGAGGTCAAAGACTAGACTAGCAGTCATGTGGCCTGAGGCATGTGAACTTGTGGCAATAGGCCTAATTTTGGAACAACAGAACTAAGACATGAAAGACAAAGTAATACAACTCAGGACACACACAATTTGGGTACCTTGTTAAAGGTTAGGCCAAAGACTAAAGACGGTTTACTCCTATAAGTTATGAATGGGAGAAACTGCAATGCACAATATGGGGGAATACGTCCCGCTTTCTAAGTAAAAGAGCCAATTGCTGATTGATAAAGTCATTGTGTCACTGCAGCTGCTGTTAGAAGCTCTGGTTCCCATAAAACCTGAGACTCGTGCTTAGGACTGCACATGCACATTGGCTTTTTAATGCTATTTGAGCATAATAACCAACATTTATTTATACAAATTTTGTTATTGATATGAAATAAGTTATTTAAATAGCAGTTTTTGAGATTTCAGGATTCCCCCATTCAGATAGATAGGACTTGGTTTTGGATGCCCGAAAGAGCTGCCCAGAGGCATTGCAAACATGGCCGTTGAGTGAACAGACTTTTCTTGAAAGGGACTTTGTTAGGCGGCTTATTCCTCTAAGCAGATTACTGGTTATTACTTCACTAGGACTCACAATATGTGGATATGGTCAGAACTAGTTTACTACATACTGCATACTTTTTACAAATATTGTGCAAAACAGTAAACAACGTCATGGTAAAAATTTGGGGTCGGTTAAATTTGTTAAATGATTTTGAAAAGTCTCTTATGCTCATTAAGACTGCATTTATTTGATCAAAAATACAGTAAACACAGTAACAATGAAATATTAGTATATATTAACAGTAAAATATTATTATTGTAAAAAAACTGTTTTCTATTTTAATATATTGTAAAATGTGATGCAAAGATGAATTTTCAGCATCATTACTCCAGTCTTCAGTGTCACATGATCCTTCAGAAATCATTTTAATATGACGATTTGATGCTCAAGAAATATTTCTTAAATGGTTTCCTTTTGTGGAAACCATTTTTTTTTTTTTTTGGATTCTTTGATGAATAGGAGGTTCAAAATAACAGCATTTATTTGAAATTTATTTGAAAAGAAATGAAGTAAAAATCTTACTGAGCCTAAACGTTTTAACAGTAGTGTGTATGTGTGGATCTATAATATTCTTTGTACCATGCACAAGGGAGATCATTAAAAACGGTATATCTGAGAAAACAGTGTTCACATTTTTGTTGTATTTAATACACATATAAATGTGTGTGACTGTACTGAAGTGAGTATGTGCTGTATTTTGACTAATTGATGAGCCCTCATCCCACTCCATTCCAGGGATTTTTGGGATATTTCCAGTCCTCCAGTCCTCCTGCACTTTGATTACAACAATGGAAGTGTTCACTATATCACCACCAACAAAATGAACGTGTGTGTGTGTGTTTGTATGCAAATTTGCATTAGCACAGACTGTTAGAGTCTGATGATCTGTTCAAAAAAGACAAAAAATGGCAGTTATGTCAAACATTTTCAATACAGATAATGCACAGAATTCATCTGTTAGTGTGTGTGCTCTAGAAGGGTCTGTAAGCAGCTGTGCACACTCTTGTAACTGCGCTCTGAACTGTAATTGGGCCGCTGGGCTTTACGAGGCTGCCATAAATTTGTCGCTCTTGTGCTAAAGACTATTATTATTTTGACTTAAGAACTTTCTGCAAGGACACATTCACTCTCTCTCTGCCACACAGACACACAAATCCTTACATACTTCCCTACTTGTTTTCCTTCTGTTCCTGTCATACAAATGAATTACATAAATCCATTTTGTTTTATTTGTTCAGTCACACCCACGTTAACCCTCATCCTGCTTCACATACTATTTGTCCTACTTTGAAAGTTAAAAATTGAAGGAGTATGTCCCAAATCTTTGTACACTTATAAAATATTATGCCAAAGATACCTACTTTCTCTGTGTGTTTTTAAAGAGTACATCTGTGCATGTAGTGCATTTGTGAAAGTGTGCAACTGCGCATTTGTGAATTTTTCTGCAAAGTGGTAAGGAACAAGAGCAGTTTTTAAACGAATGAAGTATAAACCAAAAAATTAAGTAATCATTAATTTCGTGCCAGAATCTGGATGTTGTTATTCAGGCAGTTAAATATAAACATGCTGGTGGCTTAGCTAACTTGAACAAATTTTGTGTTATGAATTGTGCAGCCTAATATTTTCTCCACCATTTAAATATCAAAGAACATCTGTTTGGCATTAAAACATTTTATACACTCAAAAGTTTGGTGTCAGCAACATTTTTTTTCTTTGAAAAATTAATACTAAAGAAATGAATACATTTATTCAGCAAGGACAAATTAAATTCATCAAAAGTGACAGTAAAGACTTTCATAATGTTACAAAAGATTTCCATTTCAAATAAATGGAATGATTTCAACATTGATAATAAGAAACAATATTTCTTGAGCATCAAATCAGCATATTAGAATGATTTCTGAAGGATCATGTGACACTGAAGACTGGAGTAATGATGCTGAAAATTCAGCTTTGATCACAGGAATAAATTACATTTTACAATATATTAAAATTAAAAACAGTTCTTTTAAATTGTAATAATATTTCACAATATTTTTACTGTATTTTTGATCAAATAAATAGAGCCTTGGTGAGCATAAGAATATTGAGAATATTGTAATTTAAATTTAAAATATAATAAATATAAAACAACTCGGCCAATCAAAAGTGGTTAATTGTTGTTAGTCGTCAATTCTTCAGAGTTACTTTTGTACAAAGGAGGAGGATAGCTGGTTGGCTGACAACATATGAACTGACAGCATAATAACATTGCTGAAAACTGAGTGCACACCTGAAACACACACACACACAAACCCTGTAACATTCCATTGTAAAACTGCATTTAATCGAAGCAAAGCCTTCGTGCCTCTGAAATACTCATTAACACATTTAATCTCTTTTCATTTCTAAGAACATTCCAAGAGCTGCATTATATCAACACCTGGATGCATCTGCTCAGTTACATGAACAGGCATGTACCACTGGCATGAAAATGGGTCAGTGTGCCAGTGTGTGTGTGAGTGAACGTGCTAAATGTTGTGCGAAAAACAGAATAAATAGGACTAAAGTGAGACTTAAAGTGCCCCTATTATGGATTTTTGTAAATTACCTTTCATGTAGTGTGTAACATAGCTCTAAGTGAATGAAAACATCCTGCAAAGTTTTAAATCTGAAAGTGCACCGTATATTAAGTTATTGTCTCTCAAAAGTAAGAGTCGACTCTGAGTCAATTAAACAAGTCATTTGTAAAACGAATCCCAAGCCGTTTCGTTGTGACGTCACAATGAAACATTAGCATATTGCCCGCCCACTTATTGTGTGCGCAAACGCCAGGGAAAATAAATTTTTTCAACAATACCACAGCAGTACAATTTTTTGTTGTGTTCCCGTCATTTTACTGACAACTGCTTCTCAAACCTCGGGGAGTTTAATGCAGGATTCACAAAATGCTTGGTCTTAAAATATGGATCAATGCCCAGTTTATTTGGACCAGCTTGCTCCTCTGAATCTCAACCTGTAAGTATGATTAGGGGTTCAAGCACGAAGTGCTGAAACCCTATTGTAATTGTTAGGATTTTTATTATTATTCTTCCGCCGTAAAACTGATCGTGCGGACTAAACCGTAAGGCCTAGAGGCTTGAAACCTGGCCAGATGGTAAGTCTGAATCTGGGGAGAGCCTGACAATGTATGAGCCCGATTGGCCAATAGGGGGCGCTACAACGATCAACAACGCGAAACTGCTCATAACTCCTAGACCGTTAGTCGTATACTCAAGTGTCTTATATCATTGGAATCCTTGACTCAAGACGAACAAAACGTATTTCATTTCCGCCATTAAAAATGTTCCGCCATTTTGAATTTTCTGAAAAATCTACTTTTTCGAACTCCTCATAGGTCGTTTGTCCGGTTCACTCCAAACTTGATATACATCATCTAGAGACCTTCCTGGCAAAAAGTTATTAAAAGAATTTCGATCGGTGATTCACTCTTGTGACGGGACGCCAAAACGTTCGAAGTGGGCAGGGCCACTTTTACTTAAATGGTTATAACTCTTGAACAAAATGAGATACTTTCACCAAACTTGTCATACTCATGTACGAGATCATTCTGTGGTCTTACAAAATTGCAGAGAATTACCACTTGGTGGCGCTATAATACGAATAAAACATAAAAACTGCTATAACTACGCAACTGTGAGTCCGATTGACTTGAACATTGGCATGCGCTGTCTTTATCCAAGTTGTCTTGATGATGTATGATGACGTTCGTGTATCTCGAAAAACATGGCTGCCATCGGCCTATACATTTTGAGCATTTCTTGGACCAGGTTAACGGAGGCCGATCGGGACAAAACTCAGTGGGCCTGTTTGACTCGTGGCCCTAGAGGTCTGTGCGAAGTTTGAAAGAAAATGGCCACTGGGTGGCGCAATCGTGTTTTAGACCCTATATATCACGCAACGTATCACACATTCACACAATAGTCATATCATATGTTGAATCTCCTCATTCTGAAAAACTTTGCCTTAAGAACCACTGCTGTCAATCAAATTGTTCGTTAAACATTTGCGATTATTTGAAAAATCTACTTTTTCGAACTCCTCATAGGCCATTTGTGCAGTTTGTTCAAAACTCGACATGCATCATCTAGAAACACTCATGACAAAAAGTTATCAAAAGAATTCCGATAGGTGATTCAGGTTCGCAACTGAACGCCAAAAAATTTGAAGTAGCAGTTGCCTTTTACTAAAATTATTATATCTCTGGATTGCAATGAGATATTTTCACCAAACATGGTACACATGTGTACAAGCTCAGTCCGAGGTCTCAATAAAAAAATTGTAGCGTTTGGCCACTTGGTGGCACTGTAATAGGAAAAAAACATGAAAACCACTACATATACACAACAGTTAGTCTGATTGACTTGAAAATTGGCATGCACTGTCCTTGCCAAGTTGCCATGATGGAAAAGCGATTGTCCACTTGGTGGCGCTATAACAAGAAAAAACATGAAAATGGCTAATAACTATGCAGTCGTTAATCCGATTGACTTGAAAATTGGCATGCAGTGTCTTGGCTGAAAGTGCCATGAATGTCTATGAGGACCTTCGCATCTCTCAAAAAACATGGCTGCCATTGGCCTAAGAAGTTTCTGTAGTTCTGCTATTCAGATGTGTCACAGACACGTCAGGCTCTACATTCTCACAGACACAGCGCACGTCATCACCAGAGTTCTAATCACCCACATCTGCAGCCCATCAGCACCCTCATCAACAGCAGCACAAAAGACTCACGCTCTCACTCAGTCACTGTCCGGTCTCGTATGCACATGGTCTTACCTGTCTGCTTACCTAAAGGACTCCAACGAAGATACTCACCTGTCTCACCTGTGTTTCCCTCGACTCCTCTTTGTCTCCTCGTCTCCCGTGAGTTCGTCTTTGTCTGCTCCAAGCTCCAGTTCTGTTGTCCATCTGCCATCCCTGCAAAAACAAAGACAAGTATCAGTTCCTCACCCTTAACTGCCAACGTATATTCTGCCATCACTTACCTGCACTCTGTTTATCATCTGGTTGTTCAATAAACATCTGCATCTGTTATCCCGTGTCACTGTCCCCTTCTGTATTGTAACAGAAGACCGGACCGCACTGCTGAACACCAGAATGAGGACCTAGGATCCCTTTCAAGAGCTCGTTCACGCATTGCGCCGAGCACTCACTGTTACACCACCAGCGTCTGCACCAGCGAGCACTGCATCCACCGCCGATTCTCCTTCACCACCTGCCATCACCAGTCCCATGGCACAACCGGCGCCCTTCTCTGGTTCGGCGGAGGATTGCAACGGATTCCTTTTGCAATGTTCGCTGGTCCTGGAGATGCAACCGCACCTGTACCCCAACGACCGCGCCAAGATCGCATTCATAATCTCTCAGCTAGATGGCAAGGCTCTTCGCTGGGCTGAACCGCTGTGGACACAAGAAAGCCCTCTCTCCAGTTTCATCGCTCACTTCAAGGAAGTTTTTGGAAGGCCCGTCTGGGATTCCTCGATCGGTGATCGATACTCGTCTGTCATCGGCTGAGTGGCAGAGGCGGCTGACCCAGAATTTGTGTTTATACTGTGGATTATCTGGGCATTACATCTCCGAATGCCCCACTCGCCTAGCTCGTCCAACGGTGAGTGTCATAGTTCCCTCTCTCAATAAAATGAAACCACTCACCACTGTAGTAAACCTTACTGCTGCTGGTTTGTCCCTTCCAGTTAGTGCCCTCCTCGACTCTGGGTCAGCCGGCAACTTCATCTCCGGCGCCCTCTGCCGCCAGCTCCGCCTCAAGACAACAGCCACGCCGTCGATTTACGAGATCCACTCTGTAACTGGGAAACCCCTTAGCCGAAGACAAGTTCGTCTCATTGCTGGTCCCATCCAACTTCAAGTCGGCATCCTACACGTTGAACAACTCCATCTACTGGTTCTGGAGGAGTCCACCTCTGACGTGATTTTAGGGCGCCCGTGGTTGGAGCAGCATAGTCCTGTCACCTCCTGGAGAACTGGGGAAATCCTGAAGTGGGGTGACAACTGCTTCCTGGACTGTTTTCCTGAACTCCCCATTTCAAGCCCTCCTCGCTCTGAAAACTTGCCAGTCTGTGCCACGTCCATCGAAAGCCCCCTTGAAAACCGCTCCGTGGATATTCCCCAATGTTACTCCCACTTCAGTGATGTCTTCTGCCC
The DNA here is from genome assembly GCA_037950665.1 of Hypophthalmichthys nobilis. Taxonomy (NCBI): domain Eukaryota; kingdom Metazoa; phylum Chordata; class Actinopteri; order Cypriniformes; family Xenocyprididae; genus Hypophthalmichthys; species Hypophthalmichthys nobilis. Next base: position 23,501,261 of record CM075479.1, read on the forward strand.
CAAGAAAGCCTCCAAGCTGCCTCCACACCGGCCATGGGACTGTGCCATTGATCTGCTGCCAGGTGAGCCAGTGCCCAAGGGAAAGATCTACTCACTTTCCATTACCGGAGGAGAAGGCCATGGAGGAATACATACAAGAGGCTCTGTCACAAGGCTACATCTGTCCGTCAACTTCCCCTGCTGCTTCCAGCTTTTTCTTCGTGGCTAAGAAGGACAGAGGCTTGCGGCCCTGCATAGATTACAGAGCATTAAACAAGATCACTGTCAAGTTCCGTTACCCACTTCCTCTTGTCCCATCCGCGCTCGAACATCTCCGGGGTACCACTGTGTTCACCAAGTTGGACCTCCGCAGCGCGTACAACCTCATCCGGATACGTGAGGGGGACGAGTGGAAGACCGCATTTGTGACCCCTACTGGCCACTATGAGTACTTGGTTATGCCGTATGGATTGGTCAACGCCCCCTCCGTATTCCAGGATTTCATCCATGAGGTGCTCCGGGAGTTCCTCCACAAGTCAGTCCTGGTCTACATCGACGATATCCTGATTTACTCCCGGAGCATGGCCGACCATCGCCGCCACGTTGCGGAGGTCCTGCAACGCCTGAGGGAATTCCACCTGTACCTCAAAGCAGAAAAATGCACCTTCCACCAGCCCTCAGTGCAGTTCCTTGGGTACTACATCGACCGCAGTGGCATCTGGATGGACGAGAGGAAGGTCTCAGCTATCAAGGACTGGCCCATTCCCACCACCATAAAAGAACTTCAAAGATTCCTGGGATTCGCCAATTTCTACCGACGCTTCATCCAAGGTTACAGTACCATCTCCACTCCACTCACCAACCTCCTGCGCAATAAGCCCAAGTCTCTGTCCTGGAACCCAGCTGCCACCCAAGCCCTCGAGACCCTGAAGAGAGCCTTCACCACCGCTCCCCTCCTGGTACATCCGGATCCCGAGAAACCCTTCGTCGTGGAGGTCGACGCCTCGACTACCGGAGTGGGAGCGGTGTTGTCACAGCAGCAGGGGAATCCAAGTAGACTCCACCCATGCGCCTTCTTCTCCAGCAAACTTAACCCGGCGGAGATCAACTATGACATCGGTAACAGGGAGCTTCTCGCCATCAAGCTTGCCCTTGAAGAGTGGAGGCATTGGCTCGAAGGAGCAAAACACCCGTTCACTGTGTTGACTGACCATAAAAACCTGGAGTATCTTCGAGACGCTAAACGACTTAACCCCCGCCAAGCACGATGGGCTCTGTTTTTCACCCGCTTCAACTTCTCCATCTCGTACCGCCCAGGGTCGAAGAATGTGAAAGCAGACGCCCTCTCCCGAATCCATGGTCCCGATGAACCCTCAGAAACTCCCGAATCTATTCTACCTGAAAAGCTCTTCGTAAACCCCATCGTCTGGTCTGAGGAGACACTTCCCGAGTCCAATGCCTCCACCAACGCTCCGCCGGGTTGCCCCCCAGGTTTGCTCTACATCACCCGGACACGGCGCACTCCCCTCATCCCACACGTCACTGGGCACTGGCCACCCGGGGGTCAATGAAACCCTCTCACTGCTGAAAGAGCGCTTCTGGTGGCCGAACATGGCATCGGATATCAGAAGGTATGTGCAGGGATGCAAGGAATGCGCCATCTCAAAGAGTCCCCGGCACCTTCCCTCCGGTAAACTCCAACCTCTGCCCGTTCCCAGCCGCCCTTGGTCACACCTAGGAGTGGATTTTATCACCGACCTCCCTGCCTCGGATAACTTTACCTGCATCCTAGTAATTGTTGATAGATTTTCCAAATCATGTCGTCTGATTCCCTTAAAGGGACTACCAACGGCCATGGAAACTGCTGAATTTATGTTTAACCATATCTTCAGATATTATGGAATTCCTGAGGACATTGTATCCGATAGAGGGCCCCAGTTTATCTTCAGGGTCTGGAAGGCCTTCTTCACCCTCCTAGGTGTGACCGTCAGCCTCTCCTCCGGCTATCATCCCCAAACGAACGGGCAGAAGGAGCGGAAGATTCAAGAGATCGGCCGCTTCCTTCGTACCTTCTGCCACAGCCACCAGGACTCTTGGAACCAGTTCCTGGGTTGGGCCGAGTACACCCAAAACTCCCTGCGACAGCCTACCACCGGACTCACCCCGTTCCAATGTGTACTCGGCTACCAACCCCCATTGTTCCCTTGGTCAGGGGAGCCCTCGGACGTACCAGCGGTGGATTACTGGTTCCGAGAGAGCGAGAGGGTCTGGGACTCCGCGGACCATCAGCTCCAACGAGCCCTACGCAGGCGCAGGATGACAGCCAACCTTCGACGCTCCAACGCTCCCAACTACCAGCCGGGACAGAAGGTTTGGCTGTCTACAAGGGACATCAGAATGCGCCTGCCCTGTAGGAAACTGAGTCCCAGATTCATTGGCCCGTTCACCATCCTACGGCAGATCAACCCCGTCACCTACCAGCTCCAGCTCCCACCTGAGTATAAAATTCACCCCACATTCCACGTCTCTTTGTTGAAACCTCACCATCCTTCTGTTTCTGTTCCCACAGAGCCTGGCGCAACCAAGGAACCCCCCTTCCTATCATCGTGGACGATGGAGCTGTTTACCTGGTGAAAGAGATCTTGGACTCCCGGCGTCGTGGTGGCCTCCTTGAATACCTGGTGGACTGGGAGGGCTACGGCCCCGAGGAGCGCTCATGGGTCCCCAGGAATGATATACTCGACCCCAGCCTACTTGACACCTTCCATGCCACTCACCCAGAGAGACCAGCACCCCGTGGCAGAGGCCGACCACCACGACGTCGGGGTAATGTCACAGACACGCCAGGCTCTACACTCTCACAGACACAGCGCACGTCATCACCAGAGTTCTAATCACCCACACCTGCAGCCCATTAGCACCCTCATCAACAGCAGCACAAAAGACTCACGCTCTCACTCAGTCACTGTCCGGTCTCGTATGCACATGGTCTTACCTGTCTGCTTACCTAAAGGACTCCAACGAAGATACTCACCTGTCTCCAGTGTTTCCCTCGACTCCTCTTTGTCTCCTCGTCTCCCGTGAGTTCGTCTGTGTCTGCTCCAAGCTCCAGTTCTGTTGTCCGTCTGCCATCCCTGCAAAAACCAAGACAAGTATCAGTTCCTCACCCTTAACTGCCAACGTATATTCTGCCATCACTTACCTGCACTCTGTTTATCATCTGGTTGTTCAATAAACATCTGCATCTGTAATCCCATGTCACTGTCCCCTTCTGTATTGTAACAACATGTGGGTGCAATATTGTCTAAAAATGTGTCGATTAATGCAGCTTGTCTGTCTTATTACTTAGAACAGTGGTCACCAACCCGTCGATCGTGATCGACTGGTCGATCTTTATCACTGTTCCAGTAGCTCGCGAAAATAACAGAAATATGACTACAAAAATACATTCCATTTCTCCAGTCTTTGTACTGTATTTTTGTATTTATTTTATGTTATTTTAGGGAGCTACTGGGACAGTGATAAAGGTAAATAGCCCACATCATGTCTGAGTCTGTAAATGGCCGTTAACAAGAGGCCAGAGAAGCTGAAGACGGACACAAAGAGGAGAAAATTCTGTAGCAGGCAGAGCAGCTCACTGTTCACGATGCTCGAAATATAGGAAGAAAATATAAATATTGAATTGGGGGTGAGGGCTTATATGAATGCATCTCTAAAAGGAGATCAGTCTTCAGAAAGATTTCGATCGCAATGGCATTTTATTTTCCTCTTACCTCAGAATAAAGTAGCTAATTATTAATGCATTTCAGCTTTGTTTACAGCGGTAACCAAGGAAACACTGTATCACTGCTGCTCCATAAGCGCCACCTGCTGTCAGAGAGTGAATTTACGTCTCATTCAGCCTGCTGTTTTTGTTTCATGCTTTTTGTGTGTGTAGGATTTGTAATTTCACAAAGATAAAGTCAGACCGTTCTGTTTTTGCTTTAAATCTGGAAATTAAATCTAATTTAAATAAAAAACTGCTCATGCAACGTGCATAGCATCTTTGTTTGGATTGTGATTAAAAAGCAGTGGCTCCCTCTAATTTGAAATGGCTATGTATTTTTGTTTATTATAATAATATTAATAATAAATATCTGCAACCAGTATCAGAATCGGCCAACTTGCTTGTAAAAAAAGAAAAATAAATAAATAAATAAATAAATCAGAATCTACATTGGCCACAAAAAAAATGCTAAAAACAATCTGGGCTGTCTTTTTCTATCAAGTAGATCTTGTCTTTCAAAAAGGTCGAGGTAAGGGATCTTGGGCTTAAAAAGGTTGGTGACCACTGACTTAGAGTAATGATCAAGGACGGAGCACGACTTTTGTTTACAAAGTGTAATGCATTATCAGCTATTCACATTTGTGCTTGGCTAATGTGGGAGTTTACAACATCGCTGTGGGCCCGGTTCGCAACATAAGTGCAAAACAAACAGTTTTTTTCCTCTGCGTTTTTATTATTATAATAGAGTGGAGCTCTATCTGTATTGTAATAGGATGTTAAGATGCTAGTCCGCGCTAACTAGTTGAAGTATTTTCTCTGTAAACATTGTAATATTAAACAATGATATAGCCATTTTTTTCTTTGTTAATAGTTATGGTGAAAAAGTCTGTACACATCTGGCCTAAATGTTTATCTCATGTTAGAGGTTTTCAGCTTCACTTGGCATTCTGATACAGTTCCCACAGGTGCACCTATAAAGTATAACAATGATGCTGTTATCATGTCATATAAATAACGCAAACTAAGGTGACACTTACCATAGAGAAATGTCCTACTCCAGTCGTGATTGCGAATCAGTTTCTGGTTGATCGACTACTTCAGACGTTTCATCGTCGGACTCTGGCTTGAATTGATACGGTAAAATCAATGCTATCTTTTCTGTCCATACATTGTATACAATGTCTTGCGAATTGATAGCTGTCATTCAGTTTTGTCAATAGGTGCGCGGTGCACGCAGTAGACCAATCACATAGGATTGGGCCATCTGACCAATCAGAGCAGTGTAGGCTCACGGAAAGGAGGGGTTTAGAGAGACTGATTCTTTGAACTGTTTCTAACTAATCGTTTACAAAACATTGAGAACTCAGGTGAAATTAAATGTATATTATGAGAAAACAAAAGTGTTTTTTGACCTTGCATGCATGTAAACCTGTTGTAGGAGACTCCCAAAACAATATTAGGAACCTTAAAATGGCATTATAGGGGCACTTTAAGCCGGGTGCACACTGTACGATTTATAATAGTACTTTATGACTGTTGCTTGTCAGACTGTACGAACATGATCCTCATGTCACACTGTGCGATGCGTTAAAAATGGACACGCGCATGAAAACTTGTCCGGAGTTTTACATCATCAACTGCAGGACTGTGCACCAAATCTTCTGACACTGCCAGATGAAACAGTCCTTAATCTGCTGTTGGTGAACATGTCAAACTAGCCTAGGATCAGAGGAATTTTTTTGGATTTTCAAAATTTAGCCAAAATCGTACAGTGTGCACCCAGCTTTAGATAATGAGATTAAAGAGCTCCAGTCACATGCCTCGCCAAAAAAACAAACACACACCCTGTGTCTCAAAACCTGGCCTGGACAACTGGACAACAGCTGGACAACTGTAAAGCCAGACACTAGAATCTTTTTGTGATGTCAAAATGTGGCAAGGTGCTATGTGAGGTCAAAATGAAGGCATTAATGCAGTGACTATGATGTCACGAAGTCAAAATAATGTAATAGGGCCTACCCTCTCTCCTTTCAGGGGGAAACACTGGCAGACGCTGCAGTCTCGACCTCCGCACTCTTCTGTCTTGTCCCCCTAAAACACAGAAATATAGTGTCAAGAATGGAGTAAAACACATTCATACACACACAGGCTCATACACTAGCAATTCAAAATGGAAACTCACTAATTTTCTTTAAAAATAAAAATACAATATTTTGAAGCATTCATTGCTTGTGTTTTCTGTAGATTACACACTTATATAGTTGAGTGGTGTTTGCCAGTGGAAAGTGGTGTCCCAATGCTAGTGTGTTCTGGGTTGTTGCCACAGAGTTGCTATGCATTCACAAAAGTGCTCTGAATAGCTTTTAGCATGTTGCTGTTTGGTTGTGATGGTTTTCTGGGTGGTTGCTAGGAGGTTCCTTACAAGCTGTCACGTATAGTTTTGGCTTTGTGTTCATGGTTTATTTTGTTCATGCTTCATGTTTCATTGCTCTGTTTGTTTCCTGGTTTGCCATGTGCTCTGTTGTCATGTGATTCCCTTGCCCTCATGTGATCATGTCATGTGCTTCCCCAGTCTCATGTGTTATGTTCTCATTGGTTGTTCTAGTCATGTGGTTATCAGTTCTGTTCTGTCATTGGTTCATTGTCTTGATTGTTCACAGGTGTTCCTTGTTTGTCATTAGTCTCTTTGTATAAATAGCCCTCATGTTTCATTGTTCCCTTGTCTAGCTTTGTTCCCTGTAATCTGCTGTTTGTGAGTTTGTTTCTGTTCAAGTTTATTTCAAGTCATGTCATGTCAAACCACGTCTTTGTTTTGTATTTAGTTAGTTTCTGTTTAATAAATACCGCACATGGGTTCTCAACACTCGCCTTCAGTGGACTCTCTTTACAGAAAGCTAGACCCTACAATGAACCTAGCAGTTCGCCTCCTGAGTCTTCGCCAGGGAAATCGGACCATAGAAGACTATGTGGAGGAGTTTTGTGGACTGTGCTGCCAACTGGAGTTCAATGACGTTATGCCAGCCAGGTCAGTGCCAGTTCACGTGATGTCTTCCAAACCACAGACCATTCAAGACATTCTTGCCAAGTCAAAGACTGCTCACATCGTTCCTGCCCCACCAGAGATCGTTCACGTTATGCCAGCAACGCCAAGGCCTGTTCACATCATGCTTGCCCATTCAGAGCCTCGCCCCTGAGAATGCAGCATTGACCATTATGGCCACAGCTCAGCAACCTTCCAAGGGTGACTGAGTTTTCGATTGCTCCTGTCTGCTCCTGTCTGCCTCGCTGCTCAGAGTGGTTTGCGTCTGTAACTCCGTATAGCTTTGTTTTGAATCTCTTACTATCATTCATTGTTGTTTATATTATCATTATCATATATCTAATAATGCCTACCACATTAATCTGACGTCGTTAGCTTTTAATCTTTTAATCTAAATCGCTATCACAATGCATTTGCATCTCGCTAGCTTGTTAACTTGTCATCATTCTCTCACGTGCTCCTTTTTCTATGCGTTCATCAAACAGCTGTGGTAAGTCGGATCAGTCTACAAACACTGTGAGTCATGTCATCCTCTCCTTCTATTGTTACTTGCTCTGCCTGTCACATGCATAGTATAGCTTTCTCTGCCAGCAACGAGGGATTTACATGTCATAAATGTAGGCAAATAGTCAGGCTGACAGAGAAAATCTCAGAATTAGAGACACGCATCCAAAATTTAATTGAGGATAGTAAGAATGCAAGGGCTTTAGGTACTGTTTTGGATGCGACTAGCTTAGTGAACTCTGTACATTGTTCGGTTTCGGTTGTAGAGCCCGTGCAGCAGGGCAATTGGGTAACGGTGAGGCGGCACAGTTGCGTGAAACACCACTCTTCTGTTCCAATAAGAACATCAAACAGGTTCTCCCCACTCAGTGACGCACCCACTGAGAATCCTGTTGAAAGTGCCCTAGTTATTGGTGATTCTATTACACAGAACGTGAAAATACAGCCACCGGCCACCATAGTCACATGTTTGCCGGGAGCCAGAGCACCTGACATCAAAGCAAATTTAAAAGTGCTGGCTAATGCTAATCGTAAATACTCTAAAATTATTATTCACGTCAGCACTAATGATGTTCGACTTCGCCAGTCAGAGATCAGTAAAATTAACATTAAAGAGGTTTGTGAACTTGCAAATACAATGTCAGAAACGGTAATTTGCTCTGGTCCCCTTCCTGTTTGTCGGAGTGATGAGATAGTTAGCAGATTATCATCACTCAATGGCTGGCTGTCTAAGTGGTGTCTGCAGAATAACATAGGTTTCATAGACAATTGGAAAAGTTTTTGGGGCAGAACTGACCTGTTGAAAAGAAATAGTATTCATCCCTCCTGGGATGGTGCTGCTCTTCTCTCTAGTAATATGGCACATAGTCTTAGAGCTGAAACATGACAAACTGGGGCCCAGGTCAGGAAGCAGACAGACCGGCTAAACCGACCGTCTGCTAGCCGTCTCACGTCACAGAAGTCAGATAAATCCCAACACAAAGAAACTCAAATAAACAAATAAAAAACAGAGATAATACTGTTTTTGAACGAAGTCTCTTATGTTCATTAAGGCTGCATTTATTTCATAATAAATACAGAAAAAACAATAATATTGTGAAATATTATTACAATTTAAAATTATAGTTTTCTATTTTAATATACTTTAAAATATAATTTATTTCTGTGATGCAAAGCTGAATTTTCAGCATCATTACTCCAGTCTTCAGTGTCACATGATCCTTCAGAAATCATTCTAATATGCTGATTTGACACTCAGTTATTATCAATGTTGAAAACAGTTGTGTTGCTTAATATTTTTTTAGAACCTGTGATACTTTTTTCAGGATTCATTGATGAATAAAAGGTTAAAAAGAACAGCATTTATTCAAAATATAAATCTTTTCTAACAATATAAATCTTTACTATCACTTTTTATCAATTTAACACATCCGTGCTGAATAAAAGTATTAATTTCTTTCAAAAAAAAAAAAAGAAAGAAAAAAAATTACTGACCCCAAACTTTTGAACGGTATTGTATATTGTTACAAAAGAGTTCTATTTTAAATAAATGCTGATATTTTTAACTTTTTATTCATCAAAGAATCCTGAAAAAGTATCACAGGTTATAAAATAATATTAAGCAGCACAACTGTTTCCAACATTGATAATAAATCAGCATATTACAATGATTTCTGAAGGATCATGTGACACTGAAGACTGGAGTAATGATGCTGACAATTCAGCTTTGCATCACAGAAATAAATTATATTTTAAAGTATACTGAAATAGAAAACCATAATTTTAAATTGTAATAATATTTCACAATATTATTATTTTTTCTGTATTTATTATGAAATAAATGCAGCCTTAATGAGCATAAGAGACTTTGTTCAAAAACATTAAAAATAGTAATGTTTCCAAACTTCTGACTGGTAGTGTAGTTCCTTCGAAGTGATGGTGCTTTATGTAACGTTATGTAAGTTGACATTTGTGCTGGCTACTGTATACAGACCACCAGGACACCATACAGACTTTATCAAAGAATTTGCTGATTTTCTATTGGAGTTAGTACTAGCTGCGGATAAAGTCCTTGTTGTTGGTGATTTTAATATCCATGTAGATAATGAAAAGGACACATTGGGATTGGCATTTACAGACATTCTAAACTCTATTGGAGTTAGACAACACATGTGTTACAGTACAGATAGTACGGAGACAGGAAGTAGAGCAAGATGGTTTATTGACACACTCAGCAGAGGTAACAGTGCAACAGGTGAGTGAATGAAGGTTAAGTTGTCGATGAGTGGATGAAGATGATGATACAGTCTTTGTTATAATTACAGGTAGTCGCTGGAGAATGGAGACGCTGGAGAGTGGAGACGCTGGAGAATGGAGACGCTGGAAAATGGAGACACTCACACACGAGGAGATCACACACAAGGAGATAAGTAGACACTGGAGGCAGGTAAGTACACAGGTAAGGAGTCCTTGAGCGAAGCATTCGTATGACTTGACTCAAACGAGACCGGACGATGAGTGAGGGTGTGTGAGTGTCTTTTATGGTGAGGTAATGAGTGAACTGATGAGGTGCAGGTGTCGGTGATCAGTATTCTGGTGATTGAGTGCGTTGTGATTGGAGCGAACCTGGCGTGTCTGTGACAGTACCCCCCCCTCCACGGCCCGCTCCTGAGGGCCGCGGACCCCGACGTCGTGGTGGTCGTCCTCGTCCACGGGGAGCCGGTCTGTCAGGGTGTTCATTGTGGAAAGTGTGAAGAAGATTGGGATCGAGGATGTCGTCTCGGGGAATCCATGAACGCTCTTCGGGACCGTAGCCTTCCCAGTCTACCAGATATTCTAGTCGACCACCACGGCGCCGGGAGTCCAGGATCTCTCGCACCTCGTACGCAGCTCCATCGTCCACTAGGAGAGGAAGGGGGGGGGTTCGGCTGCTGCCACGCCAGGTTCTGTGGAGAGAGGAACAAAGGGGTGGTGAGGTTTGAGAAGGGATACATGAAAGGTTGGATGAATTCTGTATTGTGGAGAAAGTTGGAGCTGGTACGTGACGGGATTGATCTGCCTGGTGATGGTGAATGGGCCAATGAATCTGGGGCTCAGCTTCCGGCAGGGCAGACGCAGGCGGATGTCACGGGTGGACAGCCAGACCTTCTGTCCGGGTTGGTATGAGGGGGCGTCGGAGCGGTGAAGGTCTGCCGTCATCCTGTGTCTGCGCAGGGCTCGCTGCAGTTGGTGATGAGCTGAGTCCCAGACCCTCTTGCTCTCCCGGAACCAGTAGTCCACAGCTGGAACGTCGGAAGGTTCCCCAGTCCAGGGGAACAGTGGGGGTTGGTAACCGAGCACGCACTGGAATGGAGTGAGACCGGTGGTTGGTTGGCGCAAGGAATTCTGTGCGTATTCGGCCCAACCCAAATACTGGCTCCAGGAGTCCTGGTGGCCGTGACAGAAGGTACGGAGGAAGCGGCCGATCTCCTGGATCTTCCGTTCCGTCTGCCCGCTCAATTGAGGATGGTATCCCGATGTTAGGCTGATGGTCACACCTAGGAGCTTGAAGAAACCTTTCCAGACGCGGGAAATGAACTGTGGTCCTCTGTCAGACACTATGTCTTCAGGAATGCCAAAGTAGCGGAAAACGAAGTTGAAGAGTAATTCGGCTGTCTCCATTGCTGTGGGAAGTCCGTTCAGAGGAATTAGATGACAATCGACAATGACCAGGATGCAGGTTTTATTGTTGGATGCTGGGAGGTCTGTGATGAAGTCGACTCCTAGATGTGACCAGGGTTGGTTGGGAACGGGCAGAGGCATGAGCTTGCCAGATGGAAGATGGCGAGGGCTCTTGGAGATGGCGCATTCCTCACAACCCTGCACGTACCTTCTGACGTCGGCTGCCATGTTGGGCCACCAGAAGCGTTCCTTGAGCAACGAGAGGGTTTCATTGACCCCCGGGTGGCAAGTGCCGAGTGAAGGGTGAGCAGAGTGTATTAGTGGAGTGCGCCGTGCTCTGGGTGTGTACTGCAAGCCCGGTGGACAACCCGGCGGAATATTGGTGGAGGCATTGGAGGAGGGCAAGGTCTCTTCCGACCAAGTTATGGGACTGACGAAGAGGTTGCTGGGAAGAACTGGCTCGGGATCTTCTAGGTTGTCCTCGGGTGAGTGTAGACGAGAGAGGGCATCAGCTTTGATGTTTTTAATGCCAGGACGATAAGAGATGGAGAAGTCAAACTGTGTAAAAAAACAGAGCCCAACGTGCTTGGCGGGGGTTTAACCTCTTAGCAGACCGTAGGTATTCCAGGTTTTTATAATCGGTAAGGACCAGGAACGGATGTTTGGCTCCCTCCAGCCAATGCCTCCACTCCTCGAGGGCCAGTTTGACAGCTAGGAGTTCCCTGTTGCCGATGTCATAGTTCCTTTCCGCCGGGTTGAGCTTGCGGGAGAAGAAGGCACATGGATGGAGTCTACTTGGTGTCCCCTGCTGCTGTGCTCCTGTCTGCCTCGCTGCTCAGAGTGGTTTGCGTCTGTGACTCCGTATAGCTTTGTTTTGAATCTCTTACTTTTGTTCATTGTTGCTTATATTATCATTACCTTATATAATACCTTATATAATATTGCCTACCACATTAATCTGACGTCGCTAGCTTGTAATCTTTGAATCTAAATCGTTGTTACAACGCGTTTGCATCTCGCTAGCTTGTTAACTTGTCATCAGTCTCGCGCGCTCCTTTTTCAACGCGTTCATCAAACAGCTGTGGTAACTCGGATCAGTCTACAAACACGGTGTCATCCTTTCCCTGTATCGTGTCGTGTTCCATATGCAACATGTTCAGTATAGCTCTCTCTGTCAGCGATGAGGGATTTACATGTCATAAATGTAGGGAAATAGTCAGGCTGACAGAGAGAATCTCAGAATTAGAGACACGCATCCAAACTTTAATCGAGGATAGTAAGAATGCAAGGGCTTCAGATACTGTTTTGGATGCGACTAGCTTAGTGAACTCTGTACATTGTTCGGTTCCGGCTGTAGAGCCCGCGCAGCAGGGCAATTGGGTAACGGTGAGGTGGCCTAGCCGGAAAACACCACTCTTCCGTTCCAATAAGAACATCAAACAGGTTCTCCCCACTCAGTGACGCACCCACTGAGAATCCTGTTGAAAGTGCCCTAGTTATTGGCGATTCTATTACATGGAACGTGAAAATAGAGACACCAGCCACCATAGTCACATGTTTGCCGGGAGCCAGAGCACCTGACATCAAAGCAAATTTAAAAGTGCTGGCTAATGCTAATCGTAAATACTCTAAAATTGTTATTCACGTCGGCACTAATGATGTTCGACTTCGGCAGTCGGAGATCACTAAAATTAACATTAAAGAGGTGTGTGAACTCGCAAGTACAATGTCAGAAGAAGTAATTTGCTCTGGCCCTCTTCCTGTTCATCGGAGTGATGAGATAGTTAGCAGATTATCATCACTCAATGGCTGGCTGTCTAAGTAGTGTCCGCAGAATAATATAGGTTTCATAGACAATTGGAAAAGTTTTTGGGGCAGACCTGACCTGTTGAAAAGAGATGGTATTCATCCCTCCCGGGATGGTGCTGCTCTTCTCTCTAGTAATATGGCACATAGTCTTAGAGCTAAAACATGACAAACTGGGGTCCAGGTCAGGAAGCAGACAAACTGGCTAAACCGACCGTCTGCTAGCTGCCTCACGTTACAGAAGTCAGATAATTCCCAACACATAGAAACTCTTACACCTAGATATTATCACATAGAGACTGTGTCTGTACCCGAATTAGTAAAAACAAAAACTTCCAAACCCATTTAATGGTAAAAATTTAATTGATGTTCAACAAATAAAAATAGAGATAAAATGATAAACAAATGATAAAGCTTGGGTTGTTAAATATTAGATCCCTTTCTTCAAAAGCACTTATTGTAAATGATATTATCACAGACAATAATCTAGATGTGCTGTGTTTGACAGAAACTTGGCTAAAACCAGATGATTACATTACTTTAAATGAGTCTAGCCCGCAAGGTTATGATTATCGACACAATCCTCGTCAGAAAGGCAAAGGGGGAGGTGTTGCTGTAATTTATAGTAATATTTACAGTATTAGTCAAAAGTCTTCCAAATATAATTCCTTCGAAGTGATGGTGCTTTACGTAACATTATGTAAGTTGACATTTGTGCTGGCTACTGTATACAGGCCACCAGGGCACCATACAGACTTTATCAAAGAATTTGCTGCTTTTCTTTCAGAGTTAGTACTAACTGCAGATAAAGTCCTTGTTGTTGGTGATTTTAATATCCATGTAGATAATAAAAAAGACTCATTGGGATTGGCATTTACAGACATTCTAAACTCTATTGGTGTTAGACAACACGTGTCACGACCCACTCATTGTCGTAATCATACTTTAAATCTAATATTGTCACATGGAATCGATATTGATGCCGTTGAAATTCTGCAGCAGAGTGACGACATCTCAGATCATTATTTAGTCTCATGTATACTACATTTAGTCAAGGCAGCTAAACTGCCTCCCTGCCACAAATATGGTAGAACCATCACTTCTACCACTAAAGATCACTTTCTAAATAATCTTCCTGATCAGTTTCATCGCCTTAGCATACCAGATAGCTTAGAAGACCTCGATGTTGAAACAGAAACTATTGCCTCTGTCTTTTCCAGCACATTAGACTCGGTTGCTCCTTTGCGTTTAAAAAAGATTAAGGAAATTAATCCAACGCCGTGGTACGATGAGCACACTCGGGCCCTAAAGGTAGTAGCCAGAAAAATGGAGCGCAGCTGGAAGAAAACAAAACTAGAAGTTTTTCGCATTTCGTGGAGAGAGAGAATGATTGAGTACAGAAAGGCCTTAAAAACTGCTAGATCTGCCTATTTTTCAAAACTTTTAGAAGAAAATAAGCACAACCCTAGGTATTTATTTGATACAGTGGCTAAATTAACAAGAAATAAAGCTTCAACTTCTGATGTTTCCAAAGAGCACAGCAGTAATGACTTTATGAACTTCTTTACTTGTAAGATTGATAATATTAGAGAAAAAATTATAACCATGCAACCGTCTACTACAGTATCGCGACAGACAGTGCATTGCAGTGTCCCTGAGGAAAAATTAAATTCATTTACTGCTTTAGGAAAGAAAGAATTGTCTAAACTTATTAAATCATCAAAATCAACAACATGTATGTTAGACCCTATACCGACTAAACTATTGAAAGAGATGCTTCCAGAGGTCATAGATCCTCTTCTTAATATCATCAATTCATCTTTATCACTAGGATACGTACCAAAAAGTTTTAAGCTGGCTATTATTAAACCTCTTATTAAAAAAACCACAACTTGATCCTAGAGAATTAGTCAATTACAGGCCGATCTCAAATCTCACTTTTCTGTCAAAAATACTAGAAAAGGCAGTATCATCACAACTATGTTCCTTTTTAGACAGAAATAGTATCTGTGAGGATTTCCAGTCAGGATTTAGACCGCATTACCATAGTACTGAGACTGCTCTCATTAGAGTTACTAATGATTTGCTCTTATCATCAGATCGCGGTTGTATCTCTCTATTAGTGTTACTGGATCTTAGTGCTGCATTTGACACTATCGATCACAACATTTTTTTAAATAGACTCGAAAATTATGTTGGCATTAGTGGAACTGCATTGTCATGGTTCAAATCATACTTATCTGACCGTTATCAGTTTGTAGTAGTAAACGAAGAGAGGTCATATCGATCACAGGTTCAATATGGAGTACCGCAAGGCTCAGTACTAGGACCGTTGCTTTTCACTCTGTACATGCTACCCTTGGGAGATATCATTAGGAAGCATGGCGTTATTTTTCACTGTTACGCTGATGATACTCAGCTCTATATTTCTTTGCGCCCTGACGAAACTTACCAATTCACAAAATTAACAGAATGCATAGCTGATATAAAAAATTGGATGACCAGTAATTTCCTACTTCTAAATTCAGAAAAAACAGAGATTCTAATTTTTGGACCAAAAACTTCTTCACGTAATAACCTAGAATACTGTCTAACACTTGATGGCTGCTCTGTTAAGTCTTCGTTGTCCGTTAGGAACCTGGGTGTGCTCTTTGATACCAATCTTTCATTTGAAGGCCATGTTACTAGCATCTGTAAAACCGCATTCTTCCATCTTAAAAATATACCTAAACTACGACATATGCTCTCAATAAAAAATGCAGAACAGTTAGTTCATGCGTTCATGACCTCAAGGCTAGATTACTGTAATGCTCTACTGGGTGGTTGTTCCGCTCGCCTGATAAATAAACTACAGCTCGTACAAAATGCAGCAGCTAGAGTTCTTACTAGAACTAGGAAGTATGACCATATTAGCCCAGTTCTGTCAACACTGCATTGGCTTCCTGTTAAACATCGTATAGATTTTAAAATCTTGCTAATTACTTACAAAGCACTAAATGGTTTAGCTCCCCAGTACCTGAGCGAGCTCTTAAAGCATTATAGTCCTTCACGTCTATTGCGATCTCAGAATTCAGGCCAGCTGATAATACCTAGAATATCAAAATCAACCGCAGGTGGTAGATCCTTCTCCTATCTGGCACCTAAACTCTGGAACAATCTTCCTAGCATTGTTCGGGAAGCAGACACACTCTGTCAGTTTAAATCTAGACTAAAAACGCATCTCTTTAACCTGCATTACACATAACACATTATCAATTTATATTTTCAAATCCGTTAAAGGATTATTAGGCTGCATAAATTAGGTCAGCCGGAACCGGGAACACTTCCTATAACACCAGATGTACTCGTTACATCAGAAGAAGAATGGCATCTACGCTAATATTAGTCTTTCTGTTTATCCCGAGGTTTACCGTAGTCAACCAGATCCGGGCCGTATCCAGGTGAGACCGAGGACCGGCGCCTTGACACGACCACAACGCAGCCCTGAAGTATCAACAGAGATTGAGCCAACTAGATCATCCATTGTGAAGGCCTCATCGACACGACAACCAGTGGCACAGCTCCTCAACACCGTCCATACCGGTGTGATGAATACGATCCTCAACTGGACTGAACTGGAATAAATACTTTGAATGTTGCGATCCTATCAGACATAAGATAGCAACCTGAATCGTAACAAAGCACTGTTCGCCAGAGGAGAACTGGCCCCCCGACTAAGCCTGGTTTCTCCCAAGGTTTTTTTCTCCATTTTAACACAGAAGTCTATTTGCCACCTGTTTGCCATCTGATGTCACCTGTTGGAGTTTGGGTTCCTTGCCGCTGTCGCCTTTGGCTTGCTTAGTTGGGGACACTTGACATTTGATATTCAACAGTGCTTTGATCTGCCGACATTGACACTATTCTTTAAGAGCTGCTGTGCAGCCAAAATTATATACCAGTTATCAATGTAAAGCTGCTTTGACACAATCTGCATTGTAAAAAGCGCTATATAAATAAAGGTGACTTGACTTGACTTGTGACAGCACCGCTCCAACTCCGGTGGTGGATGCGTCCACTTCCACCACGAAGGGCAGGTCAGGATTAGGATGGACGAGGAGTGGAGCGGTGATGAAGGCTTCTTTGAGGGCTTGGAAGGCGTTGGTGGCTTCAGGGGTCCAGGACAGAGACTTGGGCTTATTCTTGAGCAGGCTGCGTTGCAATTCTTTGATGGTGGAGGGTTGTGGCCAGGATTGGATAGCTTCCACCTTCCTCTCGTCCATCCGGATGCCACTACTGTCGATTATGTACCCCAGGAAGTGAACGGATGGTTGGTGGAATGAACATTTCTCGGCTTTGAGGAAGAGATGGAATTGTCTCAGACGGTTGAGGACCTCCGCAACGTGGTGGCGATGTTCGGCCAAGCTCCGGGAGTAGATGAGGATGTCATCGATGTACACCAAGACGAACTTGTGGAGAAACTCCCGGAGCACCTCATGGATGAAATCCTGGAATACGGAGGGGGTGTTGACCAGGCCATACGGCATCACAAGATATTCATAGTGGCCGGTGGGCGTGACGAAGGCGGTCTTCCACTCGTCCCCCTCGCGTGTCCGGATGAGGTTGTACGCGCTGCGGAGGTCCAGCTTGGTGAAGATAGTGGCACCTCGGAGATGTTCCAGGGCTGATGGGACGAGAGGAAGGGGGTAACGGAACTTAACTGTGATGTTATTGAGGGCGCGGTAATCTATGCAGGGCCACAAGCCTCTGTCCTTTTTAGCCACAAAGAAGAAGCTGGAAGCAGCAGGGGAAGTAGACGGCCGGATGTAACCTTGGGCGAGAGCTTCCTTGATGTAATCCTCCATGGCCTTCTCCTCCGGGATGGAAAGGGGGTAAATGCGTCCCCTTGGCACTGGCTCACCCGGAAGCAGATCGATGGCACAGTCCCATGGCCGATGTGGAGGCAGCTTGGAAGCTCTTTGAGGGCAGAAGACGTCACTGAAGGGGGCGTAGCAGTCAGGAATTTCCACCGAGCGTTTCTCCACTGGACTCTCGATGGTAGTGGCACAGAGTGTGAGTTGATCAGGTTGTGGAGAAGATGGTCTTGGGAGGTTAGGAAAACAGCTCGGGAAACAGGTTTCGCCCCACTTCAGGACTTCGCCAGATTTCCAGGAGATGATGGGATTGTGCTGCTCCAACCACGGTCGCCCTAAGATCACGTCAGAGGTGGATTCCTCCAGAACCAGCAGATGGAGATCCTCCACATGTAGCAGGCCGACGCGTAGTTGTAATGGACCGACTGTAAGGTGGACATGTTTCTTGCTGAGGGGCTTCCCGGTCACTGAGCGAATCTGGTAGGTGGTCGGCATGGCCGTGGTCTTGAGGGCAAGCTGACGGCAGAGGGCGCCGGAGATGAAATTGCCGGCTGTCCCAGAATCAAGGAGGGCGACAACTGGAATTGAAACATTGGCAGCAGTAAGGTTTACTTACTGTGGTGAGTGGTTGCATTTTCTTAATAGAAGGGATTATAGCACTCACCATGGGACGAGGAGGTCGAATGGGGCATGTGGAGAGTACATGCCCTGGAGCGCCACAGTAGAGGCATAAATTCTGGGTCAGCCGTCTCTGCCGTTCAGTGGGTGTGAGCCGGGAGCCTTCTACAGACATGGGTTCGTTGGCTGGTTCTGGAGGGCTGACGGACTCTGGTCGGCAGGGTGAGGTGTTGTAAATAGGCTGACCCTGGTGCTCTTCGAGACACGACTGCATACGAGTGGCGAAACGAATGGAGAGTTGAATGAAGCGTTCCAAGCAGATGGAATCCTCGTATGCAGCGAGATGCAACCGCACGCGGGGATCCAAGCCTTGGCGGTAGGTCGTGATGAGCGCTTGTTCGTTCCATCCACTCGAGGCTGCAAGTGTCCTGAATCGTAAAGCATACTCATTAATGGTCATAGATCCTTGTTTTAATTTATATAATTTCTCACCAGCTGAAGAATCAGTAGAGGGTCTGCCGAACACTTCCCGGAAGTGGGTAACGAAACCGGCATAAGATTTGATTATTGGGTTGTCTTGTGACCATAATGAATCTGCCCACTGTAGCGCTTTTCCTTGCAGCTGAGAGATGATAAAGGCGACTTTAGCCGTGTCAGTGGGGAACAAGTGCGGTTGCATCTCCAGAGTCAGCGAACATTGCAGGAGGAAACCGCTGCAATCCTCCGCCGAACCAGAGAAGGGCGCCGGTTTGGCCATGGGACTGGCGTGCGCTGGTGATGAAGGAGTCGGTGGTGTGTTGACGGCGGTGATGGCAGGTGGATGAGAGGTGAATGCTCGTCGAAGGGCTTCGACGAGCTCCTGAAACGGATCCGGGTGACTCATGCTGGTGTGTTCTCTGTCTAGGTCCGGTCTTCAGTACAGATATTACGGAGACAGGAAGTAGAGCAAGATGGTTTATTGATACACTCAGCAGAGGTAACAGTGCAACAGGTGAGTGAATGAAGGTTAAGTTGTCGATGAGTGGATGAAGATGATGATACAGTCTTTGTTATAATTACAGGTAGTCGCTGGAGAGTGGAGACGCTGGAGAGTGGAGACGCTGGAGAGTGGAGACGCTGGAGAATGGAGACGCTGGAGAATGGAGACGCTGGAGAATGGAGACACTGGAGAATGGAGACACTCACACACGAGGAGATCACACACAAGGAGACAAGTAGACACTGGAGGCAGGTAAGTACACTGGTAAGGAGTCCTTGAGCGAAGCATTCGTATGACTTGACTCAAACGAGACCGGACGATGAGTGAGGGTCTGTGAGTGTCTTTTATGGTGAGGTAATGAGTGAACTGATGAGGTGCAGGTGTCGGTGATCAGTATTCTGGTGATTGAGTGCGTTGTGATTGGAGGGAACCTGGCGTGTCTGTGACAACGTGTCAGGACCCACTCATTGTCGTAATCATACTTTAGATCTAATATTGTCACATGGAATCGATATTGATGCCGTTGAAATTCTGCAGCAGAGTGATGAAATCTCAGATCATTATTTAGTCTCATGTATACTAAATTTAGTCAAGGCTGCTAAACTGCCTCCCTGCCACAAATATGGTAGAACCATCACTTCTACCACTAAAGATTGCTTTATAAATAATCTTCCTGATCAGTTTCATCGCCTTAGCATAGCAGACAGCTTAGAAGACCTCGATGTTGCAACAGAAACTACTGACTCTGTCTTTTCCAGCACATTAGACTCAGTTGCTCCTTTGCGCTTAAAAAAGATCAAGGAAATTAGTCCAACGCCGTGGTACAACGAGCACACTCGGGCCCTTAAAGGAGCAGCCAGAAAAATGGAGCGCAGCTGGAAGAAAACAAAACTAGAAGTTTTTCGCATTTCGTGGAGAGAGAGAATGATTGAGTACAGAAAGGTCTTAAAAACTCCTAGATCTGCTTATTTTTCAAATCTTTTAGAAGAAAATAAATACAACCCTAGGTATTTATTTGATACAGTGGATAAATTAACAAGAAATAAAGCTTCAACTTCTGATGTTTCCAAACAGCACAGCAGTAATGACTTTATGAACTTCTTTACTTGCAAGATTGACAATATTAGAGAGAAAATTATAACCATGCAACCGTCTACTACAGTATCGCGTCAGACAGTGCTCTGTAGTGTCCCTGAGGAAAAATTAAATTCATTCGCTGCTTTAGGAGAGGAAGAATTGTCTAAACTTGTTAAATCATCAGAATCAACAACATGTATGTTAGACCCTATACCGACTAAACTATTGAAAGAGATGCTTCCAGAGGTCATAGATCCTCTTCTTAATTTCATTAATTCCTCTTTATCACTAGGATACGTACCAAAAACTTTTAAGGTACCTGCGGCTGCGAAGCTTGGTCTTGGTCTGTCACGTATAGTTTTGGCTTTGTGTTCATGGTTTATTTTGTTCATGCTTCATGTTTCATTGCTTTCTTTGTTTCCTGGTTTGCCATGTGCTCTGTCATGTGATTCCCTTGCCCTCATGTGATCATGTCATGTGCTTCCCCAATCTCATGTGTTATGTTCTCATTAGTTGCTCTAGTCATGTGATTATCAGTTCTGTTCTGTCATTGGTTCATTGTCTTGATTGTTCACAGGTGTTCCTTGTTTGTCATTAGTCTCTTTGTATAAATAGCCCTCATGTTTCATTATTCTCTTGTCTAGCTTTGTTCCCTGTAATCTGCTGTTTGTGAGTTTGTTTCTGTTCAAGTTTATTTCAAGTCATGTCATGTCAAGCCACTTCTTTGTTTTGTATTTAGTTCATGTTTCCGTTTTATAAATACTGCACATGGGTTCTCAACACTTGCCTTCAGTGGACTCTTTTTACACAAGCCCAATTAAAAAGAGGCCTCCCTCTACTCTCTGACATCAAAATGAGTGTTACACTATTTAATTTAAATGTAATAACCATATAAATAAACTAAACATTTATAGAAGCCTCTGACTGACAGACTTCATCATCATATGACATTTGACATTGATGACATTGACGCTCTTTTACAGTATAAGAGAGAAATTATGTGAATAAATGACATTTTATTGGTTTTCTAGCATGAAATAGATGGCATGACATTTTTTTAATTTACATATACTTATTTTATTTCAACAGTTTCAACACAAATAATTACAACCATTAATAATTTTATTTCATGATTGTTTTTGTATCATATTTGGAAATGTAATTTCTTAAATGTATTAATTTATTATAAAATGCCTCACTGACTCTTCCATGGGGCAAAATAACTTTTAAACTTCATACTAGGGATGTCCCAATCAGGTTTTTTGCGCCCCCAATCCAATCTGTGTCATTGAATATTGAGCATCTGCTGATTCGGAGTCCCGATCTGATACCTAGTGCTTGGTGCACATTTCAAGAACATTAAAGTTATGAAAATCAACCCAGTTTATACAGGGATGTGCAGAGAGATTATCAGGGGCTCAAATGTAAAAAAGGGGCACCTATCCAATTACAATATGACAATTACTACAGTAATTAGTACAGTAACAGATGCAAACTATGTAACAATTATGAATATGGGACTACTGATATGCATTTCTTGTATTTTTTTATGTATAAGCAGATATACAGCTTCTTGTATTTTATATGTATACGCAGATACACAGAATACAATAAGCAGAATAACTGCAACAAGGAAGGGACAAAAAGTGGAGATAAGGTTAGAAGGCATGAAGCTTTGTGTCGGAACACCAGTCTGTCAGTCAAATCCGAAGCAAGACACAAACCACAGCAACGTATTATGGCAACGACGTCTCAGATGGTCTGAGGGCAGATAAAAATAAACAGTAAATAAATTATTTTTGAACGATTCGTTAAGTGCGCATCAAATAGGCTATGCTAAACAAGGAAGCACGGAACCTGCATGTGACGTGCTAGAACAGACCTCATTGGTAATTCATGATAGCACCTCAGGTTAAATAAAATTATTGTTATTGGTGCCTGCAAAGTAGGTTATACTTAGTTGGTCATAAGCACTTTAATTTGTAGGCAAAGTAAGAGCTGTGTATGATTTAGAGATGTCCCGAGCCGACCTCGATCAGTATCGGGGCAGATTAAGTTTTTTTTTTTTAATTGATTGATATCTGTACTATCAGCTATCCTAAGCTCGATCCTTTATTTTACATCAGCTGTCATGCAGTAGGTGGCGATATGCAACTTCAAGTGGGTTTGCCAACCGCCATTAAAAGAAAAAAAACTCAAATGTGTGTGTCTAGTGTGCGAGAACCAAGTTTCCTACAATGCAAAACAGCAATTTTATTCCAGACACAATAGGCCAAGATCAGCTTAGCACTTAGAGGGTTAGTTCACCCAAAAATGAAAATTCTGTCATTAATTACTCACCCTCATGTTGTTCCACACCTGTAAGACCTTTGTTTATCTTCAGAACACAAATTAAGATATTTTTGTGATAAAATCCGATGGCTCAGTGAGGCCTTCATTGCCAGCAAGATAATTAACACTTTCAGATGCCCAAAAAGCTACTAAAGACATATTTAAAACAGTTCATGTGACTACAGAATTTCAACCGTAATGTTATAAAGCGCCAAAAACACTTTTTGTGCGCCAAAAAAAAAAAACAATATCTAGTGATGGGCAATTTCAAAACACTGCTTCATGAAGCTTCGAAGCTTTACGAATCTTTTGTTTCGAATCAGTGGTTCTGATTTCAGTAAACGAGGCTTCGTTACGTCATAAGTATTTCGACATTTCAATAGTTCACCACTGGGAGGGCGTGACTTTGGCAGTTTGATTCACGCTTTGAACCACTGATTTGAAACAAAAGATTCGTAAAGCTTTGAAGCTTCATGAAGCGCTGTTTTGACATCGCCCATCACTAGATATTGTCATAAAGTCGTTATTTAGTTTATTTGGCGCACAAAAAGTATTCTCGTTGCTTCATAACATTAAGGTTGAACCACTGTAGTCACATGAACTGTTTTAAATATTTTTTTAGTAGCTTTCTGGGCATCTGAATGCTGTCAATGCAGGCCTCACTGAGCCATCAGATTTGATCAAAAATATCTTAATTTGTGTTCCGAAGATGAACGAAGGTCTTATGGGTGTGGAACGACATGAGAGTGAGTAATTTATGACATTATTTTCATTTTTTTGGGTGAACTAACCCTTTAAGGATTACATGACATTATAACATGTTTTGTATACGACAAATTGCCATGTTTTTGGTTGGAATCAGTATGTGATGCCTGTCTTAGTCCATGCTAGGGCTTTATCTTGGTAATACAGTATATTGCCATTCTTGCACTGTTTATGGAAAACCAGACTAGACGTTTGATATTGAGGTCATGGGAGATCAACTGACATCCATGTGAGCTAACAAGGACAATGGCAGGAATGTAAACACAGAGATAATGAAAGAACACAACAGAGAAAGAGAGAGAGAGAGAGATAGCAGGTTCAGACTGAAATATGTGAGTACATTCAGTACAAGAGGGAAAGGATGTTATGTCTTTTTGGAGGTAGTCAGCCAGGAAAAGGAAAAGGGAGAGTGATGAACTGTGCTTGCAATCAGACACCATTCTTCACAAAGCACACTTATCGCGCACAATGTCTGCAAAATACAGACGCACATCTAAAATGAGCACACGCTCCACAGAGAGACACAAAGTCACTTTTCCAAACGTTCACATTTACTGTTCCTCTCTGGTGGAATGATCTTCCCAACCCTTCCACGAACAGCTGAATCCCTTAATCGCAAGGGATGCTAAAAACACATCTAATCTATGAGCACTTAACTGTTTGCTGCTGATGTTGACCCTGTTCTGTACCAGGGGTTCCCAAATTTTCCATTCCAGGCCCAACTAGACAAGTATAATCTATCTCAAGACCCACCAAAATAATTTTAAAGCATGAATGTGGGGTGGTGGTGGGAGGCGTTAGTTCTCTTTAAAGCAGTTTTTATTTTCCTTGTCATAGTATGAATGACATATGTTTAATTGCAATACAAACTCATGGTACATCAAAAATTAACAGCCTATAGCAGCCAAATGGCTATGTTGAAATAATGTGAAGAACAACTGAGTAGTTTCAGTCTGCTGCCTCTAATTTACACAGAGATGGAAGAACAAATGTAAGCCCTATGTTTAGTTCATGTTTCTTTAAATGATTGCAAGTGCAACCAATTAGAATGGTCAAAAAGGTATCGAAGAACAGTCCACTAAGGTGTGGGAGTCACTATCAAGCAGCATTTGAAGGTGGGACGTCTTTCTGACACATGGTACCAGGAGCACATGGTGTGAGAAGAAGGCAAGATTATTTTCTTTAGTAATCTTATTTAAAATGACACAAACTACATAAAAAATGTGTGTGTGTGTGTGTGTGTGTGTGTGTGTGTGTGTATGAAGGTGCAAAGAGGCCTTTTGTCAGGTTTTATTTTATTTTGCAAGTTCAGGAATTCAGTTTTTCTTTTCATTAGCGATAAGGAGTACTTTTCAAGGATGTCTTGGACAATACCTCACATTGGCAATAATGTGTGACAAGAAGGGAAGATGCAGGGTTCCTGGGTGCTCAAGAACACCCAAAGTGATGTGCAAAAATAGTAACGTACACCTCTATTTCACAGCAGAGAAGAACTGCTTTTTGCAGTTTCGTACAGAGTGAAATCTCATTACATAAAGTACATTATATGGCATGACACACTATATGATACAAACCTATGCATGTATCAAATTCAGTATATCAATGTCTTTCAAGTGTTTTTCCCTTTTTACTTTATGATTTCTTGACATTTTTGAAAAAGATTTGTGATTTTTTTATTGCTCTCTGAGCATTATCTTATGGTAGTTTTCTCTACAATTCTGTACCATTGTTGCACAACGCTGCCCTGAGGCAACGAAAAAATATTTTGGAGGGTGGGGGAGGTCAAAACATTTTTTTTATCAATAAATGTTCCCAAATGAACCCAGAAATGATGTGAAATAATTTTTTTACAACTTCATTAACATATGCCTCATTTTTACCACATTAACTTTTCAAGGAACTAGGGACTTTGGGGTGGTACTCGGTGTGTTTCGACCGCAGGAACCAGGGTCTAAATGAAGTTCTGGGTAAAAATTTCCCCCTCAGAAAATACCTGCTAGCGGGGTAGTACTTTTTTTAAAGTTCCGAAACTTTCGGGGTTGGGACTTGGGTGCTGTACATGCTGATTGGTTGAGTTCACGCAGCATTTTGATTGGTTGACTCCACGCAGCATTTTATTTCAACGACCACTTTTAAAAGTCTGTTGCGGAGTGTGCATTAAGAGATGTTTGCTATTCGAATCAACAATGGAGTTTAAAAAATACGACTGATGGACTGACAACAAGATTCAGGCTTCATTAAGCTTATAATAGGAGGACGAACTGGAACTGGAGAGTCACGCGCTGTCCTACGGACTTAATCTTCACAGTACTTTAGGCTGCGATGGAAACGCAGACAGCAAGTGCTACATGAACTTTGTCACTGCTACGCTGCAATAAGCTTCTTCATCAACATCTTCAACGTCCTCGTCATTTTTTTCTTACATTGGCGAGCCACCCAGTGAGGGATTTCCGTAAAAAAAGTGGGGACAGGTAAGAAAAAGCTGTTTTCTTTCATTTATGCTGGTTTTTGTCAGTTATCTTAAAGCCACTAGATAACGTATAGTCATTGTGAACAGTTGTTGAATTATCACAGTTCAATAAAATTTTGAAAATTTAAGAAATTATCATTAAATACATTGCTAAGCATGGTTCACCTGAAATGTTTGATGGGATAGAGGAAGCAGATGACCCTTACAAGTGGGCTACGTCTCAATTAAAACATTCCCCCAAAATGCCTAAGAACAAAAAGGGAAAAATTGATAATGCGCTTCAAGCAGTTATTGCTTCGTACAAAGTAACTAGGAAGAGAGTAGATGAGGTAAAAGCTGAAAATGAGTGAATCAGAGTTGGGGTAATTTCTAAAAAAAATTACCTGGCTAGTGAAATGATATGGAAAGAAGAAAAGGTCAGAATGCAGAATGAGAATGCACTTCTTAGAACTAACAATGACATGCTTAAATCATCAACATTGGCCATCAATTTGGAGGAAACGACAGCAGCTTGTGAGTTTATGATCAAGAATGGCATAACTGAGAAAAACACCAGTAAGAATTATTAGGTGTCACGTTGTGTAACGCAGTTCCAGAAATGCCAGATTTGTAGGAAGATAGAGCTGAGGGTTGTGAAAGAGATTCTCAGTCATTCAGTAGTCAAGACTCTGACTGCACAATTAGATTCCCCATGGCACCAGTTCATACTACTACAACTATGCGTGCTATTGAAGGAAGAGAAGAGCAAATTACCTCTACCATGGTCAGAGGATTTAATCCAACTGAGCTAGAAACCGTGATCAAAAATATTGGGAAATTTGATCCTGTCAAACAAGATCCGTTATATTTTATAAAAAACATGGAGGTATATGCTGAGATTTACAAATTTACAGATGGTGATGCATGTGTTTTGTTAAGAATGCGCTTGCCTGACACTTTGTCTGGAGCCTTAAATCAGAAAGGACAGAACTGCCAAAGTACATTTTAGAAAGAGCTCAACCACAAAAACCTGTTTTCCAAATTGAAAAGACTGGACAATGGATAAGAGAAGCATAAAGAGATCAAACAATTTTCAAAGATTATGGACAGCAGTCTTCCCACCAAGGTGGAAAACAAATGGGCAAAGGACATACCCACAAAATGCACAAAGAGACAGACTCACTGAACATGACACTAGAATGATACAAATATATGCATACTTGAATGCAGAAAATGTATTATTGAATGCTGAATGCACACATGTGGATAAAGATGTCCACACTGGGAAAATGGACAATATACAGCAAAATGAAAAAGCTCTCTCTCTCACACACACACACACACACACACACACTATATTGCCTATTGATTTTTGATTTTTTGAGTTAATCAAAACGTCTCAGGTTACGTATGTAACCATAGTTCCCTGAGAACAGGGAACGAGACTCTGCGTTCAATCACACATTGGGGGAACGTCACACGTGAGCTGATGTCTGAAAGCCAAGTATCAAAAAACTCCAACCATATTGGCCGGCGACAGCCAATGACATCATCATAGCGCGACCCAGAAGTATATAAGGAACGCCTAGAGAACCAGTCAGTATCTTTTCGTCTTGAGGGACTGTTCAGCAGGCAGCCCCGAAGCATGGCAGGGCAACGCAGAGTCTCGTTCCCTGTTCTCAGGGAACTATGGTTACATACGTAACCTGAGATGTTCCCTTTCGAAGGGAACTTCAACTCTGCGTTCAATCACGCATTGGGGAACGATATACCCACGCCGCCATGCTTAAGGAGAGTGCATGCCAAAAGATGGCTAGACAAACGTCAAGCAGTTTCGAATGAAACGCCAGATAGCAACTCACCCTCGGGTCACACAAAGGCTGTCAGTGACAGCATTCCCTACGGCCAACAGCCCAAGCTGAGCCTCAAGAAGGCCTTCCGCAGAAGGCCTACCAAGGCCGCTAAAGGCATCTGGAACCAACTTTTCCGAAGAGAAAGCGGTCCCTTTAAGGGAATGTGGCCAGAGAACTGAAAGGAACCCCGGCCAGTCACTAGAGGGGAACGAAGTCACCCTCAATGCCACCAGGGAGGCCGACCTGGTCTGTTATAGGACAAACTTAGTCTTGGCCAACCCTGTCTGAGTACAGAATCTCCATAGCAACTCAGACCCATGCATAGAGACGGGCATCCTGGAGAGCAGAACTCAGCTGAGTGCTATGAACCCTCGTATTGAGGGGAGTATAATCCGCTCATCCTAGGACCTACTCAGCGCACTGAGGAGGCTGTGCGCTAAACGCCTGTTTATACAGGGGAGCACAAACCAGCCTAGGGCTGAATCTTAGGAGGAGGCCTGATTAAGGCCTACCACCATGATCAGCTTAGGGAGCTAAGCACTATTACAAACATATAGGGAAGTACAAAGCTCACCTAACAGGTAGACCATGCAATGGGCACACAATCATGGAGGCCGAAGAGGGGCCTACAGCATGATAGTAGCTATATGTAAAACAGAAGTATATTCAGAAAGTGGCCTGGAGGGGCCACCCTGAACACCTGTCTTGCTGGGGCAGACAGACAACTTCAATGGCAGCAAAAGAGGCTGCAAAAGTGCCCGCATGACAATCCACCTAACACAATTCAACGAGCAGTGTACTCAGTAAAAGCACCTTTTTACTCTTTAAAGCAAGAGGAGTACAGCGTACGCCAACACGTATTAAGGAAGGCCTGGATGGGCCTATAACCTTAACAGACACGTGGCATCAGCTCGTGGCAGTGTTTTAGGCACCAAGACCAATAAATAACCGAACCATAAGAGGTTAGATTTATCACCTGGGCCTCTGGCCAACCAGAAGTGTATATAGATAATTCTCAAAGAGAAATATACACAAACATACACCAGTATGTTCAAAAAGGCGGCCCATAAGGCCTAGCAACCTCTAAGACATACGGCGTAAGTCTAGTGGCCATTTCTAGGAGCACAATAGATCCACCCTAGGCGCTAGGTGGCTATTCAGCTCAACTAGAGTAGGAATCAGACTCAGGGAGGCAGATGTAGTTTAAACCAAACCTCAGTAAAGTTTCACCACAACATTCACCCTGAGGGGCCAGCCACTCAAAAGTACTCGGTAAAAGCACACTATTACTCTCACAGCGAGAGGAGTACATAACTGAACTCCACATGCTACACCGGAGGCCGGAGTAGGCCTACCTTAGTAAACACGTGGCATCAGCAAGTGGCTACCATAACCATACCAACCAGTAGGCCATGTATTCAGAGATTTTTCCAAAGAGGGAATACATAAAACGCTGCCATACATCGTGAACAGGCCTGTTTAGGGCCTATCCGTCAGCGATGGGGCGTGGCCAATGGTGGTATGGCTTCCCAGGCATCCTGCCAGCAAGTCAGCTAAAAAGGAGGCCTTGAGGGGCCTACCATTTCAGCAACAAGCGGCGTTCAGCCTGTTTGCAGAATAAAAACACAAACTGTGCCAACATGTGAACTAAAAAGAAGGCCTGAAGGGGCCTACCGATTCAATGACACGTGGCTTCAGCTCGTTTTGGATTAGATTCACAAGCATCCTGCCAGCATGTCAGCTAAAAAGGAGGCCTTACGGGGCCTCCAAGTTCAGCAACACGTGGCGTTCAGCCCGTTTGTCCATACAAACACAAACTGCGCCAACATGTAAACTAAAAGGAGGCCCTATTAGGGCCTACCCTAGTAAACACATGGCATCAGCCAGTCCAGGACCATACCAACCAACCGGCCATGCATTCAGTGGAAAACCTTTCACGCATAATACTGAGAGAAGGAATGCATATTACGCCACCATACTCCACGAGAGGCCTGCTTAAGGCCTACTCAACAGAGGTGGGGCGTGGCCGATGGTGGTATTGGACCGATGGTGGTATGGGTTCTTAGATTCCCAGGCATCCTGCCAACAAGTCAGCTAAAAAGGAATCTCAGCAACAAGTGGCGTTCAGCCTGTTTGCAGAATAAAAACACAAACGGTGCCAACATGTGAACTAGAAAGGAGGCCTGTTGGGGCCTACCATTCCAATGACATGTGGCTTCAGCTCGTGAAATTAAGGGAACCAAGCTACAGGGAACCAGCTCTAACCCAACAATAGCTGTGGGAAGCTAACTGCAACCTGAGCTAGGCTACACATTCCAACAGGCAATGTACCCTAAATCATATGTGACTAAAAGGAACCAAACAATGCCAACATGGTCTAAGGGAGGCCTATATGGCCTACTACCTCAAACGGACACGTAGCAAAAAGCCTGTGGCAGTGTAAACTATGTGAGCAAACTATGATCAATTAACAGCACTTGTTAGAAATACAATTGCTAACTAGAAGGAGGCGAATTAACCATAAGAGCCTACAATCAAAGTTATATGCAATATAACTGTTAACAAGTTCACAAAAGGGAGCTAATAGAAACCAGCTTTTCTCAAAAAGTGGTTCTATACTACCCTGAGTATGCAATCCAACAGGTGATGCACTCAGTGACACAAATAAACCTCAACTGGGGAATATAATAGTCACCAATCTCTCCAATAGAGGCTAACATCAAAGAGCCTGCTATTACGAGAACAGGTGCTAACCTGTGGCAGCATAAGTAAGCTCACATACAAATGTAGGGCAAAAGTCTAGAACTCAAAGCAAACGTAATGCTTTGACATACATGCTGTTTCCAGTGGGGAAAACATTTTCTCCACACAGATTCTCAAATCTGTACCAAGCCCTAGAGGACGAAGGTTAAAAGCTAGCACCGTCAACTCAAACTTGATTAAGAGAATCAAGTGGCTCAGAGGAAAAAACATTTTCCATAGCATGAAAAGTTCTAGAAAATGGGGCCTAGCATACACCTGCATAACTTATCTACGCAAAGATAAGGGCCTACCACCTGAGAAAAACAGCATCAGGGAGTCTAAAAACAGTCTACAACCTAGCTGTTAACCTCACCAATTGTACCTACATAAACAAGGGGACAATGGGCATACGGCCTAACAGCTCCCTCGGGAGGAGGCCAGAACTAAGAACTATACCACCTGACAAGGGATAGTATACATGGGGTTAACATATAACACACCTAACCTAGCTCTAGCCTGGCCGCTAAGCTACAGGCCTTCTTACAGGGCCACAAGCCTATTGAAGCCTGGGCTTCACCTCCAAATCTCATGTATAAGAGAAAGAAAGCGAAGCTCAAAAGCAAACAATGTCAGGCGGCCGATTAAGGCCAACCTAAACATACATATTAACTGAAGTGACGAGTGCTAACTCAAACTACTCTAGAAAACAGCAGATGAGAAGCTACTCTAAACAACAGGTGGCTAAGAGGCGGCCATTTTGTGGCCTGCACAATATATCATTCTAGCCAGCCTATCAACTTCAGTTTGCCCAAAACCCCTTACTTTTCCTGACTACATGCACAGAAAAACTATACAGGAAAACAAGGTCTTATTTTGAACACATATAGACCCTCCTGTGGCTCAAAGATGGAATGGAAAGTTTATGGGAGCTGCAACGTTCACGGAAAGAAAGGAACCGCTCGTCGAGCCATCCGCGCATGGCCCCTTTCCTAACGTGCTCTCACGGCAGCTGCAGCCCGCCGAAAAGTGCGTCCCAAAAAAAAACACCAGCAGCTCTGCATACACAGCAGCCAGAGGAGCGCGCGCTGCCGAACGCGATGACGTCAAACACGGACGTCATTGTCATCCAGAAACTCATGCTCGTCAGCCCTGGGGAAGCTGAGAGAGAATACAACTTTCTCAAACTTCCCAACGAGCTCACCTGCGAGCCCTATGATTGCAGCCGCCGTTTTGCCTCAGCACAAACGGGGCCAGAATCATCAGGCACAGATGCGGACGCCTCTTCCTCGAGAAGAGTGCCGAACAAGAACGGAGCGTCCCGATAGGGACACACAGACAGCGCCCTCAAGCACCGTCTATGCGCCCTCATGCACCTCTCCCAGACAGAGAACGCCTAGAAATGTGTATATCAAGTGTCAAAACCCTGGGAGACGGATAAACACACTCTCTTGAACGTTTGTAAGGCATAAAAAAGATAACCTTACCGGAGTCGATACAATCGCGATCAGACAGAACAGTTCCGAAAGACGAAAAAGATACTGACTGGTTCTCTAGGCGTTCCTTATATACTTCTGGGTCGCGCTATGATGATGTCATAGGCTGTCGCCGGCCAATATGGTTGGAGTTTTTTGATACTTGGCTTTCAGACATCAGCTCACGTGTAATGTTCCCCCAATGCGTGATTGAACACAGAGTTGAAGTTCCCTTCGATAGGGAACTAAACAATTTGCTAATATTACTGATGCAAAGGAAATATAGCCACATTATGAAAGTCCAACAAGACCTTGAAGAAAAAGATTAGATTTTGATAAAACAAATGCATGTTGGAGACTTAGCTATTGCTGATTCTGGTTTAATTTGGGATGTAACATTTAAAACAGCTGTATGTGTATGTATATTCCTTATTATTAGGTTTAAACGTCAGCATGCAGATAACTTAATGATCACAGTAGGACACTCCCACTGGTTGTGCTGGTCCTTGAATGTCTTCTCACCCAAACCAATGAAAATGTTTGAATTTCATAGTGCCAAAGTTCATAAGAGTCTCTTTAATTCTGCTCAATTGGATGGACCTGTAACCAGTGTGCATGAGGTGATGACCCAATGATGGGTAAGATCCTCCGGTGGCCAGAGGAGGACAACTTAAGGCAGAGTTTCACCGCCACTGGGCACCTTCCCAATAGGGAAGGGAGGTGTATTCTTTGAAAAGGGAGTGGATGTGATGCTTCTTTTGGGCCAAGAGCATCAAAGGGGGGACTGTAAGAAATTGTAGTCTGCCTCGACCCAGATTCCACTCCAAAGTATATTTTAGAATGAGCTCATCCCCAAAATGGCTTAATTATCATAGAGAAGAAAAAAGTCAACAGTTATGTTGTTTCTGCACCATTTGGGTTGATCACGTCCTGAGCAAATGGTCATCAATTGTAGAATGGGAATGGGTGTGGGACAGTGGGAGCCATCTCAGACAATGAGGTGTCACAACTTCATTAACATACAGACCACAGCTGGTAAATCATGAGCAACTACATTTACATAAAAAGTGGTAAACTGTAACAGGATAAAAGGCTTGAGATTTGGATGTTCTGGGTTCATTCCGACGCCAATGAACCCAATGTGCTACATGTACTTTGTCACTGCTACGCTGCAATAAATTTCTTCATCAAGATCTTCAATGTCCTCGTTGTTTTTTCTTACATAACCCTTCCCTGAGTGCTTAACTTCACTCTTCTGATTTGTGAAATCTTTTACAGTGCATTTTTGGGCAGTTAACCATACCCTGAGAGCTTAACATCACTCTTCTGATTTGTGAAATGTTTCACAATGCAGTTTGGATAAGTTAACCCTTCCCTGAGTGCTCAACTTCACTTCTTCAGTCCTGATTGCTGATATAAAGCGAGCTTTAAAAGTGATCCTTGATTGTGTGAGCCTATTCAAAGTGTTTGCCAGTTGTGTGGCTGCAAGAAGACAGCTGAAAATGCACTGTGGGTGAGTATTAAGTAATTTACCTGTTTCTCTGTCATATTTTTATATAACCACTACAACAAAACAAACAAACAAACAAAAAATGATTAATGTGTAAAATATTATTAAACCTTTTTTTTTTTTTTTTTTTTTACAATGTTATTCAGAGCCAGTGTGATAGCAGCTTGATCTGGGCACATTCAAAATGCACTGATCTGACCCTGGAGGAGGTGGACTCAATAACCAAGGATAACAGTACATGGCTTTGCATATTTTGCATTGTGGCAGTTTGTTAAACAAAAGTTTATTTAAAAATGTCAACTAAAGACAGTGATGTTGTTGTAATGCCTTATTGTTAAAAAAAAAAAAGTACTGGGAAAACTGAAAATGTAAAAGTAAAGATTGTTTTTATGTTCCTTATCCAAGTGTGTTGGCTATAATAAATTAAGAATTAATACACTTACACTATGCACAAAATTTTACACTTAAAATGTTAGTTCACCCAAAAATGAAATTTCTTCCTTTATTCATCTTCGGAACACAAATTAAGATATTTTTGATGAAATCCGAGAGGTTTTTTTTATCCTCCATAGAAAGCAACGAAATTACCACATTCAAGGTCCAGAAAAGTAGTAAAACAAACTCGTCTTTCCCCTGTCATTCTCCTATGCTTTTTACATTGCAGCGCTTCCATGTTCTACGTCAGAACGACGGCTCAGTATTGGCTGGCTCCAGTGTTGGCCAATACTGTTTTTACTACTTTTCTGGACCTTGAATGTGGTAATTTCATTGCTTTCTATGGAGGATAAAAAACCTCTGGGATTTCATAAAAAATATCTTAAAGGGTTAGTTCACCTTAAAAATGAAAATTCTGTCATTTATTACTCACCCTTGTGTCGTTTCACATCCGTAAGACCTTCATTCATCTTCGGAACACAAATTGAGATCTTTTTAATGAAGTCTGAGAGGTTTATGTCCCTCCATAGAGATCCAATGCAACTACCACTCCAAGGTCCAGAAAGGTAGGAAAGATATCAAAGTACTCCATGTGACTCCAGTCCTCAGTTTTATGAAACAATTTGAGTGCTTTGTTTGTGGAAAAACAAAAAACAAAAAAAAAAACACGCATTGCAGATGAAGTGGTAAATTATGTTTTTTTTTTGTGCAAACAAAGCACTCGCGTCGCTTCA
This sequence comes from Hypophthalmichthys nobilis, assembly GCA_037950665.1. NCBI lineage: Eukaryota > Metazoa > Chordata > Actinopteri > Cypriniformes > Xenocyprididae > Hypophthalmichthys > Hypophthalmichthys nobilis. Next base: position 23,535,831 of record CM075479.1, read on the forward strand.
TAAAATTGAAGTTAAGCCACTGGAGTCACATGGATTACTTTCTGGACCTTGAAAGTGGTAGTTGCGTTGGATCTCTATGGAGGGACAGAAAGCTCTCAGGCTTCATCAAAAATATCTTAATTTGTGTTCCGAAGATGAATGAAGGTCTTGCGGATGTGGAAAGACACAAGGGTGAGTAATAAATTACAAAATTTTCATTTTTGGGTGCAACTAACCCTTTAACTACTGTTTTTCAATCATAAACTCTGTATATATCATGCATATGGCTTTCTCAGCCCTGTAACACTGACTTACAATAAAACTGTTCATTTAAGGAGTATGTGATTGACAGATCACAAATGTACTGTGAAACCTTTCACAGATCAGAATAGTGAAGTTAAGGACTCAATAAAGTGTAAACTGATCCAAACTGCATTGTGTAAGTTTTTACAAATCGGACTGGAGAAATTATGCACTTAGAAAAGGGTTAACTGCCCAAAACTGCACTGTGAAAGTTTTCACAAATCAAAAGAGTGAGGTTAAACATTAAAGCCCGGAATACACTGCACGATAGTGGCTCTTAATCGGTGGTCTTATGTCGTACAGTGAGAGAGGTTCAAAGATGGCCATTTTCCTGGTCTTGCAACCAAAGATAGCCTACGATCATTTTCTGACAGTGTCAGAAATTCAGCATGATCAACGCACAGTGTGTTTGCTGCTATGACCTACGTCTACAGACCAGCCAATGAAAATGCGACATGAAATAAAACTTAAAACGGCTTACCTCAAGCTCTTTTCCCTTGTGCACTGCTTCCTTTTTTTCCCAGCGCACATAAAAACTACAACTGCCAAAGTGTGATTCAACATGGTTTTTTGTTTACCACTAGTGCATGCTGATGATGTTTTATTCTTCTATAGAAACTTGCATCGTAGTCTACGAGTCAATAGGTGTTATCATCGTACAATCTACATGCATGTCGTACCCAAGTTTAGTAGATCCATGTCGCAGAGTGTGATAAAGTAATGATCTTATAGGATTGCTAAAATCGTGCAGTGTTTCCCGGGCTTAAGGGAAGGGTTAACTGACCCAAAATTCACTGTGAAAGTTTTCACAAATCAGAATGCTGAAGTTAAACACCGAACTGTGCTCAAGAAACATTTATTATTATTATCAATGTTGAAAACAGTTGTGTACAATTTTTTTCATGATTCTTTGATGAATAGAAGGTTCATAAGAACAGCATTTATTTGAAATAGAATCTTTTGTAACATTATAAATGTCTTTGTCACTTTTGATCAATTTAATGCGTCCTTGCTGAATAAAAGTATTCATTTCTTTAAAAGAAATTCTTACTGAGCAATAAATCAGCATATTAGAATGATTTCTGAAAGATCACGTAATGATGATCACGTAAAGACTGTAATGATGCTGAAAATTCAGCTTTGCATCACAGGAATAAATAACTTTTTAAAATGCTATTTAAATAGTTATATTTAAACAGTTATTTTAAATTCCAATAATATTTCCCAATATTACTATTACTGTAGTTTTTTTATTTATTATTATTATTTTTTTTAATCAAATAAATGCAGCCTTGGTGAGCATAAGACACTTCTTTCTTGCTCATTTCAGATATCACCATTCAATCCTTACTTCTCTAAACTGGACTAAATAGGTTGCAGTGGGGGTT